>JAJHZJ010000318.1:14708354-15357997 GCA_023548195.1 Bettongia penicillata ogilbyi
CTGAAGCATCAGGGCCCAAATAACAGTTACACTGTTCCTATTAACCAAATAGATATCTACAGAAATCCTACAATTTTCATCTATACATGTTCTAGGGATGGTAAGTTTGAGTTGAGTCTCATGTCAAGATTTCTGAGTGTTTTCGTTGCCATTGCTTTTTTCTTTTTGCATTTCCCAAAATGATACTGCTTTTCTGTTGTATTGTACAAATGAGTTTTCATTCTAAAATAGCGTTACCCTTAATTGTTACGGTTCTCTTCTAGGGAAGAAGACCCAGGCTGTATGTTCACCAAAGGTATTTCTTGCCATCATGGAGAATATCCTACCCAGCGTTCAAATGGGAGATGAATTTCCTTATAGATGGTGAGGATCTCCAAATGCTCCTTCTCGTAAACCACATTGTGTTGATTGTATGGAGTCCTGAAACATTAAAGGATGCCTCAATGATACCAATATTTTTAAAACCACTGTAATAATACACATAGAAAACAGATGTCCAGATGCATAGGCAGTATAATGAGTTAGTTTATATGCAGATGGACAGTGAGTTAGGTCTAGAATTGAATAGTTTGGGATGAATTGTATTCAGGAAGATGTGTAGTATTTTTAACAATTGCATAAAATATATGCATAAAATAGCATGAAATTATAACATAAAAATTACCCATTTAACAACAACAAAAAAAATTATCTCATTAATGCCACATGGTTGCAAATCTTAGAATATCAAGTCTCCAAAGCAGCAGTTCTCAAAGTATCGTCCAAGGACCCTTGGGAGCCCCTGATGTCCTTTCAAGCAGTCTTTGAGGTCAAAACTATTTCATTATAATGCTAATACATAAATTTATTGAATGGCAAATATCAATAGCCCATGTAATTTACCCATGTGAACAGGAACTTTTTGGAGGTGCTCAAAAAATTTTAAGGAGTCCTGAGACCACAAAGTTTGAGAACCCTTCTTCAAAAAAATTATAAATTGTGGATGACTCAAAGTTCAATGGAGATACACATATTAGACCCATATAGACTGCAACCCATCTCCAGTGATGGATTTTACCCAAGAAACAGCATAATGGAAATGTCCCCTCAAGGATATTTATCATTAGAAAAGGATCCTAGCTAGTCACATGGCAAGACTGAGAGATGATAAATGGACAGTCCAAGTGCTTCATTGGTTTTCACAAAATGTTAAAAAGACCTATAGGAAGGCCACCAGTATGTTGAATGCATAATCTATGGAGAATCAATGGGAGAACATGAGAAAGAATTCCATGGGATGAGAAAGTTAGAATTGGCCTCATTCTGCACCAATGGAGGCAATATCCACACCAAGATTATAGATCCAATGAAGAATTGAAATGTTATGTTTTGCTTCCCTACTAGACTGGAAGCACCATGGGAGGCAGTGAATATGTCTTAATTATACTTTCTATCTCCCTCGTTGCTTAGTATAGTGTTCTTCGTCTAGTAGGTACCTCCCAAATACTTGTTTAATTAAATTAATATTTGTTGATGCTAATGAAAACCCTAAAAAGGTACTCCATTTCCCCATGCCAACTATGGAAATAGTTTTCTTTTAGTTGCATAGATTCTCTCTGTAGACTCTCTACATGGCCCACTTTGCTTTTACCACTGCCTGGGCTCCCAAGAAGTATCTGCTTGAAAGGAATGTAGGTCTAAAATGCTTTGAGAGTCTAAGTCCCAAGGGGAAGCACAATGAAACAGAAAGAACACACTCTCAGACACTCTTCTGTCTCTGTGCATTTTCGTTCCTCAGCATGCACAGAATACTCTCGGTCCTAATCTATTCTCCATCTCCTGGCTTCCCTGGCTTTCTTCATATCCCAGCTAAAATCCTACTTTCTGCTAGAAATCTTTTCTGATACCCCTTAATCAGAGGTGTGTTGGTAAATGTTTAATAACCAGCTTTCCCCCACCACTTCAAAGAATTTACATGACACCATTTTTAAAAGTCTAGACAATAAAAATAAATAAAGCCCTGATTTGTAGCATTTTCTGACTTCTGAGATTAAATACATTGAAAATTTAACAATTTATTCTCCTGAGCCAGTTTGAATTGACTCCAGCACACTCCTGAAGGCTAGTGGTTTCCCACAATTGATTATCTCCATTTTATCCTATATGTAGCTTGTTTGTATATCATCGTTTGCATGCTGTGTTCCCCATTCCAGTGTTAGCTTCTTGAGAGAAAGGACTGGGTTTTTTGTTTGTATGTTTGCTTTTTACCTTTTTTTGTATCCCCAGCACTTAGTACAGGGCCTAATACCTTGTTGTTTGGTTGTTTTTCAGTCAAGTCCAACTCTCTGTGACTCCATCTGGAGTTTTTTTTGGCGGAGATACTGGAGTGGTTTGCCATTTCCTTCTCTAGCTCATTTTACAGATGAGGAAACTGAGGCAAACAAGGTTAAATGACTTGCCCAGGGTCACACAGATTTGAACTCAGAAAGACTCATCTTCCTGACTCCAGGCCTGGCACTTTATCCACTGCTCCACATAGGTGTTTATTAAATACTTGTTCATGACTACAGTGTGTAAGGGAGATACAAAGGTAATGGATGTTGTATATAGTTTCCTACTCAAATATAAGGCAAATGAGTTTTGAGGTCCTTTCCCAACCTAAGATTCTAACATTCTGGTCCATGCTCTGCCATGAATTGGCAGTGTGAGTTTGGGCTAAGGTCTAGACCCCAGGTCTGCTGACATTGAATCTTATATATTTCCAATCTTCTTAACTGAGCTCTTGGTAATTTAAATTGAAGGAGAACATTCCTGAGTTGATACAAAAGAAAAAGAAGCCAGTACTGTCTCTGCTCTCTCTTCCTTCCCAACTTTTCCCAATAGCATTTGATAGGATTTTTATTTAAAATCATCCCAAATTTTCTTAGTGGATTCAGTTTAAAAGGAGCACAACGTGACTTGGCTCAGCAGTTTCCGTTCTCCGCTGCGTAATTGAAAGTCTCTTTCTCCCAGGTGCCTTTTGCATGGCAGACATGCTGATGCCCTTTCTCTCAATTCTGACATTTCACTTTCATTTGCTGAGAAATGAGCTGGAGGCAAAAAAAGGGGAGGGGGAGAGAAGGATCATACAATTAAGCTTTTCCAAAATTCTTTTTTATACTTGAGTGCCAGCAGATTCCACGTGCGTCAGCCATCAAAACACGACATCCTATGAAAATTTAATAACAGCATTAGCCCAGTGAAGTATATAACTGATCGTGGTTTCTTGAACAAATGGAAATGTTCCTTCAAGAATTAAAAAGTAAAACATCTTCTTCCAAGCTTTTACATATATGTGCTGAATAAAAGAAAAGAAAAAAGCAAGAGCAAAGAGTCAGGAAAAGGAATAATCTCTTTTGCATGAGCAATGCGATTGCATGTAGCCAGATGGGTTGCTTTCATTAAAAAAAAAATGCCTTAATATAATAATACTTTTTTAAAAAATGATGTGTGGTAATTCATCTTTCTCCTGATCTTTGCTCTCTCCTGCCCAATACATGATTATAATGAGAATGTTGGAGGGAATAATTGTATTTAATTTCATAAAAGAGGAAAACCAAACTTTTCATCTGTCTCTCATTTGAGCCCTGACTGTACTTTACACCCACTCTGGCCTGCTGTTCTCCCTCAGATGTTATTGTAAACTATGTGCATCAGAAATACCCGGTGACTCATGTGGCAGAGACTTGAAGAGATGTGCAGCTTTGTGGAAAACCAGTGAATGGCTCATATAAATTGGGAAACTAGGTTCCCTGTGTGTCATGTCCCCCATGTCAAATTCTGGCTGTGGCAAGAAGACTGAGGCACTTAATAGAGGGTGGTAATCACTGACTTACCCTGTCTCCTATACCCTCATAGCCTCTCAGTCTGATTTTTCTCTCTGCTATAATTTGTCTGATTGGTGGCTACCTGCTTCTATTTATAAGTTACATTGCAGAATGAGAATGTGGAAGGTAGAGCTAGAAGACACTACTGGACCAACCTAAGAGGCTACCTTTTCCTTCAAGATCTGACCATCCGAGTCACTGCTTCCAGTTGCAACAGGGACAAGTACTTCACTGAAATACAATTTGAACCAAACCTAAACCACTTTTTAAAAAAATTGTTCCAAAGTCAGTTTCCCTTCTAAGTTAATTTGGTCAACATATTTAAAAATTGTTAAATTACACACAGTATTCTACACATAAAGTATCCCACCTCTGCAAGTAAGTGGGATGTAATAACCTCTCATCTCCTCTTCAGGACACACATGATGACACAAAATTCATAGCATTTAGTTGATTGTTTTGAAATATATTACATATATTGTAATTATATTATATATTGCATCATATTATAATATATTACATATATTGGCTTACTTCACTTTGCATTAGTTCCTATAGGTTTTCCCATGCTTCTCTGTATTCATCATATTCATCATTTCAAAGAGCACAGGAATGTTCCATTTACATTCTTGTACCACAATTTGTTTGGCCATTTGCCAGTTGATGAACATGTACTTGGTCCCCAGGTCTTTGGTACTATAAATATTTTGTGAAATACTAGGCGCTTTTGGTTGTTGACTTCCTTGAGGTATACACTTAGGCACATGCTTCAAAGGGTAACTTTAGTGAGTTTCTGCCTATCTCCAACATGCTTTAATAATATTAACTGGTACCCATTATTTATCCTCAGAAATACTAAGTGGATGGAAAGGTATGGATTTATTAACTACTCTTTACAAATGAGGAAACCAAGGCATGCAGAGGTTAAGACATTTGAAGGAGCACTGACTCTGGAGTGAAAGGATCTGGCTTATAATTCTACTTCTAAAGCTTACAACCTGTGTGACCTGAGCAAGTCATTTAAGACCGTTGGGCTTGAGAAGGTTTAAACCAGATAGCCTCTGATGTTTCTTCTGGCTCTCAGTCTATTTTCCTGTGATCCTATGACTTACCAAAAGTACTTCATTCATTACATTCACTGCATACATACTTCATTCATTACAAAGTTACGACCAGAAGCCCAAAAATCTGACTTGTAGCCCTAGGCTCTCTCCACTAGACCATTCTCCTTCTCTCTAAACAAAAAGGAAGGTCAGCCACTGTTCCTGCTCTCTGGCAGCTGAGAAGTAGTCCTATGCTGAGTTCAGTGGTCAGCTATTACCTTCAGCTCCATCCTTACTCATAATACAAACTCACCTTCAGGCTACTGAGTAAATGCCTCAGTCTCTCCTGATATGAAATGATGGTACACATGAAAAATCCAAGGGTTAGGATAGGACAAAAGAGCAGTTGGGTTTGAGAATCAACTACTATTAATTACATTTTATACTAAAGTGGCTTGCCTTTTTCTCTTCCAGGTCATTTTACAGATGAGGAAACTGAGATAAACAGGGTTGTCACTTGTCCAGGGTCACACAGTTAGGAAGTATTTGAGGCCAGATTGGAACTAAGGAAGAGGAATCTTCCTGATTCTAAGCCACTGTGCCACCCAGCTGATAAACACACCCTCACCCACACATACTTGCACACATATATGTTCATGTATGCATGTGTATGTATGTTTATATATACATACATGTGTGTGTACATATAACTTAACCTCTCTCGTCTTCAGTTCTCTCATCTGCCAAATGATGGGTTTCGGCTAAAAAGCTCTCTAAGGCCCCTTCCAGCTCCAAATCTCTCTCTCTGAAGGAGACAATGAATCCAACTACATGGACAGTAACTGGGCTAGGCATGGAAGGTGTATGCCTGTGGGAGATTATGAATAGCTATGAAACAGTTCTTGTTCTTAAAGAATTTTCAGTTGAAATGGACACACTCATAGAAAGATAACTAACAATCTAATGTGCACTATACTAACTGTACATATTCAGTAAAAAGAGCACTGGCTTTGGAGTCAGAGAACCTGGGTTCAAATCTTGACCCTGCCACTTAGCACCTAAGACACATCAAACAGCTAAGGAGCGGACTTCACATCTCTGGGCTCCAACTTCCTGTGAAATGAAAAGATTGGATTAAGTGGCCTATGAGGCCCCTGCTATCTCTAAATCTATGGTCCTGTGACCTGTTAAATGCTGTAAGAGTTCAGAGGCACAAGAGATCCCAGTGGTGTAGGATGTTCAGGAAAGGCTTCATGGGAATAAGACTTGAACTAGGCCTTGAAAGGTGGGTAGAATCATAGACCATTGCAGTTGAAAAGTACCTTAGAGATCATCTAGTCCAACCCCAAGCTACCCAATACCTCCAACAAGGAATCATTCAATTTCTACTTGAAGCCTTCCAGTGACAAGTGACATTACCTTCATAGGCCACAAATCCAGTTAGGTAGAGAATAAAGAGGAGAGCATTTCAGGTAAGGGGGAACATCTTGAGAAAGATTTAGTGGTAGGAAATACAAAGTCTGTGGGGGAAGAGTTTGTGGGTACAGCATATGGTTCATGTACAGTAGCACTAGAAGAATGTTGGAATGTGTGTCAGGAAATGTACAAAATTGCCTTTCACAAAAAGCACCCCTGTGGAAGAGGAATACACTGGGGGAGGCGGGGCCTGAAGGGGAGGGAAAAGAAGGTTAGAGAAAATCATCTCCCATAATCTTATATGCAAATCTATACAAACAAGGAGGGGTGGTTGGAGCAGCTGATACTGCAATCTCATTCTCATCTCAACTGATCAAAGGAGGGAAGAATATAGCTATCCACACTCTCCCTTACCCTACCCCCACCTCACACACAGAGTGGGGAAATTGGAAGAAAGGGAGAAGGGGGACAGGAGAATTAGGGGGAAGATAGATTAAGGAAAGGATTTGATGCTGTTGAGTTGTTTCAGCCATGACCAACTCTCCATAACCTCATCTGAGTTTTCGTGGTAAAAATACTGTACTGGTTTCCTTCTTCAGCTATTTTATAAATGAGGAACTGAAGTAAATAGGGCTAAGTACTTGTTCGGGGTCACACAACTAGTAAATGTCTGAGGTCAGATTTGAACTCAGGTCTGTCTTCCTGACTCTGGTTCACTGCTCTGTTTACAGTATAATCTAATTGCTTCAGCTAATAGTAAGTAGGTGAGTTTGATTAGTCTCTTTATTCGTACAATGATCTCTTTGGCAGCTAGGTAGTGCAATGGATAGAACACTGAGTTTGGAGTCACTCATCTTCAGGAGTTCAAATCTGGTCTCAGACTCCTATTAGCTGTGTGATCCTGGGCAAGTCACTTAACTCTACCTTAGTTTCCTCACATGGGAAATGAACTGGAAAAGGAAGCTGCAAACCACTTCAGTATTTCTACCAAGAAAACCCCAAATGAGGACACAAAGAGTCAGAAACAACTGAAATAACTACATAACAAATAATGATTTCTGAATTTCATATTTAATCAATCATTTAAGAAGTATTTATTAAATACCAGTTACAAGACGTAGGGGATAAAAAGACTTAAACAATCTCTGTTCTCAAGGAGCTCATTTAATCCTATATATACACTTCTGACTTCAGCCTATGTGGTAAACTCTGGTCAGACTGCTCTTGCACACTCCTTAGGAGAAGCCCAGAAATTCCCTGTCACCTGATCGGGGGTGATTCCCATTTCAGGTCTCTCTTATTGGAGTGTGGTTCAGTGGAGGGAACACTGGACTAGGAGTCAGAATACCTGGCTCCTGGCTCTGCCAATTACTAACTACTGAACATGGATGGGCAAGTCACTTTCCTCCTCTGGGTCTCAGTTTCCTCTCCTGTAAAAAGGAGTTGAATTAAGGATCCCTCCAGCTCTAATATTCTGTGATTCTATATACTTGTCCTCCTCCAGCCCTCAAAGCAGGCTCTACTAACACAAGGGCAGACACAGGAGCTCAGGGATCTGTCTCCTCTAGAATAAATTACTTGCCCATCAACTTCATGCATAAAACATGGAGCAGGCATTGAGGAGAGTGGCTGGTTCTCTGCAGACCCAAGAGCAGTAGCAGCCTCTGGGACCAGCCTAGAAGCAAGGAGGAAGAGACATCACTCATTTTCTACAAGTTACAGGTTAAAGGAAGCTAACCAGGACTTTGGATGTAAAAAGGAGACTAACTATAATTTTATTTTATACTGTTGGACCTCACTTTCCTGATTATTTGGCATTGCTTTAAAACCTTTTTTTTCCTCCTGCAATGAGAAGTTATTAAACTGTTTGGGACCATGGTATTACCTTCACGATTGCACTGGATTAGAAACAGACCATGGAGAGAAAGGGTCCGAAGACGGCAGTTCAGCAGTAAGTGATCTGACAAAGTCCAAGTCGCCGGTTCATAACCTCTTCCACCCTCCTTTCTACATATCTCTCCTTTTTTTCTGTTGTTTTTTCTTCTCATATGCCTTCCTGTCTCTTCTCTTTCTCTCACCTTTCTCTCTTTTCTTGTCTTCCTCTATCTGCCTTCAATTTGACTCCAAGAACTATCTAAGCAGAAATTCCTTGTAGCCAGTGAAAAACCAAGAGTCCCTTTCCCTGGGTTACTCTATCTAGATTTTAAGTTACAAATATTTAAGCAGCCAAGTGGGTATGGGTAATAGGAACTTTTGTTCACTGTGGAGGTAAAATAGACTGGGCTAAATCAAACAGGCACCAAATAGCAGTGTCATTATGATTCGGTGGAACTAAAGGGTCAAGGGATCTCATTTCCTTTGAAGGATCCCAGCCTGGTGAGGTATAGAGGAGAGTGGAAAGA
Organism: Bettongia penicillata ogilbyi; assembly: GCA_023548195.1. Taxonomy (NCBI): domain Eukaryota; kingdom Metazoa; phylum Chordata; class Mammalia; order Diprotodontia; family Potoroidae; genus Bettongia; species Bettongia penicillata. The sequence goes on from JAJHZJ010000318.1 coordinate 14,717,061, forward strand.
ACCCTGGATTTGGAGTCAGAAGACCAGGTCTACCTGTATGACACTAGGCAAGTTGCAGTCTCTCTGTGACTCAGCTTCCTCCTCAGTAAAAATTGGGGGTCCTTCCAGATCTAACCAGTAAGATGCATGAGCTTTAAGATCCTAATGAAGTTATTTTTAAGTTCAACAGTAATTTTGCGTGCAATGAATAGACTATAACTCAATAGATTTGTAGAATTTATGGAGATCAAAGAGGTCCTTTCTTTATTTTATGGATGAGGGAACTTGTTGCCCAAAGAGGGTAAGTTGTTTGTCCAAGATTATACAATTAGCAAAAGTGAGACTGTATTTGGGCCCACAGATTCCAGTTCCAAGTCTTTTTTTCCATTATGCTGCTTCTGAAATTTTTGACTTACGAGTTAAAACTGAGAAAGCCATCCCCTTGTATATGTGCTAATTAATACCCATTAATCATCAGCAAATTAGATTGTGTCTCTGTCAACATGTTGGCTCTCAAAACCAATGTTTTGTTTATTTCATAAACAACTGCTGACCCCAGGAGGGGGCTCAAAATGGGAAACGTTTAAGACCTCAGTAAACAATATTTTGAGAATTTGCTAATTGTTGTGAATTCTGTGTTGTAAATTCTTGATGAGGGCAATTAAACTGATAAAGAATTAAGAATAGTAAGGTAAGTGTAGACACAGTGTATAATTTGGTGACCCTCATAAACCATAAAGCTTTATAGAAGGAGTCTCTATGAGAAGTAGCATGGCGTATTGGAGAATACATGGGATGGGAGCCAGGAAGGATTGAATTTTACCTTTTATAATTCTTAGCTATTGACTCTGAGGAAAACACTTATCATCTCAATTTCCTCATCAGTATAATAAGAGTAATAATAACTGAAATACTTGCCTCCTGAGGCTGTTATAAGCATTAAATGAATGGAGGCAAAGTGCTTTGCAAATGCTAAAATACCAAATAAAATGTCAGTTATTGACAAAGTGGCTGTATTCTACAGAATGACCTCAGACTTAACTTTCTGTTATAGGGAAGAGGGCTTGATAGACAGAAGCAGTTTGGGGCATCTGAGACTTTAGAGAGGTGATAGCATATCTGCTCCTCTTGACCAGTGGCTGGAAATGGAAACCAACTGCAAAGATCTGAATGGCAGCTCTGCCAGAGGGGGAGAGGTAAGACCCCTGAGAGGAGACTCCAGAGTTCATTAAAGTCTTTGGGGTACAGTATTGATGCCTCTTCTTCTCACCACCTCTGACTTTGTTGTATCTCTAGAAAGAAAGTAGAGTTAGTGATAAATTTAATTGGCTGTTAGAATGAGGCAATCACATTTCTAAAAAGAAATGCAGTTGGTCCACTGAAATAACTAAGTATGTCACTGTTTCCCTCACCTTTCCCTACTATTACTTCCATTTTCTTTCACTGGATCCTAGGTTGAGTTAAAAATCCTGTTCTTGTGACATTGCAAATCACAATTGTATCAAATACTGTTATTACAAATAGAGCTTGACTGGAATCAACCAATGTAGGAGAGGACTTTTGGGATATGTGTTTTTGCACTTGTCTGAATGGCAAGGGTATCAGAATATTCAGTTTGAGATATATTGAAACATAGGAGAAGTCTAGTCAATTGGAAAATATTTACCTAATCTGTAAGCATGAGATGCATATTTAGCCATGTCCTTATCCTAGTTCAGACTGGTTTCCATATTAAATCCTACATTCTAAGATATAATCTATATCTGGTTTAGTATCAAAGTTAAAAGGTTCTTCCCTTCTGTCAGAAAAGAAGTGGTCAACTATAGGCACATAATGAGATTTATATTGGCTGATAAATACATCGGCAAATATGATTCATGTGTTTCTCTTGTTTAACTATTCTTCTTTGTTTCAAAGGAGGTTTCATTTGGGATCATTAGAAATGGATAACAACATTGAGAGTTTTATTTTAAAGAATGAATGGAAAGTTTATTTTTAAAAACTAAATGGAAAACAGAATAAAATGAGTAAGCAAAAGAAGAAAAAATTGGAGCCAGGGAGATTTTTTTGTTTTTTTCCTCTCAGTAATATAAGCTTGTTCTAATCTTGCCTTCCTTGGCCCAAGCCACATGGTTGGATCAAAAGCATCATTGCCTTGTACTGGATGCTGTACCAGATCCTGACATTCCATCCAGGCTTCAGCCAGATGTTGTGCTTGAAAAGAGGAGGAATGAGCCAGGGATCATAACAGGATCAAGTTGTTTTCAAACTGTGGGGGCCAGCATACATTTGAAGGTGGAAGAGGAGTGAGTGAAGATTTGCAAAGAGATTAAGACAGCTGGGAAGGTCTCACTTCAAATCTTAAGCATAAGCATCTTAAGACCTAGTCCACGTACAAAATCAGCCCTAGGCAAAATTGTTAATAAGTGGAAGTTTTTCTCCATTATCCTGTTCTTTTTGGATTTTTCTTTTTACCCTCTGTCTAGGCTCCAAACCTTCTTCCTGATCCAACCTCCACTCTGTAAAATAAGGAGACAAAATCTTGTAAGTTCATTCATGCGAAGGTGCAAAAGACATCATGTCAGTGGTATTTGCATTTTTTTTAAAAGACTGCCACAACGGTAAGGTCAGCTCTACAGACCTACATAGACAAACTCCTGTGCAAGACTGAGAAATATTTGGAAAAGAGAATGAGATGGCCATGTATTTTCTGGATAGCCACTGAATAGGTAGCAGTGTCTGTGGGTGAGAGACAGATACAGGGGAGGAATGGAATGATTTCCAGTGGCTACTTCTATCCTTCTGCATACCCAGTACCTCAGGGTTTATTCCACTTAGCAAAGGTCCCTCTCGAATTCTGATAGAATGTAAAGATGGTGCCCTACACAGTGGGGGCATGAAGGGCAGGAGCTGTTTAACTTCTTTGTATTCCCTGCATCTAGCAGAGTGTCTGGCACATAGTAGGCATTTAACTAATATGAGATGATTAGCTAGTTGAACAGGTAGAGATAACCGATATGAGAATTCTGACAACCAGAGTCACCTTTACGGATTATTCCAAATAGACTCTATTTCTAGAAGGTACCATGGTGTGTCTTACACGGAGGGATGTAAGGGAGAACAGCTACAAATGATACATTCCTTGACAGAGCCCACAATTTCCCACCTTTCTAAATGAGGCAACGCAAGGGAGAAGACGATTCTACAAGACAGGCATTGTAGATGGTCATTCTGAATAATTTAGAGCTCAAAAACCCTGCTTTGGCTACACATTTGCTGTCCAGAAGTCTGTGAAGATAGAGGAAGTACGTTTACCCAGGGGAAAAAGTGTTTTTTGCCCCAGTAGTTTTTGAGACCATTTTTGGGGGGAAAAATTATATTCTAATTTGCAAAAGCAGCCTGAATAGGACCAGACCATCATGGAGTGGTTGGCAAGGTACAAGATTAAAATCTGTGTTTGGGTTGTTTCTTTGATTAGCTAATTGGCTGATTTAGTTTGCACCTATGGCTTCATTAGTATAAAGAATTCTGAATGAGAAAAATGCTTTTACCAATGGAAATCTGTACTTACTCTGCAACTTACTGACTAAGGGCACTAAAAGGCCAAATGACTTGCCTAGGTTCACATGTCCAATTTTTGTGGAAAGCAGGACTTACATTGAGGTTTTCCTGCCCCTAAGGCCAGTCTCTCTATTCACTAAACCAGGCTTTCAGCAACAGCTGTCACAAAACCCAAGCACAGCCCTCTCTGAGGAAGCCAATCAAAGGAATGAAAACACACAGGCTCTTTCTATCCCATTGAGAAGAAAATGGTGACAGACCTGATGAGATTTTAAGATTAGGGGATGAATTGGGGCCAGGCCACGTCAAGGGGACATGTACCAGCTTCTCTCCCCAGGCTAACGTGAGTCAGTTGTCTTGTTTTGTTTTGCTCTGTTGCCTGACTGGGCAGCCTTACTCAATTCCTTGTGATAGTCTAAGTAACCCTGACAGAAGAGAGGAGCCCTGGTCTCCCAGAGAGAGGCTCAAGTTCATCAGGGTGACCTCAGAACCCTACCACTGGCTACTTGAGATCTGACACATAATTTGGGGCACTTGGGATTCTCAGAGCAGTGCGATTCTGTCTGCTTGCACCCTGCAGCCTTTAAGGTTCTGGGAAAGGAAATCAACTGCAAAAATCAGAAATGGCATCTTTGTTACAGGAAGAGGTAAGCCCCATGGTGGGGGACTTGGGAGCCCACTCGAGTCCCAGCTTGGCTTTTGGATTCTATTCCAAGCAGGCCGTGGAACCCATGAGCTGGTGTTAGCACTGACCTCTGGAGGAGCAGTAAGGTGTTCTGTGAAATTTGGGGGTGTGGATGGGGAGAGGACCAGCACATCTTTCAAAAATGCACAGGTAAAATTTTAGCTGGCAACCTCTCAGAGGTGCCATACTCTCTCACACCACAGATGGTCCCCGGCTTGCTACGAGAAGTGGCATCAGCTTACTGAACGGCATTAGCTTACTATCAGCTTACTGTACTGGCTTACAGTGTTTATCTGGGCTAGGGTGGGCAGACTTCTTGTCGTGCCTCGACTCCTCTCACATTTCTGCCAGCTGCACTTCCCCTTTAGAAATTTGCACCAACTTTGTGGGGACCTTTTGGGTGAAAGTTGACTTTCCTGGATCCCTGATACATTGAACAAGTTGAAACCAGCTTGGAAACACTGCGGGCGGATTGCTTCAGTGCCAAGCATGGAAGTCCTGCCAGTCTGTTGTTTCCTCATCTTTGGTACTGTAGGGCATGGTCCTTTGGACTTGGAAGGGCTTAGGGAATGGAGGAAATGGGGCACCTTCTTGCTCTGCAATTTCCTTTCAATCTCTAAACGTATGGGTTAGTAGCACAGAGGTGGTGATTTACCTGAGGCACAAGAAAAATTGCTGTAAAAGTATTTAGGGAGTTCCAATAAAACATCTTTTGGAAATAAATTAGGTTCACAAGGGGTTACATATAGGCTAGGCAATGTTGGTACCATCATGTTAAATTTAATATATTAAATACATGTTTAAAAGAAAGTATCGGTACATAAAAGAGATTCACTGTTTCATGTACATTCATATTTTTCTGTACTTGGTGTATGGAAACGTTCTTTGAGGCTTGTCAAGTCCATAATTTTAAAAAGAAAAAACAGGAAGGAAAAAACTTAAAATAATCCCATTATTTACAAGTTCAGGTTTTTTATTTTTTGTTTTTGTGTTGCTTTGTGGTTGTTGTTAATGAGATCCAATGTAGCCACTTGTGGATATTTTACAACAATAGCTTTAACGCCAAAAGCTGTTAGTTCTCCTTGGCCCCGAAAACAACCTCTTGTTTACTAGCAGCTGGAGCCATCATGACTCTCCCGATTTTCTTCTTTCAGGGGGCTGGGTTTTTTCCTCCCTTATTTAGGAATTATTTATATACCTCCAAATACGGCATTATCTATTTTCTCATCATGGTGAAGAATTGTTTGTCTTTCCCCTCCTCCTTCCTGCCTTGAATGATTCCCACTCAGGGAGTACCACCAGTGCCAACTGTACAATTCCAGTGTCTACTGTCAAGGAAAGAAAGGATGGGAAATCTGAGAACGGGAGATACTTTGAATAATTAAAGGAGGTCCTGTTGGTTGGGAGAGTGCCCTCTTTGTGCTTACATTGATCAGGACAGATATTTTAGCTTGTCTCCAGGCAAAGAACACAACAGAAAGGAAGACATGGGGAGGGGAATGGGGAGTTGGGGAATAAAATTCAAGTACAAATAGAGATCATAAAAAAAGAAAAGTAACAAAGGGATGCAATGTGCAAGACTAAGTTGTTCATAGTGTCTCTGATCCTTGAGTTGTTTGTTGTGATCTGGGATCAGCCAGAAATTAATCACTAGTTTGAAAACTCAGCCATTGTTCGGAAACAGAAAACTGATCCATGTAATAAGGTATCTCCATAGCATCCTCTCTCTGCCCCGCCATGATGTGAAGGGGACAAACCTGTTTGGATTCAGACAATTTGGGTTGAGGACTAGGTAACTTTTTCAAAATATCGATATCCATGAAATTGGCTAATTATATAAGAACATTTTTAGAGTAACCCGCAATTACAATAAGCTTCTTATACCAAATCTACAGTCACAGTAAAGGGAAGGGCTAGAGAGTTTGGTAGAGTCTAGACCATTAATATTACTCTTTTACACAAGATATATATCCATTATAATTATCGTGTCTATATCATCATGATTGGCAAAGATGATTAAGTTGAATTCAATAAATATTTGTTGTGTCTATTGTGTGCTAGGCACTATGCTAAGTACTAGGGTTAAAATGATAATACAAAATGGTCTCTGCCCCCAAGGATTTATATTCTATGACAGAGAAAAAGAGAGAGAGAGAGAGAGAGAGAGAGAGAGAGAGAGAGAGAGAGAGAGAGAGAGAGAGAGAGAGAGAGAGAGAAGGAGAGAGGGAAGGGGGGATTATAAATGCAAAAAAATATATAGAAAATAATTTCATAGCACAGGCACAGGTATAACATAAAAGGCAATCTCCAGAAAGCATAATGGTTGTAGCTGTTTGTCCTTCATTCTCTAAGAGGACAATGACACCATGAAGGGGATGCCATGACTTGCAAGTGAATTGGATCTAAGTGAGGGAGGGCTGTGCAAAGTCACCAGCCTCACTCTCTCCTCCGGAACCATGTGGGTCCAGTGGCAAGATATAGATCAGGATGAATGGAGACTTTGGCGTTTTAAAACTAAGATCTTTCTCAGGTCTGAGTTTGACTGAGGCAGCACCCATTCAATGACCAGGTGGACATAATGAAAGTGTGAAGAGGAGGAAAACTGGAACACTGGAGGAATGGGCCTGACCCTACCTCTGATGATTACTATCTGCGTGAACCTGACCACAGTTTTCTTATCCATAAAATTGGGTGGTCTAATTAGGTAGCTTCTAAGGTCCCTTACAGTTCTAAAGATACGATCCTATGAGCAGGAAGTAATGGTCAGCATAACCACAGAATCAGAAGAATTTTTAGTAGAGCAGTAGGGTGGTAATTGTCATGACTTTCCAAGACACTGACTTTATTGCTGTTAAAGTTAAAAGTGGATTTAATTAAAAGTAGGGAGGGGCTCTGAATTAATTGCACACATAACTGTTCATATGCTTGTGTATCTGGCAAGGAGGCTACTTTCCTTCCTCTTATGGCAGAGGAATGAGGTGTGTTATGAGTGGAAGTCAGTGGGCTCTGAATGGAGTGTGCGTCTTTGTTCTACGAAGTCTCCCATTGACTCCATATTGGACCTCTTTATTAACTCCCACCTAAGAAGAAGGTGATTTTGAAGGGGATTTTTCTGTCTCCAGTGGCGGGCCTGGTCCCATGCAGTGCACTATTACAGTGTCCAGGCATACAGCACTTGGCATTTGCTTCAATTTAGGAATAGATTGGAAAAAAATAAATCTGACATCTAAGAAGATTCTGGAAAGAAGTTTCAGGAAAGGAAGACAAAATGAAGGCCTATTTGATTAATGTTCTAGTCCGTAGGCACTGCTGCTCGAAAGCTTCACCTCTGAGGATTTGGTACAAATATAGTCATGTTAATCTATCTTTAATTTTGTAAGTAAATGGGAAAAAAAGAACCATAAAGGATTTGCATGCTAATGTTGCATAAAAAGGCAGATAACGAATGCATATTGATAAGTCTTCAAAGAACCCCCAGAGACTTTCTTTTACCTCTTACTACCAATGGGGAGCTCAGCTGTTATCAGGATAATTTCAAGGGGGGAAAATGTTTTTCAGCATTAGGCTTAGTTTAATCAGGAAATTTGAAAGCAGGCTGGTGGGCCTGGGAGCACCTCTAATGGTACAGATGGTGATGAAAATGCATTGTATGTATTTTTATAAGATATAATTATTTGCAGATGGTAAGATTTATAATTGCTAAAGAAGCACACTATAAACAGTCATAATGAGAGTGTGCTAAGTAGAGGCCTGGGACTTGGAACCTCCTGAGTTCTAATCCTGCATCTGACTTTGACTCACCGTGTGGCCTGGGGCAAATCAGTTAACCCCTTCAATTCCACAGATTTCTTCCGTAGAGTGGGGATGGCAACATTAACCTTCATCAGTGTTGATGTGTGGAGCCAGTGATTAATGATTGTAATTTAAAACATGTGGGTAACACGGGATGCCATCTTCATATATATATATATATATATATATATATATATATATATATATATATATATATATATATATATATATATATATATATATATAGAGAGAGAGAGAGAGAGAGAGAGAGAGAGAGAGAGAGAGAGAGAGTCTATCTCTAATCTCTTTCTTCTCCCTGTCTCCCAGGTGGAGTCCCAGAGTGAGCCAGTGCATGCACATGAACAGAGACCTTTTATTTTTATTTTCAGTTGGAGGAGGGAGGGCAGAGTCAGACAGACGTAGTGGATCAGGAAAAAATAAGACAAAACAAAATCATCATGAAGAACTTAATGCAAGACCAGGAAAGAGACTTTGGACTTGGAGTTGGAGAACCTGGGTTCAGATTTTACCCCTTTCCTTTGCTACGACCTGTGACCTTGAACAAGCCACTTAACCTCAGTTTCCTCTCACGAAAAGAAGGGGTTTGGATTAGTTGGCCCCTGATACCCCTTCGATCTCTAGAGTTACGATCCTATAATCCTCAGAATGAGAAGATAGTTCAGAAATGAGCATTTTTCTACACTCTTCTACAGCAGTGATGATGGACAGGCATTTATCAACTAGGCTGCCAACCAGATTGCCAGGAAGGAACATATTCCTGACCGTATTTCACCTTATCCATCTTCTTTCTGCATCCTGTGTCCTTATGAGAACAATAGTAGTGTCTTAAAATGGAACACGTAATGCAAAGAACAGAGAGAAAATCTTAATTTCTTTTTCAGAAAAATCCTCACTGCATTTTGGTTTGTTTCATTCTCCCTTCCCTGCATGTGGGTGATTAAGACATGTTCTGTTATTACGTTCCCAACACACATAGAAACAATTCCCTATTTTCTGCCTAATCTCCAATAGCTGAAATGAGATTTTTTTCTGATGAAACGTAATTGGCAGTTAGAATCCATCAGTGTTATACCTAACAGACTTCTCAATTTCTGTATCATCTGAGAACACATTGGAATAACCGCTGAGTTAGTGAATCTAGCTACTTAGCCTAGGCCAGGGTGGAACTTGAGGCCACATGTGGCCCTCTAGGTCCTCAAGTGAGGCCCTTCACAAAACAAATCCCCTTAACGAAAGGATTTGTTCTGTAAAACTTGGGCTCAGTCAAAAGGCCGTATCCAATAACCTAGAAGGCCACAGTTTTCCCATCCCTAGCCTAGGCAAAGACACTGTGGTAGCATGATGAAAAGAATATTGAACTTGAAGTCAGAGAAGCTGAACTTAAATCTTTATTCTGGTACTTATGAACTATAGGACATTAGGAAAAAAATCCTTTTTTTCTTCTCTCTGGTCCTCAGTTTTCTCATTTGTAACACAAGAATGCTAATACTTTGATCACATTACACAGCAACACTGCTGTGGGGATAATTAAAAATATATATGTGTATGTATGTATGTACATATGTGTGTATATGGATAGACATATATGTATTTATGTAAACCTTTAAATGCTCTGAAAATCTCAGCTAATACCAGCCATTAGGTCACCCAGCTTCTCCAAGCTTCCCACCAATAACTATATAGGCATTGCATCCAAAAAGGTAAGCTTGTGAAGTGTAGGCAGAATCTGTCTTGATTTCCTTGATTTTATCTCACCCTGTAGTCAACTCTCATTTGTTCAGTGAACCCAACGGTCAATGGACTATCCAGTGCTCAGCTTTGGTCCTTCTATTGACAGCCTACTTCTTCTTAATACTTTTACCAAAGGTGGGCAAAAAGTAGATGAGGGAACTCCAATCAGTTCCCAAAGTAGCTACTTGCCAGTTCTTAAAATGGCAGCTAGGTGGCACATGGATAGGGCACCAGGCCTGAAGTCAGGAAGACACTACTTCCTGAGTTCAAATATAACCTCAGACTCTTACTAGCTATGTGACCCTGGGCAAGTGACTTAACCCTCTAAAATGCGGTGGAGCAGGAAACGGTGAACCACTCCACTATCTTTGCCAAGAAAATCTCAAACGGGGTCACAAAGAGTCAGACATGACTGAAAGATGGCTGAACAATAATATGTGAAGTATTATGTTAGATACTAAGGAAGCTATGCACATATATGTATGCACATATGTGTACATATATACATGTGTTTAGATATGTGTGATCGTGTGTATCTGCCATGGTTCCTGCCTTCATGGAGCTAAAGCTAACAGAATGTATGATGTATGCACTTATGTATCACTATCTGGTTGCTCTTGATGCTTTGTGATCTCACTGATGTGCGGCAACTAGTTGGAACACTGAATAGAGTAAGGATGACCTGCGTTCAAATCTTGAATTAGACGTTTATTATCTGGGAAAATCATTGAACTTTTCTCAGCCTCAGTATTCCACACTGGGGTCCCTTCCAACTCTGAATCTATAGTCCTATCTTAATACTCCCCTCATCAACACAAATCACAACCCATCTCTGCCTGACCATCCTAGGTGGCTCTTATCCATGTCTTCCCCTAAGTCCTCTCCTGGTTCTACCCAGTGGTGGACTGGTGCTAGACTTTTGTCTCAGGGAGAAGTTGGGGGAAATTTAAAATATTGTACAATTTCCCATAGGCAATTCAGGCCACTGACCTCCAACTCTAACTCTAGGTCCTGCTTGTATTTAATTTGCAGCGTCTGTTCAAGATATGTAATAATTGTTCGGTCATTTTTTTCATTCGTGTCTGACATTTTGTGACCGTAGTTGGGGTTTTCTTGACAAGGATACTGGAGTGGTTTGCCATTTCCTTCTCCAGATCATTTTCCAGATGAGGAAACTGAGGCAAAGAAAGTTAAGTGACTTGCCCAGGGTCACATGGCTAGCAAGTGTCTGAGATCAGATTTGAACTTGGGAAGATGAATCTTCTTGACTCTGAATCTGGCACTTCACCAAACCACTAAACTGTCCATACATAATAACAGTCTATTAATTATTTGAAAAATTATATCATATTCAGTAAGTATCCTTGTTCTATCTTATTTTTACTGTGTGGATAGTTTAGAGTGCTTCTACTTCAGAGGAGGAAATTTCACAATTTTACTCTGTGTAACAATGGCTCTGACTTCTAGGAGTGATGCGAGTGTGGGACAATCACCTCTTGGAGCTTTGGTTTCCTCATCTGTAAAAAGGAAACATTAATACTTGCATTATGTACCTTAGGGTAAGTGTGATAATCAAATGAGCTAATGTATATACAGTACTTAGAAAATCTTTTTTCTTTTATTTTTTAAAAATTATTTTTTTGTTTTCAACATTCACTTCCACAAGATTTTGAGTCTCAAATTTTCTCCCCTCTACCCATCCCAAATATTCTGATTGCTTCTTCCCCAATCTCTGCCCACTTCTGTCACACCCCTCCCTTCTCTTATCCCCATTCCTTCTATTTTCTTGTAGGGCAAGATAGATTTCTATACCCCATTGCCTATATATCTTATTCCTCAGTTGCAAATCTTCAGGTGTCATTTAAAGGTAAACTAACTGGAGTAAAATCATCATAATTGGTGGTGATTAAAATCATTTGCTTAAAGAGAAGAAACAGCCCTCTCTTCTCTTCCCTCCCTTCTCCCCAGCCCTACAATAGAATGAAAAAAGCTAGGCTTGCCTCTTCTCATTGGCACCTCAGTTCATTCAATATTCCACATTTATGAAGTGTGAGGCAAAAGCCATAACGTTATTCAGGAAAGCAATCTCTATGGGAACAACTATGAAGGAGTGGGTAGAAATATCACTACATTGCCCAGTAACTCTTCAGAACCATCTGATATTCTTGTCCCTTTCCAAGGCATCCAGGGAGTGTGACACATTGCAAGCTAACATGCTCTCCCAGCACGTTTTCCTGTTGGGCAGGATGGAATCTGGGCAGTAGGTACTTTTTCATTCTAATTTTTGCTTACAATGTTTCTTCTCTTGCCTCATGCCTGAGTTGTGAGTGGGATCATCAGACTACATCTAATAAGAAAAACCTAACATATGAACAATTCCTAGTTTTTACAGAGTTATCAGAAGTAGTTTGTAATTGCATATATTTTTAAAAACTCAAGCTCAGTCACACCTGGTTGATTCTCACATCTGTAATTGCAACTTCCATAAATATCTCCTCCCACCCAAAAAGAGTGTCAATTCAGTTCGTACAAGTGGCATAAGTGGGAATAAAATAAGGTTTCACATTGCCAAGATGACATTGTGTGGAAGCCCAATGGGATATTGACTAATTTAAAATGAAACATCACATAAACGTCACATATCAGAAATAAAAAAAGATCAGCCAGTGAGATATCACCACTGATTTAAAAAAAGCACACTACATTTATGCTATTGTATATTTTGTCAAACAGCAATAAAATTTTCTGTTTTTTAAAAAATGCTATAGTTAAGATGATGCTATTTATCTCAAAAAGAGCATATTATATGGAACACAACAGATATCAATAGAAATCTTTTTATTAGAAATGTGAAACTTGGAACAATCATTTCTATGAGGCATACAAGTCCCAGAAAATGCCACCTGGCCCAAGCTCTCCACTGGCGTCTTGTGACTGGTGTCAGGATTTGTGAGGATACCTCTGGATATGCCAAACTACTAAGAATACCAGTTCTAACAATTTCCAGGCAGAAACACACAAAAAGTTAAGAACTTATGATCTATAATTATGCCAATCTTCAACCTTGTACAATGAGGTTTTGTGGCTTTAATGAATCCATGATACTCATTGATCTGTCAGTATGGTTACTCTCTGCACTGGCATAATCCTAACAAGTCTTTTCGTATGATGCTATTTTTGTCCATATCTTTCTGTAAACCCTCTATAAAGTATCTGATGCACTGGTGCTTTTTCTCTGGTCTTTCAATGTTTTGTAGATTCCGGTGAAACACACAGGTTGTCTAACTTGCATTCCATTTTCATTAGGTGACTGGTATACCCTCTGTTTTACCATATGTATGTGTGTGTGTGTATATATATATATATATATATGTATGTATATATACATATATATCCTCAACAATAATATTATTTATGCCATTCATTACTGATAATAATAACATGGGCCACTTAACAGTGCTTATATCTTTCCTTTGTTCTGTGGGTCACATTCAGTAGCCAAGACAGGTAGAAGAACTGCCATTGTTGAAAAGGCAGTAAGCACAATTACACTGTTGCTCCAGGCTTGGTCTCTCATTGGGTTTGAGATAGGGGATGGAAGTGTAAAGGAATAGTAGATTGAGATTAGAGGTTACTTCCATCACAAGACCCTATCAGCCATTTTTACAACTGACCATGCTATCTCCTAGTGTGGTTAACTGACTATCCCAAATGACCAATATTTTCTTGTCCAGTTGCTAGCAAACTCCCATCCATTCCTGTGATTTGGAATCTTCATCTGTCAAGGAAAACCTCCTTTTTTATTTTTCTTTTCCCTACATTCAGTCCTATCTCTCACTTATTTCCATTCCTTTCTATCCTTATCTTTCCTTGGACCTTATGAAATTCCTGCTTTTTTGTCAACAAACTACTTTTCATCCTAGATCTCTTCCATATTTTCGATCTTCTTTTGCTCTTAGAGACCTGTCTTTATCTAGATGAAATGTCATCTTTGGCAATCTGTTCCAGGGTTACTTGTTCTTTTCTCATGTCCCAAGACATACTGGGCCAGAAGGAAGAATTAGGAATACTCTTTGGGCCACACTGCCACTTCCATGTACTCTCTCTGCCACCATCACTGTTAGCCACCTTTTGAGATTTATTCCATCCATTTGTTCATATCTTTGACCCCCTGATCACTCTTCTTTTTTTAATAGAAAGTTTTTCATTAAGATAGAATAGAAAAATAAACATCAAAGGGAAATCAAAGGGTAGTTATTCTCAATTACGTGAAGCAGTACAATCCTCTACGGTGTCTTATACCTGTAGGAGAAGGGTTGTGTTATGGCTGGAAAACCACTCACTTGTTCTAAATTAGAAAACATTTTATTGATATGTTTGTTTTTACATTACAAACATTTCTAGATTACCCCATTTGGTAAGAGTTTTCTTGTAACAAAGTATAACAATTAAAGAAAACTAGCAATATAGTAATCATATCTGAAAGTGCATGCAATGTTCCAAATATTTAGTCCTCCACCTCCTTATTTAAAACATTTTAATTGATTAAATTATTAAAATTAATTTATTTTAAAATCAAATTTTCTTTTCCTCTCCCTGCCGACTTCATTGGAAAAAAATAAAATAAATTCCTCATTACAAATATGCATAATCAAGCAAAACAAATTCCCTTGTTGGCTATGTTCAAAAATCTGTGTCTCATCCTGCACTCTAAGTCCATCTTCCCTGTCAGGAGATGGTTAGCATGTTTCATTATCAGTTCTTTAAAATCATGGATGGTCATTTGCATTGAGCACAATTCATAAAGCTGTAATCTCCTTCCTCATAGTCTTACAATTCCTATTTGGGAACATTAGTATTCACATTAATGTCCTTTCAAATACCCAGGTATTTCAGTTTATGAAACTATAATTTTATACACACACATATAAAAATCATTTCTCATAGCCTACATATATCTACATTTTGGGCAACTAGGTGGTGCAGTAGATAGTGTAGTGGGCTTGAAATAAGGAAGACTCCTGAGTTCAAATGTGGCCTCAGTCACTAACTAATGTCATGACCCTGGGCAAGTCGCTTAACCCTGTTTGCCTCAGTTTCCTCACCTGTAAAATGAGCTGGAAAAGGAAATAGCAAATCACTCCAGTATCTTTTCCAAGGAAACCCTAAATGGGGTCACAAGGAGTCAGACATGACTGAAACAATGAACAACATCATCTTCATTTTATCTAGGCTATTTCCTGAGGTGGTTACACCTTAAATCTGTGACCTCAAAGTGTTCCGTTTCCATGATCTGACACTCTGAAATTCCCTACTTCATGATATCTTAAGCCACGCCCATTTTAAAATGTATTCTTCATTGCCATCATAACTTCCTATCTTTCCTTCTCTCACTTTCCTCCTTTCGCTACCTTATCTCTATAACAAGTCCAACTATTCAACTATCTTCTACCCTTAAATTCTTTGCCCCCTTGTCCTTCTTTAATGATAATCCTCCACCCCGTGGGTCACCTCTAACTTTCCCCTGCCTTCCTACTACCAAGAAGCTAAAAAATGGAGGAAATCACACAACTGGCCCAATCAGATTCACTATAGATTGGTATGACCTAATCTTAACTGGTCCCTTGGTTTTATTTTTCCCTAAATAGCTGTCTGTCACATTCCCCACAGAGGCAGTTCTGCACCTTCTCCCTCTTGTCAAACCCCAATGCCATCCCAGCACCTCTCTTAGCCGATAACTATACCTCTTGCTTTATTCAGAGGCTCGAGATCTTTATCTCTCCTACTCCCACATAAAAACCACTCCCCTTTCACTCATCCTCTCCTCCTTTGCTTCAGTCTTTGACGGAAGACTATCTTGGCTGATGCCTCTCTTTTTGCCCTCCACCCTTGTTTTCTGAGAGACTGATTCACTGAGCATCCATTCATTTCATATCTCTCATCTTCAGTCTCTTCCTACCTACTGGCTCCTTCCCCACTAATTATAAGCCTATAGGAGTCTAACAGATCCTTTAAATTTTTTTTCTTCACCTTGACATCACCTAAAGCTATTGCTTTTACCTTTCATTCCCAAACACCAAAAAAATAAATTTGTTTACATCTGTCACTTCCATTTCTTTGTCACCCAGCACAGAAGGCTTGCTATGTGGTTTCAGATGTTACCTCTCTATTGAAACTGTTTCCTCCAAGGTTACTAAAAATCTCATTACTCCTAAATCCAATAGCCTTTTCTCAGTCTTCATCTTTTTTGGCCTTTTGACATATTTTTACTCTGACAAACTTTACTCTTCTTGCTCCTGGATAGTCTTGGATTCCACACAACTTGTCTCTTGGGTTTTTATCCTATCCATATGAACTGTTTTTTTTTTTTCCAGTCTTCATTACTGACTCATCTTCCACATCCTTATCCCTAAACACAGATATGTCTCAAAGCTGTCCTGGGATCTCTTCCTTTTTTATATTTATACTGTCTCCCTTGGTGAATTCCCATCTCAGAACCTCCCTACACAGAAACTCTTTCTGGGCTGAAATCTGTATCTCTCTGTGTGGCATAGTAGATAAAAGTGCTGGGCTGGGTTCCAATTATGCCTCGGAGACTCTCCAGCTGTGTGACCCTAAACAAATTGCTTAACCTCTGTCTGCCTGCGTTTCCTCATTTCTAAAATAATAATACGAATAATAATAATAGCACACCCACCTCCCAGGGTTCTTGTGAGGATAAAACGAGATAACATTTATAAAGTACTTTGCAGACTTGAAAGTGCCCTATAACTGCTAGTTTTTATAATTGCTGTTTTATTTCAAAGGACAAGATGAATAGTTCTATTTAATAATAGGCTCATATAGTAAACTGGAAGGGATCTCAGGGTCGCCTAGTTTAACTGTTCCATTTTATAGATGAGTAAACTGAGGTCCAGAAAAGTTAAGTGATTTGGCCGAGGTCACACAGAAGAGCCAGGATTTTAACCCAGATTGCCTGATTCCAAATCCAACACTCTTTCCATTATATCATGGTGTTCCCCAATTCATCCCAGACATGGAATCCAAGAAATAATACCCCCAAATAGGAAATTAGCTGGCCTTGAAGCTTCCCTGCCTTTCACTTTCTCTCATTTGGGTAAAAAAATCTTGTTTTAAATATAATAAAAACATACATACTAAAACCTTAATCAGAGTAACTATAAGAATTAGGGTAATAATAACACATATTTTATAGTATTTTAGAGTTCACAATGCATTTTCCTCACAACAACCTTGTAAAGGAAGTAATTCAAGTATTATTTTCTCTATTAAACAGGTAAGACTATTCTCCTTTCAATCCCAGAGGTTCTAAGACTAAGGGACTTACTCACAGCTAGTAATTTATATGGGACCTACTATGTGTTAGGAACTATACTTTTTAAAAAAACCCAAACTATGTGCCAGGGACTCCACTAATTCCTTTACAAATACTACTATCCTTCTTACACAATGGAGGAAACTGAGTTTGAGCGATTTGCCCAAAGTCTTCCAGCTAGTAAGTAACTGAGTCTGGATTTCAACTCAAGTCTTTCTGACAGGATGCCCTGCTTACTATCTATTGCTACACCTCACTGCTTCTAGCAAGAAATAGGTTGGATTTAAACCGAGATCTTCCAACTCAGATATGCCATTCTTTCTGGTACAGTATACAGATTCCTTAATAGTTAAAGTAGCATTTCTTGAAAATTAATTTGTATTTAATCAATCAATAAGCATTTGATAAGCACCTGTTTTGTGTCAGGTACTGTGATATTGCTAGGAATCTAGAATACAAAAATGAAATAGTCTCTGATCTGAAGGAGCTTATATTTCATAGGGGAAATAGCACACACAGATAAACATGTGCAAAAATAAATTATTGTTCATTCATTTTTCAGTTGTGTCCAACTCGTTGTAAACCCCATTTGGGGTTTTCTTGGCAAAGAAACTGGAGGAGTTTGCTATTTCCTCCTCCAGCTCATTTTATAGATGTGGAAGCTGAAGCAAATGAGGTTAAGTGACTTGTCCAGGGTCACACAGCTAGTAAGTGTCAGAATCAGATTTGAACTCAGAAAGATGAATGTTCCTGACTCTGGCCTGGTCCTCTATCCACTGCACCACCTAGCTACTTGACAGAATAAGTACCCACAAAATCAATGCAAAGAAAGTCTTGTGTAGAAAATGGAGCCTGATCTCAGTCTGAAAGAAAGTAAAGGATTCTGTGAGGCAAAGGTGAGGATAGAATGCATGTTTCAGACATGGCCAGTGTGAAAACACAGAGATTAGAGATGGAGGGCCATGTATTCAGAAGAGAGAGAGGTTTTAACTAAAACTTAGAGCACAGGAAAGGGAGTAATAGACCAAGAAAAATAGCTTGGGGCTAGATTGGGAAGGACTTTAAAAACCAATTGGAGGAGTTTGGATTTCATCTTGGAGCAAAAGGGAAGTTACCAATCCATTGAGTAGGGAAGTGATCTGTGCTTAAGGAAAATCAAATGGTGACCTTGGGCAAGTCACTTAACCCCTATTACCTAGCCTCCTCCCTCCAAAAAAAAAAGTGGGAAGGTGTGGAGAGAGGCCATTTCAAATTGTCCAGTCTGGAACTAATGAGAATGGCTCTGTGAGCAGTAAGGAAACAGATGCAACTGATGTTGTGGAGGCAGAAACAGCAAGACTGGCAAGGGCTCAGACACATGGAGTCAGGAATAGTATTTTGCATATTCTTATATGTGAAAATATTTCCCCTATAGTTTGCAAGGCCCTCGAGAGCAGGAAGGACTTCATTTTTGTTGTTGTATCCATTTCTTTGCCTAGCAAAATGTATAGTCAGCACCTCCAGCATCTAGCACGGTGCCTGGAACATGGTAGGTGCTCAATGATGCTTACTGACCAACAAAGTACCTGATACATAGTAGATACTCAATAAAATCTTATTAAGTATAAACATAAAATTTTTTAAATCCCTTTCAAGTAAGTTAGAGTGGGTTGACAAAATATTGCTCTATAAAGATGATCAGGTGGGCAACTAGATGGTACAGTGCATAAACTGCTGAACCTAGAGTCAGTTCCTGAGTTCAAATGTGGCCTCAGACACTTACTAGCTGTGTGACTCTGGGCAAGTCACTTAACTTTGCCTCAGTTTCTTCAACTGTAAAATGAGCTGGAAAAGTAAATGGCAAACTACTCCAACATCTTTGCCAAGAAACCCCCAACTGTGGTCACAAAGAGTTGGACACAACTGAAAACAACAAAAAACTATGATCAGAACCCTTGCTTTAACAAATAGAGAAGGATGATTTGTAATGTAAGTATTGAAATTTGTAATCAGCACCAGCTGATTGTATGCTAAGGGTTACTTCTGAGATGTCCCAAGTTGCTTATTGGCTTAAACTTGTGAAATATCCTCACTTTAGCCTTGTTTATACTATTACTTGCACTATGTACAAAAGACTCACTAAGCAATGGTCTCCTTAAGATAGACGTTAGCTGAATTACCTTAACTTGGAATTGGTGGAGCTTAAATTACAGTAATAGGGTTTCTACTCCTTCTGTATGCGAAATAGATGCATTTACAGGTGCTATCTATAAATGTCCAATAATTGCCCTAACAGCTTTGCACCATCAAATGGAAGCCATTTCACCCTGGGCTATACACAACAGCCTTAATTAATCACATAAGGGTCCCAAACAGAAAACCTTCCATGCAGCTTTTAATCTTTGTGACATTCTTTAGTTTAATGGGTATGTATGATTCACTTATAAAGCCATCTCGTTGAGCACAAAGCTTTTCCTGTGACTCAGAAAGCCCAGGCACTTCTTTCATTTTTTTCATCCTATACAATTTGTTCTAGTTTCCTTGGTGCATGAATACACTTACAATCAATTTCATGTCAAGATGCCAGGTATTAAAAACATGAATAAAACAACACCTAGAACACAAAGGAAAATCTTACCAACACACCAAATGAATCTCGATAGCTCCTGCAGTCCAACCCTCTTTCTCCCTCCTACAGCAATCTCTACTAGTAATCAATATGCCAATCTCTTACACTGAGAAGAATCTGAGCGAAGAAAACTTATTTATTCTTGACAAGAAATACAATGTTCCCAAATCTATTCTAAAAGAAAATTCTGATGGATTTCAGTACTCCAATCACTTTGTGAGCTCATCAGTATAGGAGATTTCCAACATGTAGTTTGTAATCCCTCTCTGCCTGAGCCTCTTGCATGACTTTTGTTTGTGTCCTGCAATAAATGTGCCCCAACAATGAGCAGCCTTCCTCATGTTCTCCCATTGTGTGAATACCAATGGAGCACACAGGCTCTCCGTTAACTAAGTGTCACTTGTACTGCATAACTAACTTGTTTTATTTCTTTGGTGCAATTAGACCACATTATAAAGAGGCAACAATTTACCTTGCATTAATTTTTTTTACTTTGTGGTTGTCTGTGACTTATAAAAAGTTCGAGAAACATAGTTTCTATGTAATTAATCATTTTATTAATTATTGTTAGCAGATAATTAATAAAAGGGGTCAGTGGCCTTCATGAATGCCAAAGACCAATTATGGAGGCTTCTTGATGCCCTTGGAAGAGTGGGTGTTTGTGACAGGCAGCAATCAACTCTGATTGATTAACAGTTAACGAAAAGAATGAATATTACAATCAGAGGTATACCTAGTGTAATGGGAGGCAGAGGGAGGACTCTGATTACTCAGGACCTGTTTGACCAGAACCCAATAGGCCAAATTTCATGCAGATTAGATTTTCTTTTTAAGATTTTTCTAGCTGGATGGGGCAATAACTGTCTTGATAAGATGGTCTATGTGGGGTAAATTTTGGAGCAAGGTCAGAGATCTCCCTGAAAGATTGGATTTTGAAATAGGAAGAAAAAAACCCTGGATCTCCCCAATAATTGGTTATTTAATATGAGACAAATAATCATTTCTCTCTCTTCTTCCTTTTGTAATACTGCCGTTAAGGGATATTTTGAATCAAATTATCAAAAAAGCCAAACTCCTTCTTATCTGATCCAGTATGTGTTTGTCAATCAACTGATCAATAGACAAACATCTATTACATACCTACTGGGTGCAAAGGCAAGGATATATGATGAGTATACAAAAACAAAGTGAAGATTAGGTCCTGCCCTTAGGGAACTTCAGTTCTGCTGGAGAGATCAAATATGTAAGGAACAAAGCATTTATGTACCGAAACTATGACTGGAAGGACAAGTACCCACAGCCAAGAGGATCAGGAATGACTTCTCATAGGAGAAAGAAGATGGACCAGACTTTGAATGGATTCTAAGTGCATACCAGACCAATTGGCCAGCTTCTACAAAGGCAAGAGATGAAATTAGGAGTTTAAATTGCATTAAGCAGGCCAGTACCTGGGACAGGGTACATAAAGGGAAATGAATTGATCTGAAATCCAAAAGATCTTGGATCACCCTTGAAGCAGGAATATGGTCAAAGAAAATTCCTACACTTAAAACATTTTCTATGGGCCTTTTCACTTTCTCATTTCTGATCCCTGGAAAACTTGCTGCAGACACATACAGTATTTTCAAAACTTATTACTACCAAAGTACTTTTGGTCTTGGGGAGGGGAGGAGTTTCTATGTAAGCCCAAGGTATTATTATCAAGCAGCAGGGGAAAAAATACCCACCCACACTTGTACTCCTTTCCCAGAGGGAGTTCAAGACCTGAAAGAGTCTTCAACTCTGCTTTTCTTTAGTCATTTAGAAAAGTTCAGGTTTGTATTAGTTTACTGAATATATTTTTTATGGAAATTTCATCCTTTTTCATTTGGCAAATGCTTATCAAACTCCTACTTTGTGCCAAGTACTGTGCTAGATGCTATAGAAGCCCTCAACTAGCTTATTATCTGCTAGGGGAAATATAACATTGACATAAAAAATAGACTACATAGAAGAATTTCTAAGTGCTTAAAGAATGGCACAGTCAAGGCATTAGGGAATCATCAAGGAGGAAAAGATTAATTCTAAGTAGGAAGGAAGATTTCATGGAACAGATGACATCTTAGCTGAGGTTTGAAGGATAGGTCAATGGCCTTGGGAGAGAGGGAGAAAGAGGAAAGTCACATTATCATATAGACATAGAGATAGGAAAGTATGTAATGTATTTGGAGAATGGAGCACAATCTGGCTTGCCTATGGCACATTAAAGGGAATAATCATAGACAAGACTGGAAACGCTGATCTGAATCAGAGTACATTTTTGAGAACAGGTCAAATAATAAGATCTGAGCTTTAAGATGTTGACTCTGGTAGCAGAATGTAGAGATGTCTAAAAAAGGAATTAGTATACAAGCAGGAAGATCAGGTTTCATTAATTTCATTAATCAAGGAAAGAATTAATGAGTGGGCTATGGTAACGGTAGCAGGAATGAAAACAGAGGAACCAAGGTAAAATGCATTTCAAAGATATAGAAAACAGGACTTAGTAATTGATTGAATGTGGGATACGTAGAGTCAATTATATCAAGATTTCTAGGGAACTGGTGAGTGGGAAGATAATGAAACCATTAACAGAAATAGGGGAGTCAGAAGAAGAATTGATATGAGCCAGATTATAGAGGGATTTGAATTTACTGAGAAATTTAGACTCAGTTTGGTAGACAGGGGCACCACTGAAGGTTGTATAGGTCTGAATAAAGATCCCAATTCAAGAAGAGTGACCAGGACTTTGCTCCATGGCCCCCACATTTAGAGGACCCTGATAGCAGTCTGATTAGACTGCTTTAGCAGTGAAGAAACAAATTAGTTTAGTACCTAATTAGCAAGAATATTTAATTAAAATGTGGAAATATGTTTAATATGATTCTACATATATATGGCCTATATCAGAGTGCTTGTTGTATTATGGAGAGGGGAGGGAGATGAGGAAAGGAGAAAAAAATTGGATTATAAAATCTAATAAAAGTGAATATTGAAAACTTAAAAAAATAATTAATTCATTAAAAAAAGGAATAATTAGTCCTCTTCCTCCCTGGACTGGTTCTATTCTCCAGTTAAGGCAACTAGGTGGTGCAGTGGAGAGAGCAAGAGTCAGGAGGACCTGAATTCAAATCTCACCTCAGACATTTGACACTCACTACCTGTGTGACCTTGGGCAAGTCACTTCACCCCAATTGCCTCATCCTGGGTCATCTCCAGTCATCCTGATGAATATTTGGTCACTGGATTCAGATGGCTCTGGAGGAGAAGTGAGGCTGGTGACCTGCATGGCCCTCCCTTGCTCAAAACAAGACCAAGTGCAAGTCATGTCATTATTTCTGTGATGGCCTTCTTCAGCAAGGAAGGAACACACACTCCCCAGCGAGTAACCTTCTCAGCAATAGCCTTGCTGTTCCCTAGGGTTTCTGTCTCTAACATTCTCCTTGACCTTACCAACTGACGTTATCTTTAAAAGCTAATTTGCTATATTTGTTTTTTTTTTAATTAATTTATTTGTTTTCAATTTTCTACAATCACTACCATAAATCTTAGATTTTCTCCCCTTCACTGCCTCCTTCCCCCTTCACTCCCCGCTCTTTCCCCAAGATGGCATGCAATCTTACATGAGTTCTACACATACATTCTTATTAAATACATTTTCACCTTAGTCATGTTGCATGGAAGAATTAAAATGAATGGGAGAAACCATGAGAAAAGCAAAACCAAAACAAAACCCAAGAGAAAACAGTTTGCTTCATTCTGCAATCCCATTTCATAGCTTTTTTCTCTGGATATCGATGGCCTTTTGTCTCAAGAGTCCATTGGGAATTTTTTAGGTCCTTACAATTGCTATAAAGGACTAAAAGTCTACCAGAAAAATTCCTCACACACTGAGGTTGTTACTGTGTACAAAGTTCTCCTGGTTCTACTCCTTTCACTCAGCACCAGTTCATGTAAGTGCTTTCAGGCCTCTCTGAAGTCTTCCTGTTCATTATTTCTTATAGCACAATAGTATTCCATTACATTCATATGCCACAACTTGTTCAGCCATTCCCCAATTGATGGGCATCACTTTGATTTCTAGTTCTTGGCAACCACAAAGAGTGCTGCTACAAATATTTTAGTACATGTGGGACCCTTTCCCATTTTTATGATCTCTTGGAGATACAATCCTAGAAGCGATATTGCTAGGTCAAAGGGTATGCACATTTTTGTAGCCCTTTGGGCATAGTTCCAAACTGCTCTCCAGAATGGTTGGGTCAGCTCACAGCTCTACTAACAATGAATTAGTGTTCCAACTCTCCCACATCTTCTCCAACATTTATCATCTTCCAATTTTGTCATGTCAGTCAATCTGATAGGTGTGATGTGGTACCTCAGAGATATTTTGATTTGCATCTCTATAATCAATATTAATTTAGAGCATTTTTTCATTTGACTATAGATAGCTTTAATTTCTTCCTCTGAAAACTGCCAATTCATATCCTCTGACCATTTATCAGTTGGGGAATGACTTGTATTCTTGTACATTTGACTCAGTTCTTTATATATTTTAGAAATGAGGCCTTTGTCACAGACACTAGTTGCAAAATTTTCCCAGTTTTCTGCTTCCCTCCTAATCTTAATTGCATTGGGTTTGTTTGTGTAAAACCTTTTCAATTTAATGTAAGCAAAATTATCCATTTTGGACTTCATATTGTTCTCTATTTCTTGTTTGGTCAAAAATTTCTCCATTCTCCATAAATCTGACAAATACACTATTCCTTGCTCCCCTAATTTGTTTATAGTATCAATCTTTATACCTAGATCATGTATCTATTTAGACTTTATTCTTGTGTACAGTGTCAGGCATTGGTCTATGCCCAGTTTTGGGCACACTGTAATCTAGTTTTCCCAGCAGTATTTGTCAAACAATAAGTTCTTATCCCAGAAGCTGGGGTCCTTGGGTTTATCAAACAGTAGATTGCTGTATTCATTGCCTACTGTGTCTTGAGTAACTAAGCTGTTCCACTGGTCTACCCCTCTGTTTCTTAGCCAAGTGGTTTTGATGATTGCTGCTTTATAATACAATTTGAGATGTGGTAGGGCTAGGCTACCTTCCCTGGCATTTCTTTTCATTAGTTCCCTTGATATTCTGGACCTTTTGCTCTTCCAGATGAATTTTGATATTATTTTTTCTAGCTCTAGAAAATAATTATCTGGTAGTTTGATTGGTATGGCACTGAATAAGTAGATTAATTTGGGTAGAATTGTCATTTTTATTATTTTAGCTTGGCCTACCCACAAGCAGCTCATGTTTTTCCACTTACTTAGATCTGACTTTATTTGTGCAAAAATTGTTTTGTAATTGTATTCATATAGTCCCTGGGTTTGTTTTGGCAGGTAGACTCCCAGATATTTTACAGTGTCTACTGTAGCTTTAAATGGAATTTCTCTATCTCTTGCTGTTGGGCTTTGTTAGTAATATATAGAAATGCAGATGATTTCTGTGGGTTTATTTTGTAACCTGCAACTTTGCCAAAGTTGTTTATTATTTCAAGAAGTTTTTTACCTGACTCTAAATATATCATCATATCATATGCAAAGAGTGATAACTTAGTTTCTTCTTTGCCTATTCTAATTCCTTCAATTTCTCCTTCTCCTCTTATTGCTAAAGCTAACATTTCTAGTATCATATTGAATAACGGTAATGGACATCCTTGTTTCACCCCTGATCTTATTGGAAATACATCTAGCTTATCCCCATTACATATAATTCTTGCTAATGGTTTTAGGTAGATACTGCTTATTATTTTATGGAAGGCTCCTATGCTCTCCAGTGTTTTTAATAGGAATGGGTAGCGTATTTTGTCAAAAGCTTTTTCTGCATCTATTGAGATAATCATATGATTTCTGTTAGTTTTGTTGTTGACATGATCAATAATGCTGATAGTTTTCCTAACATTGAACAAGCCCTGCATTCCTGGTATAAATCCTGATCATAATGTATTATTCTCATGATAAGTTGCTGTATTCTTTTTGCTAATGTCTTATTTAAAATTTTTGCATCTATAACCACTAGAGAAATTGGTCTATAATTTTTTTCTCTGTTTTGACTCTTCCTGTTTAGATATCAGAAACATATTTGTATCATAAAACAAATTTGGTAGGACTTTTTCTTAATTTGCTATATTTGGAAATTAATGTGAAATAAAAATGAAAGGCATCTTTTTTTTAAATTGATCTGAGGCTAAGTTTAATACTGCTTGTCCTGAGCACCAAAATTCTAGTTACAGCTGTAATAAAGATGGTGAGTCTTCTTCCCCCAACACAACTTAACACGATCAAGAGCCATCTTTGGGGCCAAGGCAGAAAGAAGTTACCGTGAAGGTAACTTCTTATCATGAAGTTATCAAGAAGATGCCTATTAAATGTAAACTCTGGGCCTATTAAAATGTAAACTCTTTGAAAATAAGAACTGTCTTATATTATGCAGTGCCTGGAATGTAGTAAAAGCTTAATAAATATTTTTTGATTATGGTGATTTTGTATGCTCCAAAGTGTCTCACATGTAGTAAAGGTATTAAACATCATCTGTTGAATAAAGATTCTATTTTTTAATTCTTTCATTTTTGTATTACCCTGCCTCTTCTTTTCTCCATTTACATTGGATATAAAGAAGTTAACCCTATTTTATAGTGGTTAACTGATAATATGAGTATTTTATCTGGAATTTTTCAGCTAATGATTTTCAAGTCAAGTAAGGTTGAAAAGGAGCCATCTGTCTCTCACCATTCATGTTGTCAAAAGGTTTGTTGTTGTGAACTATAATTCCAGGGGCAGATAGCAAGGCAGAAATGTGCATCCTCTGGATTAAAATGGGCATTAGAATGGCACTGAAGATAGGCTATGAGGCAGGGATTCTGAGAACAGGAAGTGTAGCTGGGGCAAGAGATTAGACAGAAGGAATGACCAGAAGACAGGACTGAATGGCTGCACAAGATATAAATAGGAAAACAAAAGTTTGAAGGAAATTAGTGAGTATGCTTTCAGAAAGGAGGGTTTCTAGGAGCTAGTTAAGGCATCAAAAGTCAGGACTCATCTATAGTGAAGGGAAAACAGCACATGATTGATCCAAGTGGCTGTAACATGAAGACAAATTCCCATTCCTCAGCAGTCTTCAGAATAATCTGTGGCTGAAATCTACTGCCCACAATTCCTGAACCCTCTCCCAGATCCCAATCTCCACAAATGGAAAAAAAGGTCACTTACCTGGTTTAACACAGTCCAATCATGATCATAATGTTAGGCTGGTCTTTTTCCTTTTCCCCAAAATAAAGCATTATGGACATTTTGTACTTAGAGGATCATATTAAGTATAAATATTGGTGGAAGATAGTATATATTGTCAAACAAAGTTGATATGTTGGTTAGTTTTGCTGACCTGGTTTTCCCCCCTTTTTTATTCTTTGCCACAAGGGATAACTCATTGCATGGGTTGAAGGGTGAGAGGGGGAGAGCATTATATATTTAGAAATGGAGGCAATGTAAAAAATAATGAAGTTAAGTACCTAATGAATTATAAATAAGATGAAATTAAAATTTCCTCTGTATAGGAAATGAAACAGGGACCCAGAATTTAATTACCCTAACATAAGTCCCTGATTGAACTGGTTGAGCATCTTAGACTGCCTATGGTCTCTGGACAGCTCTTAGGAAACAAGGCAGGCTCCTAAGCTATATGCATCAGCAGTACCATACTTTTGCTGCCTACCTTTGAAGGCCAGCTATATGTCTAGGGACCAGGTCACACAATTAGGAATTTTCATGACTAGAATTCACTCCCTCTATTGCTTTAACTCACAAAATCCTCACCTTACTTCAAGGTACATCTCAGGTGCCAAGTCCTATCCAAGGTCTTTCATCTTACTGTTCTTTTCCCCTTGAAATTACATTGTGTGCTTATATGTGTACATATTATATTTCTCTTCCTATTAGAATAAAGATCTTTTTGAGGTCAAGGGGTGCTTCATTAAAAAAAAAATCTGGTAATCTCCAGCATCTTGCCCATAGTAGGTACTTCAGAAATGTTCATCAAATTCAACCTAATCCCCTACTGTGTCTGTTAGAGATTATTACACTTGAAAATGCTGTACTCATGGGCCTCATCTACAACCAGCTTCTTTTATCCCTCTAATTTTTCTTTTTAGAGTCAGAACTATTCCAAGAAAAAAAAGAAAATTTCAATATAATATTACATTATTCAATGGGAATGTTAACTTGTGACATCAACAAGGCCAAATCTCTTGCCTTTGAAATGTGTGCTTTTTTTCCCTTGGGTTTATCCCGCTTCCTCCTTTCCCTCTCTCTAATCCCCCTTCTTTATTTCCTTTTCCTGGTTCTTTATATTATTCCTTAACAACAGTTGGTTTTCCCCAAGGCCTTGTCCTCAGTCTTCTTCATGCGTACTATATTCTCCTCCTTTACCATGTCATCAGCTCCCACTGTTTCAATCATCATTCCATGTAGGAGCTACCCAAAGTCACATCTCTAGTGCTGACCTCTCCATCCTGCACCACAAGTGCCGAGATCTCCCATAGGACAGAAACCAAATGGACCTAAAGTTGAGCTCATGATCCTGCCCCCAAAACATGCTTCTCCTCCTCCTCCTCCTCCTGATTTCACTCCTTCTGCAGAAGGACCCATTATTTTATCCAGTTCCCTGTGTTGGAAACATAAATACTTTCTGGCTTTTCTCCACAGATTAATTTCTGAAAGGGATAATAAGAGATGCAGAATTAAATCCCACCTTCTACAAGAAATCTTTCCTCACCCACCCCCTTAATACTTCCTTCTGTGAATATCTCCTAATGCCTTCCTCCGTGAATAACTCCAATTTCTCCTGTATATAGCTTATTTGTACATAATTGTCTGTCTATTGTCTTCCCCTTCACACTGTGAGTTCCTTAATAGCAGGGACTGCCTTTTGCCTTTCTTTGTACCTCCAGCAGAATGCCTGGCTCCTCATAGGTGTATAATAACTACTTATTGATGGATTGACACCTTGTGCCCAGAGTTAGGTCAAAACATTTGTGCCCCCCATGGAAAGGTTTTTAAATTGTACCTCTTGTAAGCAGATATATGCTAAAGTTTTCACTGTGCCACATATAATTCAGTAACACAGAATCAATCCCTATGTGACAGAGAATAGAAAATTCTGGCACTAAAGTACATGCTTTTATAAAAAGAAACATTTTAAAATAGCTCCCATTGTGGCTCCCCCCCACCCCACTCTCTCCATCTTATGCTCTAGGCACCTAACTCCCAATCTTACCTACTTCTGGGGCCACTGAGTGTGTACTTTAACTAAAGAAGGAGAATATAATGGAGAAAAAATAGCAAGAGAATGAAAAGTGTCTTCCTATTTTAAGAGGCAAAATGTAACCCACACTCCATGTGCTTAATGGGTTAAGCAACGGGAAGCCCATTGTAGGGTTCAGTAGTCTTTGGAACATTTTTTTTACTTTTTAAAAAATTGACTCAGAAAGGTACAAAGCTAACATATTATCTGTCAGTCACAAAGCTAATAGCCTTGTGTCATTTCCCAGGCTAACTTACATCTCTGATTGCCAAATGTTCCCAGATCTATGAATACTTTGTCATTTAGTGTTCAGAAATACTGTTTCCTCTCCTCTCCTGCTTCCATTATGTTTCAGTAGCAATTAGCTCATGCTGGGGATTGCTTAGTGCAGTTTTTCCCCCATGAACGTCATAAAAATTAAACATAAAGCTAATTTTACTTCTCATGAATAGAGTTCCCGTGGTTGCACTTCAAGACTAATTTAGGGAAGAGATCCGGCCCTTTATCTCCCTCACCAAATTCCTGCAATTTGCCTACAGGGATCTGAGCCCAACTAAGATTAAATTTTCCAACAGAGAATATTCATTCCATGAGGTTCTGTTTTATTGCTTTGGATGCCCATAGCCCTGAGAATAACAAGTATGAATTCAATTTAACATTTATGTTCAGGGCCAAATCTTTAAGGAAAGGCAATAGACCAATGATTTCCCCCCATATCTTTACACCAGTCTGTCAAGCATTTATTAAGTGCTTACTGTGTCCCAGGCATTGTGCTAAGTACTTGAGTTACAAAGGAGGCAAAACGTAGTCCCTGTTTTCAAGACCACATGCAAACAATTATGTACAAACAAAATATATGGAGAATAAATGAGAGATAATAGAGGAAAGGCCCTACTTCTAAGAGGAATTGGCAAAGGCTTTTAGCAGATGAGATTTTAGCTGAAAATGTCCAGTCTGGAGATGGAGCGTGTTGTGGGGGAACAGCCAAGAGCGTGTTAATCAAGGTCTCACAGGACCATCCTCTGTCACTCATTCCCCATCACCCTTCTTTTTCCAATATAAATATGATACCTTATAAAGAAGGTTTATGGAAGATTTGTGACATTCCCACTCAAGAGTGAGGTGTAATGATAAATGGAGGCACCTTTTACTGTCCTCTTTCTACCTCATTCTCTCATCCTCCCACAGCATTTTTTAAATCAACAGATTCTGCTCAGAGAGTTTGAAAAGAAAATGAGTTCTTATTTAAAGTGACCAAACTAAGCTTTTCATGTAAACAGAACCCAAATAGCCAAGTTCTCTTTTGGGTCAGCTTGCCCAAACCTTGAAGCCCACAGGGTTCCTGTGGAAAGTGGAAACACAATCCAGGGCATTCGTCTTGCCCTTGGGATGATTCGTCTTCACATTTTGGCTGAAAAGGTTTCGTTATTTTGTGCTCATTTCAGAAGCTGATGGGTAAATGGTGTGTATGTCTGTTGCCATGACAGCAGGGCCCCGTTAGCCTGGGCCTCTTAATAGCCTGCAAATACACCCTTGAAGAGATGCTTGTCAGAATTTGCCAGACGCTTTTCCTTCCCAGATTCACACAAAAGGTCTAGAAGATGCCTGACTGTATTTAGGCGACAAGTAGGATGGCTAGTGTGAATAGTGATATTCCCAGGTACTGATCCTTAGCTGCAAGAATTGTGCTCAGTCTCTTACCTCAATAATTTTGATCAACTCTGTATAAATTAAAGGAAAGGCCCTTAGAAGCTTTTCTATACTTCTAATGCTCAGGGTAACTATTGTTGCACTTGATTTGAAGCAGCTTTCAATGTTTTTGGTCCTATTCCTATTTTAATTAGGGGCAGGAAGGGAGGGAGAACATGTAAGGTGCTATATACCAAGAAAAAAAGTCCAAGTTTCTAATTTGACAAGTATATTATTTTACAAAACTTCCTCCTTAACCATGATTTTTCTTATCCCTTATGTTTAACTAGAATATATTTGAGATCAGTTCCATATAATTATCAATTATCCAGGGGTTGATTACTTATTTGGTAGATTATCCAGGTCATTCCCTTCTCCTCTTTTGCCCTTCATGCTTGTTACTTTTCAAGGATTACTAGCCAGAAAGGAAGTGATGCTCAAATAAGTAGAATTTTTTTTCTTCTTGTTGCAACTACAGGCAGGTATTTGTTGGGAAGGAAAATAAAATTACACAATTTGCTCAATCCAGCATTTGGATGATATTATACGGATAATATGGGACTATGGGAAATTATTACTTGATTTTTTTAGCTCCCTTCACCAACATGCACTAAAAGTTTAGATGCTACAAGGGATGATAAAAGTAGGTTCAAGGTGCTTAGTGGACTCACCTCTAAAATCATACCTCATGAACCCTTCCTGGTGCTTTCACACTATTCAGTTAAATGATCAGATATTAGGTAGAAACCAACATTTCACATCACATGCAAAGATAAGTTCCAAATGGAAACGTGTCTTAGATATGGATATGAAAAATCATATTAGAAATTAGCAGACCAAGAAAAAAATATCTTTCCCAACTATGGATAGGGGAAGAGTTTGTGATCAGGCAAGATATAGAGAGAATACAAAATATTACATGGATGGTTTTTATTACATACTATTGAGAAGTTTTTGCACACACAAAAAATAATGCAATTAAAACAAGAAGGAAAATAGGTAGCAAGGTAAGGGGCCACTTTGCAACAAGTTTCTCTTATAGAGGCCACATATCTAAGATATATAAAGAAATGATTCAAATTTATAAGAACAAGAGCCATTCCCCAAGAAATCAATGGTCAAATGATAAGAAGAGACAGTTCTCAAAAGAAGAAATTTAATATGTCAAGAACCACAAGAAAAATATTCTAGATCTCTACTATTAAGAGAAATGCAAAATAAATCAGCTCTAAGGTTCTACCTCATACGCATCAGATTGTCAAAGTAGGTCAAAAAAGGATGATTACATATGTTGGGAGGGATGTCAGAAAAACAGATACATTAATATACCTATGACAGATCACTGGTCCAGTCATTCCGGAAAACAGTTAAGACATATATCCAAAATTTCTCTAAACTATACACTTTGATTCAGTGATACAACTATTAGAAAAATGCAACATAGAAATAAAAGAAAAAAGAAAGGGACTCAGATATACAAAAATCTAGCAGCTCTTTTTCTTATTGCAAAGATTTGGAGGTTAAAGGAATACGCATCAACTGGGGAATAGTGAGACAAAATATGGCATATGAACGTAACAGAATATAACAAAAATCATTGTACTATAAAGATTATGAAAGAAAATGATTTTGACTAGATTGTAGAGTGTTTAATGAGTGAGTAACTTAAGATAAATTCACACAAATGGTAGCTTCACCCTATTAGCTTCCTAGACAAGCATATACATACATACATACATATATGTGTATATATATGTATATATATATATATCTTCCAAATGTCTGGACCTGGCTCTCCTTGTACTGAGCAGGATTGCTATGGCAACAACCCATCATCAACAGAGTAAAACTAACCTGTCTCATGATGGTTTGAACCAAGCTCATGTTGACTATTAATGAGTAAATAGTCCAGTGTCTGGTGAATTCTGCTTCCCAACAATAGGAATAACTGACCTCAAAGGATCAAAAATCACTGCTTTGAAGGACTGGCTGCCACAAAACATGTATCCCTATGATAATTTTTCTGACACTTTCCACTTAAATCTCAAAGGTCAGAAGGATCATGAGACCCACTTTCACAGTCTCTATTCATATTGAAAATTAAGATGAAGTGAAATTTTTGTTCTTTTCTATGGGAGGTTTCTGTTCACAGGAGGAATGTTCAATGAGACTAGAAAGGCAGATCTGGGCTAGATTGCATAATACTTTAAAAGCTAAAGAGAAGAGTCTAAATACTTTTCTAGAGACAATATGGTACCCCTGGAATTGGTTGAGTAGGGGAATTACAAAGTTAGATCTCTGCTTAAAGAAAATTACTTTGCCAGCAAATATGTAGAATGGACTAGAAGAGAGAAAAACTTGATCCAATTAGAGCATTTGGGAGTGCACAGAAGGGGTCACGATAAAGAAATGTTGTGAAGGCAGAGAGGACAAGGTATGATGACTGATTGGATGTGTAGAGTGAGGAAAAATATGAGGAGTCCAGGATAATGGATTATGAACCTGGGACCCTAGAAGGATGGGAATGCCTTTGAAAGAAACTGACTAGAAGAGGAAAAAATTTAGAGAAAAAAATATTAGGTTGAAGTTAAGATGTTTCCAAGAAATCAAACTTGAAATGTCTACGTGATAATGGTTGATATGGGACTGAAGCTCAAGAGAGAGCCTGCTCAGAACCTTATGGATTACCTACCATTAGAAGGCATGATGTGGATGATAAATCAGCAAAAGAGCCTGAAAAGGAGCAGTCAGGTAGGGGAATCAACAGAAAATAATATCACAAAAATTCAGAGAGAAGAGAGTATCCAAGAGTGATCCAAGAGAGTGGTCAATGGTGTTAAATGCAGCAACAAGATCAAGAAGGATTAGGACTGAGAAAAAAATAATTAGACTTGTAAAGGAAGGGATCATTTGTAACTTTGGAAAGAGCAGCTTTAGTTGAGTAGTGAGTTTAGAAGTCATATTTT
Source organism: Bettongia penicillata ogilbyi (assembly GCA_023548195.1). Classification (NCBI taxonomy): domain Eukaryota; kingdom Metazoa; phylum Chordata; class Mammalia; order Diprotodontia; family Potoroidae; genus Bettongia; species Bettongia penicillata. The sequence continues at coordinate 14,750,787 of JAJHZJ010000318.1, forward strand.
AATGAGTTGAAGATTGAGGGAGATAGGAGGAAGGGGAGATAAGTATCAAGAATTTTTTCAAGGAGTTTGGCTGAGAAGGGAGAAAATATATAGGACAAGAGGATGTTGTGATGGCTGGGTCTAGAAATATTTTTTTAAGAATAGAAACTTGGAAATGTTTGATGACAAAAGGAAAGGAATCAGTTGATAGGGAAAGGCTGAAGATTTGAGAGAGAGGATGCAATCTGCTGGAGAAAATGGGATGGTTTGGTATCAAATGCACATGCAGAAGGATGACCTTAGCAAAGATAAGGACCGCTTCTTTAATCCTTACAACAATCCTGGGTTGTGATTATTAGGAACTATTATTATGCCTGTTTTACAGATGAGAAAATTAAGGCAAACTGAGGTAAAGTGATTTCCCTGGGTCACAGCTAGTAAATGTCAGAAGCCAAATCTGAACTCAAGTCTTCTTGACTCCAGGTCTGGTGCTCTGTCCACTGCACCACCTAGTTGGTCCCCATTGCAGAGTACATGGAGGGAAATAAGGTAGATGCACATAGTAGGTGCTTGACAAATACTTGTTAACTGAATGATTAAGAAGTGATGAGGAGGGAGTATATTCCAGGTATGAGGATGACCTGGCCAAGATTGGGTCCGATAGCCCAGAAAGGAGCTAAATAGTGTCTTGGGTGAGGAACAATAAATAGGTGTGCTTGGCTGGACCAGAGGAGGTGTGGAGGAGATTAATATAAAATAAGACAGGAAAGGTAGGTGTGCCCAGTTAGGAAGGACTTTTATATACCAAACAGAGGAAGTTATATTTGAGTCTAGAGGTAACACAGAACCACTGGAGTTTGTTGAGTAAGAAGTGACATGGTCAGATCCTACGTTTTAGAAAAATCATCTTAGTAGGTAAGTGGAGGGTGAATCAAACCCTATTTGTGAGTTGTTCCTAAAAAATAATTTTTTAAAATTTGTGTAGAGGGAGGAGGTTATAGAAAAAAAAATGGTATTCTCATGCCACTTTCCACTTGAGTCTGAATTTCTTAGCAAAATTACTTTGGGGTGGTGTCATGTGAGGAGGGGCTTGAGGAAAAGGTAGTAATTTAACAATATTGCTTTTATTATTTATTTTAGAGTGATTTCTTTTTGTTTTTGTTCACTCATTTCATCCATGTCTGACTTTTTGTGGCCCCATTTGGTATTTTCTTGGCAAAGATTTTGGAATGTTTTGCCATTTCCTTCTCCAGCTCATTTTACAGATGAGGAAACTGGGGCAAACAGAGTTAAATGACTTGCTCAAAGATACATAGCTAGTAACTTTCTAGGCCAATTTTGACCTCAGGATGATGAGTCTTCTGATTCCAGACCTGGTACTCTATCCACCACCATCACCCGGCTGCCCTATTTCTTTTAGATGTAGCCAATTTGCTCGATTCTAATTCATATATATTGACCAGCTGACTTGGCCATCTATGCTTTCAAATAGTTTTTAGACTAAATCATAAAATGCTAATTGTGATTTAGGAATCATAAGCTAGCCTAGCTCTCTCATTTTACAAAGAAGGAAACTGAAGCCCACATGAATGAAGTCACTTGTCCAACGTTACACAGCTGTTTAATGGCAGAGTAGCTTCTGTAACTGACATCTCTGGCTTTGGACTTCAACCATCTTCCTGTTGCATCATGCAGATCATCACATCTTTAAACAGAACTATGCTATAGTATTGAACACTTCCAAATTCTTCATAGTTCTTAGCCTCTTCCCCTCCAATCATTTCCTTTTTTGAAAATCATAGTTAACAAAATGTCAAAAAGGATCAAGACCTGACTTTCCCATGTATGTCAATAGATGAGTTAACAGAGGTGTCATGAGATGATTTTTTAAAGCACAGGAATTGACCAATCTAGGTAATCTGGCTAGTCCCCACTGATCTATTCATACGAAGCTCTGTATCAGCCAGTGAGGAAGCTTTCCTGAGTGCATGATGGGCTTTTGATGTTATCCACTAAATGATGATATCCATCCATCTATGCAACCACTAAATTAACTTGTCATTGTCCGTCTTTCACCCAAATAATTATAGCTAACATTTATATAGCTCTTTGAGATCTGTAAAGTATTTTACATATTTTAACTCATTTGAGCCTTTCAACAACCCTCTGGGGTAGGAGCAGGAGTATTCTGGAGTCATCTTTAACCAACCAGAAGCACAGATTGTTACATTTTCATGGTGAGCATTTTTGCCTCAGAAATCAGCAAAAGCTTCAACTCAGGGTTTGATTTACTGTTTTGCTGATTGTCTAGACTTTAAAAAGTGATGGAGAAAATGTAAATAATGCACGTTAAACTTAAAAACATGTTGTGTATATCCATTTTGTTTTCCCTGAAGAAAGAATTATTAAGCGTTTATCCATGGATAGGTACTATTATCATCCCCATTCTATACATGAGGAAACTGAGATAGAGATGCTAAAAGAAGAGAGAGAAAGAGCTACCCAGACAATTAAAGCATATCTAATCAACTACAAAACTGAACACCTGTTCAATCTGTCCTCTCCTCCAGCATACACACACATACAAGGCACACAAATATAAACATTTCTATTATACAGCTATAAGAAGATTGCATTGGGTCCTCATCCATTGACTGTCCCAAGACTACTTGATGGTATTAGCGGGACTTGACTGAAAAGTCAAGACAAGACAAAGTATTAAAGTATTGCTCCATTCAGACTTTGAGTAGCTGTATTTGTACTGGAGAAGAGTGTTAACCATTCAAGTTTTGAGTGGATAATTTACACCTGATAAAAGATGTTTGCACTATCAGGCTGTTAGGTGGTGCAGGATGGTGGGGTGGAGTAGTGTAAATAAATCTGAAACGTAGTACAGGACCAGGTTGTGAAGATCTTTAAATGCCCCAAAGAATTATCCTATAGGTATCAGAAGCCATTGAAGCTTTCTGAGTAGGAAGGTATATGGTAAGATCTATGCCTTAGGAAAGTCACTTTTGTGGTTGTGATTACAATGGATTGGAAAGGGGAGAAACTTGAGGCAAGGAAATCATTTAGGAGGCTACTGTAATAATCCAGGGGAGAGCTAAAAAGGCCCTGAATTATAGTGATTGCTATATGAGCAAAGAAGCTATGTGAAAAATGCAATAGAGACAGAAATGACAAAATTTTGCAATTGATTGTATGGAGTGAATGAGAATGAGTCTTAACACTGGTATTGCAAGCACGGGTGCAAGAAGAATGGTGGAAATGTTTGGTAATGGGATAGATTTCGTGAAAATGTAATGAATCCCTAGTTCTCCCAAAAGATCAACAGAGGTATCTCCTCTTCCACAGGCCTTTCCTTATTCCATACTCTCTACCATCAGCTGCAAGGGTCCTCCTCAAATATTTTCTTTGCATTCATTTCTTATATATTGTTTATACTTATACATGTTGTTTTCCACCCATAGAATGAAAACTCCTTGAAGGCAAGGAGTATTTCATTTTTATCTTTGTCTGCCAAGTACCTAGCTAGAAGGCATCTAAAGAATATTTATGGCTTGAATGAACAGAAAAGGAGTTCATGTTTAAAATGACCAGGGCAGACCCTCATCACTTATAGGTGTCTGGAATAAGTCTATGTAAATGAAGTGACCACCTGTTAGGAATATCAGGACCGTCTCCAGGTGAAGTTATTGATTAGTTAGGCATTCAGACAAGATTATTCTCGTTGTGATTCTCTGTGACCCTATTTGGGGTTTTCTTGGTAAAGATACTGCGGGGGTTTGCCATTTCCTTCTCCAGCTCATTTGACACATGAGGAAATTGAGGCAAATAGGGTTAAGGGACTTGCTCATGTCACACAGCTAGTAACTTCACTAATCAGATTTGAACTCAGAAAGATGAGTCTCCCTGACTCCAGACTCAGCACTCTATCCACTGTGCCACCTTGCTCTACCAGAATCTACCAGATTTTTTTTTCTGAGATCTCATCAAATGCTGACTCTGTGGCTTAAACTGTCATAGTATGGATACAACAAGAAATCCATACCTACCCACAGGACACCCACGGTGGGTCACAATGGCAAAGCCATTGCCCTAGAAACAGTTTGCTTCCTTTTCAGAGAATACTCTCAGGCAGCAGCCTTTCAAAAACAAAACTTCCCTTTGAAGTTCTGCACTTATTTCAAATGAGCATCATTGGAGCTAAGATGATAGATTGCAGGTAGGTGGGATGCTATTTCTGCTCATTCACATGGATGCCTTTGTCTTTGCCAAGAAAGCACGTTGTGGGTGATCATGCCCCAGGATCAAAGGGAGAGAAAAATAAATCATGATATTTTATGTGATTTAAGATGAGTCACTGCATCATCTTAACATCTGCTCTTTAATGCAATCAAGAAAGGAACCTCAGGTCTTGGAGATCAAACTCTTTGGGAAGTAGTAACATGTGGCTATAGTCAATTAGGTGGCGTAGTGGATAGATTGCCAGGTCTGAAGGCAGGAAGACTTACCTTCCTGGGTTCAAATCCGGCCTCAGACATTTACTAGTTGTGTGACCCTTGGCAAATCATTTAACCCTGTTTGCCCTAGTTTCCTCATCTGAAAATGAGATGGAAAAGGAAATGGCAAACTGCTCCAGTATGTTTGCCAAGAGAACACCAAATGGAGTCAGGAAGAGTTGGGCACAACTGAACAACAACATGGCTATAGTGTGATCTGCTTGTAGAGTTCAGAATTGACTACTGAGGACCCGGGCTTCAGCCTGAGCTTTGTAAAACACCAAGTACACACTTAAAGTCCAGCATCTTATAAATCCCTGTAAACTTTCTCTGACTGATGGGGAACACAGTTTGAGGTTTTCACATATTGTAGAAATTAATTTATATAAACAACGAGGTTGTAGTAGAATAAAAGCTAATCTTGGAGTTGAGAAGACCTGGGTTAGAATCCTGCTTCTGGTTTACTACTTCTTCATGTCCTTGTTCAAGTCACATGGCTTCCCTAGGCCTCGGTTTCTCCAATGATAAAATGAGGGGGATCATGGCCTCTGAGATATGTTCTAGCTCTAGGTCTATAATCTTCAGATCCTTTCCCACATAATAACTGCATGACCCTAGGCAAGTCACTTAACCTCTTTAGTGCCCCAAGGAATTGTCTAAGATTAAGACTCAGATATATTTCCAGTGTTCATCAGTGGAGAGAGTTTCCTCCTAAGGAATTCACCATACCAATGAAATCACAGATTTAGAATGAAGTGTGTGTGTGTGTGGTGTGTATAATGAATTAAAGGCCCCTTTGGTGCATCTGGTCTTGAGGAGGGATGGAAGTCCTTCACTCATGGCATCTGGTGAAAAAATTATGCTGCAAGAACTATGAGGTGGGAGATACCCCAATATCTCAGGGTACCTCAGAACCCTGAGGGGAAAATGTAACAGGTCTAGCCTTGAGGGGTTGGGGTCAGAACATATGTGTTACATGGAGATTCAGAGAGATGAGATCATACAATATTACATAGCAGATTACTGGAGGAACATACATGTTTCAAGTATTAGAGCTAGGACTATAACCAAGGTGTTCTGATTAGTTTTAATACTTTTATAATCCCTGATCTTCCCGAAATGATTACTCCTTGGCCTAGTTCAGATTTCATCCCCTCCATGTCTTTGCTCTCTGTGTGTAAGTCTTGTCTACCTCATTCTATAAAGTCTCCAGAGTAGATCCATCCAATGAGCTGGAAGTCTTCCTCTGGTTCTCGTAATATTTTGTGGATATCAGAGAAGCCATATGGACATCCTACCTTCTGCTCAACATAGAGTACAGTTCTAAAATAATCAAAATTTTCTCATAAAACTAAATAATGATAGCTTACATGTATGTACACACACAGGTATATATGTATGTATACTTGTGAATATATCTTCTAAACATAAATATCATACCTATACATATATGTATACATATGCATGCACATAGATGCACATATTATATACTCATGTATGAACACACACACATATATATATACCTACATATTTTGAGAACTCATTCATCTGTGATACAAAATTTTAATTCTTTCTTTTTACCATGTTGAAAAACAATATCTATACAGTAACTAAATCATTCTTTTGGATTAGTTTGGATTTTTCTGTCATTTCTTTTCAATCAACAAGCAGTTATTACGGCCCTACTATGTTCCAGGCACTATGCTGGACTCTTGAGAAATGAAGACAAAAGTGAAATAATCTGTGTCCTAAGGGAGCTCACATTTTCTTGAGGATAAATAGATATATACAAAATAGGTACAAGATAATTTGGGAGCACTAGTATCTGGAGTGTCAAGGAATCTGGGGGGTCAAGAAACGTATCATATAGAAGGTAGCATTTGAGCTGAGCCTTCACTTTGTTTTAAAATCAAGCTATTCACCAACCACAATTTAGGAAATTCTTCTCTCAAAATTCACAGGCTCAATATGGTTTTATAACTAGGCATTTTTGTGTGTGTGTGCCTAGGACAAGTAATATAAGATGTACCCTCTTATTAACTTTCAAAGACAAATTCAGTTAAGGGTTTGGGGAAGACAGTTCTCATTTCTGGAATCAGAGGACCTGGCTTCAAACCAACTGATGATTATCATCTGGGTACCCTTGGGCAAGTTATGGCTCTTGCCCGGGTCTTAGCTTCCTCTTCTGTAAAATTTAGGATTTGGGTTAGCTAAACTCTGAGGTCCCCTCCGGTTCTACATCTGTGGTCCTATGACATTGAGAGGCCATTCCTAGGAGTACCACTATGGATGTGGTGAGGAGGAGGAGCTCACCTGGAGTGGAGCCTCAGGGCGGAGGGGAGGTGAAGTATTCCATCTGTGAGGTTCCTATTTTGTCTAATTTTACTCATGAACCAACTGCTAAGCTCAGTCATTTCTATGCAACTGAAGAATCTGAAAGTGTTGTCAGCATCCTGTAAACGCTGGCATCTTAGAACAAGACTGATTATTCTGCTCTAGTTATGGCTCTAGTCTTATATTCTTTTGAGATTTTTGAAGACAGCAGATGCAAATGTTTCTAGAGAAATTTGACTTTTGGTGTCTTGTGATGGCCACAAAGAGATTTCACTTATTTATCTACCAAAATGACAACTCTGACCTCTGTCACTAAGATTCTTAGCCTGGGAAGACAGGTCAAAGCAAAAGTTGTTTATCTGAAATTAAGGCAGGAATCATTAATTATGTAGAAGACTGACAGGAGAAGCCAAACAGAGTAAATCATGCTCTTTCAGACCTGTCACTATAAACTACATCTTCTCTTGCTTTTGATCCTGACCATAATAAGCTTTGCTTTCCCCAGAGTCCCTGCAGAGCCTTATTAATGCTATCCCTCTTCACCTGTAAGACCTAATGCTCTAGGGCTAATTAACTGTCAATCCAGTCTAGCTCAAATTTCACCTCCTCCAGAAAGCTTGCCCTGTTCCCCCAAGTCAATAATGCTCTCTCTCACTATGAACCTCAGAAAACACTTGGGGCTGCTCCACAATTTTGCATTTCTCAAATATTGTTGGGGTTTTTTTTTAATCATAATTATAGTATTCTTTTATGAGATATAAACTGTGAGTTTCATGATAGCACTGATGATGTATTTTGTATCCCACTCCTACCCCAGGATGTAGGACATGGCTAGGCACATATTTAGGTGCTTATAAATATATATTTAATTATTGAATTAAATCTTGTATAGTCCTCCCTCACTTAAACCCAATTCATTTGCATGTCATGGCATCACCTCCCTGATGTCATGATCCTCTTCAAACCTGGTCTTTTAGACAAACCACACACACACACACACACACACACACACACACACACGTACACTCACTCACACTCCTGTTAAAGAACCAAAGGACAGTAAGGGAAGGACTCTGGCAATATTAGTGTCCAAACACTTTTCTCAGAGAAGATGAGCTCCAGTGACTTTCAGTTTTTGCATTTTAATTCTCAGCACCTTAAACAGTACCTTGCAGATAGTAGGTGCTTAATGAATATTTGTTAAATTGAATTTAGAACACTGAGGGTGCTGTCTGCCTGGCATGATTTTCTGAAGCATGTCATTTAATCTCTGGGTCTCAATTTCCTCCTTTGTCCAATAGGGACAATATTTGCCCTAATTACCTCATTGACTTACTGTAAGCATCAAATGAGAGAATGTATTCAAAATCACTCTGCAAAGAAGGGCTATATGAATGTAAAGGGGCAATAGCATCTCTCCCCAAATCTGCAGGCTTTCCATCACCAGAACAGACTGAAAGCAAGGATACAGTTGTTATTGGTAGAACCACAGAATCACAATTCTATGTCCAAGTGGTCCAAACCCTGTAAACATTCTTAACAAGCAGTCATCCAGTCTCTGCTTGAAAATCACCAGCAAAAGAAAATTTACTACTTCTCAAAGGAGCCCACTCTACTTGTGGACAGCTCAGACCACTGGGAAGGGGATTCTTTTCATAAAATGAACCAAGATTTGCCTCTCTGTAATTTTGATCTGTTGGCCCGAGTTCTACCTGAGTCAAAAAGAAAAACAAGTCATCCACATGACAACTCCTTAAATACTTGTGGACATCAATTATTTCCTAACCTCCATCCATCCTCAAGTTTTGCCTTCTTCAATCTAAAGATCACCATTTTCTTTAACTAGTTCTTTTGGGACACAATTGGTTGAAAGTTGTTTGGTACCTTTTCAGTTGCCTTGTCTAGGTAATTGATTTAGTTCTCCACTTTACTTTGATTATAAAGACCTCACCAGAGCCTTCTGGTTTATACAAAAAAGTGAAAGACTCTACTCTAGAGTCTAAAAATAAACAAAATCACACCCATGACAACACATTCTCCTGCCACAAAACATTTAGGCTGACCCCCAAACAATTCACTGAAATTCAGATTCCTCTTAGCTAAGAGTATTTTCCACCTTCAAAATAAAATGCTACCTGCCAGCTGAAGATGGGAGGGGATGTTTCATCTCTCACAGTTCTTCTTCTTATATAGCTGTGCTATATTTAACAGCTCTGTCTGACTTCCTGTTCTTATGGTCTCTTCTTCCTGTCAATAGAATTCTCAGAATATGTCTGTCTTCTGGAAGCTCTACCCAGAGGGTTATCTGAAACTTGTGAAAGACCTTGTAGCACAAACTATGCCCATAATCATTACCTTAAGAACACAGATGATTCATCCTCCCCTTGGATGCTCTTCTGGTACAAAGGTGAATGAAAATGCACAAGGAGAAAGAAGATCTTGAGAATATAACACTATGATATAAATGAATGAGGACTGCCCTTAATGAATATGAGACTGGAGAAAGAGGAAGGGCAAGGCATATGGAGAAGAGAAAAGAGAAGTGGATAGGAAAAGATTGAAAGTTAAAAAGCCAATTTACAATAGAACCTGTTTTACACAGAAACAAAATTTAATGAGCCTCTGTAATAAAAAGCATCTTGCTAGAGAAGTGTTTAATAGGAACAACCTCAGCACCTAATGTAGTTCTTGTACATTGGCACATTATAAATATTTGTTGAATCACATTGAAAGGAAGATGAGGAGAAGGTAACACTGAGGAAAGGAAGATGGATATAACTCATAGAATAAGAATATAAGAATCAGACAAGATCTCAAAAATCATTGAGCCCAGTGTCTTCACTTTTTACAGATGGCAGAACTAAGCAGCCAAGAAATTAAGTAACTTGGAAATAAAGACAAATCTAAACAACTGGAGAAACCTACTTGCCAAGACAAACCCAGAACTATATGAACATAATTACAAAACAAAAACAAAACAAAACAAAATTTTCGCACAAAGACAGATTAAAACAACAAGAAATAAAGTGACTTAGCCGAAGTCAAGAAAGCAAGTCCTCTCACTATCCAGTGCTTTTTCTATTACACCTCTCATTGTTTTTTCTGTGTTCTTCAGCAACTGATGGCACAGCAGATAGAACATTGAGCCTGGAGCCAGGAAGACCTGAGTTCAGATCTGAGCTCAGAAATTTATTGATTCTTTCTCAGTGAACCTGAGCAAATCACTTTAGTTCTGTTTGCCTCAGTTTCCTTGTTTGTAAAATGGAGAGAGTAGCACCTAATTCTCATGGTTGCCAGAAGAATCAAATGAGCTAATACTTTTCTTTTCCTTGTTTTTAATTTTCAGTTTCAAATTCTCTCCCTCTTTTCATTCACTCCCTCACCAAATGAGAAGACAAGACATGGGTATTATAACCCATTATACATATGAAATCACATAAAACATATTTCCATACTAACCACATGAATAAAAAAGCAAGAAAAATAAAGAAAGTGAAAAAATATGCTTCAATCTGTATTCTGAGTTCATCAGTTCTTTCTTTGGCAGTATATAGCATTTTTCATCCTGAGTCCTTTGGAATTGTCATGGATCTTGGATTGATCAGAGATAAGTCTTTCATAGCTGATTATCATTACAATATTGCTGTTATTATGTATAATGTTCTAATTCTGCTCATTTCACATTGCATCAGCTTATATGAATCCTCCCAAGATTGTCTGAGATCACCCCTTTGTCCTTTCTTATAGCACAACAGTTTTCTATTACAATGACATTCTACAACTCCTTTGGTCTTTCCCTAATTGATGGACACCCCCTCAAATTCCAATTCTTTACCATCAGAAAAAGAGCTGCTATAAAGATGTTTGTACACATGGATCCTTTTTCTTTTTCATTTGATCTCTCTAGGACACAGACTTAGTAGCAGTATTAGTGGGTCAAAAAGTTTGACCCTTTTTGATAGGCCTTCAGACATAGTTTCAAACTGTTCTTCAGAATAATTGGAGCAGTTCACAATTCCACCAACAGGGCATTAGTTTACCTATTTTTCTGCCTCTCCTCCAGAATTTGTCAATTTCCTTTTTTGTCATGCTAACCAATCTGATAGCATGTGACCTGAGAGCTGTTTTAATTTGCATTTCTCTAATTATTAGTGATTTAGAGCATTTCATTATTCGACTATTGATAACTTTAATTTCTTCTTCTGAAAATTGCCTGTTTGCATGCTTTGATTATTTTTCAGTTGGGGAATGACTTTTTCAAATAAGATAATATTTTTAAAGCACTTAGTACAGTGCCTGCCACACAGTAAACACTATAAAAATGCTAGTGATTATGATTTTTTTTCTGGGGGGCAAGAAGACAAAGATTTGAGACATAGGAGGGATAAACTGCAATAGCACAGGGGAAAATATATCAGTAAGTATATTAATAATTCACATATGAAAATCTGTTATATTCACAAGAAGCTACATTAATTCTACCTGATTTCTCCCTACTCTCTTTGTCTCCAGTTCCCTAATCCATAGATGATAAAAGAAACTAAGATTTTAATAATAATGATTGCTAGCATTTACATAGCACTTTAAAGGTTATGAAATGCTTTACATATGGCATTTTATTTAATTTGCATAATAACCTTGGGAGATTAGAACTCCTATTATCTTCATTTTATAGTTGAGGGAGCTGAGGGTGAGAGAGGGTAAGTGATTTCCCCAGGGCCACACAGCTTGTGTTTGAGGCAGGATTTGAACTCTGGTCTTCCCAACTCCAAGTCCAGAACCACTTTAATTTGGTATTGTTATTGTCATGAATTAAAGCATTTATTTTGCATTTACTATATTCAAAGTATCAAATACAAGTGGAAAAGTGAATAGGAGACACCCCATAAAGGAAATTTTAGCTGCAAGTCAGATGTAAAGACCCAATAATTCTTAGGGCATGGTGGTAAAGCTAATGGGAATACATTTTATTTAGTGTCATTTATGCTGATAAAATGGTACCAATTTCTGATGCTGAGCCATTTGAGAGTGCCAAGAACTTTGAGAACTTTCTTTTCCCTATCTTCTGAGGAGCTAATGAGAAAGAAGGAGGTGGGAGCTGCAGCATTCACGGTCAATTGCTAATTTCCATCTCCACAATGTCTACTCCTGTGGACAACGGCTTAGATGCCAGGCTGTTCTCAGGTTTGGTGATCTGATAAGCATTGTTTTTTTCCAAAGTCTCCTGGGCTTACCTGACCATAGCAAATGGTCAGGGGTTGGTGTGGTACAGGGTGTGTGTGTATGTGTGTGTGTGTGTGTGCGTGTGTGTGTGTGTGTGTGTTTGTGTGTGGGAGGCACTGCTATTTTTAAGGTTCTGGGAGAACTATGACTCACCTAGCACAAGCTGCCCTCTGCCTCTACCTCTGGATGCCTTGTTGCTTCGGAAATAATAATGATAGCATCATTTTTTAAAATAAATTTATTTATTTAACTTTTAACATTCATTTTCACAAAATTTTGGGTTCCAAATTTTCTTCCCATTTCTCCCCTCCCCCCACCCCAATACACCAAGCATTCTAATTGTCCAAATCACCAATCTGCCCTCTCTTCTATCCTCCCTCCCTTCTCTTGTCCCCATCTTCTCTTTTGTCCTGTAGGGACAGATAACTTTCTATACCCCATTACCTCTATTTCTTATTTCCTAGTAGTAAGAACAATACTTGACAGTTGTTCCTACAACTTTGACTTCCAACTTCTCTTCATCCCTGCCTCCCCACCCATTCCCTTTGGGAAGCAAGCAATTCAATATAAGCCATATCTGTGTAGTTTTGCAAATGACTTCCATAATAGTCCTGTTGTGTAGGACTAACTATATTTCCCTCCATCCTATCCTGCCCCTCCATTGCTTCTGTTCTCTCTTTGGATCCTGTCCTACCCCAAGAGTGTTGACTTCAAATTGCTCCCTCCTCCCATTGCCCTCCCTTCCATCATCCCCCCAACCCTGCTTATCCCCTTCTCCCCCACTTTCCTGTATTGTAAGATAGGTTTTTGTATCAAAATGAGTGTGCATTTTATTCCTTCCTTTAGTCAAATGTGATGAGAGTAAGCTTCACGTTTTTCTCTCACCTCCCCTCTTTTTCCCTCCACTGAAAAGTCTTTTGCTTGCCTCTTTTATGAGAGATAATATGCCCCATTCCATTTCTCCCTTTCTCCTCCCAATATATTTCTCTCTCACCACTTAATTTTATTTTTTTAAGATATGATCCCATCCTATTCAATTCACTCTGTGCTCTGTGTGTGTGTGTGTGTGTGTGTGTGTGTGTGTGTGTGTGTAATCCCACCAACTACTCAGATACTGAAAAGTTTCAAGAGTTACAAATATTGTCTTTCCAAATAGGAATGTAAACAGTTCAACTTTAGTAAGTCCCTTATGACTTCTCATTGCTGTTGACTTTTTCATGCTTCTTCTCATTCTTGTGTTTGAAGGTCAAATATTCTTTTCAGCTCTGGTCTTTTCATCAAGAATGTTTGAAAGTCCTCTGTTTCATTGAAAGACCATATTTTCCCCTGAAGTATTATACTCAGTTTTGCTGGGTAGGTGATTCTTGGTTTAAGTCCTAGTTCCTTTGAGTTCTGGAATATCATATTCCACGCCCTTCGATCCCTTAATGTAGAAGCTGCTAGATCTTGTGTTATCCTGATTGTATTTCCACAATACTGGAATTGTTTCTTTCTAGATGCTTGCAATATATTCTCCTTGACCACGGAACTCTGGAATTTGACCACAGTGTTCCTAGGAGTTTCTCTTTTTGGATCTCTTTCTGGTGGTGATTGGTGGAGTCTTTCAATGTTTACTTTGCCCTCTGGTTGTAGAATATCAGGGCAGTTTTCCTTGATAATTTCATGAAAGATAATGCCTAGGCTCTTTTTTTGATCATGGCTTTCAGGTAGTCCCATAATTTTTAAATTATCTCTCCTGGATCTATTTTCTAGGACAGTTGTTTTTCCAATGAGATATTTCACATTCTCTTCCATTTTTTCATTCTTTTGGTTTTGTTTTGTGATTTCTTGGTTTATCATAAAGTCATTAGCCTCCATCTGTTCCATTCTAATTTTGAAAGAACTATTTTCTTCAGTGAGCTTTTGGACCTCCTTTTCCATTTGGCTAATTCTGCTTTTGAAAGCATTCTTCTCCTCATTGGCTTTTTGAACCTCTTTTGTCAATTGAGTTAGTCTATTTTTCAAGGTGTTGTTTTCTTCAGCATTTTTTTGGATCTCCTCTAGCAAGGTGTTGACCTGCTTTTCTTGCATCTCTCTCATTTCTCTTCCCAGTTTTTCCTCCACCTCTCCAACTTGATGTTCAAAATCCTTTTTGAGTTCTTCCATGGCCTGAGACCATTGAATATTTATTTTGGATGTTTGGGATACACAAGCCTTGACCTCTCTGTCTTTCCCTTTTGGTAAACATTATTCTTCCTCATCTGAAAGGATGGGAGGAGATATCTGTTCACCAAGAAAGTAACCTTCTATGGTCTTATTTTTTTCCCCTTTTTTGGGCATTTTCCCAACCAGTTACTTCACCTTTGGGTCCTTTGTCAAGAGTAGGGTATACTCTAGGAATCTGTGATATCTCAGTTCCTCCAAGGTGGCACAATCAAGCGTGTAGTGTTCTGGACACAGAGAGGGATTTTTGTGCCCAGAATCTTAGCAGATACCTCTCCACAGCCACTTGGCCTCCAGTTCCACAAAGTCAGCACTTGGGGGTGATTTTCGGATAAGCTAAATGGGCAGGGAAACCATTCAATTTGAGACAAAGACCAGCTCAGCCAGGGCCTCCACCCAGGGCTGAGGTAAGACTGGCTCTTCAATGCCCCCAGGGGTTTTTATACTCCAACAATGGAGCTTCCATAGGGGCTGCTGTGCTGGCTCTGTGGCTGCTGGCTGTTGCTGGAGCTATGGGAAGGCCCTTCTCCTTTCCTAGCCCTCTAATAAAACCCCGTCACTGACCTTTGGTGCCTGTGGGCCAAGGGATCTGAGGACCTGCTACTGTGACTGGAGATTCCGCCCCCGAGGTGTCATCCTCCCAGAGTCTCGTTGTGCTGCAGCCAAGGCTGGGCTTGGCTCCATGCTCCACATCCGGCGCAACTGATGTTTCCGTGGGCCTTTCAGGTCACCGTGGGCTGGAAATATCTTCCACTCTGTTGTTCTCCACTTCTGTTGCTCCAAAATGTGTTGAGAGTCCCTCTCTACAGGTATTTTATGGGCTGTGGGGGGAACCCTGAGTAAGTGTGTCTTTCTAGTCCTCCATCTTGGCTCTGCCCCCTGAAAGCATCATTTTTGCTTACCATCCCTTCCTCAACCATTACTGGGATGAGATATGTATTTTTAAAAACATCAGATATTTGAGGATATTTTTCAAAAGAGCAAGTGGAAAAGACAACACATAAAAGACCACTATCTTACATATTCTATGGCAAAATATTAGGCAAAAAGTCATAGGACTATATAAATGAAGGATATAGTCCATCTATGAAATAGAAATACATAAAGCTAAATATGTCTCAACTTGCCAGGCACAACAAGTTTGGGTTTTTTTTAATCCCATTGTAGAATAGGGATTTTCCCAGTATAGATTAGTCTTTGGAGGCAGTTGACTTTAAGCAAGAGACTACAAGTGAAATTTCTTCCCCTCATGGCTTCTAGTGACTAAAAACATGTGGACCCCACTGATACTTGGCAGACTTTAAGCTTGACCTAATGCAACTGGATAATCTAATCCTGCCTGGAATTGACATGAAGTTGGGGAGATTGTATATCCCTGCCATGTCCTTACTATTAGTGGCAATTTCCTATAGTCAAAAGGTTTGTAAGCTTAATTCCAGATCTATTGAACTATAGATTATGGGTAGGGGAACATCCAAGGTTGACTAAAATTAAGCTATTAGGTATAGGACTTTAGACTGACAACATTAAGTTAGGATCCTTTAATTCTTGGAAATACTGTGGAGACAATTAGGTCAAGAGCTTGTGAAGTTAGCAAGATAAATATTATTTGTGTCTCAGTTGGTTGTTTAAAACAAAGATTCTTTTGTGGTCCATATTATTAATGCTTTAAAAAGTGGTATCACTTGTCCAAAAGTTTGAATTGCTTTATCTGTTATAAACTGTGTTAAAAATAAATTTTAAAAAAACATGTGGAGGGACCAGTTGTTAAGGCCATTTTCATAATGCCGGGGTATTGTTCACGTATTCTACGAAGAGATGTCATTTGGACATAAGTCCCTCCCCTACCTTCCACCCTCTCAGAAAAAGAAATGTTGAACAAATATTTAATCATTGTATGGGTTTGACTCCTCAGATGCTAATGGGACAAGCTTCATCTTCCAGTTGTCTTCCTTTCTTCAAATGGCCGGTTTGGTAAATGCTGACAGAAGAACACTAGGTACATGTCATTTCTTATACCACTTCTCATTTCTCTAGTTGAGGGTCTTTGACTAGTCAAAGGGAGGAAAACTTTTGACCTCCTTGCTTGAGAAAGGTTAAAGGTGCTGGAGGAGTCTTGAAGTCCAAGAAGGCAGGTCTCCTACTACTGAGCTTTTCCCTCTGACCCTTGAGCTCTGTTTTCATCCATTTCTTCTATTGGAAGAGCTCTATGAGTTACTGATGACAGAAACACAAAATGAAAAGCAGGCTAAATTTCTTTTTATTTTTCCTTTAAAAATGAAATTTCTACTCCTGTCTCTCTTTTTAGTTGATATCATCACCACACATTACCTACCAGGAGCGTAAGTCAACCTGAGGGGAAAAAAATGTCCTCTTTTCAAGTAGGACTGAGAATGCACAAGAATTCTGTGTGCCCTAGTTAAAGTAGGGTAGGCTTGCCTTCCCTCTGAAAGTAACCCTAGTACAAATGCCAAAGAGTGTCCCTCTTCTCTCTTCCATCATTCTCTGGGGACTCAGTCCCTTCTGAGCAAAGGAACCTCTTCAGTGTGTCACAGTTATATAATGGTGGTTCCCTGACTGGCTAACTGAGCCCAGAACACAGTTTCCTAGAGTCTTCACTCCTGATTCTTGTCAAGTCAGTGCCTATTTTCAAACACTCATCTCTGTTCTTGGCAGAAGAAAACCTAAAAGGGAAGAAGCAGGGGGGGTTGGGGGGAGGGGGAAGGTCCAGCAGTTAAACAGTAGTGAGTGACTGGACACAAAGGAAAAGCTGTTATCCAGGCCAGGCTAGAGTAGCTGTCGAAGAGCGGTGCTAGGACTGTGAGAGGGAGGTATTATGAGGTACAGAAAAGATTTCTTTGCTTTCTTCAGATTACAGAGTTTTGGTTACACTGATTCAGTTGCCTAAGCTTGTCTGTGCTCACTAACTGGTTTACTCTTTTTTTAAAAATCCATCCTTCAACAAGAGGATCACATCAGACACTCCACTAATTTCCATCTTTCATTCCTTTTCATTGGGCTTGGGAGTCACTGGGGTTTTTAGCCAAGTGTAGATTTTATTGCTTTTTAAGATGTCTAAAAAAATGTTCAGAGTTAAAAAGGAGGGGAGGAGGGAGAGGGGAATTCATGGAAACGACTCATCACCATCCTTCTGGGTTTTTTGGTTGGGTCTAGCATAGTTTTTCATTTTCGTTGGGAACAAGAATTTTTTCTTAATCTGTAAATGCTCCAAGATCAAGTTTTTCCTTTGATTATTGTGTCTGCACCTGTGATTTTACTGGTGTTAGGAAGTTCTGGTAAAGAAATTCCCTCTACTAATGTAAATGCATGCCTATTATGCAGTTTATAGCCTTAGAGTATTGCCAGCGGTTGGTGATTAGCCCAACGTTATAAGGTTACTATGTGTCAGAAGTAGTTTTACACCTGAGTCCTCTTGCACCTTGCCAGACTGCCCCTCAAAATCAAGCTACTTGGATTAGAAAAATTTTAATTATTTAAGTTTAGAAACAATTGAAATAACAAGCATGTGAAGTTTTCGTTTATCATTTGGAATGAAAGATCAGTAAAGGATGATTCTCCCTGGGAGAACACATCTAATGGGAATATTGTCAGAGTAAACATACTGGGTTTACGGCAAAAGATGAACAACTCTTCTCTAAAAAGGACAGTGGTCATGTATTAAATTATGGATAGACCTGAATAACTGGCTTTCTACTTAGACTAAAGTAAATGACAGGGTTTAATAAAAAAAATCTGGAAATAACTTTTTTCTTGGTGTATTTTCCAATGATGTTCTCCATAACCAAAGTAAAAATAGGTTCCTTTACATTTTTCCCTCAGCCAGTACCTATCCCTGATTTAAAATTTTGAGTGGCTTTTTTTTTTTTGGAAGGAGTTTGAGAATACTTTTAAAAGAAAAAAAAGTGCTAATCTACAAATGCATTTAAAAAGTAGGTCAATAAATGACTGGTCAAGTTTGACATTATTCTCTTTAGTGTCTTCAGTGAAAGCACAAAAGAGTAGCCAATGGGGATATTATGCTATTTGTTACTCAAAGGAAATTTATGGCAACAAGAGCTCAATGTACTTGACCTAAACAACATGTTTTACAATCTATTTTTTTTTAATTATAACCTTTTGTTAGTAGCAGATCGACTCTCATCTCAGGCAACCTAGTTCCCATTTCATAAAAGCTGTTTCTTCTTCTACAGACTTTAAAATAGTCAGGAATATATACATATATATGTATATGCATGTATATGTGCACACATAGAATGCAGACATGTATCTATGTACACATGAGTATTCTGTGTGCACATGTATATTTTTGAATGTATACACATATACATGGTATTTATCTTGTCCATGACAACAGGCGCATCTAACAGCTATTACTGTCCCCATGTGACTCTCGTGATTGATTTTGTGTCCTAGGTAACTGACAGCATCTCCTTCATTCTAGTCAAAGGCTGTTGTAGTAAATATGACCCTGAATGAAAGTGACTGCAGGCTTACAAGAACATATTTGGGAGAAATTGAAAATATTCATAATTTTTAATATAAAAAGGAACAATTACTTAATTTTCTACAATAAATTTTTTAAAAGGATGCACACAAACATGTTTAATCTTGGTTATAGGAGAATTTCAGCATGTTGGATTCTATCTATTTTGTCTTGAGTGATACATTTATTCACTCATTCAGCGAAAACCTAAATGCCTACCATGCATGTATACACACAGGATTTGCATAGTTATCTTTTAAACTTTAATGATTACACATGTAAATATGATAAAAAGTATCACAATCCTTTATACTTGCCTATGATTTTTCAGTTTCTACAGTAACAATCATTAACAAGCATTTTTTTATTGCTTATATGCCAAGCATTGTGCTAAGCAATGGTAGGGACACAAAGAAAAATAAAGACATTCCCAGCCTCGAAGAAGATTACATTCTAATGGGAGAGACAAGAGGTAAAGGAATAGGCACATACCTGATACATACAGAACACAGCATTTTCATGTACATTATAATTTGATCCTCACAAAAAACCCCAATGGATATTGTCATTATTATTTTATAGATGAGAAAACCAAGGCTGGGAGATCATAGGATCCTAAGTTTAGAATTGGAAGAGATCTTAGAGGTCATAAAGTTCAACACCCTCATTTTACATATGAGAAAAATAAAGTCCATGGAAGCTAAGTGACTTACCTAAGGTCATATAGTCAGTAACGGTCTAAGTCCTGATTAAATGATCTGCCTAAAGTCACACAGCTAATATGCGGCAAGACTCTTTCTACTACATCATATTCACTCCAAGTAATCTTTCTATTAATCAGTAGTGAATTTCCTTCTTATTCTTACTACAGTTTTAGGGCACAGTTTACCTTCTTATCTATGGCTTTCATTTTCCCTTTGCCACAGAATCTCATATATGAAAACATTGTGTGAAATTGAACAAATGTAGTTGCCCTAAAATTTAATTTTATTTTTAATTAATTTATGTTGTTAAATATATCCCAATAACATTTGGAAGAATTTCAACATCATGTTTTTTAAATTTTGAGTTCCAAATTCTCTTTCTTTTCCTGCCTCTCTCCTACTCCTTGAGAAGGCAAGCAATATGATTTTTGTTATAAACATGAAGTCATGCAAAGCCCATGTCTATATTAGCCATAGGGTAATAGAAAACACACAAAGAAAAAGAAAGTGAAAAAAAAGTATACTTCAATCTACATCCAGAATTTATCAGTTCTCTCTGGAGGCAGGTAGCATTCTTTATCATGAGTCCTTTGGAATTGTCTTGGATCATTATCTTCATTAGAATACCTAATTCTTTCAGTTGATCATCGTTACACTATTGCTGTTACTTCATACAATGTTCTTCTGCTTCTGCTCACTTCATTTTGCATCAGTTCCTAAAATATTTCCTAGCTTTTTCCTGAAAGCATCCTCTTTGCCATTAGTATTCCATCACAAGCATATCAGTCATTCCCCAATTGATAGATATCCCCTCAGTTCCCAATTCTTTGCCACTAGAGAAGAGCTGGTATGCATATCTTCGTACCAATAGGCCCATTTACTTCTCTTTGACCTCTCTGGGATATAAACCTAGTGCTGGCATTACTGAGTCAAATGGTGTGAGTAGTTTTATGGCCCTTTGGATATCGTTCCAAAGTCGATTTGATTTTAAATGCTATTCTTTGATTATTTACATCATATTTTCAATAGCAATAATAATAGTTTGTAAAGTACTTTGCTAATATTATTTCATTTGATTCTTACAACAACTCTGTGTGATAGTTGCTATTGTTATCCCAAATTTACAGCTGAGGAAACTGAGACAGAAGTTAAATGACTTGCCAGGGTCACAGAGTTAATGTGTCTGAGTCAGGATTTTACCTCAAGTCTTCCTGATTCCAAGTTCAATATTCTAACCACTGCACCATCTAGTTGCCTTAATATAATATGATCACATATACTAACACACAAATTTATCCATATACGTATAAGTATATATACATATATATGTGTATATATATATATATATATACATATGAAATTCCAATAATTTATAGACTCAAAGATTTGGAGCCAAAAGGGATTGTGGATCCAATTTCATTGACTTCCAGATAAGTCATGGTTAGTTTAAAAAAAAATATGTCTTTACTTGGGCTTGGAAAGGTTGAGAGAAGCAGCCTTTGTCCCAATAACATGAGACATAAACATGCCATGTTTTCATAGTTGAGAGAAATAATCCATACATATTTCATATACCTATCTTATTGCCTTTGTTGTTTTCCTCCTCCATGTGTTGATTTTTCCCTGTATTTGAAGTTTCTATGCCCCTGGTCTTTGGGCCAGAATTCTAATCTGTGTTCCTTGGCTACCATTTCAGAGAAAATAAGATAGCTGGAAAGCACAGGTCAAGAAATATAAAATAGTCTACTTAAGTTTGGAAATACTAATTAATGAGGTATGGCTAGATAATAGCACTGGGAAAAGATCTGGGGGTTTTAGTGGACTGCAAACTCAATATGAGTCAACACTATATCATATATTCACTGTACTATGGCACCGAAAAAAGGTTATTGAATACCGACACTTTAATACTGATTTATTTATCCACCAAAATGATAACCTACCACTATTGCTAAAATTTTTTTGCCTGGAAAAGGAGAAGAAAGGTCAAATAAAATGGTTCTTTATTTGAAATTAAGGTAGGAATCATTAAATAAGAGGAAGACTGAGAGAAGCCAAACAGAGTAGTTCTACATTTATGCTCAGTTCTAAATTCCACATTTTAAGGATGACTGGAAAGAATCAAGAAGAGCGAAGCCAGGATGGTAAAGAGATTCAAGATGATGACATTTAAGAAAGATCTTGAGAGAAGAGAAGACTTAGGGGTAATATGATCATGGTCTTAAAATATTTAAAAGACTGTCATGGAGAAAAGAGAATAGTCCTGTTCAGCTTGGCCCCAGAGGAGACTCCGGATTAAGAATCCTTACTTTGACGATGACGTTGCACAATAGTTACAGATCTGCCTTGATAAAGGAAGCTGGTTAGGAGTTCTCTGCACTGATGAGATCACAGATCTGGAGGGAAAAAGAAAGACAAAAGGAAAGGAAAAGAAGAAAAGGGAAACCCGATAACAATAATAATCATTGGTGTTCATAGTAAATTTC
Source organism: Bettongia penicillata ogilbyi (assembly GCA_023548195.1). NCBI lineage: Eukaryota > Metazoa > Chordata > Mammalia > Diprotodontia > Potoroidae > Bettongia > Bettongia penicillata. The sequence goes on from JAJHZJ010000318.1 coordinate 14,772,721, forward strand.
ATTATGATGTGCACCCAGGAGATTTTTTTTAAAGTAAACACCTATAGAATACATTGTTTTTATTCATCAAATTAAAAAAAAATAAACTTAACACTTAGTTTTTTTAAAAAATAACAATAGAACTTTATAAAACAACAAAAAAAAACCCTGACAGACTTAAAAAGTGAGACACAATACATAATTTTATTTGAGACATTAAGATGTTCCTGGGCATGGCTGATTAGCATATCTTGTATTTACACCAGTGATAATTCATATTTATATATTGATTTAAGGTTTACTAAATCCTTTCCATGCCCTCTTAAAATGGTAGGGACATCATCGTCCCATTTTACAGGTGAGGAAACTAAAGCTTACATGTTCCATGTTATCACAAAGCGGCAAGCAGCTTAGCTGATTTACAGAAATGGGGAACAAAGCAGGTACAGCATCTGTGCTGGGGAGGGCTGCAGTTGGTGTACTTAAGTGATGGGGAGTGTAGCTAATGCTGTCCTGATCATTGCTGTCTGAGTGAAGAAAAGGGAGAGTGAGAAAGACCATAGAAGGGCATCTGTCAAAAGGAAACAAAACTGAGGTATCTTTGGGATTTATCTGTTTGTGTATTGGCTAGAGAAGGCAATGAGAAGGACTTAATTCATATGTGTTCCCTGGGATACAACATGTGTGTCAGTTCTCTCCTTGGCAAGTTGCCCAGTGGTGACTACATACTGAGCACCACAGGGAATAAGTCCATGGAAATCTGTGAACCTCAGGCTTGGCTTATATATAATGGTTGAGTTGTTGCTTTTAATAAAAATTATACTATTACAGAGCCCTTTGTATTAGAAAGCACCCAAAATAGATGTGTCCTAGTTTTAGACACACCTGACATATAAACTGTTGTAGTATTCCATATGCTACTTCAACCACAGTCCCTCAAAAAAAGTAGAGATAAATTACAAAGTCACTTATTACCTTGACAAAACTGTATACAGAATGATTCCTTCATATGAAAATATGCCTATTTGGTGTGGTAGCTAGGTGGCACAGTGGGTAAAATGTCAGGTCTGGAGTCAGGAAGACCTGAGTTCAAATCCAACCTCAGACACTTAATAACTGTGTGAACCTGGGCAAGTCACTTAACCCTGTTTGCCTCAGTTTCATCATCTAGAAAATGAGCTGGAGAAAGAAATGGCAAATTATTCTCATATCTTTGCCAAGAAAACCCCAACTAGGGTTTGTGAAGAGTCACAACTGAACAACAAATGTGCTTTGTTTTACAATTATTTGATTAATGTCTATTTTCAGAGGCATATCTATTATATAGTGTTATAAAGCACTACTATTTTCTGTGCTTGTGATCCTCAAGGTTGCACTGATTACTGACTTTGGAGACACTCTTTAAAGGAATTAAAACAGTGCTCAGAGCCAAAATTCTAGGAAGTAAATTACCAGAAGATTATGGAAAATGCAGAGAGATTAGAGGAGAGAAAAATATAGACACGACAATTTTCTTTTTTCTTTTCTTTTTTTTATTTTTTACTTTAATATTTTTTTTTAATGTTTTACAATCATTTCCTTAAAGTTAAGATTTTATCCCCCCCACCCTTCCCCCAATACCTCCTCCCTCCCCGTGACAGCATACAATTCTGTTTAGGTTCTACATATACTTTCCTACTGAGCACATTTTCACTATATTCATGCTATGTAGTCGAACTAAAATAAATGGAAAAAATCATATAACAAATCAACACATAATACACTGAAACCCACCCACACACAAACATGATCTGCTACATTCTGCAAATGACTTCCACATTTTTTTCTCTGAGTGTGGAAGGCATTTTGCCTTAGAAGACCGACATTAGGATTTTTTTTTTTCTCAGTAAGTTCTTGTGTTATTACAAAGTTCCAAGTCTACCAGAAAAAACTCTCGCACACTGTGGTCGTTGCTGTGCACAAAGTTCTCCTGGTTCTGCTCCTTTCGCTCAGCATCAGATCATATAAGTCCTTCCAGGCCTCCCTGAAGTCTTCTTGTTCATCATTTCTAATGGCACAATAGTACTCCATTACATTCATATACCATAATTTATTCAGCCATTCCCCAATTGATGGGCATCCCCTTGACTTCCAGTTTTTGGCTACCACAAAGAGTGCTGCTATAAATATTTTTGTACACGTGGGACCCTTCAAGAGAGCAGAAGTAATTATGTCTTTACTCCTGTCATTCCTTCTCCCTAGAAACCTTCCCCTCAGTGTAGTCAAATGCCATGTGAAAAAATAAATGTTAAAATACTTTACAAACATTAAAATGCTCTATAACTATAGGATAAAGTTTTAAATAACAATAATTCCAAGTTCAGCTTAAGTCCCAGCTACTCCTTGCAGCCTTTCACAGGTACTCTAGCGCTCTGGGTCCTTCTGCCATAGACTCTCTGGCCTTTACTGTCCATTGTCGTGGTATGTTTGATGCTTCGTGACCCTATTTGAGGTTTTCGTGGCAAAGATACTGGAGTGGTTTATCATTTCCTTCTCTAGTTGATTTTACAAGTAAGAAAACTAGGGCAAACAGGGTTAAGTGACTTGCCCAGGGTTACTCAGCTAGTTAAGTGTCTGAGGTCAGATTGGAATTCAGGAAGATGAGTCTTCCTGACTCCAGGCCTGGCACTCTATGCACTGTGCTATCTAGCTGCTAATGTAATAAAAAATTTACCACTTTGTTCCATATAACTCCTTGTACTATTCACTGTTGCTTTATACACATTAGTCTAATTTCCTCAACTAGATTGTAAACCTGTGAAAGGCAGGGACAGGTCTTATCCTGGAATAGTTCGTAGATTACTGGATTTGAAGTCAAGATCTAGGTCTGTGTCTCCTTCCTCAGACACTTACTAGGTAAGAAAAATTTGGGCAAGTCAATTAATCTCACTAAGCTGGGTTGCCCAAGGGCATTTTCCTGCCTCTGACAGTGTAATTTTGCATTGGTAGAAAGAATGAAAACTTTCCCACAGAGCTGTTATAAGCAATATTCACTTGACCCAATGTTTCCTCCATGACCAAGGCACAACCGTATTGGAGGAGAGGAACTTACCTCAGGAAAGGAAATGAAAAGATCATTTCTTCTCCCTCCCAAGGATGTTAAGCTAATGTCTTCTTAGTAAAGGGTACATAAAAGATACTGTCTACAGAGAGATGCAAGATTTCACTGGCTTGCTGTGCCTCTCCACTCTTTCTTCTACCTTTAGCCTTAGAAATGAGTCCTAAGCTACAAGGTTAGCTGGTTTTCAGTGATTTATTTTTAGGTCTGATCATCTCAGTCATTCTGGGCTTTGTTTGAACAATTCATCTACTCCAGCAGACTGTTTCCCTCACGTTATCACCCCATCACCTTGATCTTCTAGTCAAAGAGCCTACACAAAGTCATCATATGAGGGGTCTCTTCAGCTGCAAAATAAATAGCTGAGCCAAAAGAGCCTATTCAGACGTGAGATCCTGCTTTTTCTGCCCAAAGCCTTCATGACAAAAAGAGGAAGATGAAAAAAAGAAGAAACACACACACGTATACACACATACACATACACACACACACACACACACACACACCACAAAACCCCACACAGACTGCTTTGGCCTTACTCTTCTATCAATACCCTCTGTATAGAAGCCCTGCTGTACAGGAAACTCACATTAACTTTCAGCTCTCCCTGGAGTCTTCAGTGTCTAAGTGTTGAGAATGATGGACTCTGGGGCTCACCACAATCTCAGGAGTGGTAATCTGAAGCCAGAAAGTACATTTATTGATGGAATTTAAAGCCTAAACCCAAGAGAATGGTTAGAATTGATCCCCTCTCTGCATGTAACCAGAGAGGGAAAAAGTAGAAATAATCTGCAGAGAATATGGCCAGGAAGGACTTTTGTTCCAGTACAGACTCTGCTGGGACTCAGGAGGAACAGGAGTGCTCAGTGTATATGCCGTTAGGTGGTGGTTGGGTAGTAATTCTGCTGGGCTGGAATTCAAAAATTTATCCCTGCATCAGTTTCTTCAAAATCACAGCTGGTTAAAGATAGCAATAGCCGATACTTCTATGCTATTTTGTCATTTATAACGCATTTTGCATGCCTTATCTTATTCACTCCCTCAAACAATCTTATATGATGGAAATCTTACAAGGATTATTAATCCCATTTTACAGATGAGGAAGCAAAAGACTCAAGGGGAGAATGGCTGTGTCTAAGGCACGTGCTAATTTTCCAGTATCTCTTCTAGTTTGCTTTCTGCTATACCACAGCTGTTACTGGCTGGTCCTGTTAGGAAATCATTTCATTTCTACTTGTTCACTTGTTTCAGTTGTGTCTGACTTTTCATGACCCCATTTGAGGTTTTCTTGGTGAAGATACTGTCATTTCCTTTTCCAGCTCGTTTTCCAGATGAGGAAACTGAGGCAAACAGAGTTAAGCGACTAGTCCAGGGTCACACTGCTAATAAGTGGATATGAACTCAGGAAGATGAGTCCTCCCAACTCCAGACATGGTGCTCTATCCACTGTGCCACCTAGCTGCGGCACTATGTTTCTACTGTTTCATTTCTATTACAAACCCTTTAAATTCATTCTTCTTCTTCTCCCTGCTCTTCTCCTTCTGAATGCCTAGACAACAGAATACTGATGAGAAACAGATAGTATAGTAATAATTATATTTTACAAATAAAACTAGAGCTGACTTAGAAAATTCTAATGGAAGTACTTCTTTTGAATTGAAAACAAATAAGTAGGGTTGCCTATGGTGAATCTTAAGTATCTCTCACCATGAAATTTATTGGCCATAAGGTAACTGAAAAGCATTTGTTTGACCCTTGTCAGGGGGCAGAAATAACTTAGGATTTAGCACTCTGTAGGCTGCTGCTGCTGGTGGTGGTCCCTTTTTCTTTGTGGCATGATTTATATCTTCTGCATTTCCTCCTGACTACTAACTGATTCAGCTACCATAGCTTAAGAAAGAAAGGTAGGGGCAGAAGCTTTTCAGGCTTTTATTCTAGTTCTCCAAGGAAATAACCATACTTGAGAATCATATCTTAACCTTTAGTACATCCAAACGAAGCCATGTTTTTGGTTGGCATATAGTATAGTTGGCAACATGGAACATAGGAATGTGAGTTCCTTGAGGGTGGAGATTGGTTTTTCCTCTTTTTGTATCCATGGGATCCAGGACTTAGAGGCAGAGACAATGATCACTGTCTCTTTCAAATACATGCTGTCTAACAGCTGTCAGTCTTCACCCCTGAAAAATATAGAAACTATGCACAAGAAAATGTTGAACAATATTTATTTGAGAAACTAAAGTCACCAAACAGACCAGGTAACTGCTTGTCAGAGGAGTTAGAGAAGACAGTCCCACTTTGGGTGACAGGCCAAACAAGGTAACTTTTAGCTTCCTTCTAACATGGCGTTTCAGATTTCATGACCTAACTTAGATTGTTGCCACAACCAAAAGGAAATTCCAGATGGGAATACTTCCTTTCCTTTTCCAATTGAAAGTCAAAATCTGAGAAGAGTTCTAGGAAACCAGGTTGACAGCTACCTCCTATTTCATTAAGGAGTTCAAGGATCAATTTGCTTACACATGATGGACTTGGCAAGACAGAACTTAAATAACTCTAAATATGACTTTACAAATTAAATCTATAAGTGGATAGGACTAATAAAAAGAACAGGAAGCCTCTGGCTAGTTCCAGGCAAAATTGTCCACCCTAAATCCTCTTGAATCAAAGGGAAGGAAGGGTCCCAAGGCCAGGGGAGAAAGAGGAGGTGTGAGTTTCAGATACAATGTTGCAAGATAAGTTACTGGAGAAGATGTGGAATCCTGAAGATCAGCGGGGTGAGAAATGAAACCTAGAAAAGAAGGACTTGCAAATAAACCATATATGAATCAGCTGAAGCTAGCAGGAAGACGAGAAACCTGGAGAAGAGGAGAACTAGGGATGAGGGAGGCAAGATAATTTCTGTCCACAGGTATTTGAAGGTCATCAGGTGGAAGATGAATTAGGTTTGTTCTTCTGGGCCCCAGAGGGGAGAACTCAAAGTGATGGATAGAAATTTCAGAGAGGTGTATTTCAATTTAATATAAGGGTATGGGAGTAGGCAGGGAATTTCCTAACAATTGAAGTTGGCCCAAAGTCAAATGGCTTGCCTTACTGGGTAGTAGGTTCCTCTTCATTGGAGATCGTCAGGCAGAAGCTAAATGACTACATGTCAAATGTTACAGAGGGGATTCTTGGCCAAGTATGGATTGCATTAAATGGTCTCTGAGGTCCCTTTCAACTCTTGGTGTCTATAATTTTTCTCCCAGCTAAGGAATAGCTACTTACCTAAAGAGTAAATTAATTTGTGCTAACATGTTTCCCTCATCAAGTAAAAGAACATTTGGACAGAGATCTTCAAATGATAGTTTCCTACCCTAATCTTGAAAAATCTAGATCGGATCCATAAATCAGAGTGAACTGAAGGGGAAAAGCATTAAGACTCTATTGCATAGTACTTAATAGTAGACTCTTAATAAATGTTCATTGATTAACTGATCGGTCATCTGACCTCCCACATTTCCTCTTGCTGCATCCTGACAGATGAGTTGTGATTGCTTTGATGAGTTCTACATTTCTCTAGATGGATTATAATCCATCTATATCTTATACTGTGCTATCCTTTTCTACATTCTTCAGATGGTCCTTCACTGAGGATAAGGAAGATAGCCTTATCTTAAGTGGAAATTATCTGTAAACAAAAAAAGCAGAGAATTCTGGCTGAAAAGTATGATCCCCACTTCCTCTAGGTCTTTCTCTTAGTAGAGAGCTTGGACTTGCCATCTTTTATTCCTCATTCTTACCACTTAACTAACCCACTCCTCATCCAGTCTCTCATTTCCTGAACAGTATTCCTGATCATTGCTGAGGTCTATTTGCACTTAGCTTGTATCTCAAAATTGCCCTTTGAACCAGCCATAACTTTAATTCTTCAGAGATTTTAATTGTTCTAAGAATTTCAGTCACATTTCCTTAAGATGGACCTTTGTATCAAAAAGCAATTCAGAACTTCTGAAAGCCCTGTCCAATGTATTATAAGCAATCAAGTCCATTCTCTTCTTGTTCAGTTCCGTTCTGCTATATTGCTTGACCTTACATATCTTTCCTGATATACTAACTCAAGAGATTGGCCATTTACCTATGTGTCATAGTCTTGACATCAGACATTTTATGATCCTGTTGTCAGGATGGATGACAATGATCAGTTCCAGAATTGAACAGGAGGAAGAGAATAGGCTGGATTGTGTATGGTAAATCTAAGATCATAGATCTCATTGAGGGAGCTAGGACTTGTAGTGTTCTATGACAACACAATCAGCACAATATCCTGAGGACCTCTCTACAGAGAATCCTTTTTTTTGCATTGGAATTTTGATAAAACCTACAACAATGGATAACCTCTATAGCAAGCACATATCTCCTTACCTGTATGCCTCCCTTTATTTTTATTAATTATATGTATTAATTATTATTGATTAATTATGATAGGTTATATATAATTAATTAATTATTAATTATATTTATTAACACTTATAAAGTCTTTAGATAATGTTATCAATGTAGATTTCATTTATTCAAGAATCTTGTATGATATTAACAAATGTATCAAATGGTTCTTGCTGGAGGGGATCCTTCAAGGATGCATTTTGGTCAACCAAGCAAATCGTTTTTTGTTTTTGTTTTGATATTTACTTAATAACAAACATCAGGATGGTATATCTTCTGTACCTATAAATTCATTGATATAAATATGAGGAATTCAGAGAAATTTGGGAAAATTTAAGTTAACTGATATAGAATGAAATGAATAAAACTAGAAGAACCACATAGACAGCAATCACAAAAAATATTAAATAAAAAGATTCTACTAGAAAGAAACCAAACCCTGGGGATATTAAAAATCAATAATGATCCTGAAGAACAGACAGGAAGATATATTTATCTTGTCAGTCACTGTATATGATGGCCTATTTAATTATTTTGGTTTCAAAGGAGAATTCAATGCCAACAGTGGAGTGGGAGTGGGAGAGTAGAAGAGTATATCCAGAAATTGCTGTGATTTTGCAAAAAAAAATGCATCCATAGAATTTTTTTTAAAGATGTAGTTGTAAAAGTCTACCTATTCCTTTCTAATATTTTCATCAAAGGCATACACATGCACCCTCATGCATGTGTGCACACACACAATTCTAACAAAAATTTTATAAAGATAGGGAAGTAAGCATGTGAACTATTAGTTATTGCCATTCTTTCTGAAGTAATATTATCTTTAATCTTCCCCATTCTTTTGAAATCTTTTTTTGCTTGTGATTTCTTGGAATGTAGTCCCTCAATGCTTTCAAGACTGTGTTGTTTTCAACACAAATTTCTTTGATGATCTGCTTGGTTTGCTCCAGACACTCTCCCTGACTTCTTTTTCTCAAACATCATTTGAGATTTTTTGTATAGTGCATTGGAGACTAAGGTGTCCAAATATGATAGTTCCTTTGTCACTGATGATGAAAACAGATCATCACAGAATTTTATATAACATAATGTATTACATACAATAGGGTAGTTAGGTAGTGCAGTGGATAGAGGGCCAAACCTAGAGTCAGGAAGACTTCTCTTCCTGAGTTCAAATCTGACCTCAGATACTTACTAGCTGTGTGACCCTGAGCAAGTCGCTTGACCCTGTTTGTCATAGTTTTTCATCTGTAAAATGAGCCAGAGAAGGAAATGGCAAATCAATCCAGTGTCTTTGCCAGGAGAATCTCAAATGGGGTCATGAAGAGTTGGACATGACAGAAATGACTGGACAATAATTTATGTGCTGTCCTCCTCTCAATTTCATCTATGAGTCCTCTTGGAACAATTAATTTGATTCTCATACCAAGATCTTTGTAGATTTGTTTTCACTTCCACTACTTTTTGCTGTTTTATGAGATTATACTACTTGGAGTATTGTACCATTCTCCTTTGTAATTTTCTACTAGAAAATTTTTATTCTAAACCACTATTGCCCTTACCTGCCATATCTTTCTATTTGTCAAGGATATCAAATATTTGCTGACTAAGGCAATTTCTGGGGTCCCTCGGTTGACTTATTGTTTTACATTACTTTATTGTTTTACACATAGGATATAGTGATAATTAAGATCATTATCTTTTAAGCTTTCCCTCCTCTCCCCCTTTGTTTGATACATAGGTCAGAGGCTTCTGGGATAATCTTCAAAGCCTCTTTTAGGCTTTAAACCTGAGCCATACTCTCCAACACGTTGATCATTTCCCCTATGCCTACTCTCACAATGAAGTTAGCAAATATCAAAATATAAGTTGAATTGACTTTGAGGATCTTGTTAAGTTTTTCATGGAATTTCTTTACCTCTTCGTTCTCTGACAAAGATGTTAACGTATAATTTGCAATTACCTTCATATTGGTTTTTTCTTGTTTATTCTCACGATAAGTACTACAAGATGAAATGACCATGTATCCCATGAAATACTGTTTCTTGATGTCTTGAGATGCACAATGAAGCTTGCTTTCCTCTCCAAGAATAGCCAAAGACTCATTCTTCCCATTAGAAACAACTTTGTTTTGTTTTTCCTCATAATGTTAGTGTTAAATGTGAGTCAGTCCTTCTAGTTGCATATTGATTCAATGGATAAATATCTCATACTTAAGAGTACCAATAGTTATTTACAGAAAATCTAAGAAATATGGTTTCTTCGCAACTTCTTCCTCATTTTCTGTCATTCTCCACTACTGTCACTCTGGAAATGGAAGGGAATGGCACAGGACTGAGAGACATTTTGTACATGTTTTATGGATTGCCATGTCAAAGAATTCATCAGCTAGTGGCCAGACTTCTGGTGGTGAGTTTTCCCACATTTATCTAGTTTGGTCTTTAGAATAGTTAGGTTATGAATAGAGTGCTGGGCATGGAATCAGGAAGACCCAAGTTGAAATCCACTCTCAGACCCTTACTGGCTGTGTGACCCTGAGCAAGTCACTTAGCCTCTGCTTGCCTCAGTTTCTGAATATATAAAATAGGAATAATAATAGCACCTCCCCAGGGTTGTTGCAAGGATCAAATGAGATAATAATTGTAAAACACTTAGCACAGTGACTGGCACAAAGAAAGCACCATACAAATGTTAACCATTTTTATTCTTAACATCATCATTATTGTTATTATTAGTTTTAAAAATTATCCTCAAAAGGCAAGCTTAGCTAAAACCTTTCAAGCATGGTAGAACCTGCCTGAGCTTTCCCAGAGTCACCAATTTGGCATGATGTGTCATTGGATTCGGACTTTGTGGAAGTCCTCTCTTCTACAGGTTGTTTTTTTTTTATTAAAAAAAAATACATTATTCCTACTTGATAAACTCTCCAAACAGGAAGGGATTTTAGACACTGCTGTGTCCTTGGGTGTGATCATTTGACAGAGTCCAAGTTTTACAGAACAAATCCTTTTATTAAGGGTATTTGTTCTGTGAAGTTTGGATTCAATCAAAGGGCTACACCTGAGGCCCTAGAGATCCATGGGAGGCCTCGAGGTCATAGGTACCCTAACCCTACCACCCAAGTCCAACATTCCATATAGGACTTTCCTCAATAATATCTCAGAGGCTAGCTCAATCTCAAAGTCATTAATTATTGAGTTATGTCTTCTAGAGATAGAAAACTCACTAACTAGCTTGTCAATGTTCCACTTAAAATCCAGTAACCCTTGCTGAATACAGTATTGCAAATGTGGTCTGACTCCAACAAAGTGTAGTCTAAATATCACCTCTTTTGAGCTAGGCAATCATCATCATCTAGTATAATATATTACCCAAACAACAAGCATTTATTAAACACCCACTATTTGCTATACACCATGGTAAATGCTGGGAATGCAAAAGACAAAAATGAGACAGTCCCTGCCTTTAAGGACCTTACACTCTACTGGGAAGGACAACATATTCATTTTATATAGATCATGGTACCTCCTTTTCAAGGGGTCCAGTATCTGTCTTACTCTTTTCCTGTCCTCCCCACAACTTTGCTTTCTACTAAGGGAATTGACGCTTATGTTTTGGCTCCCTTTAACTCCCTAACCCCCTAATTCTTCAATCTCAAAATCCATGACTTACTCTTCTATTCTACCTCAATCACACATAATTATGGTCAAATCTTGAACATCACTACCCACAAGTGTTCCACTTCCCTCATCAGAAATTCTAACATTCTTAATCTAACATAACCACCTACTATTCCATGACTCAGTCCCTCTTAACTCTCATCTTCAGCTTTATCATGGAATCAATCATTCCATCTTCCATTACTCTTTCAACCGTTATCCATACTCTGCCTTCACTGTCTTGCTTTCCCAGGCTCCATCCTCTAGTTAACGATTCAGCTTAGCATTATCTTCTATTTTTAAGTCTCTTGCCCTTTTCTTAGCAATGCTTATTCATCACCAAACCCCAGACCTGTATTATTCCAATCATTCTCCTCTTCCATTCCTACTCACTTTCTACTAAATGGAGTCCATATTTGTGTGACTGGCTGCACTACAAATTTATGTTATCCAACTCAACAAGGCCCTCACTATAGTAAAGCAATCCTTTCCTTCCTCTCCCATTGATTCCCTAACTCACTCTCACTCTCAGCAGAAGCTATCACAAATGTCCTCATCTTTCCTCAAGAATCCCATGTTTCTCCCTCCCACCTCTCTCTCAGTGAAAGACCTTGCCTCTTACTCTGTTGAGAAAGTTGGGGACACTCTCAGTGAACTCCCTCTTCTTGCATTCTCTTCACCTCAAATCCTTTCTGGGACATCTTCCCATAACAGTTCTTCTTCCAGTCTCTGATCCTTTTGCCAAGGACAGCTCTTCTACATGTACCTTTGACCCCTTCTCCTCTCATCTTCTGTAGACTATGTAATCATCCCCCTTAAGTCTTCCATATCTCACCATCACCTGGTTTGTTCCCTTTTTCCTTCAAAAACTCCCCAGAGTCCCCATCCAAAGTAATCTTAAATCAATGCTACCATCCCCTCAAGTGTTTATCCAATATCTTCCCTCTCTTTCTCAATAGAACTAGAAAAAACTTCTTGTATCCTCCTGTCCTTTTGCTTTATATCCCTTTACAAGGGGGTTTTTGAGCTCATCACTCAACCAAAATTGTTTTCTCTGTAGTTACTAAAGATTCACTAATCACCAGTTCTAATGACCTTTTCTCAATCCATATCCTTCTCGATTTCCATATTTCACTTGATACTGTTGATCACCTCCTCCTACTGGACAGTCTTTCCTCACTGGGTTTTTGTGATATTGCTCTCTCTTAGTTCACCTCCTATCAGTCTGAGTTCTCCTCCTCAGTCTCCTTTGCTGTTTCATCATCCTTATCACACCCTTTAATTCTGGGTGCTCCCCAAAGTTCTGCCCAGGTTCTCTTCTCTTACTGTCTTTCTCTTCTGCTCAGAGGCAGCCAGGTAGAAAGAATACTGCACCTGGTGTCAGAAACATGTATTCAAATCTAGCCTGAGAAACTTCCCAACTACATGACCCTGGGTAAGTCAGTTAACATCTCAGCTTCATTAGAGGGCAGCTAGGTGCTGCAGTGGATAGAGTACCAGTGAAGGAGTCAGGAGGATCTGAGTTCAAATCTCACCTCAGACACCTGACACTCACTAGCTGTGTGACCTTGGGCAAGTCACTTAACCCCAATTGCCTCATCCTGGGTCATCTCCAGTCATCCTGATGAATATCTGGTCACTGGATTCAGATGGGTCTGGAGGAGAAGTGAGGCTGCTGACCTGCACAGCCCTCCCCCACTCAAAACAAAGTAAAAGTCATGCCATCATTTCTCTGATGGCATGGTCTTCTTCGGGAACAAAGGACGAACACACACAGCTTCATTATTCCTATTGGTAAATGGAGATATGGGTTACTATAAAGTTAAAATTACATTTGAAAAGCACTTTGCAAATTTTAAAGTACTACATAAATGGCAGTAACTAGTGATTTCATAGTTCCCCTTGGGTTTAATTGTCATATATATATATATATATATATATATATATATATATATATATATATATATATATATATATATATATATATATATATATATATATATACAAATGAATCAGAGAACTTGGTTATCTAGCTCCAGTCCCTCTCCTGATCTCACTAACTGCCTATTGGACAGTTCAAGCTTTATATCTCATTTATATCCCAAATTCAACATATCCAAAACAGAACTCTCTATCTTTTTCTCAAAATCCACTGTTGTTCCAAAATTCCCATTTCTGACAAAAAAAAAACCCACCATTCATCCAGTCTGCCAGATTCATCTTTAGCTTCAATTTTTTATTTCCTTTGCCCTACATTTCTAATGAGTTGACAAACATTGATATTTCTTCCTCCACAAGATCTGTATTCAACCTCCTCTCTCTGTTCACACAGCTACCACTTTAGATTATTACCTATAGTCAAGACTATTGCAATGGACCATTACTGCATTGTCTTTTCTGCCTTACATCTCTTTCCACTCATTTCACCCTCCACATAGCTTCCAATTTTCCTTAAGCACAAATCTGACCATATCTGTCCTCTACTCACTAAGATCCCTATTACTTCTAGAATTAACTATAAATTCCCCTGTTTCTATTTTAAAGACCTTTACATCCTGGCCCCAGCCAATCTTTCTAGCCTACTTGTCTCCCTTTCCTTCACTCTATGACCCAGTCAAATGAGCCCTCTGTCTGTTCCTCACACATAACTCTCTATCTCCCATATGCATTCTTTTGCGCTGGCTTTCTGTCATATATGGAGCACATGCCCTTACCACCTCTGCCTCATAAAACCTCTCTTTTCTTTCAAGATGTAGCTCAAGCATCACCTTTTGCATGAAGGCTTCTACCTGACTCCTCCACCCAATTACTAGAGCTTTCCCAAACTCCTTGTGTTTCTTTAATGTTTATTCTGCACATACATATCTATAAAGAACTCATCACAATGCTTGGTACATAGCAGTTACTATATAAATGTTAGTTGCTATTATTATTGTTGCTATGTCTCCTGAAATAGAATGTAAACCCCTCAAGAGTAGCTATTGTTTCATTCTTTGTCTTTATTCTTAATACAGTACTTGGCACATAGTAGGTGTTTTATAAATACTTGTATATTGACTCAAACAAGGATATACAAAATATATAGAAATAAATACACACTTATAAAGCAATTATACTGGATGTTTCAGTAGCTACATCACACCGTTAGTCCATAGGGGGCTTGCGGTCAACTATCATTTCCTGGGTTTTTTTTTTAACATGAAATATTGTTATAACAAGTCTTCTCCATCTTATACCCATGCAACTAATTTTTGCAATTTACATGAAGAAGTTTACATTCTTTACTGCTCTGTTTAAGATTGTTGAATTCTCCCTAGTTGCCTATCTTCTCAAAATCATTTTAAATATTGATTCTGGCATCCAGCATATTAGCAATTACTCCAACCACTGTAAAAAGATACAGACATTTACTATAGACACATCCAGGGATAGAATCAGGTATGTTTTTTAGGTAACAATGCTAATATGAAGACAAAACCACTGGACAAAGGAGATCACACTACCTGCTACTGTCTTCCACATTGTCCCATACACAGTATCACAATCTCCAATGGATTCTTTTAACCATTAGCCTGGTACATAGCACCACCTGCTTTTATTTTCAAGTCCCATTGAGTGGGTGCTGAGGATTCAGAAAATATTACGTAGTTATTAGGCCTTTTGTCAAACAGTAAACATATCATAACTTCAGGCTCCAGAGCCAACTCAGGAACCCCCTGACCCTGTGTCAATGCCTTCCCTTCTCATGTTTATAGCCTACTGTGGCTAAGGTTCCAGGGGACAGACACCATGCTTGAGCTGAGATGATCATTGCCAACAGCCAACATGCTACTATTGGGTGCTTTTACTCTGTTACAGCCTTTGCTTTGAGCATTTCTAAAAGCAAGTGATTAGCTAATGGAGCACCCTCTAATACTCTTTGTTGAGACTCCCCCTAAAGATTCTAAGATTCTTGCAGTTGCTATTCCCGGACATTTCTTAGAAATGATGATAAGGCAAAGGGGAGCCTGTGTGTGCCCCAAAACAAACTCACCCCATTTTCACCTACTCCCAAGTTGTTTTCTGACCTTTTAAAAATACATGCTGTTGTATAACCCATGTCAAATTACTTGTCTTCTCAATGGGGGGGAGGAGGGCAGAGAGGAAGGGAAAGAATTTGGAATTTAAAATTTGAAAAAAGAATGTTAAAGTTTGTTTTTACATGTAATTGGGGGGGAAAATATCAAATTAAAGAAAAGAACATGCTAAAAGGAAGATGGAACATTTTTTACAAGCTTGGTGCCGCAGCTGAAAATACTGTAGAGTAATATGTACTACTACCCAGTTAGGAATTTTTCTCTTTGTTATTGGCCAACTCTCCACCATAAACAGAAGAGGGAAAAAAATCAAGTCTCTTTCAGGCAATCATCCCTTTTTATTTTCTTACTGCAAATAGTAAGGTCATCTTTAATGGCTTTAAAATGTACCCAGGGAGGGGTTATGTGTTAAGGAAGCCATCGATAAGAAAGTCACTACACATAAAAAATATTTATCGCAACACTCTTTGTTAGCAAACAATTGGAAACAAAGTAGATTCCGCTGATTGAGGAAACGCTAAACAAATTGTGTGGCACATGAATGTAATGGAATATTACTGTACTGTAAAAAATGATGTGTGAAATAAATTCAGAAAAGCATGGAAAAATTTGTATGAACTGATACAGTGAACAGTCAAGAAAACAAGATACAAAGTAACCACAGCAATATGTAAAGAACACACCACAAACAGTTTATGTAACAAGGCTACAAAGATCAAGCAGAACTCAAATGAGGAAATGGAAAAGGATACCTCTAATCCACACCCTCATGGCATTGGGAGGCACACAGGTCCACAGTGCACATTTTCAAACTTTTCATTATATGGATCAACTGTACTGATTTTTTTTCTTCTCTAAAAAAATGCTATTTGTATATGGGATGGCTCTCTGTGAGGGACAAAAAGAGATTCTAGGTATAACTCTGATGATGTAAAAAACAGAAAACATCAATAAAAACTGAGTTTTTAAAAAAGATATACCCAGAAAGACTTCCAATGGAAATGAACAGGGGACAGAGTGCTAAGTAAAGGGAAGCAAACACAGTAGTTCCTTTCCATCTGTTGCTACAAAAATAGAAGGTGAGCTGAGTTTGGTGAAATGGTTTCATGACAGTGCAATATCCTGGAAACATCTCTGAACTTGGGAGTCAGAAGACCTGTCATTGACTGGCTTTGTCAATTACTGAAATTACTGAGCCTTTTTCTAAGTGAACCTCAGTGTCCTCCCTTCTATAATAATACTTGCACTACCTACCTCGCAGAGTTATTGTAAGAGGCAAATGAGATAATGTATGTAAAGTTTCCTATAAATTGTAAAGCATTGTAGACATGGGAATTTTTAGTAAGTTATAGGAGATTTGAACTAAATCAAGAAGGTTGCCTATTTATAGCACCAAGGCTGATTTCATAAAGAAACTTTGGATAAAGTTTCCGTAAGCACTTGTGGAAGGTGACCAACTCAATTGGGAGACTTGATATCATAAATTCCAATTCCATACTCCCTCTTTCTGACTTTTAACTATGTTAATTTCACTAGATTTAAATTATAGTGCTTTGTATTTAATAGAATATTGCATCTGAAGATGTCAGAAAAGATAATACAACTAAAACCATCTTATTGGTAAAGAAGTGAAGAAATACTGATAATTATTTGATAAACAGTAAGTCAGTAGGCTTCGGGTGAGAACGTCTTCTGTTTTTCGTTGACCCAAATTCTTAAAAAGAGGAAGTGGGGGGAGGGATGATAGAATGAAGACAGTGAAAGACTACTAAAACAAACGCCTTGAATTTGAAACTGTAGACCAGTAAAAAGCAGCAGAGCTAGAAAATAGGCAGACACCAAGGACAGCTAGGTAGCACAGTAGATACAGTGTTGGACTTGGAGTTAGAAAGATCTGAGTTAAAATCTAGCCTCAGATACGCAATAGCTGTATGATGATTGATAAATCACTTAGCCTATGTTTGCTTTGGTTTCCTCATCTGTTAAATGGGGATAACAGTAGCACTTACGTGCCAGGGTTATTATAAGGATCAAATGAGATGATAATCTTAAAATTCTCAGCATAATGCCTGGCACATAGTAAGTACTATATAAATGTTAGCTACTATTATTATTAATATTATTATAAGGTACCTTATGGGAAATCAACTCATTTAGATATAGGATCACAAGAAAAATAAATAACCCCAGAAGATTTAGCACATTTTGGTGTATGAGAATCACAAGAATCTTAAGATTAGATTTACAGGGAATTCATAGGCTCTCTGTCTTATTTTACAAAATGTCCCTCATTTTACAAAATGAGAAAAGGAAACTGAGACCCTGAGAGATTGGGTCCTGTCTGGCACAGTTGACAAGAGTCATTGTTGGGATTTGAAGTCCAAACCCTTTGATTTCAGAGGTCTGTATCACATAGGTAAGCCTTCAGCCCCATATTGTAAGCTGTTTAACTTTGTTGATCTCCTCCTCTCTCACCACCAAGGAGCCTACCACAGTACCTTGTACATATTGGTAATTAATAAATGTTTGCTGTATTGTGGAGAATAAGTCTGTTTTCTCCAGAGTGATCCTAAGCAGTCCACTTGGCCTCAGGTGGCCAGATGAATCTTGAGGCTAATCTTAGAAATGGGGCTTATGGGGAGATTCTCAAAGTTCTCAAGGGGAATAGCCTAGCTCTCACACAACTTCTCCAATAAGAATTTAAAAAAAGAATGAGACCTAGGAGTGATCAAGGCTTCCAAGGAGACAACAAGGATATTTTTCTAGCCTAGAGAGACATCTGGAAGTCTGTAAGTACTGGGAAAAGCATCCAACCTAAAACCCAGCCTAGGGCTGCGGTATTCAAAAGCTTCCCAGTACACAGACCAAGGACAATCCAAGGAAACCTGGGGAAGGCAGCTATATAAGCTAGGGAGCAGAGAAGGGATCTAATCAGGAAAGTTCAGTCTGGAAACTTCCAGCAATGCAGACAAGGGGTAAGCCAGGGAAACCTGAAGCCTTCGACCGAGTACCTTGGGTCAAGTGCTAACAAGGGCAAGCTACTGCCTCAGCTGATACTCCAAAGCAATAGTCATACCATGCCTTAGATTAGAGCGAGTTTTTGATCAGACCACTTCTTAGGGTTCAGAAAGGCATCTGCTTTGCTGCGCTGAGTCACCCCCAAGATGCTAGAAGAACAAAGGGCTCAGCACCGTAGATAAAGATCAAGACGAAATAAGCCTCCATTATGCTTTGTATCAGTATGTAGGGCCTGGCCTTGACACACAATTTCAGTTCAGAAATGAAGACCAGAAAATTAGTAAGTAAAAGAAAATACCAATGAAAGAGAAGTACTATGTACCTAGGGATGCCTAAGATGAAAATTCAAAAAAAAATTCTCATGTTTATAGCCTACTGTGGCTGTTTCAAGGGGACAGACACCATGCTTGAGCTGAGATGATCATTGCTAACAGCCAACATGCTACTGTTGGGTGCTTATACTCTGTTACAGCCTTTGTTTTGAGCATTTCTAAAAGCAAGTAATTAGCTAATGGAGCCCTCCTCTAATACTCTCCATTGAGACTTCCCTTAAAGACTCTTACAGTTGCTACTCCCAGACATTTCTTAGAAATGATGATAAGGCAAAGGGGAGCCTGTGTGTGCCCCAAAACAAACTCACCCCATTTTCACTTACTCCCAAGTTGTTTTCTGACCTTTTGAAAATACATGCTGTTGTATAACCCATGTCAAATTACTTGTCTTCTCAATGGGGGGGAGGAGGGCAGAGAGGAAGGGAGAGAACTTGGAATTCAAAATTTGAAAAAAAATGTTAAAATTGGAATAGGACCACAATATTTACAAAGTCTCCCAGACTGGGGTCTCCAGATGTTCAATTAAATACTTACTCTCAAGGTTCTAGGAGTAACCCTGAGGGGTTTGAGTTTGTAGTGTGAAAATTCAGAAGCCCCAACTGGTATGCATCCCATTAAAATCAATCCTTAATACTTCATTTAACTTTTCGAAAGGGTATTTACTAAAGTGTTATAGCAACAAGAGTTGGTACAAAACACTCCACCCCAAAATGTCTGGGATACATTCTCCCCATGGAAAGGAGGCTTAGACTCAAAGTAAAGTGGTAGTGAGGCATGTGTGTAGAGAGCACAAGCTTGATGGAGTTCTTCCTGCCTTCTGTTGCTCGCGTCCTTTTCTCTTGTCTTGGAATCTTCACAAGGCTTGCCGCAGGGTATGGTAGATGTGATGGGCGAGCTGTGTTTTGGGCTGGATCTTCACAGGATAGAGCATCTCCAGGCAAGTGGGCCAATCTGCTTCTGAGCAAGTCGTTCAGCTGCCACTTTGAACCTCTCCACACCTGTGTTCAGAAGGTTGCTGCGTGGGGTATCCTAGTAAAGGTTTAACAACGGCTCTCTACAAAAAAAGTACACATAGCACACTCTTAAGTTTAACCTGCATTATTAACACTCTCTTAAGTCTAGACAATAAACAAAACGAGAAATGAAGTCCTGATTTTGTAGCATTTGCTGGTTTCTGAGTTGTAAATGTTCCCACTCAAAATTTAACAATCAGCCTTTAGACCACTTGGAGCTGAACCTAGTATATTACCTGCCAATAGTTACTGCTAACAGTTCTGTAGGAGTCTGCTACCAATTCTAGTCACCACTGGTGTATCTCTGATGGGATATCTGGATCACCTGAATTCACAAAGTTGATGACTGGACATATTGGCCTGTCAATACTTATTTACCTTTCTCCTAGACAGGAAGTAGGACAACCTTTTGTTTGCCTTTGGTATGTCTTTCTCTATGTTGGCTGAATGCCTTGCCTCCTTTCAGTTCCTCCTCTCTGGCGATATGATCATGGAGGCTGGGGGGCAGTCAGTGTAATATTCCATCTGGATCACTTCTCCAGAGTCTCTTGCTACCCTCTGGAACCAGCACAAGGCTCTGTGTCCTCAAAGTTCTTTTTAATTTGAAGTGTAAAGCTGGAGTCCCCTCATTGTCCAACTGGCCCACTGATAAACTCTCTCGCCTCTGGACTAACTGACCTTTTAAAATATAGATATTTCCTACATGATATCATCTGCCTGCATCCAATGCTTAAAAACACTAAAATTCTATGGAGGATTAAAGATGTAGTTACAGATTCCTTAATGCCTACACATTTGGTTCATTAATTGAATCTGAAGAGTCTAAGCTTTCTGTGACTAATTAGGGTAGCAAAGAACCCCACCCCTATACAAAGAGCTTCTCCCACAAAAACTCTAAAAGGTAGTCAGTGCCCATGACTCTTATTCCTATTTCATAGATAAGGAAAGTAAGACACTGTCCATGGCCACAAAGGTAGCTTATTCAGAGTCAAGATTTGAATACAAACTAAGTGTTCCAGGACTCCAGCACATTTCACATCACTGAGAAGTCTCTTAGAACTAACCTATCCTCTTCAGGGATCCCATAGATTGGGGATGTTTATGATTGCTTCTAGCTAATGTCTGCCCCATCCTACTTCACATTTATGTCCCTAGCTCTGTATTTATAAATGGTAAGGGATACTCTGCATTCAGTAGATGCTTCAAAAGATGTGTTAACTAGCAAAAAACAAAATAAACAAACCAAAAAGCCATGGAGGCCCAGTTACAGGATCACAGAATCAGAGACAGAAGACTCCTTAGAGATCACCTAGTCTACCTCCTTACTGTTACAAATGAAGACACAGGCCATGACAGGTAACGTAACTTAACAGCAGCCAGGAAACAAGCAATTAGAATTTGAACCCAGGTTCTGTGAGTGGAAGTCCCCCACATTACCCACTGCATGATAAGCCAGTGAAACATTTGTCATTCTGTGCCGTCCAACACATGCTTTATTTTCTCCAGAGGTACAAGGTAGTCATTTCTTAACTAAACCAATCCTGTTTGTAAGAGCTTGACAATCTCTCTGCCATAGAAATACGCAGATTTCTAGGGCAGGTTGGAATTTGTGCTGATTGCATTCATTTTCTTACCCATAATTGCTCATGAGGAAAAGCAAGCTGGGAAAATATTTGTCTGGGGAGATAAGTATTTTCTACTTACAAGGTTGTTCTGGTCTATCAAGAAGGAGAAAGTTGTTGAAAGCTTTATCCTAAGATAAAGGTCTTTATAACCACTTCTGGTTTTCATCCAGACTCTACACCCTTTTGTTCAAACTGAGGAGAGCAAAAGCAGTGACGAAAAAAAGAAAAGAATTTCACTTATTTGGGACCCACCCCACTTTCTGATCTCATACTGAGGTGGAGAAAGTTATCCCACAGAGAACTATAGCAAAGGAATTTGAGATAGAAGACTGGCATAATGAATGAATAAATTCATTCAAAAGACCAAGAGAATGGTTATAAAAACTCCTTCCCATCCTTTTTTCCCTTCTTTTGTACTGCTCCTACATGATCTCACCAATCTGCTCCAAAAATAACATCATTATGCAAATAGAGGTCTATGGGATAGGGAGAAAAAAAGTGACAACATGCTATAGTGGAAAGAGGAATGGAGTTGGAGTCTGAGGACCTGGGAAGAATCTGCTCTGTCTTTTAACTCTCTACAAAAAGTGTTGAGTCACAGATACTCTCTGAGCCTCAGTTTCTTTTCAAAATGAAGGAGACGGGACTAGATAATCACTAAGGAAGGCGGTCAAGAAAGATCTCCAATTTCACTACATCTTTCCCCCTTAATTTCTTCTCTCCAAACACTTGCATATTTCATTGGCAAACTCTTACAGGCTCGTGACAGATGATTGCTAAATTTTCAGGATGATCATTTACACCTCAGAAATCAGCAAACATTATAAATCAGGCTTAATTTCTTTTTCTTGATTGTCCAGGCTTAAGAAAATGAAGAAGAAAATGTTAATGTAGATTAAGCATAAAAGTGTGTCATGTTCACTTTCTTTTGCGCGGGAGTAGGGAGTCAGTTGTTAAACATTTACCATCATATCTCTGACTGACACTGTCCTTAATTTGAAGAATTATGAACCAATAGATACCTGCTATTCAGCTGTCAGATTCTACCTTGAAGATAAAAGGGACAAATTGCTTTTAGAATTCATAAAAGTTGCCTGCATTTATGCTCCCAGTCATGTGTATGTATATGTAAACAAATTATAGAGTATATAAATATCATTACTGTTGTTGAATTGTTTCAAAAATGTCTAACTCTTTATGACCCCAATTTGGGATTTTCTTGGCAGAAACACTGGAGTGGTTTGCTATTTCCTCCTCCAGTTCATCTTATAGATCAGGAAACTGAGGCAAACAGGGCTGAATGACTTACCCAGGGTCACACAACTAGTAAATGTCCGAGGCCAGATTTGAACTCATGAAGATGAGCCTTCCTAGTTCCAAGCCCTGTGCTCTATCTGTGAGCCAACTCCAATCCACTAGAACCAGATGGCTCCAGAGGAGAAAGTGAGGGTGGTGCCTTTGCACAGCCCTCCCTCACTTAAATCCAATTCACTTGCAAATCATCACATCACCTTTCCGATATCTTTCTGATGCATCACCTAGATGTCCTCTAGTTTTATTATTATCATTAATAATTCATATTATTATTTATTAACATTATTAATTAACATATTATTTATTCATATGCTTTATTAATTATATGCTATTCATAGGCTATGTATTATTAGTAATTAATAATTTACATATTGTGTTTAAATATGCCATATATTTAAGTATATTATAATGTAATATGTAAATGTGTTAAATTTATATTTAAATCTCATATATAAATAAATATGTATAGATTTACATGTGTATATTACACATATACACACACAGTGGGTATCTATGAAAGAAAAAAAACCACAACCTGAAAAACAAGCTAATTGTTATATCAGAGATCTGTATTGCTACTTCTTTAGATATTCTGCATATTTAGAAGATATATACATGCAATTTTGCTCACAGTTAGGGGAACCAGACATTCTGCTCTAGGGAGATAGTCTTTGGTTCTAGCACCCTGGACCAGGTAGACAAATTGTGTAAGGAAAACTCCCAGACCTGCAAGGTCAAGTCTAAGTGTCTCTGTAGACAAACTATGATACAATTTTAGTTTTGTGACCTATATTTACTGAAGATGTCTTGGAAGCACAGTGTAGCAGATAAAGCAATGGACTTCGAACCAGAAAAAGTTGAGTTGGAAAACTGCCTTAGAACCTTACTAGCTGGATAACCCTAGAAGTGCTGCTTAACCTTTCTGAGCCTCAGTTTCCTTTTCTATAAAAAGAGGGAGTTGATGACCTCTAGAACCTTCTAGTTCTAAATCTAGGATCATGTGAAATAATTCATAGGTAATAGCAATTTGTCAACAGTTTAAAGGACTAGTACCCTACTACATACATAGCCTCTTCCCCATCCTACCCCCAACACTCACCCTCCACCTTTTCTGTATCAGAGAATTGATTCTGATAACATTCAGGGTTGAGGAAACTCCCTGGACCAGGATTCTACTGTGTCCTTCCTCCCTGCCATCATAACACTGGGTCTCTGTGGGGGAGATTAAAAGATGGGAGAATAATAAACTTTTCATAGCCTCCTTGCTGCAAGTTCCACATCTGCTTCTAACAAATATTAGAAATTTATATTTCTTACCCCAAGGTCAGTTCTCTAGCCATTGTATCACACTGACTCTCCTTTTAGATGTTATCAGATATTATTATGAACTGGGTCTTTTAAACTTCCAAACTATCATTGCCTTACATCAAAAGGCCTTTGCAGGATTCCAAATGGAATTCTTAACTTCAGATGGAGGACGTGCTCCCACTCTTCTGTCCAGTTGGGGAAGGAAAAAAAGCAGTGCCCACAGGTTCCTCCATACTACATTTTTACCCAGAAGCAAGGAACTAGTCTTCCTCTTAGCCATATGCCTAGTGTTGACTTAGAAATCCTTTCCAAGTGGTAAAAATACTGTCTGTGCTGAGAAAAATGTAATTGGTGACTAATTAAATGGAGAGCCAGTATGGCACAGTAGATAGAGAATCAACAGCATAACACCAGGATCTAAACCCTGACTGTGATACACATTGGCTTTGTGACCTTGGAGACTTGATAAGATGACATTTTCCTTTTTTTTTTCATGTTAGTCACTCTGATAGGTCAGAGGTGGTGATTCAGAGTTGTTTAAATTTGCATTTCTCTGATCAATAGTGATTTAGAACATCTTGTCATATGACTACAGATAGCTTTGATTTCTTTGTCTGAAAATTGCCTTTCATATCCTTTGATCACTTATCAATTGGGGAATAACTTGCATTTTTATAAATCTGACTCAGATCTCTATTTGAGAAATGAGGCCTTTATCAGAGATACTTGTTGCAATTCCTCTCCCCGCCAGTTTCCTGCTTTCCTTATAATATTGGTTGCATTGGTTTTGTTTGTGCAAAAACTTTTTAACTTTATATAATGAAAATTATCTGTTTTATATTTTGTAATGCTCTCTACATCATCTTTGTTCCTAAGTTCTCCCTATATCCATAAATCTGACAAATAAACTATTCCATGCTCTTTTATTTTGCTTATGGTATCACACTTTATGTGTCAATCATGTATCCATTTTGAACTTATCTTGGTTTTTGGTATGATTTGTTGGTGTGAGATGTTGATCTATGTCTGGTTTCTGCCATACTGTTTTCCAGTTTTCCCAGCAATTTTTGTCAAATAATGAGTTTCTTGTTACAAGAGCTTTCTTTGATCTTTGGATTTATCATGTACTAGATTACTATGATCATTTATTATAATGCAATTTGCACCTAATCTGTTCCACTGATCCACCACTCTATTTCTTAGTTGGTACTAGATTGTTTTGGTTATTACCACTTTATAATACAGTTTGAGATCCAGTATAACTAGACCACCTTCTTTCATATTTTTATTCATTAATTCCCTTGATATCCTTGAGCTTTTGTTTGTCTAGATGAATTTTGCTACTATTTTTTTCTAGCTCTATAAAATAATTTTTGATAGTTTGATCGGTATGGCACTGAATAAATAGACTAATTTAGAGAGAATTGTCATTTTTAGTATGTTGACCTGGCCTACTATGAGCAATTAATATTTTTCCAATTGTTTTGATCTGACTTTATTTGTGTGAAAAGCATTTTATAGTTGTATTCATATAGTTCCTGGGTTTGTCTTGGCAAGTAGACTTCCAAGTGCTTTATACTGTCTACAGTTATTTTAAATGAAATTGTTTTTCTATCTCTTCCTACTGGACTTGGTTGGTAATATGAGAAATACTGACAATTTATGTAGTTTTATTTTGTATCTTCCAACTTTAGTAAAGCTGCTAATAATTTCAAGTAGTTTTTTAGTTGGTTGTCTAGGATTTTCTAAATATAATATCATATCATCTGCAAAGAGCGATAGTTTTGTTTCTTCATTGCCTATTCTAATTTCTTTTTCTTCTCTTATTGCTGTAACTAACATTTCTAGAACAATATTAAATAATAGAAGTAATAATGGGTATCCTTACTCATCCCCATTATAAATAATGCTTGCTGATGGTTTTAGATGAATATTATTTATCATTTTAAGGTAAGCTCCTTTTATTCCTATGCTCTCTAGTGTTTTTAGTATGAATGGGTCCTATATTTAGTGAAAGAACTTTCCTGTATTTCTTGGATAATTATATTATTTGTTGGTTTTGTTAATTACATAGTCAATTATGCTAATAGTTTTCCTAATATTGAACCAGCCCTGTATTTCTAGTATAAATTTCACCTGGTCATAGTATATGGTCTTTGTGATATATTGCTGTAAACTCTTTGCTAATATTTTATTTAAAATTTTTGCATCAGTATTCATTGTGGAACTTGGACTATAGTTTCCTTTCTCTATTTTGGCTCTTCCTGATTTGAGTATCAGCACCATATTTGTGTCATAAAAGGAATTTGGTAGGACTCCTTCTTTGCCTGTTTTCCCAAATATTTTATATGGTATTCGGATTAATTGTTCTTTAAATGTTTGGTAGAATTCACTTGGGAATCCATCTGATCATGGGGATTTTTTCTTAAAGTTCATTGAAGGCTTGTTCAATTTCTTTTTCTAAGTTTGGGTTCTTTAAGTATTTAATTTCTTCTGTTAATCTTGGTAATTTCTATTTTTGTAGATATTCATTCATTTCATTTAGATTGTCGAATTTATTGGCATATAATTGAGCAAAATAAATCCTAACAAATTGCCTTAATTTCCTCTTCATTGGTAGTGAATTCACCCTTTTCATTTTTGATACTAGTAATTTGGTTTTCTTCTTTCCTTTTTTAAAATCAAATTAACCAATGATTTGCCTATTTTATTGTTTTATTTTTTTTTAATAAAAGCAGCTTCTAGTTTTATTTATTAGTTCAATGGTTTTCTTTAAATTTTATTAATCTTTCCTTTGAGTTTCAGGATATCTAATTTGGTGTTCAATTGGGAATTTTTAATTTGTTCTTTTCTAGTTTTTAGTTGCATGCCCAATTCACTGACCTGTTTTTTCTCTATTTTTTTTGAACTAAGCAATTAGAAATGAAACTTTTCCCTAAGTACTGCTTTGACTGCATCCCACAGATTTTGTTATCTTGTCTTATTGTTGTCATTTTCTTTAATGAAATTATTGTTTCTATGATTTGTCCTTTGACCCAGATTAGATTAGATTATTTAATTTCCAGCTAATTTTTAATTTCTCTTTCCATTGTCCATTATTGAATATAATTTTTATTGCATTGTGATCTGAAAGGATGCATTTACTATTTCTGCATTTGCCTGTGAGATATTTGTGTTCTAATACATGGACAATTTTTGTATAGGTGCCATATACTACCGAGAAAATGGTATATCCCTTTTTATTCCCATTCAAATTTCTCCAGAGATTTATTATATCTAACTTTTCCAGAACTTTATTCACCTCCTTAAGTTACTTCTCTCATGTTTATTTTTTGTGAGATTTATCTAGTTCTAAGAGGGGAAAATTGAGGTCCCCCAATGGTATTATCTATTTCTTTCTGTAACTCATTCAATTTCTTCTTCAAAAATGTAGATGCTATTCCATTTCATGTGTGTGTGTGTGTGTGTGTGTGTGTGTGTGTGTGTATAATATTGATATGACTTCATTGTCTATGGCACTTTTCACCAAGACGATTTCCTTCTTTATCTCTTTTAATTAGATCTATTTTTGCTTTTGCTTGGTCTAAGACCATGCTTGCTACCCATACTTTCTTTGCTTCAGCTGAAGTATAATAGACTCTGCTCCAGCCCTTTACCTTTACTCTGTGTGTATCTGTGTTTCAAATACGTTTCTTATAAACAACATATTGTAGGATTCTGGTTTTTAATCTATTCTGCTATCCATTTCTGTTTGGTGGTTGAGTTCATTCCATTTATAGTTATGCATTTACCTCCATGCTATTTTTCATTTGTTTATCCCCTCTTTTATTACTCCCATCTATTCCTTCTTCCTAAACATTTTACTTCTGATCACCACATTCCCCAATATACCCTCCCTTTTATCAGTCTCCCCTCCCCTTTCTATTATCCCCATCCCTTTTTACTTCCTTATAGGGTAAGATTTATTTTTATATCCAACTGAACATGTATGTTATTCCTTTTGATCCAGTTTTGATGAGAGTAAAGTTTAAGTTTTGCCCACCATCCACCTACCATCTTCCCCTTCATCATTATACCTCGTTCATGCCTCTTTTATGTGGGATAATTTACCCCATTCAATCTCACCCCCTTCTTCTTCCAGTATAATTGTCTTTCTCACTCCTTTATTTCATTTTTTGGAGTATCATCCCATCAAAGTCACCTTATATCTATACCCTCTGTCTACATGTACTCTCTGTAATTACTCTTATAAAGTTGTTAAGAGTTGCAAATATTGTCTTGCCATATAGAAATATAAACAGTTTAACCTTATTGAATTTCTTCTGTTTTTCTTGTTTCTTTTTTACCTTTTATGTTTCTCTTGCTTGTATTTGAAGGTCAAATTTGTTATTCAACTCTGGTCTTTTAATTAGAAATGCTTAAAAGTCCTTTATTTCATTAAATGTCCGTCCCCCCACCCCCAAAATATTATATTTAGTTTTGCTGTGTAGGTGATTCTTGGTTGTAATCCTAACTCTTTTGCCTTCTGGCATATTATATATCAAGCCCGCCCTCCAGTTCTTTGATGTGGAAACTGCCAAAACCTGTGTAATCCTGACTATAGTGCCATGACATTTGAATCATGGATTCAATTTGATATTCAATTTGATAATTTGATTGATAACAAATTGATAATTCAATTTGATAATCAATTCAATAATTTGATATTGTTTCTTTTTGGCTGCTTGCAATATTTTCTTCTTGATCTGTGATCTCTGGAATTTGACTATGACTTTCCAACAATCTTCACTTTGAGATCTCTTTCAGGCAGTAATTGGTAGAGTCTTTCAACTTCTATTTTGCCCTCTTGTTCTACCTCGGGGTATTGTTTTTATGATTTCTTGAAAGATGGCTTTTTTTAAATCCTGGCTTTCAGGTAGCCCAGTAATTCTTATATCAGTTCTCCTGGATCTATATTCTAGGTCAGTTGTTTTTCCAACAAGAAATTTCACATTTTCTTCTATTTTCAAATTTTTTTTTGTTTTGTTATATCTTGATGTCTCATAGAGTCATTAGTTTCTACTACGTCAATTCTAATTTTTAAGGAACTATTTTCTTAAGTGAACTTCTGTACTTCCTTTTCCATTTGGCCAATTCTACTTTTTGGGGAGTTATTTCCCTCAGTAAATTTTTGTATATCTTTTCCCATGCTATTGATTTTTTTTTTCATAATTTTCTCGCATTATTCTCATTTCTTTTTCCAGTTTTTCTTCTATTTCTCTAATTTTCTTTTTCTTTAACCTCTTTCAAGAATTCTTCTTAGGTCTTATTTTTCTTTGAGGCTTCTTGACACTATTGTTCTCTTTTTAAATTTATACCTTGATCTTCCCTATCACCATAGTAATTTCCTATAATCAAGTTCTTTTTTTGGTTTTTGCTCATTTTTCTGCTTAGAGCCTTGGTGCAGGCCTTCTGCTGTGAGGCTCTTGGATCTCAATCCCTCCTACCCCAGTGAGACAGACCTTTCCTGCCAGGCAGGTAAACTGCTTCCCTGCTTCTAGAGCAATTCTGAGGCAGTTTTCTAGTTGCTTGAAGAGGAATTTGGGAGGGTTTCAGAAGGTTCTTTCCTCACTCAGCCATCTTGGCACTGGAAGTCCTCCTTCCATTTCTAAACCCTATGATTCTGTGTCTTAATTTAGCAATGGTAAGCCACTCAAAGTTTGTAGAGGGAGGTGATAATGATGAGAACTAGCAGATTAGAATGACTATCCTAATGTCAGTAGGATATAAGACAGACTGGAAGTGGGAGAGACAAGAAATTAAAAGACAGATCCACATTAAAATCTTAGTGACATGCACAGAAAAGAAAAATTATTGTATATTGGATACCCCTGGACTAGGAGAGTGGAGTTCAAGATCCCAATACCAACTGTGTCACTATGTAGCAGTTTAACAAGACATACAGTACTTTGCCCATAGGTTCGTTAAAAATTTTCCTGTGTCTTAGTTTGCCTATAATGATGAAAAGATTTGAGCTTCAAAGCCACATCAAGGTCTGTTATTCTACATTTCTTTATCAAGGGCAATTTAGAACTCAAAGAAGTGAATCTCTAGTTTTGAAATATCAGACACTGCATTTCTCAGCAGGGAAAGATATTTCTCAGTCTAAAGAAAGGATTTGAGTAGAGGAGGAACATCTTCCTGATATCCCTCCAGGTATCCCACATAGACAACCACCCGCAAGTCAGATACTTTGACTTTGGCAAAAGGCAAGGTTGTAAAATAATCACATAAATAAAATTTCATGCATTACAGCAAGGAAAATACAGGGTTTTCACATAAATACTAGGATTTTAGATCACTGGGAAATCAAAGATTTCTAGAACAGGAGAAAAGAGTTTAGAGGTCACTTAGACTAATAAGTTTTCATTTTACCAACAAAAAAAGCTAAGGCCATAGAAGTGATTTATCCTGTTTTAAAGCTAATTATATACCCCTCTGAGATATGTGCCCAAATTAGATATTTGTAAAGCACTTAGCACAGGAACTGTTAATAAATACTTATGTAACACAGCTAATTATAATAATAATAATTAACATTTTATATAGAGCTTACTATGTGCCAGGCACTGTGCTAAGGACTTTATAGTTATCTTATCTGATCCTCAAAACAACCTTGGGAAATAATGCTAGCAATAGTTCCATTTTTTACAGATGAGGAAACTAAAGCAAACAAAGGTTCTATGACTTGCCCAAGGTCACAGAGCTAGTAGTATCTGAGACCAAAGTCAAACTCAGATCCAGTGTTCTATCCACTGGATATCCAGTTTTGAACATGCCTAGTTTGTCTAACATGGAAGCTGCTGTGTCCTCTACCCATGCATGGTGTAGCCTTTTTTGATTGGCTGCCTGAATTTTTAAAATTGGTGAGATGAAACTAGTCTCTTATCTTCCATCTTTACAGCTGTGCTCCTTAATGTTGCTCTTGGCACCCAGCATGGGCAATGTGAACTAAATCAGTAAAAGAGGAGAGGCACTTCTCCTTCCCCTGCTCTCCCTCTTTAGTCAGATCCAAGATATAAGCTTTGGGACAGGGGTTACATTTGTTTTTCATCCCCTACCTTTCCCTTTGCAAAAATATTTCACAAAATAAAGCAAAGGTCAATCAGCAAGTATTTATTAAGGGAGGGCTCTGCTGGGCTAGGCTCTGTGCTGAGAACTGGGGATAAAGAAATTCAGCAAGCTCATACAAACAGCTATCTACCTACAAGATACATACAATATAAATGGGAAGCAATTCTTGAAGCCCTAGAAGGGGAGAAAAGTGGTCAAGGAAGGAGAAAGACTTCTTGTGGAATAATGGATTTAATTTAAATCTTGAAGGAAACCAAGGAAGCCAAGAGGTAGAGGACAGAAAGTAGAGTATTCCAGGCAAGGGGACAATCCATGGACAGATCACTCAGGAAATGGTATATCAACTGTGAACAACAGCAGAAAGCTCAATGTTTGTGCTAGATTGTAGAGTATTGCGAATACTTTCAAAATTTTATTGGATAGTTCTGGAAATCATGGCAAATTGAGGGTAGAGGACTTGGCCATGTAAGATTCATTTTTTGGTATTTTGAATTCCTTTTAGAAACATCTTTCACTTTAAAAGCTTTCTTAACTTGCACTAATGAGATCTAAAAATCTCACATGTGACATGCTTCAAAAAGCAAAATTCAGACTCTCACAGCTTGACAGCCCTGGGTGTTGTTTTTTCCGCTGTCAACTCAGGTTTCAAAATAAATACATCCCGTTCTGATTAATGCTTCTGCCACTTTATCCATATGTCAGTGGAGTTTTGAAAGATGTAAAGCCATGATTAGTCCCATATCAAACAAACACTGTTGATTAAAAGCTTTAGATGAAAAAAAAAATCAAGGGTGGAAGAAGAAGCTGCTTCTGGTTCCTTTGAATAAAAGGTTCTAACTTGACTGAGATGCTAATGAATTCAGCTCTTAAAACATTTATGCACTGAATAATTAGGCTTTCAGAAAGAAAATATTTGTAGGAACACAGTAAGAAGTTGGGGGAGGGAGGAGAGGGAAAAGTTGCCACAGATCTCTGAGTTGTTTCCACAGAGGCATTCTATATGGTACTTTTCCACCAAGTGATCTGTCAGCTGCTGTCAACATTGATTTGGGAAATCTCAGCCTGATTATTCTTTCGTGGAATTATAGGATTTTGAGGTTCAAGAGATTATAAATCCAGCCTCTTCATTTTACAGTTGAGGAAACTGAGGCTGAGAGAATGACGATAGTAAAGGAAAAGCTGGGATTCGAAGCCAAGTGCTTAGATTCTACATGCAGGACTCTTTCCAGTACACCACACTATTCCTTGGGCTCCTCATCAGAAACAGAAAGTCTTTATGGCATCAGTTTGTTTACCTCAAGTTCTGTTTAATGTAATAACAATGAAACAGGAAACTCATAAGTTTGCTCATCTCTATTTATTTTGCAGGATAGTATGTACTTTCACAATTCCCGCTAGATTTTTGTACAGTCCCTGCTACTTAAATCCTTCTTAAGTCAGGATTAGCTGTGGTTTTATTCCTGGCCCTAAATTCACGTTCAGTTGGATAGCTATAGCTTAAGGGTTAGGAGGTAGTTGGAATTTCCATCTTGTCTTATTTTAACAGCTGCTTTCTAAAAAAAAAAAAATTCTTCCCTTTTCTACACCCATCCACTGCTCCCCTGACCACCCATCTGCCAAAGATAAAGACCTCATTCCACATTTCTCAGCTGACAACTTAAAATTTAATTCTGAGATGGATGACCAAAAAGGAAAAAAAAAAAATCCATCCTATAATAGCTGCATGACTTTGAGCAAATCACTGAACCTCACTGGGCCTCAGTTTCCTTATCCATAAAGTGAGAAGTTAGAATAGATGACCTCTAGGATCACTTTCAACTCTAAATCTGTGATCCTAATTTTCTTAATGATCTTCAAATACCAAAACAGGAAACTGATAAGTGGTAGTTGCCCATGTTAGGTTAAAAGAAACCTTCATACTTGAATTTAGAGTCAAAGGATTTGGGTTCCAATTCCAAGTCTCATCATAAGAACAGGACATCTCCTCCCCTAGAAAAGCAGTGGTTTTTAAAATTTGCTTTGTTTCTCTAACACTAATAATAATAACTCATCTTTCTATAGCATTTCAAAGTTTACAAAACTCTTTCCCCACAACAACCTTTATGTAATAGGCAATGAAAGCATTTTAATCTCCATTTTATATATATGTTAGTAACTGAAGTTCATAGAAATCATATCACAAAGAAAAACTGCTAGGAGTAGTGAAATAATTATACTTTCAGTATGCAATAGTCTTCAGATGGAATAATTATATCCTCAGTATCCAATAGTCTTCAGATACCATCTAGACCTCCTTGGCTCTCAAAACTTCAAGAAATTCCTTTTTCCCATATAACTCGATGGCAGCTTCATATATCACACTAAGGGACCATGGCCTTACCTGCATAAGATTCCCTTCTTGTAACACTTTCAGATTATAATCAAGAACTCAAGATTCATTAAGCAGAGGACATTTATTAAAATTTCCTCTGTTAGAACGATATACTCAACTCCATGAAGAAAGAGAAAAAATATATAATATTGTCTGCTCCTTTATTTCTTTTTTTGGCTCAGAATGGTCTTTTTGGCTCAGAGAGCTCCAGATTGATGAAGTTCTCTATCAATGCAGATCAGCAATTGCTCTGCCATTTAACATTACAAAGCATTCTGGGGCACTGAGAAATTAAATGATTTCTTGAGATTTCACACTGCCAGCATGTATCAGAGACAGTACTTCAGTCTAGATCTTCTTGATTTTGAGGCCAATTCTTTATCTACCACACCAGGAGACAGTGTCCTCTCCTTTAGAATCTTAATTCAGTTCAAACAAATATATCCTTTGGGATCCTTATCCCAACTCCCATTGACATTGATGAGTTGTATCCCAAGATTCTATGAGTGGTCTTGAGGAGCTGAGCATCTTTCCAAATCTATCACCAGTATGTTCTCCCAAATACCAGCTTCCAATTATAGTTAACATATCCATTATCCCATTGATATCCTCCAGTAATTAGTGACGCAAGAACATTTCCAAATGTAGAATAGCTGACAGATATTATTTCAGAAAATGT
Source organism: Bettongia penicillata ogilbyi (assembly GCA_023548195.1). Lineage (NCBI taxonomy): Eukaryota > Metazoa > Chordata > Mammalia > Diprotodontia > Potoroidae > Bettongia > Bettongia penicillata. The sequence goes on from JAJHZJ010000318.1 coordinate 14,806,730, forward strand.
CTTGGTTGCCATGTCAGGTCCTTTGGGTCTCTCCTTAAGGCTACACAGTAGCAAACTGTGGCAAACATCCAGTCTTGGACCTCCAGTGGTTCTTCTGATCTCTCAAAGCTCACAAAGTTGGTGCCTAGTCTATTCTACCTACAATGCCCCTTCACTCAAGGCAGGAAAGAATAGATACATTAAAGACAGAAGCATCATTAGGACCATGTATTCAGAGTGTCTTGTTGACTTAGGAGGGGAGAATAGAGCTGCTGATACTTGCTTTCCTTTCCCATCTAGAGGTTTACAGTAGACCTTACCTTCTCACTGGAACACAGCTAAACAGGAAAAAGAGCGAGCTCTTCTTGGCTAGTGAGTGCCTTTTGAATGCACATCTTGTTCTGGCTCAGAGGCCAATCAAAAGATCATTTCTTTGCCATATGGTTATCGGACTGGAAACAATCATAGAAGACCTCAGTGTGCTCTGAATTGAAGCATCATGCCCTTCTACTCTACCTCATAAGGCACTTCCAGAGTCAGGCTCACCAAATGCACATGCTCCCTGGACTGATTCATCTTTGGCCCATTACCCCCTTATACAAACACTTCTGAAGTGCTTATGATCTAGTTTAAGAAAAAGGACAGGCAAGAACTTGGACTATGACAAAAACTTTCAAATAGTAGCATGACAAGCAGTCACTAATGCATTAGAAATTATCTCTACGTTCTTGAAATGTTTCTAGAACCTTGTACCATTTCTGTTTGCTTATCACAATCTAACTTGAAATGTCTGGTAAACAAATAGAAGTAAGTATAGCTTACATTTTAATAAGAGAAGACAACATATATATACACACATATATATGTGTGTGTGTGTGTATACGTATATATACATGCATATATATGTATATATGTGAATATATATATTTTATATATATATATATATATATATATATATATATATATATATATACAAAATGGTGGTTAAGGAGAAGTGTTTTGGACAGGGAAGTCAGAGAAAATGGAAATTGGAATAATAGGGCAACTGATTGACATACCTTACAAATAACAATAATATTGAACTGATGGCTATTTCTCTCTCTCTCTCTCTCTCTCTCTCTCTCTCTCTCTCTCTCTCTCTCTCTCTCTCTCTCTCTCCCTCCCTCTCTGTCAGCTGTCAGAGGTAATAGGAGTTAAGTGGATTGCCCAGGGTGACAGCTAGTAGTAAGTGTCTGAGGGCAGGTCCTCTTGACTCCAGGGCAGATGGTCTTTCCACTATGGCACCTAGCTGACCAATTGCTATTCTCAAAGCTAGAGCTGGAAAGAAAGTTGGAGGCAGTGACATCAGTAAAATACATGCATGCAGCCCAATGATATTCCATTACATTCCTGTACCACAATTTATTTAGTCATTCCCCAATCAATGGGAGTCTTCTATCTTCCAGTTCTTTACCAGAACAAAAAGTGTTGCTACAAATATTTTGTTGTATATAGAGCCTTTCTTTTTGTCAATGACCAAAAGGGGGCCATTAAGGAGCATATGCCAAATAGTGAAATCTCAAAATAGAGACTTTACAATCTGTTCATCTATCATTGGCCTGAGGATTCCAAGACAGTAGGGACTCTGTGCCTGGCACACAGTAGGCACTTAATAAATAAATGCTTATTGATTGATAAGTATTAATTGATTGATTGACCTTGCAGATAAACTGGAGAAAAGGAAAGCAAACACAAGATTTAGACCTGACTTTCCCCTTTATACTTGAAGTAAAGGTTTATAAATACAGTAACCTTCCTTTTCTTCTACCACATCATAAATAGAGTTATGTTTTGTGGTTTTGGAAGCCTTCTCTTCTGACTTTTGCAAAGACTGATGACCTACCTTCCATTATCCATTTAGCTTTACCTTTGTTCAAGTCTGCCCCACCAAAAGGGAACAATTCCTCTACTGGGACAGAAAGTCAAATAAACCCAGGAAGTAGAATGTGCAACAAAGCCATGTGAGACAGAACAAATTGGATGCTCAATCTACTCTGGCTCCAGTTAGGGTATTTAAAGCAATATCTAAGTCACCAAGGAAAGAAGATGAGTCAGAGCAATTCTCTCTAGACCAACCTATCTACCAGTATACTGTTTCCCAAAACATCAGCAGAGAACAAGAGGAGTTGGGGACCCAACAGATCAAGATATGGATAATTGATTAGCTCTCTCTCATTGGGTAGGAGAAGGGTAGGAAGGTGGGAGAGAATTAGGAACACAAAAATTTCTTAATGTTAAAAAATAGTGAGCTTTTTAAATTTACCCAAAATATTGATCCCTCCCCCAAAAGAAACTTCAATTAACAAACCCATAGGTAAGATAACCTAGCAGACACCATAGAAATAAAGACAAAAGTGAAAAATAGTCTCTGCCTTCAAGATTATGGTATATGTAAATAGATAACTAGATATTATGTCTGCCCTCTGCTCACATAGTCAGCACCCTCATGACCTTTTTCTTGGACTATTACAAGAGCTTTCTCATTGGTCTTCTCGCCTCAAGTCTCTCCCCATTCCAATCACTCCAATCCATCTTCCACTCTGATGCCTAAATGATTTTCCTGAAGTGTAGGTCTGACTACATCAAGGTAATGTTCCCCTCTTCCCCTCCCCCACCACCACCACACACAATCAACAAGCTTTAATGCCTCCCTATTACCTTACGATCAAATGTGCTACCAAAGTTGTCAATTCCACATGACTGGTAAAATGATAGTGCCCTCAACAGTAACAGAAAACATCAGAAGATTGGGTTTAAGGGGAAAGTTAAGGAATTCTCTCTTAAACAAGCTAAATTCCATGGGACAGTCAATTCAAGATATCCAAAAAGCAGTTGATGAAATGGTATACTAATGGAATCTAAGGGAGCTAATGAGATTAACAAATGAGAAAGTCCAAGGAATTAAGAATGATCAACGGTGTCAAAGGTCAAGAAGGATGAGGTTTGTGAAAAAGTCATTAGACTCTGTATAATCTACTTATGAAAAGATCACTGGTAACTTTAGAAAAAGTAGTTTCAGGTGAATGATAAGGTCAAAAGACAGATTATAGAGGTTTGGAAGAGACTGAGAAAAGAAGATCTAGGGGTACCTAGTAAAGCTGGCTTTTCCAAGTTTATTTGAGAAGGCAAAGAAAGGTAAAGGATTGCAGATAGTGGAGATGGTCAGATTAAGTAAGAATGTTTTTTTAAGGATGAGGGAGTCATAAGCATCTTAGTAGGCAGCAAGGAAGGAGATAGTAGATGTAGTAATCATAAGCAAAGTCAGCTCCAAAGTTTTAATTAAAAAGGTGAGCAAATGCCTCTATAGTACTTGACTGAGGAGGAGTCACTTTTGATTATGGGAGGCAGAGGGTGAATTGTTTGATAGGAAACTTTTATAGCCAACAACAACAAACATTTACTGAGTGTTGACTCTCTGAAGTCAACACTCTTCAGTTCCCCTCGAGAGGTGAAGCAATCAGTATGATTTACAATCCCTGATCTCAAAGAATTTATGATGGGGGTGGGGTCATGGCTGGCCTTCACAGCAGTTCCAGCTCCAACCCCAATTCTGATCTGTGCTTTGGCATCCTGCCTGGTCCTGGTTTCTAGGCCAGGGGGTTGTTGGACCAGAAAGGGCATGACCACCACAGCACCCTAAGGGTGTGTACTCACCAGAGTTAGGTGAGGGTATGAACTGGGCAAAACAGAAGTCTCCCCAGTCCAGTATTCTTCCTACCATGCATTGTATCAAATGTATCTCCCTGGACCTTTTTAATCTTTAAAGGATAGTGTCTATTAGAAATTAAGAGATTTAAATTCATTAAGTTCATCATTTTTTAGTTTAACTTCTTACATAAGATTCAGAATTTTATTCCCTAATTCCTACTTGATATCTCACCTAGCAGGATATAGAAAAAGGTCACATGGATGAGAAAGCATGAATGGGTTGGGGGGTCCACTGTTGGAGAGAAAACCATCACCTAAGAGCTCGTAGATCGATAGAAGTATCAAAATATACAACTCTTCCCCTTGCTGAGTGTGACGGTATAGGTTAGAAGAAGTTGGTCATGAATCATAGATCTAGAGCTGGAAGCAATCTCAAAGGATACCTAGTCCAATGCTCTTATTTTACAGATGAGGAAACTGGAGGACAGAGAGGCTAAGAGCCTTGCCCAGGGCTGTCTAAGTAGAAAACATGAAAGGTGGAATTTGATTCCAGGATGGTCCTCTGATTCCAAAACTCGTAACCTTTTCACCAAGCTCAGAACACAGATGAGTTTGCTCAGTACAGAATCAGGGGAAGAAATAAAGGATTTTGAGCCTAGAGAAAAAAGAAGACTCAAGAAGCACATGTTAATTATATTCAATTATTTGAGGGGTTGTCACAAAGAAGAGGGATTAGAATTCTGTTTGACCAAGGAATATAGAAATAAGAATAATGAGTAGAACTTCTTCATGTACCATAAGAGAGTATTCCTTCCTTATAATTGAATGGGTTCCCCCAGACAACCTACCCAGGTTCAAGGTACATTGTGGATAGACTTCTACTTAAAAAATACAGGTCCCAAGCTCCCACTAGTGTGTTTACTTTTACTAATCAGATAGAGAACACAACTGGTTCAATGAAAAAATTTTGAATTTTTTTATCATGAACTTATCAAGCATGAACATTTCCACATACACAGAACAGAAAAAGAGGTCTGCATATGAAACTATGAACCTCTATATGTATGACTTTTAAAATAAATACTAAATTTAAAGTTTCATTAATTATATTTCTCCTAAACCTCTTTCCATGTACTTTTAAAATGTTCAATTTTTTTCTTTTATTCTATTTTTATCAAGATCACTACCTATCTATTTTCTCACATTCCCAATAACTCTCCTCTCCCCTCCCTATCCTCTATTATCACAAATAAGCATAATCTGTAAAATTCACACATTGGCTATGTCTGAAAATGTAAGACTACTTCTGAACCTCTAATACATCACCTCTCGTCCTAGGGATAAAAATGTGCTTCATTACCAGTCTTCTAGAAACATAATTAGTCATTTTGTATTGATCAAAGTTCTTAAGTCTTTCAAAGTTATTTCCCTTCATGTTATTGTTGTCATCCTATAAAGTGATCTGCATCTATTTATTTTACTCTGCATCAATTCATATGTCTTTCTAGGATTCCTTATATCTATTAGTTTCATCATTTCTTAAGGTTTAATAATATTCCGTTCCATTTATATACCATAATTTGTTTAGCAATTCATCAATAATTGATGAGCATTTATTTTGTTTCCAATTCTTTTTAGCAAAAAAATAAAAAGTGGTACTAAAAGTATCTTTGTATGTATGTGTCCTTTCTCTCTTTTTTGGATATTTGCCTAACCTCAGATCTCTGCATCAAAAGGTATTTGCAATTTTGTGACTGCTGTGGAGTATTATTCCAAATTACTTTCCAGAATACAGCTCCACCAAATAGTTCACCAGTGTGCCTATCATCCCCGATCCCCTCCAACAATTGTCATTTTCCATTTTTGTCACTTTTGCCAAATTGGTGCTTATAAGGTAAACCTTAGAGACATTATATTTATTATATAATTATAATAATATTATATAATTATAATAATGCAAATTATATAATTTGCATTTTTCTTATGATTAGTAATTTGAAGCATTTTTATACTTGTATTTTATATACTTTAGTTAAATCCTTTGATCATTTATCTATTGAGTAATAGCTCTCATTCTTATACCTTACATGCTTTGGATATTAGACCTTTATCCAAGAAATTTATTACAAAAACCTTTTCCTAGTTAACTATTTTCCTTTTAATTCTAACTGCAAAGATTTTGAGCAAAAGTACTTTAATAAAATATCATATAATTGTAGTTATAGAACTGAAAGAAACCTCAGAGGTCATCTAGTATAGTGATATCAAAATCAAGTAGAACTGGGGACCACTAAACCTTACACAAGGATCCCTGCAGGCTGCATTTTGACTTTAAAAAAAAACTTATATTAACATCTGTTTTCTACTGTATTTTTATTTATTTTGCTAAATATTTTCCAGGGACATTTTAATCTGATTTTAGACCCTTGGAAGTGTGGTGAGCTATGTGTTTGACCCCTCTGATCTAGTCAAATCCTTTTTCCAATTGAAAAGTTGAGACCCAAAGAGACAAAGTGATTTTCCCAAGATCTCAAACTAAGTGGCAGATCTAGAATTCTAGCCCAGGTCCTCTTCTTTCAAATTTAGTGTTCTTTGTAGTATATCAGTAACAAAAATATTTGTCCCACAAGCCTGTGTCACACCCTTCTACAAATACACCATCAGTGAGAGGAATGGATGCAACTAGGGAACATGAAAGACCAGGGTACATGTATGGAGGAGCAACTCAGGCCTCCAGTCTTCCAAGGTAATGTACATCTTCTGGTAATGTCCTCATACCGGTTCTTCTGGGAATGTTCACCACTAATCTGGTGTTGTGTAAAGTTTCCACCAGGTGTGTGGACAGTGTATTGTTTCTGCTTGGTCTTTTGCTCCTGTTGTTCTTGGACAGTAACGCTTAAATGCTGCTCAGTTGGTCCTGCAGTCACCATCAGATGTGGCTCCACTCAAGATTCAATTCAATAAACATTTATTAAGCACCTACTATGTGCCAGGCACTGTGTTAAGTATTGGGGATACAAATAAGAAAAAAAAGATAGTGTCTACCCACTAGAAGCTTACCTCTAGGTGTGGTTTGGGGGTTGGTTTCTGCTTCTGGTATCAGCTAGAATGCTCAGCTATGGCACTACCTCTTTTCCATAAATGGAAGAATGGGATCTGCCATTTCTCCTTTAGGTAGAACTCAGAGACTGATGCTTTATGTCTTTTAAAGAAACCATTTTATACACAGCAAACTAGGGTAAAACCTTTAGCAAATTTTTCAGGAGAAATCTGTCTATTCTCAGAGTCTTAGTTGTGATAAGCTTTTACCCTCAAAAAGAAAAGGATTTGCCACTAAATTGGACATGAAGAAAATAAATCTATGGCTTAATTTATACTTTCTTGTGAACCTTACCTTTATTTATATCCTGAGACACACCCACTCTTCCCGCTCATTGGGGTGGAGTTTTAATCTCTATCTTTTATGTGACTTAGGGTATGGAAATACTCTTTAATTCACTTATGGAGATGATGTGCCACAAAACCAGCTGGGAATGGGAATGTGGAGGATTGGGGATGGAGAAGGAAGAGTTTCTGCCAAAGAAACCCTATAGAATTCTGAGGTTCCATTCTACTGCTATTTTCTGGTCCCCAACATCCTTTGGGATTTCCTACACAAATGGATTTGAGAAAACTCAAACCAACCCAGAGGGCGTAGCCATTTCTTCCTCTCACCTAGCTACAGTCTTGCCCTTATTATATACACAAGACAAATAGCAAGATGTCCTGCAAGCAAATTTAGGATTTAAGCCCTTGCAGAGTTGAATGAACTGCCTTGGGAAGCAGGGACTTCTCTATCAACGAAATTCTCCAAGTAGAAGGTAAATGACTTGTTAATAATATTATAGCTGGGATTCTTTGTCAGGTGTAAGTTGCATTTCATGGCTTTTGAGTCTTTTTCAATTCTGTCACTCTAAAATTCTATAACTTTCTGATATTTATTTACTTGGTTTAACCTTTTACTTCTGTACTATCCTTACCTGCTCCCCATAATTACCACTGCTTCTTTTTCTCTATAGACCAGAGGTTCTTAAATACTTTTGTGTCACTGACCCCTTTGGCAGTCTGGTGAAGCTTATGAACTCCTTTTCAAAATAAAATGTTTAAATATAGAAAGTAGAATTAGTAGAAATACGTAAGGAAATCACCCATATTGAAATCATTTTTTTAAAAAACAGGTTCACATACCCTAGATTAAGAACAAGGATTATTTATTCACTCACCATGATTCAGATGAAAGCCATACATAATTGTTTAGATGCACACTGCCAGGGGTAGCAGTAATTAAAATCAAATCAAGTTCCAAATTACTAAATTCATAATTTTCCCATCCCAGTAATTTGATATCACATTTGTACAATAGGAAAATGAATCATTTAACCTTAATTATGTGAGTAAGGCTGAGACTATGACAGTCAAGGCCTTTCACAATCTGACTGGAACCTTTACCCCTCTTAAGTCATGACACTCCTTTTCATGCAGTCTATATTACAACCAAACTGGACCTCTCACTCACCGTTAACATTAGGGTTCCTTTTTGTCTTTGGACGTTATCATCCGCTATGCCCAGAACAGATCCAACCCACTTCACAACTCATCCTGTTGACATCCTTTCCTTCCTTCCTCAGGAAACAGAGACAAACAGGGTTAAATGACTTGTCCATAGTCACACAGTAAGTGTCTGAGGCCAGATTTAAACTTAAGTCTTCCTTACTCCACATCCTATGCTCTATCCACTGTGCCACGTAACTGCCTAAAACTAAGGATGATTTAATTCAACAAGCATATTAAATGTCTACTATGTGCAAGATACTCATAAGACTTAAACATGCACTACAAATCCATCTAGAGACTAGTTGTTTTCATTGCTTAAAAAAACAAAACAAAAAAAACTTCACTGATAGGAGGGGAAATAAGAGGTCAAGCAGTGAAAATTCAGTCTTTTAATTTTTAATGTATTGATAGAGTTCCCAAGATATACCACTCTTCTGTTCAAAACCCCCCATTAAGTATATCCCCTGAAAAGCAATTAATAGATTGTCAATAGAAAAAGGATATGTATCCATTATCTTTGATAATACTATACTTGAAAACACTGACCTTCCATTTAGCCAGTTTGTTGTCGTTCATTGTTGACTTTATCTCTGTAGTAATGCCCTTAGCTCTAACCATGTTTTCTGTATGATGTGTGGGGTGATTAATTATCTTGAACTTAGGCTGATCCCCTGCTGAATGTGTCATTATATTGCTAAGCATGTCAGAAATACACAAATGCAATAGTAAAAAATGAAAACATTTAATTAAGACATGGAGCAATAATAACAAGGGAGCAAATCAAATAGAAAACAATTTCAGCACTCATTTTCAAAAGAATGTAAAATCTATTTGGCCTCCAGGAGACTTACAAACTAAATCTCTTTCAATCCCTTTAACTCCCACACATAGCAAGAAGGCATGATCACTTTGCACTGACAGGCCAAGAAGGAGATGCTTGACTGCTTCTTTAAATCTTTCCCTTGGACCAGTCAGGAAAAATGAGTGACAGTTCTTTCTTCAGCTCTACAATCATCCTCATGTTCCAGACACAGTCAGTCGTATGGAAGGTTGCCTTTCTGCAACCACAGCTCTCCTCTTGTCATTCTCATCTATTCTACCGCAATTCTGGCCAACCCCTTTTAAACTTCCCATAAAAGTAGCTTCTTCACATCCAGAATCATCACCTAGTATGGTCACCATGCAATGGGTCCATGCACAACTTTCTGGGAAATATCAGTCTGAAGAATTTCCCCCAAAGAGCAGTGAAATAGCTCTCATCAACATTCACCCCGCCCCCTCGTATTTGTAAAGTATATTTTACATTTCAAAGCATCCATATGTAATTTACTCTTGCACCTTGAAAATAGCTTCATCATAGTGATGACTAATGTTTCTGGGAAAGAAAATTTCAAGGGGCAATTTTTTGGGAGATGTAAAAATAGAGATTGTGTTTACCAAAAGAAAAGTGCCTAACTATTGGGGAATGATGGGACAAATCATAGTGGATGAATATAAGGTAATATCATTGTGTAATAGTGAATGATGAATAAGAAGAATTCAGAGAAACATGGTAAAACTTGCATCAAGCAATATAGAGGAGAGAAAGCAGAGCCCAAAACCAAACTATCCCAGTATATGAATCTACAAGTCTATAGATGTAGAGAATATGTCTGTGGTTTCCATTCCAGAACAAGAGTTAAGAACCACAGACACAAAGAACCTGACCTTCCTGAAGACTTTTTTTTCATTTTTTCAGTACAATGATTTCATCATCATGGGAACTCTCAAAGTAAAAACTGCTCCCAGCAGAGGATCTCAATAACTTGTTTGTAACTAATAGTCTTAGCAAGTTTCCTGGGGACACTGGAAGGTAGCGTGATTTGCCCAAAGTCACACAGCTAATTTGTATCAGAGGCAAAGCTTGAGCCTATTTGACTATGTCTCCAAAGGAAGATCTTTCTAAATTAACCTTCATCTTTTTTCTCCTGGATGCTGTAAAGAAGAAGTGATACTCATGATGAAGCATACTACCCACCTCCAAGAAGAGATGGTGGATTCAGGGTGTAGATTGAGTATATTTTTTTACATGATCAGTATGGGGATTTGTTTTACTTTATTCCATATGTTTATAACAGGGATTTTGTTTTTCCTGCTTTCTCAGTGGTGGGAAGAAAGGGGGAAAAAGAGATGAGGAGAGAGAGAGTGGAGTTTCATTGATTGAAAAAAAAAGAAAATGGAAAAAAAGAAAATGTAATTCTTAAAGAAAAGAAGAAAAGCTTTAAAAAATCCAAAAACCACAGGTTATCTTTAATCTCATGGACTTGGCAAGAAACTCAATTTGGAGACTGTTATTTTCTTACTTTCAATGATTTTACACAGCTCCTAAAATACCCAGGGAACAATTTATTCCCCTGAAATGATCAGGTTTCCTGCAGTGCCTAAATACTTGAAAACCTTTGAAGAAAGAAGGAAAGAAAGGAAGAAATAAAAAAGAAAGAAAGGGATATATTTGTGAGCTGATGTATCTATTCTGTGAGGCATATTTATCCTCTGATTTTATTTTTCCACTGAAAATTTATAGAGCCCATGGGCCTTCATTAAAGTCTTCTCTGTTGGCTCATCATAACATGGAGCTGACCCTGAGTTTTCAAAGGCGATTTTAGATGAATCCAAACCCTAGGAAGCCCCACCAAACTTGTGGCCTAACATTCTCTGAAAGCCAGCCTAGCTATGGTCAAAGAGACTCATCCCTAAAGGATTAACCACCAAGTGATAGATATTTTGGCCACGACAGCTTGTGAAATCATGTAAGTGACGATGGCTTGCAATCAGTATGCACAGAAAAAAGTATCCACGAAGATGAAATCATAGATATTTTGAAGCATTGAAATGGAGGACCTTGTCATAAAGCATTTGCCATCATACATTAATGCTAACCCATTGATGCTCCCTGATACATGGGTGCTACCACCTACTTATAAACTTTAAATTATATGATTACATATGTGACTAATTCATGGCAGTCTTTCTTTCCTAATTACATTGTCACTTAAGACCTTCCTTGAAGTAGTAATCCTTCAAGGATCTGTAATTTCCTTGAAATATGGATTCCCTCAACTAAAACAGATGGCCATCCTTTGGTAACTTAGTACATAGTATTTGAGAGTCGCCGTGGCCAGAGAACTCCTCACCCTGAAGACAATCTAATAGTGAGCCTCTCAACCTTAACTGAGCTTTTCCCCAGCAAACAGACATATAATCCATTGTTGGACCCATCCTCAAAAACTTGCCAGCTTGGTAGAACCTGACAGAGTGTGCCCTCCATTGGCATAGCCTTAGAGATCCCAGGATTATTTCCATGAAGCATTGGAATAGGACTTCTATGGAGGACAGATAATAATAGTTAACACTTACATAGTTCCCTACAAATATCTCATTTAGGCCTCACAACAACCCTGTGGCAGCAGCAGTATCATTGTCATCGTTGCTAACATTTACATAGCACTTACTATGTGCAAGGCACTGTGCTAAGCATTTTACAATTATCATCTTATTTGATCCTGATAATAGTACTTTAATATTAACATTAACCCTATTATTATCCTCATTTTATAGATGAGGAAACTAAGGCAAGCAGAGATTAAGTGATTTGCTCAAGGCCACACAGTTCGTAAGTGTCCAAATCTGGATTTGAACTCAGATCTTCCTTCCTCCAGGCCCAGTGCTCTATCTGCTGTGGTACATAGATTTTAAAATATTATTATCTCCACTTTACAAGTAAAAACTGAAGCTAAGAGAGGTTAAATGCCTTGTCCATGGTTATATAGCTGCTAAGAATCAAAGACAGGACTTGAATGTAGATCTTTCTCAAGTTCAAGCACAGGGCTCTTACAGTTTGCTTCACTAAGCTGTCTCTCAGAGATCTAGGAGTCACAAGCATCAAAATTTAAACCAACAGTAACTAGATGATATATTTTCCTACAAGCCATTCAAAATTGTCAATTTTTACGACAGACTTTTTATTGAACATTTGTAAGACTCATTTTTATATTATTACAAATATTTTACAATAAAAAAAATCTGCCATTAAAAGAAAGGGGGGGAATATTTTCTTGGACTTATCACGGTACAGTTTAAGTAAAAAAATATGGTTTCTAAATAACATCATCAGTTTTTAAGTGTTGGCCATATAGCAGGTGCTGGGCACTATGCTGGCAGCTGATGAAATGCCATGTGGAACATAAGCATAGTCTAGCCAAGTTTCCACAGCCAAACAAAAGTAAAAACTGAAGCACTTATCAAGTTTTAGATCAGTTCCAGAAATAGTCCAGAATAGTGGGCCCAGCACTGGGTACAATAAAGTATGGTCCCTTTCCTCACAGAGCTGGTGGTATAGCAAAGGGTGAAACAATACTTGTATAAGTAACTATAATACAAAGTAGATGATAAATTTACAGGAAGAGCACAATATCACACAAAATTTGAGGAAGGATACTCTCCAACTAGAGGGATCAGAGAAGGCTTCATAGAAGAGATGATATTTCACTCAGATCAGGACAAATAGACAAGAATGCAACAGATGAGGATACAGGTAAGAGGAAAGGAAATACACATTTATCAGTTATCTACTATGTGCCAGGTACTGTTAAGTGCTTTACAAATATTATCTCATTTGCCATCACCATTACGCTTTAGCAAAAAAACAAAAACAAGTATACAAAACAAAATGAATTGGAGCTTGGGTAATGTGAGTAAAGAATTTAGAAGCAATTGTTTTCTTTCTCCCCAATTCTCTTTCCTATTCCTAGCAACACTTGTCCTCAATTGAAACAGCCTGTCAATGAAGTATGAAAGTATAAAATGATATAGAGAGATATATACTTATAAAATAGATATATTATGGATATATAATATAAATAAATATAGATATATTTATTTAAATATAGAGTACAAATAAAAAGTATAAAAATTAAAGGTAGTAATAAAAATTTTAAGTAAATATGTAAATGACCTGAGGAAAGAGAGGTAATAGCCTGAAGTCTGCCTCTCTTTTTTATTTCTTGAATGTTAGACATAGAGAACAGCCCTCTATTTCTACTGATTTTATATCTCTGCAAGTAAATTTTCAAGATAATAGTCTAACAATGACTGGCCAGTAAGATTGGCCTCAACTCCTAACATATATAGCAGTCTATTGCTTCCCACTCACTTTCCTTTCCTCCTTATCCATGTCACCACTTTAACTACTCACCCTATCTAGGATAAGAACATAAAAGGTACCCTAAAGCAAACATGTACATAGTTTTTCTTCTCCACCCCTTCCAACCAGCAAAAATTCTCATGAAAACCAAGCAAAAAATGCAAACAGAAAAGGAGAGAACTGGGATGGTAAATCTCTTGGTGCTGCCACCCGCATTTTGTCATGATGTGGCCTCTCAGGAATGCAGAGTTAGTTAGTCAATAACTAATTGTACAGCCTGTGCTGTTATAACCCAGTGTTTGCCTGGTACCACTTATCTGAGCTATAGGTTCTTCCTTTGTAATGTGTTCCTGAGTTTTCCTCTTTCTTTCTACTGGTCTATTATAACCCTGTTTCAGGCCCTTATTACACCAGACTGGAACTACTGTAAAAGTCTCCTGACTTGTCTTCCTGCCTTGAATCTATTCTACATACCAGAAAGACTGATTTTCCTAAAAATATCACTTTCATTATCTCACTCTCCTGGGCAAAAACTTTTACAGGATTCTTCTTTGTCTGCAAGAACCAATTCAAACTTGGCCTGGGAGTTAGGGTCCCCCCATAAAATGACCCTAACCCACTTTTGTAAATGTCTCATATAAATCCCCTGTATAAATCCATTGCTGCTTCAGGATGGCCCACTCACTGTCCCCAGAACATTCCTTTTTACTCTCATTATCTTCTTATCTTGGTACCTTTTCATACATCCTTTAGTTTGTAGCTCTTCTCTCTCCTCTCTGCCTGTCCATGAAAGTGAAACTGAGATCTGTTAAAGATCTTAACTTAAAAAGGCCAAGATCTCCCACTGCATCCAGGGCTTAGTAGTCCTGATCTCTCTTGCCACTGGACCCAGATGACTCCAGAGGAGAAAGTGAGGCTGGTGTCTTGGCACAGCCCTTCCTCACTTAAATACAATTCACTTGCATGTCCTGGTATCCCTTCCCGGATGTCATGGTCCTCTTCAAGAACAAAGGACAAACAGCAACAATCCATCAATGTCTAGCTCACGTGCCATCATCCTCAGGAAGCTTTCCCTAGGCATTCTGGGAAAAGATTCCACCAGCATACACTCTTTTTTCTTTTCTGAAGTACATTTTTATTGTTATCTTTTGTTTTTCCCATGTGATGGTTCTTCTGGTGTTTAGTTGGTTCTTGATGGCATGGCTGCCCTGCATGGCCCACACGATATCCCTGCCCTAGGGCCTGAGGCTCCTAAGGATGCTTTGACCCCCACCCCAACAGTAATTAATAGTTATTTAGTCCAAGATCAGAAAAAATGGAGCTTGGGCCTTGGTTGGCTTACTCAGAGACACTGGGATCCTTTTGTCAGCCTGTCAGTCACAATCATGATCATTTGGCAAAAAGATTGGAGCCTTCTTTTGTCTAAGTTCTTAGTAGGTGCCTAGGAGACTGGTCTGATTAATTCATCCAGGGTGTAAACTCCCTCCTCATTGTTTCTGAGGAGTGATACACTCAAGAGAGTGTCAAAGTTAAATGTTAATTAAATGAGATGTTAAGTAGAGAAGGTAACCAAGAACTGAGGGATAGTGATTGGTAAGGGGGAACAAAGGGATTTTTCTACTGTACCACTCCTGAGGAGTTTGACAATTCACACCTTTTTGTTAATGGGAAAGGGCAGAAGAAGTCTGGGAGGAAAATGATTATAAAAGGCCATTCCAGTCTCAGTTTGAGAAGTCTCTACTTAGAATTTAGATTCCAGCTACAGTTGTCTTCCTAAAGAGAAAGCCTCCTAACAGGACATCAAAGATAGGTTTTCTCCTGGGGAAATGGCCTTTTTCTTATAGGTCTATGAAAAGTGAAAGCAGGCCTTTTGAGGGGACTTGGAATCAATGGGGATTTAGGGTTTGCATCAGTGCATGTGACACGGTTATAGTTGGGACCATGGGCACGTTTGTTACTTTGCTTAAACTTCCATTTCCTTATCTGTATAAAGGGGATTTTATTATCTGCCATGTCTTTACTCACACATGCTGTTAATATCAAGTATCCAGAGACTGACAGTGAGCAGGTTGTGAGGTTGATTTGATGATACCATTTAGATTAAACTCATCCAGAAATCTTTTTATTAAGGAGATTTATTCTGTGGAGTTTAGATTCAGTCAAAGGGCCACACTTGAGGACTTAGAAGATCACATGTGCTCTTGAGGCAGCAGGTTTCCTACTCCAGGCTCTGAACTACCTTGGCTAGGGAGAATGAGTGTAACTCAGTTCTTGGAGAGGTTCTGAGCTAAAAACCGAAAGATTTTGGAGTAATCCAGCACCCTTTATTATTTTCCATAATAGTAAAAAAAAAAAAAAGTGTAAGAATTTACCTTGGCAGCTAGGTAGCACAATGGATAGAGTGCTGGGCCTGGAGTTAGGAAGGCTTGAGTTCCAATCCAGCCTTAGATCCTAACTGCATGATCCTGGGCAAGTCACTTACCCCTGTTTGCTTCATTTCCTCCTCTACAAAATGATCTGGAGAAGGAAATGGCAAACCACTCCACTATCTTTGCCAAGAAAGTGGGATCACTAAGATAGACACTTGGTGGGTAAGAATTAGTCCCCAAGTGGAAGCACTTAAGAGTTAGTGTAAACCAAACAACAACCAATGTTTAAACTAGGTGGCACAATGGATAGGGAGCTGGGTCAGAAGTTCAGAAAGACTCATCTTCCGATCTTTTAACAGAAGGTAAGATTAAGAAGATGTGTCCAGAAGACGCAAAAGAACTATACAAGAAAGACCTTAACATCACTGACAGCCACAACAGGTGTGGTTACTGACATAGGGCCCGACATCCTAGGGAATGAAGTCAAGTGGACCTTAGGAAACATGCTAACAACAAGGCCTATGGAGGTGGTGGAATTCTAGTTAAACTATTTAAAACCCTAAAGGATGATGCTATTAATGTGACGCACTCAATATGCCATGTAAATTTCCTTTTTCTTTTTTTTTCATTCCCTCCCCTCCCTCACTCTAGAGATGGCCACCGTTAAACACAAATAGGTTTATATGTGTGAAATTATTCTATGCTTACTTCTATTTACCAGTTCTTTTTCTGGATGCAGAGAGTATCTTTTTTCATATGGCCTTTATAGTTAACTTGGGTATCTATAATAGGCAAAACAAAGTCATTCTTAAAACAAAATTGCTGTTGCTGTATACAATATTCTCTTAATTCTGCTCATTTTGTCCTTTATTATTTTGTGCAAGTCTTCCTATGTTTTTCTAAGGTTATTGAGCTCATCATTTCTTACAGCACAGAATGATTCCATCATAACCAAGTAACAACTTGTTTAGGCATTCCGCAGTTGATGGGCATCCCTGAAATTTGCAGGTCTTTACCATCACCAAGAGAGCTGCCATAAATATTTTAGAATATATAAGCTCTTTTACTTTTTTCCCTAATCATCTGCAGAAACAGATCTATTAGTTGTATTTCTGGGTCAAAGAGTATAGGCAGTTTAATAACTATGTGAGCATAATTCCAGATTGCTCTCCAAAATGGTTGGATCATTTGCAGTTTGCAAAATTTGGATCAACAGTTTCTCAGACAAAGCTCTCACATCCCAAATATATGAAAAATTTTGTCAAATCTGTATGAATACAAGTCATTCCCAAATTGAAAAGTGGTCAAAGGATATGTACAAGCACTTTTCCAATGAATAACTCAAAATATTTATAGTCATATGAAAAAATACTCTAAATCTTTATTGATTAGAGAAATACAAATTAAAATAAGCTTGAGATATTATTTTCAAAAACTGGGATACTAACTCATTATTGGTAGAATAGTCGATGCTTAAAGAAATTAATTCAGGTTATTCACTGGAGAGTCAAATGCTGAAACTGAAGCTTAAATACTCTGGCCACATACTAAGAAGACTAGGACTCACTGAAAAAGACCCTGATGTTGGGAAGGATTGAAGGTAAAAGGAAAAGAGCTCAGCAGAGGGCTAGATAGTGTCATGAAAACTTGGACAGACTTTGAGACATATATTGGCCTGGCATGCTATGGTTCATGAGGTCATGAAGAATCACATATGATTGAATGACTCAACAATACAGGAATTTACATTTAAAAATAAAATGTAATGTACAAAATAAGCTTTAATCTAATTAATTGTAATATGTCCACTATGTGCTGGTGTGGCCACAAGGGAAGGGTGATGGGCTGCAAGGATCGAGCACAAGAGAATCAAAGAACACATGTTTGTCAGGAGTTCACCAGCACTTAACAGGAAAGAGCATGGTAGCTGATGAGTCCTCTGGTATATTCCTACAGGGGAGAGAGATTGTATGTTAGGCTATTAGAACTTGAAGATGATAGCCCTTAAAGGCAGCCAGTTCCCTCTGCTCTAGACCTATGCTCACCAAGTGACTTTCTATCATCTATTTGGTTTCCCAGTAGACTTTTCTTCCAGTTAGAAAAGAGAATTAACAAAATGATGAATAGGTCACACAAGGAATCCTGTAACTTTGCCTGTTAACAGTTTCATTGAAACCTGATCAATGACCTCTCAAGTTGATAAATAAGACTCTTCAGAGCATGTTAGTATAAATCACTTAGAACCTGAACATCTTTAAGACTGAAATTAATAACAACAACTCATCCTTAAGAGGCTTTTTAAAGTTCACGAAGAGTTTTCATTGCAACAATTCTGTGAAGTAGGTAGTGTTTGAAGCAGCTAGATGGTACAGTGGACAAAGTCCCAGTTTTAGAGTCAAGAAGACTCGAGTTCAAATTCTGCCTTAGTCTTTGTGTTCTGTGTAATCCTAGCTTTTCTCAACCTGTTTCCTTATCTGTATAATACAGAGAATAGTATTCTTTGAAATATAATAATAACATTTATCTCATAGGGTTGTTGTGGGGGACAAATCAAACGAGGTAATGTGTGTAAGGTTCTCGGGAAAAATTTAAAGAGCTACATAAAATTATAGATCTCAAATCAGAAAGGACCTTAGAAGTCATCCAGTCCAACCTTGGATTTGATTGATGAGAAAACTCTGATTGAAGGAAATGTAGTTATTTGCTCAAGGTTACATGGGTAGTAGGTGGTACAGAAGACACTTGAACTCAAGTCCCACTTCACTGAAGTCAGCATTCCAAGCTCAATGCTACAGTGCGTTTTAGACTATGGCACTGCTTCCCTAGAAAGTTATCGTTAACTAAAACTGTTATTATTCTCACTGTATAGACAAAAATGCTAAATTTTAAAGAATTTAAGTGACTTTGTATAGGGTCATATAATCATCAGAACCAAGCCTTGGCCTTGAACCATTATGCTTTCCTTTAGATCACATTGCCTTTCTAGGGGATAGACATGATGAACTTGCTGAAGCCACAAAAGTGAGGTATAAACCCTAGAACAGCAATGATGCTTCCAATGGTGCAAACAGTCTATGACTCCCAGTTTAAACAGCTGGACAATATACCTCTCATTAATGCCATCAGCTACCTCCAATGCTGAAAGCCTCAATTTCAGAAATAGTAAACACAGGATTTAGTCAGACACCTGGCCCTCAGAGTGTGACCTGTGAACCAACGGGGTTCCCTGAAATCCTTTAGGTCAAAACTATTTTTAAAATAATACTTAGATGTTATTTGCCTATTAAATAATCCTTCCTTTCCCAATTCCTTATCTGTGTAAAGGTGGATTTTCTTCATATATTTCAACCAAAACATATCAACAAACTGAATGCGAAAATAGTTATGATGCTCTAGCTATCTTCTATGAAGCTAGATATTAAAGAGATTTTTAATATGTAAAATAATGTCACTCCTCAATAATTTTTTGTTTGAAAAATATAATTATTTTTCATAAATAGTAAGTACATTATTTGTACTTGTGATGGTTTATTATTTGGTCAACATGTAATAGTTTATTATTTTGATGAATTCATAAATAGCTTTAATTTCTAATATTATAAATATTGATTGATATATAGAGGTGTGCTAGAACCAGCCCTAACTGACTTTTGAGAGCCCATTGTTAAATTTTCACTATGAACGTTTACACCTTAGAAATCTCTCTACAAATCAGGGCTCAATTTATTGTTTTGTTGATTATGTAGACTTAAGAAAGTATTAATAATGTCGATTCAGCCTAAAAGTGTATGCATATGTTATCCTCCACTCCCTAGGGTGTTGAACATTTACCAGCATCCCTGTATTGCTCTACTAAACATTGCTTGAACTCAACAGGAGTGCACTACTGGCACTTAAAAAGCACTTTAAAGTTTGCGAAGTGCTCTGCACTCATCTTCTCATCTGAACCCAAAAACACCCCTGGATGTAACCTACATAAAGAAAAGTCCTTTGGAGTGCTCAATAATTTTTAAGAGTGTAAAGGGGCTCCAAGAACATTGAGTTAGAGCATTCTTGCCTTCCTTCCCTTAATATCTATTATGATTATTTTATTACAGCCCATGCCCTGCCCTACCAGCCATGGTCTGAGGAGAGTCTTTATGGAGAGATGATAGTGATAGTGCTCTAAGAAATAATAATAACAATAGCTAGCATTTATATAAATGCTACACTTTAAGATTTATAATTTTTTTTACAAATATGATCTTATTTTGTCCTTATAATAACCCTAGAAAGTAGATGCTATTATTATCCCTGTTTTAGAGATGAGGAAACTGAGACAGATGGAGGTTAAATCACTTGCCTAGGGTTATATAGCTAGTGTATGGTGGAGGCAGAATCCCAGTAGATCTTGCTGACATCATCCTACTTAGCCACAGTCATTATGGGGGAGGGGGGGAGGGTTCTGTCAAAATAAGATCCTGCATAGCATTTTAATCAATGCTTTTCAGTTTATTTTTATATCAGAATTATTTCCCCAGATGAATCACCATCACCAGCAAACTCTCCTTCATTATAAAGAAACACAGTTAACCAAAGCTGACCAACAAAACAGCCGTGGGATAACTTAGGCAACATAATATACCTTGTGGTTCTGCAGCTCTCTGCAAAGAGAAAGAAAGTATTTTCATACTCTCTTTTCCCCAGGTCAAGGCTGTTCAATCCAATTAATCTGAGCTTAACTGCCTTTTACTGATACATTCATTTACATTATTGTAGACACTATGAAGATTATTCTCTTGGTTTTACTTTCTCTGAATTAATTCTTAAGTTTCCCATGTTTATCTGAATTACTTATAATCATCATTTACGAGTGAAATAATATTCCCTTACACACTCACACACACACACACATACACACTATAATTTATCCATCCATTAACCTAGCTAATGAGTACCTACATTTTCCAGTTTTTTGTTACCACAAAGAATGCATCGAAGAAAATTTTGGTCCTATACTAGGAATTTTTCTATAACTGATCTTTGGGGTTTAGGCTCAGTGACAGAATCACTGGGTTAAAAGTTATGAACAATTTTCTGATTTTTTTCCATAAATTCCACTTTTTTCCCAAAGGGTTGAAACAATTAGCATTTCCACCTATTAGTGTGCCTGTCTTCCCACAACTCAACACCTACTTTTTTCCATCTTTTATCTATATTTGTCCATTTTATTTGTGTGAGGTGAAACAAGGTATTCTGTTTCTGTTTTCTGAAGAGATATTTCAGGGATACACTTTGAAATACTCGTACTGAGAAAGATTTCCATTCAGACACATGGGGCAGAAATCTTTATCACATAACTTTGGATGTAGAAAGAACAAAAGAGTCCTCTCCTGTGCAGGTAAGCTTTAGCTTTATGCTTTACCTTTAAGAAACTCTTGGAACATGGGAGATTACAAAGACGATTTGGCAGCAATACAGTCCAGAATGAGGATACAAACTTAATTATGTTAATACCTCAGAATGAGGGAGAAAGATAGCTTAAAATAGCATTCCAATTTGATAGAATTTTGTAAAACTATACTATAAACATCTGAATGGGTTCTTTCAGTATATAAAAACTGGTTTCTGAGTGCTAAGGAAATATCATTCTAAAAAAAGAGGAAATAAAAATTGGTTATATTTGAAGGCATTTATTTTAAGAAAATGCATTTTCCAAGCAAATGGAATATCGCTTAGAATGTAAGCTATTATTTTTAGAAAAAAAAAAGATATTTATTACTTGAAATTCAGCCTATTTTATTTCAAGCTTTTTTGCAAATTTGAAGAAATGCCTATTCCAAAGATCATTAGCAAACTCTGAATTAATCTGATAATTGACAATTCAGTCTCAGGATAGAAGCTATTTTTAAGAAGCGGGGGAGACCCCAAACCCTGTACCTTCTAAATCCAAAGCTCTTTCTGATATACTTGAGTTTTGAGAATTACTACATTGAAATTGTAGGGCATTTAGTAGTAGTTTTAAAAGCTGAAACCATAATTCTATAATTTGACAAATTAAGAAAATATTGTACTTCTGGAATACCCAGTCATTAGTTATTAGCTAAGTACTTGAAAGCTGAGGAAGTTGAAGCAGTTATCTTATGAAAGTATAGGGGGTCTACCCAATACTAATGGAACACAGAAAGCTCAGACTCCTCTAATCATCAGTCAATAAATCAGAGATATCACCTCAGTATGAACAAGACCTAAACATCTCTGCTGAATCAATCAATCACTCAAAGGCATAAATTGAGAGGAGCAAACTAGTTTAGTTAGGAAGAAGTAGGGTTCTTTGAGTTAATGGATAAAATGAGATGACATACTTGGGGAGACTTCCATGGACTGATGCCAAGTAGAGTGAAAAGATCCAAGAGAGTAATTTATATAATGACAACAGTGACATAAAGAAAAACAATCCTGAGGGACTTAAGAATTCTCACTAATGTAATGACCAGCCATCATCAGTACCAACGATATTATAGCATATATACCCAATTCCTGACTGAGGGATGATGGACTAGAGATGTAGAATGAGATGTAAACTTTTGGACATGAACAATGCAGGAGTTTTGTATATTTCTGCCCCATACATCTGAGTAGGCATCTTTCTCAATACAAATATTTCAAAAGTTATCCCTGAAATACTTCTTTAGAAAATAGTAACAAAATAATTCATTTCACCCAACACACATCAAATTGACAAATATTGATAAAAGATGGAAAAAAAGTCAGTATTAGAAGAGTTGTGGGAAGATAGGCACACTATATGGATTTGTTACAAGGGGTTTTTTGTTTTTCTATTTTTTTTCAATAAGGGATGGAAGGAAAAGGTGGAATTTCCTCCTCCCTCCCCCCCAAAAATTAGAAAATAGAGAGAAAGCCAGAAAGAACCACAGAGAAGCAAGATAACTTTGAAAGTTACACAGTGAATTCATTATATGCCTGGGGGGAAAAAAGCAAGCACTACATAATAGAGATTGGCAGTTTCATGTACCATCCTCTTTGTTCTACAGTGCATATAGTATATACAATATATCATTTGATGCATTATTTAGTATTTGCTAATTTCTGACTAAAATATAGTGATTCTCTCTAGCCTTACTCTCTAGAAGGGGTACAGAAGTGAGCCCTACATTTCCCCCTACAGGTTCTAGGAATATCTCTAAAGGGTTGAGTTATTCTTCTCTAATGCTATCAGTTCAAAGTCCCAATTCTGGTGTATTCTCCCTTCTGTCAATTATCAGTAATTAACTCTCCAGTTCTATTTAACCAAAGAATATCAATTAATTTTTACAAAGAAATGTTTACTTTGAAAATATAGTAAGAATAGTATTATAAACATTCTCTCTCTCTCTCTCTCTCTCTCTCTCTCACACACACACACACACACACACACACACACACACATACACACTATTCTCTACTATCTTTGTCTTGGGAAAATGGACCCATACTTGACACGGTTTCTACATGGTACCAGTCCCACAAAATTCATATTCATATCCAACATCACTGCTAGATGAACCCCTGTCACTGATACCAGTAGACTGGGTCGTGAAGATTATTCCTTGTCTCAGGAAGTATTGGTAGTAGACCAGCTACAAAACCCAGAATGAACTCTGCTCCCAAACCTCTTGGTAGCTCAAACTCCTGAACTCTCATAGGTCACAAGACTTAAGTCCCCTGACCCTTAAATCACTTATTGTCTGTATATTCAGCACTTTAATAATGTGAGGTCATATCTGATATGCTTTCTGGGAGGAGACATGTGGCTTGTCTCCACAACTAGATCATAAATTCTGAAGACAGAGACTATGCTTTGTGTTATATTGCTTTCTATTCCCAACATAGCCCAGCATAGGGCCTTGAACACAAATAGTAGATAGAGTAGACTCTGAAGGTCTACAGAGCTGTTGTGCTGACTTCATTGTTATATGCCTGTGAAACGTGGACAGTCTACCAGCACCATGCCAGGAAAGTGAATTGCTTCCATTTGAACTGTCTTAGGAAGATTCTGAGGATCACTTGGCATGATAAGGTACCAGACACTGAAGTCCTTGCTTGAGCTGAACTGCCAAGTATTAAAACTATGCTACACAGAGCGTAACTCTGATGTGCTGGCCACGTTGTTCGAATGCAAAATGTCCACTTGCCAAAAAGATTATTTTATGGAGAACTCACATGGGGCAGGCAATCACATGGTGGGCAGAAGAAGTAATACAAGGATACTCTCAAGATCTCTCTCAAGAACTTTGGATTTGACTGTGAAACATGGGAGACATTGGCACAGGACCGCTCAGCCTGGTGTATCCACATCAGAAAGAGTGCTGTGCACTTTGAGCAAAGCAGAATTAAGACAGCACAAAGGAAATGTAGGACATGCAAATTTGGAGTATCCACCCCAAATATTCACACAAACTATCTGTGCCCAACCTGTGGTAGAGCATTCCAAGTTCATATTGATCTGATCAGCTACAGTCAGACACACTGAAACTTCACTTTACCATGGTGATGTCATTTTGGACCTCTTCAAAAATGAAGGACAACAACCAAACAGATATTTAGTAGATACTTGATGTATCAATAATATTTTTGACTGACTTGTCAAAAATATTATTGATTATGCCTATTGTTATATAGGTACAAGAATATCTAAAATCATAGAAAAAATACTTTTTGTTTACATTGAATTTTCCTATCAAATTACCACATCTCCTCTTGATTGGACAGTACAATTCCATACACAGTTCAGAAAAGGTTGGATGCTGTAAGGGGTGGCATGTTGGGTGCTAATTGTGGCAGCAACACATGTTTCTAATACTCATTCCTATCCTCACTTAAGTTGTTGGCACCAAAATGGAGAGAGGGGTGTCCTTGAAGTCATGAAACCCTTAGTTCAAATGTGGCATTAGGTACTTACTGCTGTGTGACCTTGGATAAGTCATTTAAACCACTGTTTGAGTCAGTTTCCTCAGTTGCAAAATGGGATTAATAATAGCATCTACTTCCCAGGGATAAAATGAAATATTTGAGGACTTTTTTTAAAGTGCTTAGCACAGACCCTGGCATTTAATAGACATTATATAAATGCTTATACCATCCCCTCTTCAGTTCCTATAGTGACAAGGTTAAGTAATACTCAGGAGTAGATAAACTTTACTCTATCTTGTACCACCACCAGTCTTTTGTATAACACCAGCTGGATACTTGTCCCAATGTCTTTCCTTTAGTAATGGCAAGGAACTTTTTCTTGTTGAAATAAAGGTTTCTTGCTCTGAGTCAAGAATTCCAATCTGAAATGACAACAAAAAGGGGAATGCCAACTGGAGAGGCTGCAAAGATAGTGTCATGGTGAGAGCACTCTGGCCACTATTTAGAGTTTTCCCCATCTGCAAAATGGGGATTATAATAGCACATATCTCACAAGGTTGAGGAGAGGATCAAATGTGGTATGTAAAATGTTTTGTAAGCCTCAAGCACAATGCAAATGTTCACTGTTATTATTTACATGTTCTCCACACCTCACTCTGTTGTTTTGAAGTTGGAATTGTGGGAAAGAGTAGACATATAAATTCATTTTTGCTCACCACAGAAATCACATAAATATGTCTGGAAGTAAAACTTATACTGGGTATACGCCAGGGAGAAGTCTAGTACTGAATCTTTTTATAACTCCTTAATGCTGTGTTAAATTTCCCTGACAAGTTTAGATCTTTGATCAGAAGTGAACTCTGAATTCTACCATCTTGGTTCTCCCTTTGACACTTTAGTATCACTTCAGGGATGATTGACTGCTTCTCAGATATTTCATCCAGCTAGGTAATATCCTCAACGCAGCCTTTAAAGTGGATCAAGATAGAAGCAGAGGACACCATTCTTGTTGTTGTTTTTAAAGAAAGAAGAGTTTTTGGAGCTTTCGGGAGCCAAGACAGCAGAGTAAGCAGTAAATTACCATAGTTTTCCCATATCCACCTCCAAATAACGATTAAAAAGCACCCCCAAAAATCCTGGAACAGCAGAAACAGCAAAAAGATGGGATGAAGAAATGTGGAAGATCAGCAAGAAAGGTCTATCTCACTCAGGTAAAAGAGTAAAGCAGTCTAGTTCAGGAAGCATCCCCTCATTCAGCAGCAAGCCTCACCTCAGCAAACCAGCGGGAGATCTTGAGCCCCAGTGAGGTGGAGCAAGCACCTCCAACCCCTCCCCTCCCTCATGTGCCTCAGCATAGACAGGGGAACCAGCAGGTTCCAAGCCTGAGAACCCTGTGCTTTCAGTACAGCTCTGAAGAAACAGGCACCCTCTAGAGCCAGACTTCCATGTACACAGCCCTCTACTATGCTTCAGCATAACTGGGGTCAAACAGGCAGCCAGCAGCCAGACTGCCATATGCTTCAATATAGCCCCAGAGAAATGCAGAGACACTCCACCAACCTCAGCCTAAGCCAGCCATCAGTGTTAGGACCATGGTTCAGCACCAGGTAAGCTGCCAGATCCCTAGGACCTCCAGCAGCACCAGCCACTCCCCAAAATATCCTCTCTGCACAGCACCAGACACAAGAGTCCCTCGTGGACCTCACAACAACATCAATGCAGTACCAGGTAAGAAGTCAAGGCCTCCAGCTCCTGGCACAAGAAGACTGAGGCAGCGCCCTTTCCACTCTGGGAACAGAGCTCAAATTTAAAAGAAAGGTATAAGGCCAAAAAAGATGAGAAAAAAAAATTTTAAATAGAATCTGACCACAGAAAGTTATTATGTTAACAGGGAAGACCAAGACACATACTCAGAAGAGGATAACAAGGTTAAAACAGCTATGGGCAAAAGCCCAAAGAAAAATGAGAAGTGGTCTCAAGTCCAAAAAGAACTCATGGAAGAGTTCAAAAAGGAACTTAAAAATCATGTAAGAGAGGTAGAAGAAAAATTGGGGGAAAAAATAAGAGAAAGAAAAAGAATTATGGGGGAAAAAAGGTCAACAGTTTGGCAAAAGAAAGTAACCACTTAAAAAATAGAATTGACCAAATGAAAAGGGGGACACAAAAATCCACTGAAGAAAACAACTCTTTAAAAAGTAAAATTGGCCAAATGGAAAAGGAGACACAAAAATCAACTGAAAGAAAGAACTCCTTAAAAAATACAATTGGCCAAATGGAAAAGAAAGTTAAAGGAAGAGATTCACTTAACTTTATCAAGTCCTGGACAACTCTCTAAGACTGTAAGTTGTAGAGTAGGTGTTAATTTGCTTTAGTAAAAAAAAAAATGTTTCCTATACCAATGAAATAATAGGTCCCATTAAAAAAAAATGGAGGTAGAGAACACTAATATTTGAGGACATAGAGTAAAACTTTAGAAAAACTTAAGCACTTATTTGTTTTGGGAGAGGGAAGTGTCTAAATAATTTATAGGTGAGTTCAGAAAAAAATATAAGCCTCTGCTTCCAAGGAGTTTGCTCTCCTCTGAAGGAAAATAAAAGCCCAGAAATGAAGAAAATCAGAGTTCAAAAGTTTAAAAGGATAGTTTAAAGGAGAAATTTAAAATGCTTATTTTTACATAGAAATTTTTTTTTTATAAAAGCTTCAGGTTTGGCAAGCTTAGAAACAAACAAACACCATGAATTGGGCCAACCTTGACCACAAAAGCTAGATCATTATTATATTGTATTCAAGTTAAGGATTAAAGTTAAATGTATTCTTTTCCTCTCCCAACCTCAACCTTCTAACACCCACATATGAATCATATTTATTTTTCTTCCTGCTCAAGCTCATGGTGTCCTTAGGAAAAACTATAAGGTCATTTTGTTAGTTCAACTCACCTCTCTACTTCCTGTATATCAAACTTTTAGGCTGTCACAAGGTCATAAAAATTAAGGGATATGAAAGATGCCAAAAAGGAAAACCCTGAACTAACTTTTTTTTATGAACAAGAAGAAGAACCTGATGAGATAAAACATGGTACCAGGGAAAGAACATGTTACTTAAGAGTCCTAAGAACTGAGTATGAATCCTTGCTCTACCATTTGTTATTTGAATAATGTTGAGCATGATTTATCCTTTTGGGGGCCTCGGTTTCTATTTTTGGTAAAAATGTGAGGATTGGATGCTGGCTTTGGCATATAATAAAACTGGAAAGATACAGAGTAGATTAGCATGGCCCCTGTACAAGGATGGCAACAAATCTGTGAAGCATTCCTGTGACTATGAAAAAGTAAATGAACTCTCACCAAAAAATAAGATAAAATAAAAATTGAAGATTGGACAAGACAGTCTCTAAAGTTCATTCCAGGTCTAGATCTATGATATGGCAAGAAACCTAACTCTACTTGAAACCTCAAGAATCCTAATTCTGGTTAGATGCGTCGGTGTTTCTTCTCTTTTAAAGTTTATCATTATGTAATCTCCAGAAAGAAAGGATGCATCTATTTTTTTTTTTTGGAGGGGGGAAGGCAAGGCAATGGGGTAAGTTATCTTGCCCAAGGTCACACAGCTAGTAAGTTTGTCAAGAGTTGGAAGTTAGATTTAAACTCAGGTCCTCCTGACTTCAGGGTCAGTGCTCTATTTACAGCAACAACCAATTGCCCCTGGATGTATCTATTGTTAAGTGCCTACTATGAACTAGCCCCTTGGTGCTACACAGAAATAAAAGTCTACCAGAATATTTGCACACTAATGGAATGGGAGGAAGGGGGGAAGAGGCAGAGAGACAACATGGATAGAGAGCTACTTCAGATTCAGGCTCTGCCTCAAATACTTACTAGCTGAGTGACCCTTAACCCTTCAGTGTCCCAGAACACTTTTTTTTAAATAATGCAATTGGGGTTAAGTGACTTGCCCAGGATTGCATAGCTAATAAGTATCTGAGGCCATATTCAAACTCAGGTGCTCCTGACTCCAGGGCAGGTGTTCTATCCACTGTACCACCTAGCTGCCCCCAAGTGCTTTTTTAAAAAAAAAATCTGATTCTTATAACTCTGAAAGGTTGGTGCTATCATTATCAACATTTTACAGTTGATGAAACTAAGACTTTAGGACACTTTCAAAGACCATAATTACCGATAATTTGATACCTCATCAATAACAGGAGTAGAAATTACCTCAATAATGAAAGCACAAGTCCAGACCAATCGAAAATTAATAATGATAATTATTATTAGCTTTTAAATAGCACTTTAAGATTTATAAAATTCTTTACAAATATTATTTCATTTGATCCTCAGAACAAGGAAGTAGATACTATTATTATCCATGTTTTACAGATGGAAGAACTGAGACTAAGAAAGATTAAGTGACTTGCCCAGGTCTTAAGTATATGAGCTATATAGACATAGCTATTAAGAATATGAGGCTGGATTTGAACTCATCTTTCTGACTCAAAGTTCAGTGCTGTATCTACTACATACCCCTAAATACTACAGAATAGATAGGAACCCGGAAAGGCTTCTAAGAAGGAAGAAACTGAAGATGGGGAATTTGAATGGTGGAGATGAGGAGAGAGCACTGATAACTTGTAATACCGTACAGGGGCAGGAGCTACCAAATGTAGGGAAGGGAACAATTCTAGTTCAATTTGACTAGAGCAAAGATAATGTGGACACTAATATGCAATAATTCAATTAGATTCCACAAACATTTATTAAACACCAATTATGTCTAAAGCACTCTGTTCAGCACTAGGTACACACAAATGAAACAGGCCCTGCCCTCAAGAAGCTTCTGTTCTACTGGGAAAATACAACATGGATTTAAGCAAAAGACAAGGAAAACTGACAAAAGAGAAGGCATTAACAACTGGAATGATCAAGGAAAGCTTTACTGAGGAGGTAACACCTGAGCTGAGCACCGAAGGAAAACAAAATGGGATGGGGAAGCATATTAAATGTATGAGGAATGTACAGAGCCTGGATATGGAGTGTTGATTCGGGGGTCAATTTAGTGGTCTAGTTTGGCTAAAATATAGGTTCATGTGTATGAATAAGGTTGGGAATGTAGAAGGAGCCAGATCACAAAGGGTCATAAGTGCTAACATAAAGAGTCTATATTTTCTTTTCTAGTAAAAGAAAAGCCACTGCAAGTTTTTGAGCAGGAGATTAACATGGGCTTTTGGAAAATTTGGGCAGTTGTGTGAAGAACTGGAGTGAAAAGGAAGGAGCTCAGAAACAAGGAGATCAATTAGGAGGCTATAGCAATAGTCCAGAGAACAGATGATAAGGAAATGAGCAGGGTAGTAGCCACGTAAATGGAGAAAAGGGGACATTTTCAAGAGATGTTATAGAGGTAGAATTGACAAGACTCAGCAACTGATTACATATAGGGAGGAGGATGAGGCAGAGGGAAGAGTTAGAGATGATACCAAGGTTATGAACCTGAAGAACTTGAAATACACTGGATGATCATACTCTTTACTGAAAGGGGAAATTTGGAGAAGAGGCAGATATGGAAGTGGACAATAAATGATTTCATTTTGGACATTCTAAATTCAAGATAGAGAATTATAAATTTAAGATAGATATATTTTGGACATTTTCATCTGTATGACATTCAAGATAGTAGTTCTAGCAGGTGTTTGATGCATACCTGGAATTCAGAAGAGATATTAGGGCTGAAGATTTGGTAGTCATCTACATAGAGATAATAATTCATGAGCCTGTAGGAACTGGTGGGGGCAGGGGAGGCAGGACAGAGTCCTTAAGAACCACTATGCTAAAGGACCTGAGGATGGATGATGATCCATCAAAAGATACTGTGAAACAGGGGTCATCAAAGAGGTTGAAGGAATATCAGGAGAGAGAAGTATCACAGAAACCAAATAGAAGGGGGAATCAAAGAGGAGAGTGGTCAACAATATAAAAAGCTACAGAATGTTGAAGAAGGATGAAGGATGAAAAAAATGCCTTATTAAGTGCTTAAGAGATTTTAGAAGCCTTGTAGAGAGTTATTTCATGTGAATGAATGTCTAGAAGCCAGATTGTCAGGGGCTGAGAGGTGAGTAGATGGAAGTGGAAGAAATGGCTTTAGATTTCTTCTATAAGTTTGACAATGGAAAGGAGGAGCAGTAGAGACATAGCAGTCAGGGACTCATTCACGTATAGGAATTTTTGAATACTACCCCAGTTTTGAGGCATGTTGTGAGGTGAGTTGGCATCCTTTAAAAATCTATCTCAAGTCCCAACAATTTTTCTGGCCAAATAGAGGACATATTATTTTTAATAGTATTTTAATTTTTCCAATTACATGTAAAGACAATTTTTAGCATTTCTTTTTTTTTTTTTTTTTTGTATTTACTTAGAATTTTAATTATGTACCTGGATAGCAACATGAGAACAAGGAGTTCTGGGACATATAAATTATCTCTAGGGGAAAGAATATTAACCAGTTCATTCAGCGATATGGCACCAGAGATAATGAAGAAGATAAAGGTAGTCTTTCTTGGAAAAGAAAGACACTTTATTACATTCAATATCAACACCTCCGGCATCTTTATCTGTTCAAAATACTGGTTTCTGCATGGAGTCTCTGGAGTACATCTGTTGGAAATGGCTGGGGCCATTTATTTATTTCTTTGTTTAGAAGACTGCTTTACGTCTTCAGCCTTCTCTCGGTTTGCATCCGTTTGAATGTATGTCTTCCACACATCTTCTAGGATTATATATACTCGCAAACCCCAATCATATAATTTCTCTCCATTGACCTGTGCAAATTGAAAAGCCTCTTGTGGATAATAGACAGATGCAGTAATGCTCATGAAACCGACCGGATACATGAGCTTCTTTAATTTTGAACCTTTAGCAAAAAAGTATCCCAAAATTCCAGAAAAACCAATCACACCAAGTCTTGGAAAAAATCCTGGGGGTGGATTTTGAAAAAGTTCACAGCTGGCTACTCCTTGCTGAATGGCACCATCTATTGTGGGTTTAGTTTTGTCATAAGCAACCTGAAGCCAATGTGTATATGGTTCAGCATACTTTCTAAGTTGTGAGATGCCTTCCTCCAGGGGGCTTCTCGGCTCCTCCACATATTTGGACTCAAAGTTCGGAATCGAGTAGAGCGAAAGCTCATCAATTCTGACTGAACATTTTTCCCTTTTCTCCTTTTTATGAGATGCATAAACCTTGAAGGAGAGAAGACTCAGGCTGGCAGAACCTGCTGAACACTGAATTACCTTGAACATGTTGCTGGCCGCGGCGGCGGATCCGGCTCGGGGTCACCTCGGTTTAGCATTTCTTTTTTAAACAAATTTTTAAACAAAATTTTGAGTTCCAAATTTCCCCCTTCTCTCCCCCATCCCCTCACTAAGATGGTAAGCAAGTAGATAGAGGTTACATATGTGTACTCATGTAAAACCTATTTACATATTAGTCATTCTGTGAAAGAAGAAATAGTTTGTAAAAAATTAGTTTTCAAAAGAAAAAACATGAAAAAATAAGGAAAGTGAAAATAGTATGCTTCGATATGTATTCAGGTTCCATTAGTTCTTTCTCTGGAGGTAGATAGCATTTTCCTTCATGAGCTTTTGGAATTGTCTTGGATCATTGTATTGCTGAGAAGAGCTAAGTCGCTCATACCTGATCATTGTACAATATTGCTGTTACTCTATACAATGTTCTCCTGGTTCTGCTCACTTCACTTTGCATCAATCAGTTCATATAAAGCTTTCCCAGTTATTCTGATCTGTCTGCTCATCATTTCTTATAGAACAATAGTATTCTGTTACATTCATATACCACGATTTGTTCAACCATTTCTCAGTTAATGGGCATCCCTTCAATTTCCCATTCTTTGTCACCACAAAAAGAGCTGCTATAAATAGTTCTGTATTTCCCCAGATCACAATATCTAGCATTTGTATAGTACTTTAAAGTTTGCAAAGTTCTGTACGTGTTAGCTCATTTGTTCCTCACAGCAGCTCTATGAGAAAAGTGTTATTATTATCTCATTTAACAGCTGAGGAACTGAGGCTGATGGGGATTAAATTATTTGCCTGGGGTCACGCAGCTTGTTTCTTAGTGGGAATTTTAATTCAGGTCTTCCTGACTCTAATGTTGGACTCAGATTCTGACATTACGTGTCGCCTATTAAATTGCACAGCAAAATAAATGAAAATAAACTGCTCCCATACATTCACCAGAATATCCTCTACTATAGGTCATCACACCACCAAAGGGGACATGAAGTACATTTGTGTAGGGAACAAAGGTGGCTATGCTTCTTGCTATATATGCTTCTGTGTCTGGAGCAACTCACACCTCTGATGCTAAAATAATTTCCCTAAAACACAAGTACATTGTGTTAGTCTCTTGCTCAACAAAATCCCATGATTCCCTATTTCCTCTAAAATAAAATACAAGCCCTTTCATTTATCATTTAAAGCCCTTTACAACTTGGCTTCAACCTACCTTCTCAAAATTATTACAAATGATAATTAACTTTGTGTATTCTAAAGTCCAGTCAAATGGAACTTCTTACTGTTTCTTATACATGACATTCCTTTTCCCCTCTCCATGCCTCTGCAGGCCACCAAAGTGATTTTCCCAAAAGGTAGATCTAATTGGTTTTGCAATAAATCTATTGGTATTGCATTTTTATTTTATGATTGTCCTAACCTATTCCTAGAGAAATATCTCCTTAATTATCTTTCTTATATTTCTGCCAAAAAAAAAAAAAACCCAAACCATTGTGATGTTGTCTTGAAAGAATTCTCATGTGTGTCCTAGTAGGTTAATGTTGAAATATTTTTATTCTATTTGGTCATCATTATAAATGGTATTTTTCTACCTATCATGTTTTCTTGGTTCCTGTGTGGTGTTATCTATTTTAAATTGTAAACCATGAGGTGAGGAACTATATCTGCAAAATTCTCGTAGCACCTAGGGCAGTCAAACATTGCAAGATATGTTTTTGTTTTCTGAGTAATTCAACTTTACATTTGTATAATACTTTATAGTTGTTCTGAGTAATTCAACTTTACAGTTGTATAATACTTTATAGTACAGTGTCAAATCCATAATTTCATTTGATCCTTAAGATCTAGAGGCTTCACCTATGTTTATGTGAGACCTTGGTTCAAGTGCTGGTTCTGGTCACGTAAGTGACAAGGGCAAGTCTCTTAACCTGAGCCTTGGTTTTCTCACGTGCACAAATGAGGATGTTAAGACTTTTATGACTTACCTAGCAAGCTGTGAAGAAAGTACTTTGTAAACCCCAAAATGCTATGCAAATGTAAAAATTACGTTTTTACATAAGAAGGTAGGGCTCATACCCATTTTAAAGATGAAGAAACTGAGACCCTGGCAGATTAAGTAAGTTGCCCAAGGCAATGTGGATAATGCCTGGCAGAGCTAGTACTACTACACCATGCTGCTTTTAGCGTAGATAATGATCATGTGGAAGGAAAAATTAGCAGCAGTCCTACTATGCAGACTAGAATTGTTGCTGTTCAGTCATGGTCAACTCTTTGAGACTGTGTAGACCATACTAGCCATGGTATTTTCCCGGTAAAGATACAGGAGTGGTTTACCATTTCCTTTTCCAGTAGATTAAGGCAAACTGAGGTTAAGTGTCTTCCTCAGAGTCACACAACTAAGTATCTGAGGCCAGATTTGAACTCAGGTCTTCCTAACTCATGGCCCAATACTCTATCCACTGAGTCATCTGGAATAGGACTAGTGGGCAAAATGGTGACATAAGACAAATGACATTAGTGTATGAATACGTAAAGGAATGAAAAAATATATAGATGAGTGTTTTTATATACATCTATAATTTATATATCACTTAAAGATTTGCAAAGCACTTTAGAAATATCTTCTTTGATTCTCACAACTCTATGAGTTTTATTATCCTATTTTACAGATGAGGAAACTGAGGTAGACAAAAGTCAAGTGACTTACTAGAGTCACACAGTTGGTAAGTTTCTGAGGATGTTTTTAAACTTGGGTCTTCTTGACTCCAGATCTAGCACTCTATCCCTTTGACCACCTCCTTGCCTCATGAATGACATTTATTAAACACTCCCCATGATGAGTGCTATCTCTCATCCAGACATGCCTATCATCCATATGATAATATGAAGTTGAGTAGATTATCTACAAAGTTATTTCATCTGTACATATATCATAGACCAGCATTATATGTGAACAAAGAGCTAAGTCCAAAACTGAAAAGGCAAAAGAGAGTGGTTACATTAAACTAAGAAAATTGTGGAGAGATTTTTAAGGACCATAAACTTCTCCCCAAAATAAAATCCCACCATAAAAATACAATTTTACACAGAAAGCTGCAGATTTGGGGCCCTCAAGTTCTTTTTCTTTAGTCATCGAACACTCTATAAGTCCCTGAAATGAACAGGATAGATGGAGGTCTGTTCTGAACAGTACAGAGGAGATTTAGTCTGATTTTTTTTTCTTGAGGGCCCAAAATTTTCAGGTTTATCTGTAAAATTGGATTTTTATGGTGGGCTTTTGTTTTGGGGAGAAATTGATGGGTGGGGATTTGCAACTCGTGTGGTGTGTGTGTGTATGTGTGTGTGTGTGTGTAAGTGAGAAAGGAAGGAAGGAAAGAAGGAAGGAAAGCAGAAAGAAAAAGAAAGAAAGAAAAAGATTAATTTAGCATTTATTATATTCTAGTCACTCTATTAAGAGGTAGGATTACAAGCAAACAAGATAATCCCTACCCTCAAGGAACTTATGTTTTATTAGGGGACATATAGCGGATCTATAAAGCAGGAAAAGAGGGAGGGGAATACCTGTCAAGGGGCAAGGGAGCTGGCAAGGAGGCAGAGGAGTGTGGGAAGTGAATGGGGCCCTGAACTGAAGTGATCATAACCTGGACACACAAAGTGGTGATCTGCACTGGGCCTCCCCATCATAAGAGTGGGCCTTAAGGCAAAGGCATTCTTCAGTGAGGAGCGGCACAAAGGCCTTGAATGGGCTGTAGTTTATTATCAATGATGATTTGCATGCAAGACATGACATAAAATATGTCATCCTAGAGATGTATGTCCAGAAAACTGTGGAGAGATTTTAAGGACCATAAACTTCTCCCCAAAACAAAAGCCCACCATAAAAATCCAATTTTACATACAAAGCTGAAAATTTGGGGCCCTCATGGTCTTTTTCTTTAATCATAAGGAACACTCTATAAGGGTGTACAATGAGTGGGGATCGCCTTAGATAACAGATGAACTATCTAAATGCTATTGATATCCATGTATTATTCAAAGACCTAGAGGAAAATCTTCAGCACCT
This sequence comes from Bettongia penicillata ogilbyi, assembly GCA_023548195.1. Lineage (NCBI taxonomy): Eukaryota > Metazoa > Chordata > Mammalia > Diprotodontia > Potoroidae > Bettongia > Bettongia penicillata. Next base: position 14,842,795 of record JAJHZJ010000318.1, read on the forward strand.
TGGACAGACCCATTGTTATGGATATGGAGAGGACATAGATACTGATAGAGGTTGAGGAGAAATTGATAGGTGGGGATTTACCACCTTCAGTGAAATATCCACATTGATGAGATCACAGCTTCACTAAAATATTGAAACACAGTACACATGTGACTCTGACTGATAAACGTGCCAAGTTCTTTTTCTTTAGTCATCGAACACTCTATAAGTCCCTGAAATGAACAGGAGATAGATGGAGGTCTGTTCTGAACAGTACAGAGGAGATTTAGTCTGATTTTTTTTTCTGGAGGGCCCAAAATTTTCAGCTTTATGTGTAAAATTGGATTTTTATGGTACCATGAAATGTTCACAGATCCACCATATGCTCCCTTTTAGTTTCAATTATATGTAATACTCTTCGCTCTTTGTAACTAAGTGGTATAGATAGAGCACTGAGTGAAGCTAGGAAAGCTTGGGTTTAAATTCATCCTCAGATACTTAGCAGTGGTGCCACCCCTGACAAGTTACTTAGCCTCTCTTTGCCTCAGTTTCCTCAAGTGTAAAATGGAGGAAAAAATAGACCGAACTCCTAGAGGATAAAATCAGATAATATTTTAATTTACTTAGCACAGTAACAGGTATGTTGTAAGCAGTACATAAATGCTAGCCTTTGTCATTGTTATTATTATCACCCTAAACCCTGCTCATCGTATAGCTACTCTCTGTTGAACAACTGTACTTAGAGTATGCCACGTGACTATACCTGTAATGATTCTATATGAAGATCCATAAATTGGTATAGGCCAACCATGAAAATAATTCCTAGCCAGTCAGCCTCTGGTTGACTGGCTACATTCATACTTTACTACAAAAACCAGGTAGAAATAAGGAACAAGGGAACATAGGAAATCATGTAATGTAGAGGGGAAAGTATAGGGGGACAAGGCAGGGAGTAGTATTAGAATCTTGCCAAGTTTTTAGGGCTTATACACCTGAATGTGGAATTCAGTAAGGATGGGATTGATGTATATTCTTTAAAAAAAAAAATCCATCATTCCTGAATCATAAATCTGGTACTGAGACGCAAAAAAGCTAAGTAATTTGGCCCCAGTTAGAATTAGTGAATGAAAGAGTAAAATTATTCAAAACTTTTCTCACCAAAGGCAAATTATTGAGTAGTATTCAAAGAGATGCTAGAATTACTAGAGCATCCTTCCCCTTCTCACACATTTATCTCTTTTTGCCCAACACCACCCCATTAAAAGGATCATAGGGTTTAGAGCTGGATGGGGCCCCAGAGATTATCCAAGCCATCCTCTTCATTTAATAGATTTATACCCTAGGGTAAGTTCTTCTGACCTCATCTTACTCCTCTATGCCCCCTGGCTTCTCAGCGTTCTCATAACTCATTTTTAAAAGTTTTGTATTGCTTGACAAGATCACAAAAATTGCTAATTATTGTTCCAAGTGCAGGAAGGCAGCAGCTGTTGCCAATGTCCCTAATGAAGGCAGCAGCAACTCTCCCTCACTGAGGGAGCTAGCTCATTAAAGCGAGAGATCTCAGATTCTGGACTAATATCCCTTAAAATGACTTAATATTGTTACTACAAAGCTGTGTTGATAAGGAAACAAAGCAATATTTCTCTGAGGAGCCTAGTTACCCTTGTGAATTTCCTAATGTATAAATTTGTATACCCCTATGTCTCCCTGGGGAGAGGCTTGTGCATTAAGCCATAATGTAAACTGCCTTCACTCAGAATCTTAAGATACATGAATGGCTAAGCAGCCATGACGCTGTCATAAGGCAAGTGGACCGCTTCATTCTTTACAACACCTGAGCCCTTCCCTAGCTCTCCGTCTGAGATCATATTATCCTGATTGCTCAGTGTCATGAGACTCTGACTGACAAGGGACTCCCCTTCACTATGTGGGGAAATTTGGGGGCAATTCTCTAAACTTTATAGCAAAAACTGATCAAATTTCCAAGCTATATAATAATAGCTAACATTTATGTAGCACTTTATGGTTTGCGAAATGCTTTTCATTTTTTATCTTATTTGATCAATATAAGATAGGAGGTACCATCTAGCTGAACTTTACAACTGTGACCTGAGAACAGATAGAATGATGAATTGCTCCCAACTGTATTTCTCAGCTTCATTAGGGGATGCTTGAGTACATTACTTAATCACTCTGGGTCTCAGCTTCCCATCTGTAGAATGAAGAGCTTAGATTAAATTCTCTCCAAAATCCATGGCAGCTCTGAAATACTGTCAACGCTATAAAATACAAGTGGAGGAAATCAGAGAGGAGTGGGAACAACCAGAAAGGTGACAGGGAATCCCACCGCTGTGGAAGCAGCTGTATGGGGAAAGTGGGGAGGTTTCTTAGTTGCTAGTAACTACTAGTTTTCTCCCCAGGCGAGTTGGAGAACTTACACCCCGTGATTGAGACTGGGGAAGAGGGGGGAAGTGAGCCAGAGTATGTCCTAGGGGTGAAGAGAGAATTGTAGTGGAGTGATTGAATTGGAGTCAGTACAGAAATCAATAGAGTGAATGAAGGGGCAAGAATGAGACTAGGGTGTTACTATGAGTCACAGTGAGGGTGGATGGTAGAGTTTGAATGAGTAATGATTTGAGGAAATGTGGAAAGAGTGGGTTCTCATGTATATACTGTGACTTTTTAGCTTAGAAATTATGTGAGAGAATCCTACTGCCCTCTCATCAAGTGATATCTCTATGGCATGAGGGGAAATGGTCAGGACAGCAATGGCAAGAGATCTCAATATCATGTTGTATATCTACATAGCACATTAGTGAGACCTTTACTCACTCATGTCCCATTCTCTACTCTCTCCAAGGTGGAATGAAAGGGGAAGGAGAGGATGGGCGAGCAGATAGAGAACTTGTGGGATGAATGAAATCATCACTGTCAATATAATATTGCTGTAAAGTGTATATAAATGGATCCATCACAAAAGGAGGGAACCAATCAATGGAAGCAGGTGGAACAAGCCCTTAAATTCCCTGAAAAGTGGGTATGTCAGAAATAGAAGGGATGTGGTTTACCAAGTAAATAAGTGACTAAAGATTTAAGAAGACAAGCACTATAGTATATGAATAACTACTGTTCAGTTCTGACATATATTGCCTGTGTAAATCCTGAGCAGGCAAGTCTCATAAGATGACCTTATAGAAGTATTGCCACTTTCCATGGCACCAATGAGATTAATTTGCTTTAAAAATAAAAAGATAGGACAGAAGTCAGAATTAAAACAAAGGAGCACAGACCAATGAGAAACAGCGTTTGGTATGAGGGAGAAATGTTATATATCATGTGTGGGAAAATACACAGGATGGGGAAATTGAAGAATCAGTCAACATTTATTAAGTGCCTACTATGTGCCATGCACTGTGTTAAGTGTCAGGAATACAAACAAAGGACAGCCTATATATATGCGCGAAACGAGCTATATACAGAATAAATAGGAAATAACATAGGGAAGGCATAGGAACTAACAGGGCTTAGAAAAGGCTTCCTTTTAATTGAGACATAGATCCATGAAAGAATGGAAAAGCAAGAATGGATAATCCTGTCTCTGGACCAACTGTGTGATTTTGAGTAGGTCACTTTAACCTTTCCAGCCTCTGGTTTCTCTAAAATGAGGAGATTGGAATAATGCATCTTTAAGTTCCTTCTATCTTTACTTTCTCTGAGGAACAGCAAGTCAAAATATTGTCCCACTAAATACAATGGTTAAGTTAACATTACCCAGAGAAGCTGTATTTCCATATTCTACTGAGCTGCCAAGGTATCCAAAATGTTTGGACAGCTATTGAGCAGCTGAGGACTCTGGAAGTGGAAGAACAGTTGTCCCTGCAGAACTATATTCCTACTCTAGGCTCAGAATATAGGAAAAGCTTTGGCCACATGTAAGAATTCTCCATACACCCTCAAGACAATTTAAGTCCCCTGTTGGAATCATTGCAAACAGTGGATGTAATGATGATGTACACTGCCAAATCAGGTTAAACAAGATCACAACTTTAATTCAATTTTTATTTATTTTCACTTCCAAAATCTTTCCCTCTCAACTCATCTTCCCTCCCCTCTTTGAGAAAGAACAAAAACCATCACAATTATGTATAGTCAAGCAAAATGAATTCCCATACTAGCCATGTCCAAAAAAAAAAAAAATGTTTACTCAGCCATTGCACTGATCATGGGGCAACGAGATGGTACAGTGGATAGAGCGCTTGGCTTGGAATCAGGAATATTCATCTTCCTGAGTTCAAATCTGGCCTAGTGACCCTGGGTGAGTTACTTAACCCCATTTGCCTCAGTTCCTTATCTGTAAAATGAGCTTGAGAAAGAAATGGAAAAACACCCCAGCATCTTTGTCAAGGAAACCCTAGACAGGATCACAAAGAGTTAGAAACTACTAAAAAATGACTGAACAATAAATGTGTTGATCATAGTTTCCAAGTCTTTCAAAATTGCTCATCACTATGATATTACTGTCCTTCATAAATTGTCCTCCTGGTTCTGCTGACTTCAATTTGTATTAGTTTATGTAAATCTTTTCAGCTTTCTTTAAAATCATCCCATTCATAATTTCTTAGAGTACAATAGTATTCTATCATATTCATATCCTATAACTTGTTTAGCCATTCCCCAATTGATGAACATCCCCTCATATTCCAATTCTTTACCACCATAAGAATAGTTACTATAAATGTTTTTGTATTTTTCCTCTTCTTTGAAGATCATGGTTTTTTGGTGTGTGTGTGTGTGTTTTTAGAAAGATTTTCTGACTTATATTATAACCTTGACAAGTCACATGACTACTTTGGCCTTAATTTTCCATTACTATTAAAGGAAAGAGATGGATCTCTAAAAGGGCTTTCATTTGTCCTCTGGTATTATGAACTCAAAGCTCCATTCATCCTATCACTTGTATAGATGGTACTTAAGGGACCTAGTTTAATAAATTCCAGATCTGAATGGCAAGGATGCTCAAGTTCCTACCATTGGGTTTGCCAGTGATTTTATAGCCTGCCCACATCTTTACTTGAAACGTGAGGAAACTGGGACCCAAAGAACTCAAGTGACTAATTGAAGATTACCCAGGATTATGGGCCAAAATTACATCAGCAGAATACATATGTGTGTTTACATATATACACATTACATATATATATATATATACTATATATATATATATATGTAAAAGCATATACAACTTCAATCAACAAGTATTTCTTAAACATCTGCTATGACCCAACTAGCCAGGTGGTACAGTGGATAGAGTGCCAGCCCTGAAGTCAGGAAGATTTATCTTTCTGAGCTCAAAAAGGGAAAAGGATACCTGACTTCAATTAGTCCAAGTCTTTAAAAAAAAATCAAGCTGTATGGTTGTAAAGAGGCTACCAAAACTTAAGAATATTTTATTTTAGGTTGTCCTCTCAACAGTCCTTTTGTCCTGCATCTCTATAATTCTTATGAACCTTGCCTGGGATATCTGGGCTGCTGAAGGAAACATTTATTGATGGCAATAAGTATTTTTAGAGTACCTACTATGTGTCCAACACTTTGCCTGGAATGGAGGGAGCAATAAAAAAAATTACAATCTAGTTGGGGGGGGGGGGGGGTTAAGATGTTATGTAACTATGCAAGTTACCTGAGTTGTAAAGACCTGATTGGATTAAATTGAGGAACCGAAACCTACCTCTTAATTTTTACCATAAGGAAACAGGCACCTAGATATTAAGTGACTGTCAAAGTCAAAAAGTTTGGACTCCTCAAAAGATGAAGGTTCATGTAATGGATAGAACACTGGATCTAGAGTTAGCTATCTTGCTTGAACCCATATCTTGGGTTCAGTTAATGTACTTACTGTGTGACCCAGGCAAGTCATTTAATCTGTTTCCCCTATCTTCAAAATAAAAGAGCTGGATGTGATGGCCTCTAAGGTCCCTTCCAGTGCTAACTTTATGATCCTATGATCCCTACAACAGTTGTTGTAGGAATTCAGAGAAGGCAATATCTGGTAGCAGACAAAAGAGCTGAGCCTTGAGGAATGAGTAAAATTCAGACAGACTGAAAAGTGGAGAAAATACTAGGAGATGGATTTAGGTTTTTCCAGGGACTTTGGGAAGGGTTTAGCCTGCCTGGTGCAAAGAGGCTCAAGTTGAGAAATATCCAGAGATAAGGTGAAACAAGGAGGTTTTTTCAAACTGGACCCTTCACCTTAAAAATGTCTAGTTGAAAACCTCGGATGTTTGTAATATTTGTTCCTTTTGTGGGTTTCTGTTTGTGTGTGTTTACCAATTATGCAAAAGAAAACCTGGGTACTAAGCAGGTTGCCACATAGTTGAGAAAATGTGGTCATCCAGTTTCTGAGTTCTGCATTGCTTCATCTAATTTCAAAATTTAGTTTAGTGTTTCAGAAAAATCTACAGTCCCACTCATTCAACCTAAAGAGAGTAGTGTGGCAACATGCAAAATACAGTAAATCCCTTTGTATTGGCTGGTCCCTTTGCCCTTGAACTTACCGTTCACTAAGGGGAAGGGACACAGGGGTGGGGTTCTATTGTGGTGAGGTTTCCTTTACCACAAATTTCCTATGTGCCTTCGTCCCAGGGACCAGTGAGGGCAAAGAAAAAGGAACTAAAAGTTGCTATCCAAGCTGGAGAGAATGTTCTGTCTTGTGCAAGTCAAGACCAGATCTTCCCACGATTCTCTGAATTCTCATATTCATACTTTCAAAAAAAAAAACCAGAGAAATAGTATTTCATTACATCCTATAGTATAGCTTAATTTGTTCAGCCTTTCACCAGTCTTGGACATGCACTTTGTTTTTCATTCTTTGCTCTGATCTTCTGTTTTTTCAAAGATATTTTTCTTTAGGAGTCTTCTATAAGATGACCCTAAAGTAGATGTGGGAAGAGAGAAGGGGGAGGGGGAAAATATGGATGAAGGGAGAAAAAGAAGAGGAAGGAGAAAGAGACATTTATCGAGCCCTAATCTCTCTCCTTACCTCTAGTCTCACCTCTTTTCCTGCCTAGGATATCTTGAATTTGATGTTCCTTAAGCAACTCAGATTCAACATATCCAAAATGGAACTAGGCATCTTTTTCCCAAAACCCATGCCTCTTCCTAAGTTCCCTATTACTGCCAAGGCCACCACCATCCTCCTAGTCACCCAGGCTTTCAACCTAGGGGTAATCCTTTGACTCCTCACTCTCTATGTACCCATATTGCCAAATCCACTCCATCCAATACTCCTGTCGACTCTACTGTTAAAGTGATCTTCCTAAAGTTCATGTCTGACTATATCATATCTCACTCCCCCTCAACAAATTATAGTAGCTGACTATTATCTCCAGAATCAAGTATAAAATCCTTTGCTTTACTTCCAAAGGACTTCACAGCCTAACTCCTATTTTTCTAGCCAGACTTCTTATACTTTATCACAGGTATTTTACAGTCCAGTGACACTGGTCTTCTTCTTGTTCCACACACACAATACTCTACGTCCCAACTGCTCTGCCTTTTCTCCAACTGTACTCCATACTTGACATTCTCTCCCTCTAGGTTTCTCAGATTCCTTCAAGATTCAGTTCAAATCTCACTTTCACACAAGAAAATGTTCCTGTCCACGCTCCACCCTTCAACTCCCTTCCCCACACTGACAGTGCCTTCCCTCTGAATTTTTCTCCCATTTGCGTGTAGTACGTTTGTATGTCTTTTTCCTCATTCAAATGTGAGCTCTCTGAAGGAAGGAACTGTTTTATCTTCGGAGTTTAGTAAGCATAGTAAACACTTGTTCACTGGTTTGAGTCATGTCTAATTCTTCATGACCCCGTTTGGGGTTTTCTTGGCAAAGATACTGGATTGATTTGCCACTTCCTTTTCCAGCCCATTTTATAGATGAGGAAACTGAAGCAAAAAGGCTTAAGTGACTTGCTCAGGATCACACAGCCAGTATTTGTCTGAAGTCAGATTTGAATGCAGGAAGATACCTGATTCCAAGCCCAGTGCTCTATACACTGGACTACCTAGCTGCCCCAGTAAACATTCAATAAATGCTTGTTAACTGACGGACTGAACAACATTTCTAACCTCAGGTAGGTAAATTCATCTGGCCTTGGGGTTTCTATTCAACCATTTAGTCAGTGGGAGAATTTTCATGGTCAATAAAATGTGTACTCCAATTTATTAACTGGTAATAGTATCTACCACAAGGAAACCAATTCAGACACTAAAATACGCTAGATAAGTTGGTTGTTGAACTTGTTCTCTAAGAAGACCAAAATGATATCACTATGCCAGAGTCAAGTTTCAGTGTATCTGACTGTGGCTGATCAGACCAACATGAGCTTAGAATGCTCTACCACGGGGTGGGCACAAATAGTTCATGTGAACATTTGGGCTGGATTCTCTAAATCTGCTTTTCCAACCTTTCCTTTGAGCTGTTTCAATTCTGCTTTGTTCTTAGAGCACACCTCTAATGTGGGTATGCCATGCTGAGCAGTCCTGTGCCAGTGTTTCCTATGTCACACAAACAATTCCAAAATTCTTAAGAGCTGCCTTGAAAGTATCCTTATATTGCTTCTTCTGACCGCCATGTGAACCCTTGCCCTATATAAGTTCTCCATAAAGTAGTCTTTTGGGCAAGTATACATTTTGCATTCAAACAATGTGATCAGCCCATTGGAGCTATGCTCTCTGAAGCAGAATTAGAATGCTTGGCAGTTAGTTTGAGTACGGATCTCAGTGTCTGGTACTTTGCCCGCTGATCTTCAGAATCTTCCTAAGATAATTCAAATGGAAGCAATTCAGTTTCCTGGTATGGCACTGGCATACTGTCCAGGTTTCACAGGCACACAATGAGGTCAGCACAATGTCTCTGTTGACCTTCAGTTTGGCAGTCACTCACACTTTCCTTAGGAGTGTCCCAACACTGAGCTAGCTCTGACAATGCATGTGCCAACCTCATTATCAATATGTACATCCCTGGAAAGTGCACTATCAAGGTAAGTGAACTTATCCACAATCAAAACTTCTTCATTTGCTGTAAACAATGGTTCCATGTATGGATGGTATGGTAGTGGATGATGGAGCACCTGTATTTTTTCGATGTTAATTCTTAGGCCAAAAGTAGAGCAAGCAGCAGAGAATTGATCCATACTTTGTTGCATCTCAGATTCAGAGGCTGCATTGAGTATACAAGCATCTGCAAACAGAAAATCATGCGCCAATACTCCCTCCACTTTGGTCTTGTCTTGTAGCCTTTTCAAGTTGAAGAATTTACCATCAGTGCAGTAGCTGACCTTGATGCCATGTTCATCTTCATTGAAAGCATTTGACATGACTGAAAACATCATGCTAAAAAGCACTGGAGCAAGCACGCAGTCTTGTTTCACTCACTGGTGATTGAGAAGGCACAAGAGCCGTGTCCACTATCTAGAACCCAGGCTAACATGACATCATGAAATTGGTGTACAGTGCTGGTGAACTTCTCCAGGCAACAAAATTTTGACATAATTTTCCATAAACCCTCACAAATGACAGTATCAAAGGCCTTGGTCAGATTGACAAACATTGTGTACAGACTTCTGTTCTACTCCTGACATTTCTCCTGGAGTTGTTGGGCAGCAAACACCATATCAACTATTCCGCAGCCCTTTCTGAAGTCACATTGGCTCTCAGGTACATGACCATGTTCCAGGTGAAGGATCAGGCTGCCAAGGAGGACTCTGGCAAGAATCTTCCCAGCAATGACTTAGAGAGAGCCCCACCAAGTGATTGTCACAAGACAGTCTATTTCCTTTGACTTATTGAGACAATGGAGGCATCCTTGAACTCCAGTAGCAACTTGCTCAGTTTACATCTCAGATTGCCTGTTTGTCTTTCATTGATCTGGGATTGGTTGACCTCAGTGTCAGAGTTCAGTCCCAACAAAATTCCAAGCACTACAGATGCAAAAAAGGGACAAAACCAGCCTCAGTCCTTAAGGAGCTTTCATTTTTAACAAAGAGGCCATAATTAAATAACTAGGCACCTCCAAGAAATAGAGAGAACAGTCCAGTGATTTCTATAATAAGCACCAGATCCTGGTCCTGTACCTCTTAGAAAAAAAAGTTCCTCTGGCTATTTGGAAGCATTCTGTCGCATTCTGTAACTGTACCCCAGGACTTCTCCTGTGTTACTAGTTCACTTAACCTCTATATCACTCCAATGAGACTAACACTTCCTCCAGCTATGTTTCATAAGGAGACCCGGCTTGGTGAAGGACAAAATACATGAGTTCCCTAAGATTTTTTTAGAACAAACATCTTCAACACATCTATGACCTCACCACAATATGGGCAATCCTTTTGATGGCATAGAATTTACTGGTATAGTGGACAGAGTGCTGAGCCTAGAGTCAGAAAGCGGTCTCAGACACTTACTATCTATGTGACCCTGGGCAAGTCACTTTACCCTGTTTTCTTCAATTTCCTCATCTGTAAAATGAGCTGAAGAAGGAAATGGCAAACCACTTCAGTATCTTTGCCAAGAAAACTCCAAATGGAGTCATGACTTTAGGCAAATTCACTTTATCTCCCTGAACCTCAATTTCTTCATCTGAAAAATTAGAGGACTGAATTTAATAACCTCTTAATTTCTCTTTTCCACATCTAGATGTATAATCCTATGATGGGTCAAGAAAGGACCTGACTCTCTAAAAAGACCATGGCTATTTATGTCTTACATGTTGAGCTTCATACAGGAATCCAGGAAAATCATTTTCATCCAATTATATACATATATTCATAATAATACCTTTGCATATTTAGAGCTTTTATCAAGCTTCCTCCAGTGAAAGTCTCTGTGCATAGATGTTTCGTACTTGGCTCAGTACCTTCAGCTTCACTTGAAGCACAGGGGACATTTAGAGGGATCTATATATAACCACAAGAAAAAACAACAGAAGGACACAATAGGCAGCTGTTATTGCATTCACATTTTTTTTAAATTAGATTATTTCTAGAATCAAGCTGCCTGTGTAAACATAGAGTATCACTGCCTTCAGTTTAGCTCCCATCCCAATAATTGACATCCTTTCTTGGGAAATGGGTTTCAAGCCTCCCTTGGTGCTTTGGTGGAAACACTGTGAATGATTTTTGAAATGATTTTTAAGGGAAGTGGAGAATTCTAAGAGCCAGAGACGGGAAGGGAGCTCATTCCAGGTGGGGGGGAGAGGTAGGGGAGAGGAAGACAGTTTGCCCAAAGGTGTGGTGACTTGTGAGAGAGCTGTGTGTGTGTGCACTATAAAAAACCCCCCAAAACATGCTTTACTTTGACTGTACTTAAAGTCATTATTCTCTAAGGAGAATACTGAACAGTAACACTGGAAATGTAGGGTGGACTACACCCTTAGGGGCCTCTAATTCATGCTGCTGTTAATAATATCCCTTACTCCCTGTTTCTAAAGCTGAAGTTCTAAATCTAGTAAGGTGAACAAGCATTTACTAAAAACAGGAGATATAAAGAAAGGCAAAAAACTGTTCCCTCCTCTCAAGGAGCTCATAGATTAAAGGGAGAGACAATATATGAACAACCAGGCACAAATAAGATATATACAAGATAAACTGGCAACCATCAACAGAGCGAAGGCACGGGAGGACCAGTAAAAGCTTCTTGCAGAAGGAGGGAATTTACCTGAGGTCTAAAGGAAGCCAGGAAAACCAGGATGTAGAGTTTGGAAGGGAAAGCATTCTAGGAATGGGAAACAGCCAGTAAAAATACATGAAGTCAGAAGATGGAACGTCTCATGTATGAAATAATAAGGAAACCCATGTCAATGGATCTGAATCATTGTATACTCCAAAGGGAGTAAAATGTGAGAAGATTGAAAAGGTAGGAAGGGGAGAGGTTTTGAATGGCATTCAACATGAAATAGGATGTTGTATTTAATCCTGGTACTACCAGGTAGCTACTTGCACTTATTGAGTGAGAGAGGGGATCAGTGATGGGGCCAGAGCTTTACTTTAGGAAGATCACTTTGACAGTTAAGTGGAGGATGGACTAGAGTTAAAAGAGACTTGTGGGAGGAAGGCAAAGCATTGCCACAGTCTAGGAATGAGCTACTGGAGATCTGTACTAGAATGGTGGCCATGTCAGAGGAGGTAAGGGGCATATTGGAAAGATGTTAAAAGGTTAAAATGTTAATCGCCAACAGATTGGATATGAAATAGGGGTGCAGGTGAGAGATAGTGAGGAGTCAAGAATGACACCTAGATTGTGAACCTGGGTAACTGAGAGGATGGTGGTACCCACAGTAGTAATAGGGAAGTGAGGTAGAGGACAGTGTTTGAGAGGAAAGACAATGGGTATCATTTTTGGACATGTTGGATTTAAGATGTCTATGAAGCATCCAGTTTGAAATGTCTAATAGGTAGTTCTAGATGTGACACTGGAGATCTGCAGAGAGGTTAGGGCTAGATAAGTAGAGTTGAGAAATTATAATCTGAATCCATGTGACCTGATGAGATCAAAAAGTGAAATGGTATGGGGGAGAATAGACAAGGGCTCAGAACAGAGCCCTCTGGGACACCCACAGTTAGCAGCTGTGATCTGACTGAAGATTCAGCAAAGGAGAAGAAGAATGGCCAGATAGATAGGAGGAAAATTGGAAGAGAGCAATATCACAAAAACCTATAGAGAAGATAGTATCAAATGTAAGAGAGTGATCAACAGTGTGAAAGGCTGCAGACAGGATTAGAAGGATGAGGACTGAAAACGAAATCTATTAGATTTGGCAATTAAGGGATCATTGGCAACTTTGAAGAGAGCAATTTTGGTGGAATGATGAGGTCAGAAGTCAAATGCAGAGTCAACAAGAGAGAGGAAAGGAAGTGGAGGCACTGCTTGTAGGAGGCTCTCTTAAGGGGTCTAACCATAAAAGGAAGGAGACATAGAATGATAGCTAGCAAGGATAAATCAAGTGAGGTTTTTTTAAGGATGGGCTTGTTTGTAAATAGTTAAGAAATCAGTCAATAGATGAGTTTCACTGAGTTCTGTGAAAGAGTGGGGATGATAGAGAAGATAATCCGCTGAAGAGGGAATTGGTATCATTTGTGCATATGAATGACTTTGCCCTGACAGGGAGAGGGACCAACTCTTCATGTGAGTCATGGGTGAAGGAGGAAGATAGTGAAGGAAAGCATTTCAGAGATGAGATAAGGAAGAGGGGAAAAGGAAAATGACCTCAGGATTTTTTGTTTGTTTTCCAGTAAAATATGAGGCAATTTTCTTGGGTGACAAAGTGAGGGAGAAGAGGGAACCATGAGACATTAGACAGAGTAAAGATGGAAAAAGTTTGGTGGTGAATGGGATTAAGACTTGATTGGAGAGAAGCAAGAGGATTACTTTGCTGAAGTGAGGACCCACTTAAGATTGTGTAACATAAATTTGTAGTGGACCCAATCAGCATAGTTTTGTGTTGTTTTTTTCTCCAGCTCTGTTTAGCATCACAAGAATAATTTAGTAGTGGCTATAAGATTTATCTGTAAAGTGCACATCTGAAAGGAGAAAACCCATTATGAGAACTCACTTATACCTGTGAACCATCCAGAGCAGAGAATGGGACAGAAATCTCTCACTGTCTCACACACCACAACCACCACCACTCCCTCTTTAAGGGACACTAACATGGGACATTAACATGGGACACAAAATAACCCTTGCAGTCAATTAGTGGCAAGTGGACAAGATTGGTAATGATTCTAATATTTGTAGCTGAAACAAGAACTTCAACATCAAACTCAGATGCAATCCCAGATTATAAGACTGTGTATGTACAGTCAATATGTCTTTTATTTTTCCTTTTTCTTATCCTTTCTCCACCTCCCATCAAAAAAAATAAATAAACAAAACAAAACAATCTTCTTGTTAACACCCTTGTTTATGAATTTCTGCTCTGGGGCCCTGTCTATTCTCTCTCTGTGGTCTCAGAGAGGATGGGCGGCACCTTTCAATGTGTTATCACCCTAGATGTGGTTACACAGACAAAAAAATGGGCTTGTTTTGAAGAAATGAATGGGAGGGACTCACATATATCAGAACAAGTAAGCCCTAGGTTGTTTTTCACCCAGTGAAAGAAAGAGAAAGTAGAAGATATTGGAGTGTGGGAGGGTAAAGGAAAGAAGCCAGAGCTGGCAGTCATGGATGCTCTAGGATGAAGAGGCAATAGTATTTGGAGAGAAATAATTCCCTTGCAGACTTAAGCTAAATTAGGGAGTAGAGGGAGAGGGACATACCTTGAAACATATACGAGAATTTTTTTTAAATGACTAAAATCCCAAACTTAAGTATCTGATCAGGGAATAGAAAGCAAAGAGACCCAAAGAAAAAGTATATCTAACACTTGCTAAGGAGTGAGGGCTCACTCATCTCCTCATTTAAGCATTGCTGAGTGAAGGCACCTCCTTCCCCAGGGCTCTCCCCATTTAGTTTTTTTTTGGTAGGTGTTGATGAATGAGCAAGTATAAATATGGATTGACATCACAATCTAAGACAGGGAAAAAGAGATTGGTGGACTCATTTGCCACTGCTGTTTATAACCACAGAATCATAAATTTATAGCCAAAAGAGACCTCAGAAGCCATCGAGTTCAAAAACCCTCATTTTCCAGGAAAAGGAGGCCTAGGGAGATGAAGTGTCTTCAATTAAAAAATAAACATTTATTATGCACCTACTATGTGCCAGTCACTGTGCTGGCACTGGTGATATAAAAAGAGGCAAAAGCCAGTCCCTGCCCTGGAGGGGCTTACAATCTAATGAGAGAGACAACATGCAAACAAATATAGTTGTCCCTTCCACATGGCAGGGCACAGTGCCCCTGAGATCTGGAAAATCCACATAAAAGAAGTCTGAATTATTATGGTATTAAAAAATAAAATATGATGATATTATACAATGCTATACACATATTTTATACATTTCTGAGTTCCCAAACTTTTTTCTGTATCATCTACAGCTTCTGAAAAACTCCCCTAAAATTCCCATTTAATTTCTTATGCACACTCGCAATATATGGAAACCATGATGTGGAAGGGATAACTATATATACTGTATATACAATGCAAGTTTTATACTGGATGAACAGAAAATAATTAAAAGAGGGAAAACACTGGAATTAAGAGGGTTTGGGGAAGGTAGGAAGGGTACCTTCCTGTAGAAGGTGTCCAAAGTGACACTGGAAGTAGGTATCAGAGACAGGATTTGAACTCAGGTCCTCCACTTTTAGAACCACTGTTCTTTCTACTATATAACAATGATTCATAGGTGATACTGTCACTTGAAGGAAGACCACATAAAAAGCCAGAGACATCTTCACATACACACAAGTCCAGTGGAACCTCAAACAGCAATGTGATCCTAGGCAAAACCATTAATTTGTGTTTGCCTCAGTTTCCTCCCCTTTAAAATGGAGTTAATAACAGCACTTACTACCCAAAGTTGTGAGGATCAAGTGAAAGAATATTTATTAAGCACTTAGCACCGTGTCTGGCACACTAGAGGTGATTAATAAGTGTTTTTTCACTTCCCTTCTTGCTGATTGAAGGGAAGCTGAGTCATTATCATCTCCCAGCTGGTTTCTGTGTTTGTTCCAGCTTGTGTGGGTGGTGGGTAAACAGCTTTTGATGGCCTAATTCCTTAAAAGAGGAAATTGAGAATCACTGTCTAGGTGATAATAGGATTCGACTATTGGAAAGCAGAATCTTCTTATCTTCCTAACCCTATTATAAATTTGATGAGGGAAGGGACTGGGGTTTGGGCCAGGGGTGGGGAACCTGTGGCCTCAAGACTGCCGCAAGAAGTTTGGATTCAATCAAAGGGTAGTACTTGAGGACACAGAGGGCCACACGTAGCCTTGAGGCTTCAGGTTCCCCACTCTTGAACTAGACCTTTTTTCCATTTCTAAAGAAACAAAAGGAATCCCAACTTCAGGGTCTAGTACAATGGAAGGAGAGGGATTTCAGAAGATAAGATCCCAGATTTTTGTCTAGATTTATTCAAAATACTTCTGGAACTAGTTTGAGTCCAGCAACCTGGGGCTAAAAGCCTGAACTTGTTGGCCTTTGGCTCAGTGCTTTCCACAACCCCAGAGCAGTATTTGCATAAAAAGCTAACACAAGGAACAGAATTTCCAAGAGGTTTGAAATTTCAAATCCAGGAGTGGCTCTAACTATCCTCCCACAGAACCTTTGAAAAACAGATGCAATCTGGAAGTATTTTCATTTCAAAGGAGAAATAACCCACCCTTCCCTTCTGTTTTTCTTTTGGCTTTTTGCATAGTTTTTTAATGGCCTTATTCTTCAAAAAAATTTTTTGTACACCCTTGATGAAGTCCCAGGACAATTTTAATGAAAAGACATGATACGTAGAATGTTCCCCCCAAACAGCCTGATCAAAATGGTAAAGTAGTAAGTCCCAGCTTTAATTCAACAAACTTTTTTTTTTTAAGTATTTTTTGTGTGTAAGACAGTTTGCGATGTACTAGGGATACCAACACACTGAAAAAGTCACAGACGCTGGCCTCAGGGGGCTCACTTTCCCTTGGGGTGGGGTGGAGGATAGAAATACAACATAGATTGAGATAAGTAAATGCAATGTAATTTGAGGAAGGAGAGAGGGCCAATCAGGAGGCAGGCTGGTACAGTGGAAAAGGACTTAGGATCGAATGCTTACTTCTGTGTGTGACCTCAGGGAAGTCTTTCAGCCTTCCTTGTCTTCAATATTCTCATCTGCAAAATGATGCAATTGGTTCACATGCCTTCTGAGGTCTCTTCTAGCTCTAGATTCATAATCTGATGGACTGGGAAAGTCTGGGAAGGCTCCTCAGTGAAGACCTATCCCGAGCCTTGAAAGGAAATAAAGAATGTGAAAGCAAGAGATGAGGCAGCCACAATGCATTCTAGGAATGGGGAAAGGTTTCTATCAGTGGAAGGAGATGGAAGATGGAATGCAGGAATTCCAGAGTGGCTAGCTAGCAATTTGATTAGCCACTGTTGCCCCTAAGGAAGAGCATGAAAAAGAAATGTATTATAAGGTTCCCCTTATGTCCTGACCTACATCCTTCTAAGATGGGGAATAGCCAAACTACTAGGTGGTCTGGTCAGTTCTGTAGCTGCCCCGCAAGTAAAGGTCAAAGTCGGTCAGTCAAGTAGTTATTTATTAAACACTTAACATGTGCTATGCTAAGGACTGATGATAAAACAAAACCAAAAAACCCAGTCTCTGCTTTCAAGGAGCTCACAGTCTAAAGTGGGGAGACCACATGCCAACAAATACTTAGAAACAAGAAACGTACAGGGTAAATTGAGATAATATTGCAAAGTACTTCACATGATGCCGGACACACAATAGACACTTGATGAGTGTATTTTCTTCCTAAATTAGGGTAGTAGCAGAGGGTGGTTCTGTGATGGCTCTAGAGTTGCCCTAGAATTGACTATTCTATAGCTGGCTGAAGACCAATCCAGATTTCCCTCAGCGATTCCTCTTCCCTCACCACCTCAAAGAGAAAATGAGCTTTTGGGTTTAGCGGGACAGGCACTTTGACTTCTCCATTTTTTCCATAACAATAGGAAAAAGTATTTTCTTCTGGTTCCTGCCTCTCCTTACCATTTACCAAAGGGATTTTTTTCTGTCTTCCCATTCCTTCCACATATTTGGTAAGATAATCAAAGGAAGTAAAAAGAAATAAGATTAGAGATAGGACAGAAAAGAAAAACTTAAAGAAAAGAAAGAGGAGATAGGAAGAAAAAAAATAAAGAGGGATAGAAGAAAAAAAAGGGCAGGAGAACTTGACCGTTTTAATTTCTTTCTTCAATGGATTAGTGAAGTCTTTCCGATGCTTCAGTCACATTAAATGAGAAAATGTACAAGATCCCTCCTTGTGGTGAATGCCTGGTTCAAAGGGAGACAGTATAATGGATCACATTTGCAATGATCAGCCTGTGATAGGCAGATGCCACTGTGACCATGGCTGGCTGGTGAATGGTAGGGCCAGGGAGAGGTAGGTTTCCTGATACCTTCATGGTTAAGTTGTATTCTTAAGGAATCCAAACTCTGGCTTCTCTCATTTTATCATGGTCTTCAGTTCTCCTATTTGTAAAACTGGAACAGTGTTGGGATACGGGGTATGCAAAGAGTATTTCTTGAAGATTCCTTCTAGCTCTTAAAGTTCTATGGATTTATGGGTCCATGTTGAATGTAACTCTGACATAAATTCCTTTGATGAACTCTGAAGGTTTTCCCAGTTTTCATTTATGACTCTGATTGGGGCATGAGAGAGAGGGGGGCATTTAACCGTAGAGAACGAAAAACCTCCCTCTTTACTATACTCCCTTCCCAGAACCATGGGAGGAGTTAGGGAAAAGTGTCAAGAAACTGAGAGGAACCACTTTTATTGCCAAAAAAGTGTCCCATTCTGTGGATTTTTTTTAAATTGCAAAACCATCCCTGCTTTGCAGTGTGGGAAAGGAGTGGTTTACCAAGGAGTCTATATTTGGGCTTAGCTATTGAGGGGCATGACCTTTTCAATTGTGAAGTATTTCAGGCTCATCTTGACAGACTACCCCTCTAAGTTTCCAAGAGGCCAGACTATTTTTGGTTTTGTGGTTTTTTCACTTTTATTTTTCCTTGATGCTAATCATTCTCCTCAGTTTCAAATCCTCACTCTTGTTCTCTTTTCTGTTTTTGAACCCTTCCTCATTTTCCTCATTCCCTTTTTTCCTTCCATATTTTATCTATAGTGTTTAAAAAAGGCTATTCATTTTTGTAATCAATATTCTTATTATTCCTTATTATTTGATATGGAAAGAACAGGGAATTTTCCTGAAGAAGCGCGTGGAATGGTAGATCTGTTTGTTCTGTTACTATGAAAGGTTGGGCTAGTTTTAAGGGAAATCAAGTCTAGTTGAGGATGTACCTTCTAAACCTCTCTTCTATAGGCATATCACAGGTGCTGATTTTGAAAAGCAAAACCAAAAAACACATGTAACCTGTGCCTCAAAGACTCAAGATTAACATAAACCAGAGTCAGTCCTGGCTGTTGTTGACAAGTTGTCTTCCTTCGTTTCCTACTTTCCATGACCCCATTCAAGGTTTTCTTGGCAAAGATGCTGGAGTGGTTTGCCATTTCCTTCTCCAGTTCATTTTAAAGATGGAAAAACAGCAAACAGGGTTAAGTGACTTGCCCAGGGTCACACAGCTAATAAATGTTATTCTCAGGAAGATGAGTCTTCCTGACTCCAGGCCTGGCACACTATCCACTGTCCCACCAAAAAAGATTAGTTTCTTTCTTTGACACCATCTGGGGTTAATCTAGTACAATCTTCACAATAGAGCTTAGGGGTAGTTCATGTCCTCATATGTGAATAAAAATGCTCCCTATTCCCACATAGCTACTCAATGTATAATATAGATATTGCATATAGAACAAAGTTTATTTCACCTACCACACAAAACACATAAGATACAAAGGACTCTCAAGTTCCCTTGTGTAAAAAAGCATTCAAAAACCCATCAGACTCTCTTACCCTCAAGAAAGTAAAGACACTTTGGAGTTTATTGAACAAATAACTCCCTGTTAACCTTGGGCCTGTACTGTCCAAGAAGTTTAGAGCAATAGCCAGAAGACATACAGGCCTCTTATGGTTTCGGTTGCAGGATGATCTTCCCTCCCCTCCCTTCTCACCTGTTTCCCTTCTCCCTCCCTCCTTCTCTTATTCCTCTCCCCTCTCTCTTCTCTCTCCCCCTCCTTTTCCCCTCTCCTCTATTTGGTACAAGGAACACTATACATAGAAAATCTCTTTACCAGAGCAAATCCGTACCTCTTTTGTTAACTTAGTCACACTGTATTATTCTAGCTACTGTGAGATTAAGCAGTTTACCCAGGTTCATGCAGTCAGTAGATGTCAGAGGCTATGAATCTGAACGCCCGTCTTCCTGGCTAAGGCCAGCTAGGTGTCAGAGTGGATAAAGGGCTGGGCCTTGAGGCAGGAATATCTAAATTCAAATCCGACCTCAGCCACTTACTTGAGTTTACTAGCTATGTGACCCTGGGAAAGGAACTTATCTCTGTTTGCCTCATCTATACAATGGGAATAATAAAAGCACCTACCTCCCAGGATTGTGGTGAGGATGAAATGAGGTAATAACTTAGAACAGTGCCTGGCATGTAGTGAATGCTGCTCTGTAAATGTTAGCTATTATTATTTCATTGGGTTATAGCCCCTTGAGGACAGGAACTGTCCTTTGCTTCTTTCTATATTCCCAGCCGTTAGCAGATTTATTGTATTATATTGAATTAAATTGTATTGTCCTGGGCCTACTATGTTGTGATGCATTTGCACACATTCATACCCATAACATTTCTATATTTTAAGCCTTATTTAAATGGATCTAGAGTGTCTTCATTCCAAAGTTCCCTCCAACGATTCAGATTGCAACCTATCCATGCTGCCCATTCTACCGTGTCCTCTGCCCTCCCACAGGTTCATATGCTGAGTGGGCTGAATGACTTTTTTGCTTTCTTCTGACATCTCTAGAAGGTCAGTGAAACATTCTGTCAGTTCATAGGTTAATTGCTACTCATACCACATGGCCAGCCCATCTTTTCTTCCTGTCATCTAATTCCTCACTTCTTAGCGAGGTCTTTCCTCTCTGGGAAATACATTCATCATCCTAGAGGCCTCCTTCTCGTTCTTAAGATCTCAAAAGTATCAGTATAAGTAGGACTGTCCATATATTGTCTGTCATTCCTCCTACTTCACTGACCCACTTCCACTTTACCACCCCATTCCATACTAATACACTGTATGCTACTTTTGCACATTATTTATCCTGGAGAGGCTGCCATAGCTTGCTTACATCTATCATGCATCTTTCTAGCTAGTTGGCACAGTGGTTGGAGTGCTGCATCCGGAGTCAGGATGACCTGATTTCAAATCTGGATTCAGTCACTTATGATCTGTGTGATCCTGGGCAAGTAACTTAACCTTTGCCCCAGTTTCTTCAACTGCAAAATGACTCTAACAACAGCACTTACCTCTCAGGATTGTTGTAAGAATCAAATGAGGTATTGGTAAATCATTTAACACAGTGCCTAAAACACAATGGGTGATTAATAAAAAATTGTTCCCTTCTCTCTTCCCCCTTCCCCACTGCTTTTTTGAGTTGCTTGTAGTTTTCAGTCTTCTAAGACTAAGGAGCACCATGATTCACGATCACAGAGCATCTCTAGAAGGATGCTGAGATGGGCTTTCCCGGCAGTAGCTAGTTTGATATCACTGAAACTATTAGCTCCTTGAGGGCAGTCTTTGGCCTCTTTTTGTATCCTCACTGTTTATCTCAGTGCCTGCTACACAGTGGTGTTTAATAATGTTGATTGATTGACTATGTGCAAGTAGCACTGTTCTGGGTTACCTTAATGTCTCATCATGCATGGAAGTAACCTTCATGCTCAAAGTTTATGCCAATAATCTTATACATACACACAGTATCCCCAAAGTCTTAGTGAAGTGTGTGTGTGTAAAATAGACAAAAAAAATATGATTACTAACCCCTATTAGTGATCTTTGATGGGGGAAAAAAAGGAGGTGGGAGAGAACAGGAAAGGTATAATAGAACTGATGTGCAAATTGTCCCAATTTCTAAAAAAAGGTGAAGTGAGAAGATTCCCTAAACTATGGTCCAGAGAGCTTGACTCTGATTCCTGACAAGATTCTGGAAGTGTTTTAAAGGAATGAGTTGTGAGATGGAAGTAGTGACCAAATGAACCAGTATGGGCATAGACACTTACCGGTACTTCAGTGGATCTGAGAACTCATCGGGCTACATATTTCTTCCATTGGTACAGATTCCAAACCACCCATGCCTTCTCATCTTGTGTAATTCTTATCCATGTTCTTTCACGGATCTTCCACAGAGGAGTCATCCAACCAACATGATCTAGACCTCCCTCTATGACTAGCCCATATTTATATGGTTCACTAAAGTTTACCAAATGTTTTCTTCATAATACCCCTGTAAATTATCTTTATTTACATTTAGGGGAAAAAATAAAGCTTACAAAAGGTGTCCAAGGTCATTGATAATTAACAATAGAACTGAAATTCAAATTTGGGTTTCTTGATGCCCACAAACATTGTTTTTTCCACTACATCCTTCTGCCCCTCAGGGACCAGTAGAATGTATTATAAACAGGACCCAAAGGACTTAAGTTTGCTTCTTGGGACTTCTACTTACTGCTCAGCCGAACAAGTCAAATCACTCTTACCCATAACATCCTGTTAGAAGATTTAACACAGCCTGTCATGTTCTCTTTTCAGGCTAACCACCCCCAAGTCCTCCAACCAAATCATGCATGGCATAAACACAAAAGCCTTTACAACACTGACTGAGGAACATTTCCTTCTGGTTGTGCCTTCAAGAGGGCCACCTATGTCCTTCACTAAATGTGATGGCCCAAACTGAGTACAATCCTCCAGATATGGTCTGACCAGAGCAGAGGAGGGCGGGGCTATCACTTCCCTCCTTCTTAAAAGGAGATTATACTTCTTAATGCAGGCTAAAATGACCTCTGTTTACTTGGCTGTCCTATCACAGCATTTTCTCATACTGAGCTAACAGTTCACTATAACATAAGAAATGCTTTGCTGTTAACCCTGTGGTCTCTTCTCCTCCTGGCTGATGAGCCACTTTCTCCAACTCAAACAACTTGCATGCTCCTGAAAGCAGAAGCCAACTTAATCGTGTTGAGTATACCACACTTATCCTTTAAATCAGACTTGCCCAACTTACTCCACACTTGTGGTCAGCCAAAGGATTTCCGGCAGCCCATGAAAAATGTAGGGTTGCCACTGGATATTCTCCTGTATGTCATAAGACCTGCAGCAACCAGTCATCGCTATTCTATCTCTAGCCTGCCCTAGCTGAGGCCCAAAGAAGTGTAGCCTATTTTAATTTTGGCCCATACCGACTGCCAAGTTGTGCAGGTCTACTTAAATGTTTATTGAGTGGTTGACTGTATTATAGAAGTCGTTTTAGGATGCTAATTTCTGAATCTCCTCTCTTCCACCTCTACCTACCCCACACATGTACTGTTGGATAAATTCAGTTTCCCGTCTTACTTTCCAGGTTTCTGTGTAGTCTTGGTTGTCATTGATCTCTCTGGGCCCCTGAATCAATTCTGTGCCTTTTTACTGCTTTTCCCTCATTCCTGCCTCTTGCTGCTAATTTCTTTCAAGATTCAGTTCAAATCTCTCCTTCTACAAAAGGCCCTTCCTGAGCCACCTCACTGCTAGTGCCTTCCCTATGAGATTACCTCCCCTTCATACTACATATATGTTTGGTCTATGTGGTCTCCTCTTTTAGAATGCGAGCTCTTGAGAGTAGGGACTGTTTTTACCCTTCTCTGTATCACCACCATTTAGTATGGTGCCTGGAACATAGTAAGCATTTAATGTTTGTTGACCCAGTGACTGTCTCAGTTTCTTCAAATGCAAAATGACCTGGAATATCACTGCTATCCCTTTCAACTCGAACAGTCTGTGACTCTTTGATTCTTTTCCTGTGTGATGGAGAAGCTCTCATTCAGGACAAATTACTGTCTCTGGGAACCTGCTTATGGAGTTAAGGACCTACAGAGAGGAAATTGTTCTGCACTCCTAGGGACTATGCAGAGACTCTTTGTCAATTACAAGTAAATGAAAGATCTCCCTGGAAAGAAAGTATCATATTCTCTACACCTTTGACGTTTTAACATTCTGAGCATACTGCTGTGCTGAAAGTTATATGGAATATAATAGAGCTCCCAGGAAATTCATTACAGGCAGGAATCTCTGGTGCAGATATACAGAACTGAAGCTGACTTGGGGTACTCAGGTAATGTGAAATGACACCAGTGGTAGATTCAGTACAGGAAAATAATGCAACTTAAACATACGAATGATACATGTAAACGTCTTCCTTTGGTTGGCTGTGATCTGTGCCAGACCCTCCAATATATCTAACTTCCTCTAGAGGAAGTGGTGGGCATTGAACCTGGAAGAGAAAAATAAATTGGACTAAAATTGACTTTAGAATTTAATCACACCTGGAGGAATCTATTTGTGTGCTAATTGTGGTTTAGACTGTGTGAAGATCATAAATTTGAACAAAAGAAAAAAAAAGGAAAAGAAATAACATTCCATCCTAGAGGCACGACATGGATGCAGCATTGTGGCTTTACTTGTAGCCAACCTGTCACT
This sequence comes from Bettongia penicillata ogilbyi, assembly GCA_023548195.1. Lineage (NCBI taxonomy): Eukaryota > Metazoa > Chordata > Mammalia > Diprotodontia > Potoroidae > Bettongia > Bettongia penicillata. The sequence continues at coordinate 14,867,085 of JAJHZJ010000318.1, forward strand.
CCAGTGAAACTTGAGTAAGATACAAATAAGGTGGATTTCTTCCCTCTTTCACTACCACCCATTCACATGCAAAAATCTCTTCCTCTTTCAAAAAGCATGTGCTTTGTTACTCTGAAGCAAAATTCACAGCTTTCAATACTGGAATGCCTGATTCTTCCTGGGCTGTGGCTCTCATCTCCAAAGAACTCTTCCTTCTCCAGAGAAGCACCCACCTTGAATGCATTGGGAAGCTTTTTCATGCCAATGAAATTGATTTCATAAGAAGAGATCCGGAAGCGGAAGGGGCCCTTACCGAAACAGTTAGGAAACTTACTGAAAGAAAATAAGTCTCTTCAGGTCCTGCAATTTGTGTGACAGCATTCATCCTTGGAACTGTGACCTTCTGGTCACTTACTCTTCTTCAAGATGCATTATCGAGAAGACGATCAGAGTATGGAAGATGAAGATGATGACATCTTCAGTGAAGGTAAAGAGACTCTCAGAAGTTTTCCCTCATATCTATGGTCAGACTTAAGAAATATGCCTTGAATGGCTCTTTCTTATACTTTGACATAGAGTGGAAAGCTGTTGCCAAGCTGAACAATCTATTATCACTAGTAGCATACCAATAATGAGAAGGCCTTGCTAAATTTATTTAAAATGATGGAAACTGAGAATTCCTAGTGAATGATATGGGTAGGAATCTCTATTCAGGATCAGATACATAATAAAGCAAGGGGCTAGAGTCAGAAAACAATGCCAATTCTTCCTTCTTGTAAAATCATTGCCGGGAGAACGCCTCTGTACAGTAACAGCACTGATTCTCTGTCCTTCCCCCTTTATTTTGCTCTCTTCTTTATTTATCTTCTAGCCTGGGACAGCCAGACTCAGCAGCCTGTACATAATAGGTGCTCAGTATTTGCTGAATGAATGCAGCACAGGGACTGGATAGACATATTGTTTCTTAGCTTTTAGATAAATGACATGACTGGCATCTGCAGTGATGCTTAAATAATAACCTACCTATGACATCTGCAGTCATAATCTAAATTTTATTCCCTTACTTTCCTTTTCCCATCTAAATAGATGTAAGTTTCTTCATAGTGTTATGAACAGTAATGTCCAACAAAGGTTGTATGGTATGGAGAGGATAGTTATTGGTCCTCAAAATCAGGAAAACCTGGGTTCGAGGTGGATTCTGACATATACTAGGCAAGTCACTTAATTTTGATGTTCCTTCTGTAAATGTTCTCTCTCAGGATAATAATAATAGCTAGCATTTACACAGTACTTTAAGGTTCACAATGCGCTTTACATGGTTTTTCAAGTGTTCATTGCAGCAGTCCTATGACATAGGTGATATTATTATCCCTATTTTATAGTTGAGGAAATATTAAGGTTCACAATGCACTTTACATGGTTTTTCATGTATTCATTGCAGCAGTCCTACGACACAGGTGATATCATTATCCCTATTTTATAGATGAGGAAATATATAGTAAGTGTGTGAATCAGGATTCGAACTTGGATCTTTCTGATATCAGATCCAGCATTCTAGTCATTTCGCCACTGAGCCGTCTCTAACTCTGAAAAATGCTTGGGATCAGGTGCTTATCAGTAACAGTAAAGGGTGTTTTCTAATAATTTCCTGTACCAGTGAAATCACAGGTATATCCTACCCTACAACCACCTGCCCACTCACTTGCTCAAAAAAAGACTCCAAAAGTATTGACAGCCCAGATAGAGATATTTTCTTGTCTAATTATCACAAGGATATTTGAAGAACCAACAGAAGTTTTGAGAAAAGGATGAAAAAGGAAAAAATCCAGCTCCAAAGCCCAACAACTTCTCAGTCAAACTCAAACCAAAAAGCTCAAAACCTTGTTTGTGTTATAATTACAAGTAGCAAAGTGTTGGGGAAAATAAGGGGCTGGGTGACAGTTGAAGATTCAGTGCCAACTCATGGTCATTTCCTCTGTGTCCAAAAGTCAGCTTTGGTTGTGTGACTGATCTTTAGCCATATAAGGCTCTGAGATATCTAAGCATAGTGTGCTCCTGTCCTTTGGGACCTTAGCCCTAATTTTTAATAGAAATTCATTTACACTTTGCATTTAATGTTATACCCTTGAAACTCAAGGACTGTTAGAGAACTGAGAATATTTTATAAATAACAACACGCCTATGACATTTGCAGTGGTAATTTACATCAAATTCTCTTACTTTCCTTTATGAGTCATAGATGCTCACTTAATTGCATTTTTGAATGTATGCATGTGCAGAGCTCCTTTATGTGAAAAAGTTTTGATTTCTTGATACTTCAAAAGATGACTATCCCCTACAGAATGTAAATTGGCTGAATGAGGCTGTTATTAAATGAAAGATGCTCTCTGAACTAATCTGGATGTTTGTTGAATTGGTAACCATGGAAGTGGGCAGAAATCTACATTTAAATTCAATTCAACATTAAGTGCATGCTATAGATAAGACAAAAAGAATTCATACAATTTGGAGCTGCTCCTATGAAATACTAAGCTGAATTTGGATTCTATTTGGATATCATTTTTTATGTAAGAAGTCTGATGCAACTCCATGTATGGTATTTTTAAAAATTCTTCTTTGAAGAATATCTAATAAGGCTAATTTATTGTATCCTAACATCTTATTCTATTCTTTTATATTAATATGGGAATCTTTTTTGGTCTGTGATTACATTAATAAGATTTTTTCTCCCTCTCTTGCCACCCTCATAGGGGTGGAAGGGAGGGCGGCAGGAACCGGGAACCAACCATGTAAAAAATGCATATAGTCAAGTAAAACAAATTCCCATTATTTTTATTCATGTCCAAAATGTGTCTCAATCTATTCCTCAAATTTAACACTTCTCTGGCGCAAGGTGGTTAGCATACTTCCTCCTTTGTCCTCTGGAAGCATGACTGATCATTACGTTGATTAGAGTTATTAAGGTTTTTAAAATTGCTTTTTACAGTGTTGTACAAATCCTTCTCCCTGTTCTGCTCACTTCTCTACATCAGTTCATACTAGTCTTGCCCCATTTTACTGAAACTATTCAATAAGTTAGCTTTATATACTGATTTTTCACTCCTATTTCTAAACTTTTTTATCCTAATTTTTGGAATAGTATCTTCACAGTTGATTGTCAGTTTTGTTTTTGTGGTGGTGGTGGTTATGGGTGTGTTTTGTTTTTTTTAATATTCATAACTTGGAGTTAAACCTAGGTAGGATAGTTTAACTAAAACGTACCTCTTTGAAAACTTCTTTCTAAGAGTCCCTTTAGGCTTTCCCAAATAGCCAGCCCAACTTTTCTTTCCCCAAACTGACAAGTCCTTGTTGATATTCAGTTACTAGCTAAAGGGTTCCCCAGCTGCCGAGAGTTTCAGTTTAGGTTTCCCAGTTTAATTAGAAGAAGCTCCACCCCAGAGGATCATTAGGGTGAGGCTGGGCAGGGCAAGTGAATTGAAAACGCGTGCCTTGGGGTTCTCCAACCTCTGCCACTTTAGCCAGTGCTTTATACACTTCAAAGGACTTTTATGTGCCTTGTCTCATTTGCATGATTTGCCTCCACAAGTTTTGAGCCAGAGATTACAAACCAAATTTCAAGTAATTTTTAGTGGGTTGCCCTTTGGCACCCAGAATCCTGATTTGGGTTTGTCAGTTTAAGTGGAAACAGATAATTTAAATAAGTAGGCCTTGATACATAAAGTCAATATAAACAAACATAAAATTTCAAATCAGATACATTCGGGGATGGCTATTTACTTTTTAAAAAAGGAGTTTCTCAAATACAGTCAACTTTCCATATATATTAAAATAGAAATGATTTTTTAAATAATACATACAACTATTTGTATATTCACAGTGTAGTGGAAAGCTTTGTCACCTTAGGATCACAAATGACCTTGCACGGCTTAAGTTTGCTTTTTGGCAAAATGAAGTCATTGGACTAATAACCTATACAAATCTTTTTTTTTTTTTTTTAAATTCTGGGCTCGTGTTTATTTTCTTTTATAAATATTCAAGACAATAGCATCAGACAGAACACTTCCTGAGAACATAAAACTAAATGGAAGATATTAAAAGGCATTATCTAAATGCTTCACATATGGGCAAGGCAGTATAAAACTAACTCTGTTCACTTGAAAAAATATGAAAATCTGGTGGTTTGCAGGAAAAATTTTCTGGTAAAAAAACCTGAAACTTATAGACTACATGAAATGTATTTTAGGAAATATATTTTAAATATTGGACATAAAATGTACAGTAAATTAGTGAAGAATTCACTTATCCTCACTTTTATATACTGGAGTCAGGAAAATCTGAGTTCAAATTTGGACTCATACACCAGTTCTGTGACCCTGGGCGAATAATTTAAGCTCTTTTATATTTCAGTAAAATGTAAAGTAGGCATAATTATAACACCCATCTCCCAAGGTTGTTGTCAGGATCAAATGAAATAATATTTATAAAGAGCCTGGTATATAGTAGGTACTTAATAAATGCTTTTTTCCCCTCCTTCCTTCCTTCTTAGGCAATATTCTTTCCGTCTCTAGTTTCATGATCTAATAATTTGCTGGATAAAATGAGGCATACCTGTACGCTAGAATTAATACTTTGCTCCAATTCTATCCTTGCTTCATCTGATCAAAAATGCCTACAGAAATAAAAAGCTTATATAGCATGAGATACTTCTTCAACAAAAAAGGGAATGCCCAAGATCTTGTTACCAGGGCAACAGTGTTTTCTTGTTATATACATTTTTAAAGAACCTTTTCCCATCACAGGAACATAAATTTAAACTCATTTGGCTTAAAGCAATTACAGACCTGAATAGGTGTCACAAGAACTGAAAATGAAAAACAGAATGAAGGCAGGGGGAAAGGAAGACCCTTAGATCATTTCTTTAACAGTCTTTTTTATATTTTGTTTTTCACATTTGATGCTTTTCTGTGGTTTGAGGGAGTTTTAAGCTTCATAGAACCATGAAATATTGGTCTGTAAATCTGTTCACACTTCCAAAGTGAGGTTGACAGAGCTATCAAAAATAAAAAGAGCGGAAAAAAAAAAAAGAGCCACCTCAAATGACTGGATTTAGGTAGACACAAACAGAGTCTGGCTCTAACTCCCAAACAACACCAGCTGTCCACGTGTCATCTAGAAAACGTTTTTCTCAGGTAGTTAAGCTTTATTTTTTGGTTCAGCGATTGATTTGATTATCAGCATCCTGAAAGCACAGTAATTAGAATCAGAGACTCCCTTTCCATTGTTGCTTCCAACTTATCATATTAAAGGTCTTTCATCTTCTCGGTCACTGTGTGGTCTTGCCAGCCAGTCTGATGCGTGCTACTTATCTGTATGAGAAATAATAATCATCCACCAGGATGGTTATAATGATGATTGGAAAAAGAAAGCTATCTCTATACAGGAGTGACCCCTTGGCCAACCATCAGAAGTAAATCAGGGCTCATTAGAGCAAGATTCAGGTGGATTAAGGATGCCATTGGCCAGGTGGGGTCAGTCATTACTTATTACCCTGTTGGCATCTATAAAATAGTACTCGCCTTAGACACTATCAAACATTCATTCTCTCTTAGCTTTGGTACTACACAAAAATAGAATCATGCACACTATCATTAGGCAGTTAAGGATGCAAAGTATTTCTCAGCCTCTTTTATTTTCTGAACACTCAGAATAGCCAGTTTGCTTACAATATAACTTTTACAAGTCACAAAGGTATAGCAAAAACTTCAATTCTAACCCTGGAATGGAACCAGAGGCTGGTACCTAGCCCTGGGGGGTGAAAGAGTTCCTCTCCTTTACCACTTCTTCTAAGGAAAGCTTATTTCATCTCAGAGCAGAAAAGGAAAGACAGCTAGAACTAGTCACGACCAATATGATTCCAGAGTGGATAAGAAAAGGCCCCTTTAATAAGCAGCATCTACTTGCTATTCTTAAAATCTTTTAAGTCATTTAATCTTTTAAATCATCTATTTTTATATCAAGTACATTTACTAATGTCTTCCTCTCTGCTCCCCATCGTAGAGAGGCATCCCTTATACAAAAGAATTTTTTAAAAATGGAGGGCAGGGGGAACCAGTTCAATATCAACATATCAGAAATCTAATATTATATACAGTGCTCCCCACCCATAGTCCCCACCTTTGCAAAGAAAGTGAGGGGTGATAGATACACTTTCACATCATGTCTTTAGGATTTATTGCTCTTAAATAAGCAGCAAATTAATGAATGGTAGCAAGACTTGACTCACTTTAAAAAAAAATTCTTATCTATTTCTCAAGTCATTGCAGTGTTATTTCCCCTCAATTCCACAGAAAGGGGAAGTAGATTTCCAAAAGGGTAAGGGACTTGCACAATGCTTAATTGGGAAGTAAGACCAGGTATTAGAATTTTTTCCCCTTTTCTGCCTAGCCAGCTCACTTAGTCTGCTGGGCTACACTGGGTGGCTGCTGGGAAAGAGATTGCCATGACAACTGACTGATTCAGGTGAACAAACAGCAGGGCCCACCAGCATTGTTTTAGGCCCCTGGGTATACAAAGAAGAGCAAGACAGAACCCCTACTTTCTAAGCTCATGTAATTTACTAACAGTATCTCATTTAGGGTTACACAGCACACTTCTTAAAATTAACTTTATTATCTTTTATTTTTACATACTCTTCATTTCCCAGTATTTCTTCTGCAGAGCCATCTTTGATTAAAAAAAAGAAAAGGAAGAAAAAAAATTAGTTGAGTAAAATTAGCCAACACATCAATTAATTCAAACATTTCTATCTCCTTAATTCTACACACTCCACTCCTTCAGTTCTAATTGTTTTGGCTGCTATTACCTTTAAATTGTTGTCATCATTGTGTACATTATTTTCCTAATTCTGCTTATTTCTCTCTGTCAGTTCATGTAAGTCTTCCCATACTTCATTGTGTTTTTCATAATTATTATTTCTTACAATTCAATAATATTCCATCACACTCATATACCAGAATTTGTTTAACCATTCCCCAACCGATGGGTATCTACTTGGTTTTTAGGTCTTTGCTACAACAAAAAAGTGCTGCTATAAATATTTTGGTGCATATTGGACTTTTTATTTTTGGACTCCTTAGGAAATTCCAACTTCTGAAGCTTTTCTTGACCCTTACCCTCCCTTCCCCCTGAATTCTAGAGCCTTCCTTCTCTTGATTATTTTTAATTTATCCTGTATAAATCTTCTGGGTACATAGTTGTTTACATGTTGTCTCCCCCATTAGACTTATGAGCTCCTTGAGAATGGTGACTTTTTTTTATCCTTTGTATGCCCAGCACTTAGCACAGTACATGGAATATAGTAGTAATCACTTAGTGAATGTTTATTGATTGTCATAGGATCAAAGATTTAGAACTGAAAAGGATATCATCTAGTCCAGTCTCTTCATTTTATTGATTAGGAAACTGAGACCCTGAGAGGTATTATGATTTGTCCAAGGTCGTACATGAAATAGTAGGTCTAGGATTCAACCCAAGTCCTCTGAATGCAAAACTAATGATATTTCCACCATCCCATAAGTATATGCTTAACTGGGATCTTTTGGTCAAAGGGAATAGGGCAGGGTAGTCAATTTTGAAATTTAATTCCAAATTGTTCCCTAGAACAGTCAGACCAATTCACAGCCCCAAGAGTGTATTTGCTTATCTTTTCACAGCCTTTCCCATAGCACTCCCAACTTGTCATACAAAGAACACTACCATAAAAGGTTAAGTAACTAACCACTCCGTGTTTTTTAATGCTTTATTAATTCCCTTCTTTCTTTTTCTTTTTCACATTACTGTCATTTCCCAATGATTCCCCTTTCCCCTGTCCAGCATCAATAAAACCTTTGCTTCACAAGCAAAAAGATCAATACATGGGTCATAGTTGAAAATGCCTCCCTTATTCTGCACTTGGAATCCATCATGCCTCTGCCAGGATGAGGGAGGCATGCTTCACCGTTAATTCTCCAAGGCCACGATGGAGCTCCACTCATCAGAATTCTGAAGTATTTCACTGTCATTTTCCTCGACATTATTGTGGCACTCCTATAAATGGTTTTCCTGGTTCTGTTTACTTTACTTGGTATCAGTTCATGCTCTTCTTTTCTTAGAGTGCAATAATATTACATTACATTCATATGTCACAATTTATTAAGTCATTCTCCCAATCTGTGCATAGGGAAGGTGTGATTTTCATTGGTAAAAGGAACTCCTGAGTGGGGCTGTTCACACCTGTGCAACTTAAAGTCTTTGACAGTTGCCCAGAACAATGAGATTCTGTTAAGTAAGCAGCCCAGCATCACATACCCTGTATATGTCAGAGTTAGGACTTGAACCCATGTCTTCCTGATTTCAAAGACATCTCTCTATCCACAGACCCATGCTGCCACTAGTTCTGTGCTGCTGTAAGAATGACTTCTATAAATATATACACACACATACTATAAACACACACATACATGTATATGTATGTGTGTGTGTATATATGTATGTATATGTATATGGGACTTTCCCTCTGTCCTTCCCTCCTTGGAGTATATGTTATCAATAGGTCAAGGGCATGTATAGGTTAGTGACCTTTTTAACATAATTCCCAATTGCTTTCTAGAACAGTTCAAAATTCTACCAACAAAGCATTAGTATGCCTAGCTTCCCACTGTCCTGCCAATATTTACCACTGTTGTTTTTTGTTATCTTTGCTACTTGGGCTGTTTTATCTCATTACTAATGATTTGATCAAATAAGTTAATATGTACTGGTTGGTTTTTATACTTCATTCTTAAAGAGGACCAAAATGACATCACTGTCCTAGAGTCAAGTTTTAGTGTGTTGGATTGTGACTGATCTGACCAATATGAGTTCTGAATGCTCTACCACAGATTGGGCACAGATAGTCCATGTGAACATTTGGGCTGGATACTCCAAGTCTGTGTATCCTGTGTTTCCTTTGAGTTGCTTCAAGTCTGCTTTGCTTATAGAACACAGCACCTTCTCTGATGAGGGCACACCATGCTGATGAGCGGTCCTGTGCCAGTGTTTCCCATGTCACACAATCAATTCCAAGGCTCTTAAGAGAGACCTTGAGAGTGTCCGTATTGTTTCTTCTGACGACCATGTGAATGCTTGCCCTGTGAGAGTTCTCCACAAAATAGTCTTTTTGGCAAATGTATGCTTTGCATTCAAACAACATGACCAGCCCATCAGAGTTACACTCTCTGAAGTAGAGTTTGAATGCTTGGCAGTTTAGTTCCAGTAAACACCTCAGTGTATGTAAACATAACATAAAGTGCAAAACATAAAGTGCTATATAAGTGCTACCTATTATTATTATTTGCAGCATATCTACATGATTAATGGCTTACACTTAGTCTTTTGAAATATATCAGTCCACATCCTTTGATCATTTCTTAATGTTTTTCATGTTTTCTCTATGCAAACAATTCTATAAATTGGTATAATCAATTGTGGTTTTGCCAAATTAAAATACTTCTTTCCCTCAGAACCCACCAATTTAAAAAAGAAAAAGAAAAAATTTAAAAGGGCAAAGAGGTCATACAAAACAAATAAATAATCTAGTTAAAGTACATTGCATAAAGCAAGTGTTTAATAAGTATTAACAAATGAAATTCAGTACTTCAAGCTACTTAAACAACACCTTTATGTTGAAAACACTGTGGAATAGAATGAAAAAGAGAAGATCCTTGGCTTTTTGTTCAGTGGCAGCTAGAATTTCTCAAGTGATGGGCTTGAAGTAGGAAAAGCATTTGAAGGTTTCAGAAAAGGCAATTCCTTCTTTCTCACTTACCAGCATGAAAAAAGACAATTGTCCATTTTATAGAATTGTTTCCATGTAGAAAACATGAAAAACATTAAGAAGCGGTCAAAGAATATGAACTGGTATCTTTCAAAAGAATAAGTGTAAGTTATTGATTATGTAAAAATGCTGCAAATAATAACTTGACTTCTGAACATGAGCCTTGAATAGATGTCCTTTTCCTAATCAGTCCATTGCACAAGGTTGGGACATATATAAAATTTGATAGGGTTATTTATGTCCTTTTGACCACTATGTTAAGTTATTGGAAGACATTCTCTTCCTCACTACCCAGAAATCTCTAGGTAGCTTCAGCTAGTGCCAAACGGAGTGTGTCCTTTAAGGGGCATGAACTAAAAGAGTAGATGATGTCATTGCTACCCAGTTAGTCTGTTCACTCCATTGATTTATAGTGAGTTCTGTGTCACTTAGGCCTTTAGTAACCCCAGAGTTACCTATTTTGAAAGGAGCAAAGCTAATAGGAAGTTGACTATTTCTTGCATATAAAAAGACTTTGGAATTCTCATCCTTTTATATCCAGCAGAGGCTAAATGTTAAACAAATAATAATTAATTCAAAGAATATTTTATCTAAGACCTCTGTAGGATTTGAGCTTAATTATGGAACCTTTTACTATTTTATTCATTAGAAGAAAATATGAAAATAATCGATTTTGCTAAGTTGTATATTTCATACCCACACACATTGGTACAATAGGGAAAATATTTAAAATCTTTAAAAAAAAAAAAAAGACCCCTGATTTTTCCTATTAAATATGCACAGCATCTCATGTTAATGTGCCTAGCAAGTGTCAACTCGTTGAGCATCTTGGTTATTTTGGGACAACAGAATTTGCCAAAGCAGTTATAATTAGCTAAAACTAGAGCAAGTGGTGTTGGGGTTTTTGGTTTTGCTTTTTGCCACAGGGTTTCTGAGTGAGATATGAAAGAAGAGAAAGATATTCATTAAACCAAACAGGCTGTAACAGTCCCTGGATGCAATATGGAAAATAGAAGACTGGTGGGATTCTAGCTTGAATGACCGGAGATGAGAGGGAAAAGGATACCAGGAGTTCAGACTGGTCTAGGGGCATATTGAACAGCTGGCACATGGCATCAAAAAGAAAGGCTTTTTGGATAGCTTAGGAAGGACAATTCTGTGATGAACAATAAAGAACGAACTTGAGATCTGGTAGTAGTCTGATTACCTGGGAAACAGTGGATTACTCCAACTAGAGATTTCTAAGTAAAAATCTAGATAACCACTTATTGGGACAACATATCCAATATCCTTATTTAAGTATAGGTTGTCCTCTGAGTTCTATTCTGAAAGTAAGGTTTCAAAATTCCAGGATGTCCTCTCCAATAGAATTATAAGTTCCTTGAGGGCAGGGACTATTTCAGTTTTGAATTTGCTCAGTGACTGACAGGTAGTATGTACTTTACAAATGCCTATTGAATTGAATTGATGTTAAGTCTGTGATTTGGTCTGTGAGGACTAAAATTCATGTTTAACTTTATATTTTGGGATGGCAAGGTTTTGTGTTACTACCACGGGAGGCAAACGAACCAAATTGTATGATGGTTAGTCATGTGATGGGGTGGAAGAGGGGAGGGGGACGAGAGAAGCACACCTCCTAGTGTTGGTTGTTGTGTCATAAACATACCGTGCACCGTTACCAGTTTCATCAGCACAAACTTCTCGTATTTAGAGGAAGAGGTTTTTCCGGTAGTTAAGAAAAGGGAATTAAAATAATCTTCTTGACTAACCTACTGTAGCAATAGCAACAGTAGCAGCAACAATAACAATAATCTTAAAAACAAATTAATAGATTTAGAGCTATACAGAATCTTAGAGGTCATCTAGTCAGCCATTCCCTTGATTTAAAAAAAAATCCAGTATTGATACTTCTGTTTTTACTTCACCTTCATTTTCAGCAAACCCTAGTTTCACCCTATCCAGTGAGCCTTCCCTTGGGGTAAAGAAAAATAACCAAGCAAAACCTGCAGCTCTTATCTGACAGTTATGTGAGATGCTTTAGCCATAGCCACCTTGATCTCTCCAAGGAAAGGACAGGAGTGCACATCCTCATCACTTCTCTGGGCCAAGACTAATCACTAGAATTGCATAACCTTTGGTTTTATTTTAGGGATCTTTCTGTTTACATTGTAGCAGTAGGTAGCTCGGTGGTACCGTCTTGAACAGAGTGCTAAGCCTCAAGTCAAGAAAACCTGAGTTCAAATTTAGCCTCAAACACTTCTTAGCTGTGTGCCAGGGGCAAGTCATTTAACTTGTTTGCCTCAATTTCTTCAAATAAAAAGTGGGGGTAACACTAACACCTACTTGCCAGGTTATTGTGAGGCTCATAAAAGATCTGGGACATAGTGGATACTAGATAAATGCTTGTTCCATTACCCTTCCCATCCTTTTCTGGGTTCTGTTTACTTCATTCTGCATCAATTTACACTAAACTTTTTCCTTTTTTTTCTTGTTGGAAAACAATATCATTATATTCATATGCTACATTGTTTTTCAACCAGTCCCTAATCAAAGCGTTTCTACTTTGTTTCCATTTAAAAAAAGAAAAGTTATCCCAAAAAAACTGATCTGACTTGTAAAGAAACATGCCAGAAAACTATACAATTACAGCCTAAACAAAAGTCACTTTTTTCTTTAATGAGTCCCCAAAACTAAAGTACCCAATATAAAAAGAGTCCCAGTAGACAATTTTGCTCTGCAAAATTTTCAGTCCTCTTTAATAACAAAGGGTTTGATATTTATCCCGGACAAAGCCCTCAGATATAGCACTCTGTGCTTAGTCTTTCAACTCCCTTCTTGAACAGGCAGGTTGACATCCTGGAAAGTAGATATCTCATTATATATTTGGGGTTCTGGGATAACTGAGGGAATGGGGTGACTTAATACATGAGCCTCTATCTGATGTGATTTCCACCCCCACCTTAAACTCACATACCTCTATCAATCAGCCAGTTTAAATCAATTAGATTTTTACAAAAGGACTTTCACTGAGAAAGTATAGTAAGGCTCAAAGTACAACAGTATACACACATACATTCAATTGAACAGGGGGCATACTCTCCCATTGACATACCCACTAAGTACCTGGGGAGAGTGGACTCAAATTTGAAGTGCTTGCTATGGGAAGTCACCACTAAGTTGACTTGTAGGAATCACCTAGCTGATTGCCAATTCATCCTATAGGATATGGTATCTTGTCTGGCAGGGTGATTCTGTGCTATGCCAGGTCAAGCAGATCTTCACCATTTTTGTTGCTACTGGCTCTGGTAGTTGAAGTGAATTTTGATTCTTCTGACCTTTAAAACTTAAAGTCATTCATTATTACCCAGTCCATTGTGTTCTGTAAGCTTATTCACCCAAGAACAAGAATAAACAGTTAAAAGAAACTGAGGTGCCATGCATTCATGACCACAAGGCAACCAGGTAGGAAGGTAATCTCAGAAGCTGCTGTTCCTCTTACCTCTCTGCTCAGTCTTGAGGGCCTTGGCATATTTTTCTCTTCCCACAAAACCCACCTCATAATTCTTCCATTCTTATCTTTCATATGAATATCCAGTTTTGGCTCAGCACCCAATTAAAAGGCCACCACATAGGAAATAGTCAGAAGGCACCACAAATGCTCTGAACTGTGGAGCAAAACAGGCCCTCCATCATGCATTTCCAGAAGCCATCTCACTAAGTTCTCAAGTAGGTTGGCAGCAGGCAGAAAATATTATACCTGCCTCAGTGGTCAATCCCTACCCATTACACAAAAAAATTGGAAAAATATTTCCTACCCTCAAGCAGCTTACCTTCTGGTGGAGATAGTAACATGCACTATATAAGATACTTTAGGAATATACTATTCTATAGGTAAGTATATACAAAAGAATTGTCAAGAAATAGGCTAAAAAGTCATCTCACTCTGTGTTTCTTCTCCCTCTGTGTCTTCAGGTTTTTAGACAGTTATGCCATGGAGGTGAAATAACCCTAAAGGAACATTAACCTTCAGGGCAGCTAGGTGTGCAGCTGATAGAGTACTGGGCCTGGAGTCAGAAGACTCCTCTTCCTGAGTTCAAATCAAGCCTCAGACACTTAGTAGCTCTGTGACCCTGGGCAAGTGACTTGCTGTGTTTGCTTCAATTTCATCTGTAAAATGAGCTAGAGAAGGAAATGGCAAACCATTCTAATATCTTTGCCCAGATACCCCCAAATGGGGGTTTGAAGAATTGGACACAATTGAAAAAGACTGAACAATAACAAACCCTAACACACACACACACACACACACACACACACACACACACTATAGTAGCTGTGGGAGCTAGGTGCCACAGTGGATAGAGTGCTTGACCTGGAGTTAGGAAGACTTGAGTTCAAATACGGCCTCAGATATTTAAGAGATACTTATGACTCTGGGCAAGTAATTTAACCTCTCTCAGCCTCAGTTTCCTCATTTGTAAAATGAAGATTGGAATATTTATTACATTTCTAGGATTATAATGAGGATAAAAAGAGATATTTATAAAGCATTTGGACACATTAATAGTAACACTTACCTCATGGTTCCACGATGTACTATCAACAAAAAAGAGTACTGGCCTTCAATTAAGTGGTCCTGAGTTCAAATTCTGCCCCAACCACCTCTTACCTATGTGACTCTGGGCAATTTACTCTCTGGGAGGTGTTGGACTAGGTGACTTCTAAGGAGCCCTCCAGGATTAATACCATGAGGCAGTGATTTAGTGGTCCAGGGTCCAATCTCAGGAACATCAAGGAAACAACAAGGAAACAAACAGTAAGGGCAATATTTTACACATAAATTCTAGGTTTAATCTACAAATTTAGCAGTTGAAAATGACCTTGTTAACCCTAAGTTGACTACATCACAAGATCTTGGGAAGAAAATATATATGAAATTCCCTCGGTTAGAAAATATTCTCTCTGATTGATTGGATTTTTTCTCTTTCATACCAGATGTAATTATTGGAAAAATTATAAGCTGATAGAATTATGATAAAATCAAAAACATATCAAGGACCAGAAAGGATTTTTCCTAATGAAGGTGTTCCAAAATGCTTTCAGACTATTATTTGGGAGAGGAGGAAGTAAGAGGAAAAGAACTGTTCTTTTCCAATTTATAGTCTATAAGGCTTTGATTTGGCAATTGTGACTACTAAATACTCAGCGCTTTGCTCAGCTACCCTGCCCTTCCCCCATCCAGTGGAATTAATTCCCTGCTCTTCCAATTCCTGACACCTGTCACAAACCAAGAAAAGTTGGCTTAATCAAAGACACAAGCTGATTAGAATGGGACTGCTGAGACTAATCACTCCAAATGCTGCATTGGGAATAGCTAGTCCCTCTGGGTCATGCATTAGCTGTTTCAGCAGCTGTCTAATATCAGCCATGTTGGTAGGATAGGCCAGGACTGATAAAAATCCCATTGCTTGAAGCTGAGAAAACACACCATTTCCTAGCTCATTTCCACTTGGAATTAACCCTTTCTGCCAACCAGATTTCTAACATCAAGATGTATTCTGATGGTTTTCTTTTTGGGTGACATTATCTTGTTCTTACTCAAGAATATTGGAGATGGAAAAATATTGTGAACACTTTCTTACATATCAGGTTTCCCAAAAACAGATGTATGCTGGTAAATGTTTAACAATTAGCTGGGGGTGGGAGGGAGGGGTATACTCCACATACTTTTTTTTTTGCATGTAATTTGGGTTTAGTGACTTGCTCAGGGTCACACAGAGGCTGAATTTGATCTCAGGTCTTCCTGACACAAGATCTGGTGCTCTGTGCCACCTAGCTGCCCCAACCAACTTTTAAGTTTGATAATATTTTTCCATCACTTGCCTAAGTCTAAACAAATCTGCAAAATAATAAATCTGATTTGTATAAATGCTCACACTGAAATTTTAACAGTTGGCTTTCAGGAGCAGATAAGACCTGACTCTAGCACACCTCTGCCGAAAATCCTAGTGCAGTTTTAAACATAAAAAATATCAGAAGTATAAATACTACAAACATCATTTGAAAGTTTAACTGTTGAAATTTCTTTGGTACTTGTTAAGTTTTGTGAATTTTTAAATAATTTTTAAAAATTTTATTTTTAGTAAGACAAGGAAAGCTATTATTATGTATTGCATGTGGGACAGTTTCTGGATGACACTTTCTCAGACCATTGGATAAGTAGAGAAGATCCTCTTGCTTGGCCACTTCAGTCACCTGAACCATCTCCATTAGACGTTTTTCCCTTGGGGCTATGTCAAAACTGTCATATATACATAAAAAACCACATTCTTTGAATGATCTTAAAAGTCTAGAATTATAAATACAATGCTCTCAATCACTGAGCAGCTGACAAAGAAAGTTTTTACAAAGATCAAAATTCAAGTAGAGTTACATAGTACAAGATGTGGTGTCTGTGCTGAATTTTCATAAGAAATATAACAATATTATTTAAATAATATTGGGGGGTATGTTTGTAGCATTTATACTTCTGAAGTTAATAAACTTTACTGCTTTTGGATGCTGTGTGTGTGTATGTGATTCTCTTTCTTCCCCAAGTACCACTTCCTCTGTTTACTTTTCCCTGACAAACCACAGTCACCTGCCTACCCATCACCACAGTTCAGAATTTTGTGAAAAAAGAAAATCTGAGCTTTGTGATTTAAAGATAACACCACTGAAAATGTACATTATCAAGTATACAAAAATGTACCTGAGCAAGGCATCCATTTGAGATATTAAGTACAGACCTACTAAGCCCCATCTGGTAGTTTCCTTCTGTACTTATAAAAATTTTAAATGATAAAACTCCTACCCCTTTTCATGTGATAATAAAATTTCATTAGTGTGTGAGTTCATATGAATATGTATATATAAGTAAGGAACATACATATATACATACACAAGCACACATATATCTACAAATACATATACATATATCTGGTAGGAGTTGATTCTAATGTGTGATTTCATCAGTGTAAGGAATTCTTGGTTTAAAAATACCTTCCACCAGTGGAGATCAGCAACTCTCATCTGTAGCATATGTCTGGGGCATTGGGAATTTAATTCACCCTTCTATGGTCACATAATTGGTTTTAGAGACAGGACTTAAATCTATGTCTTCCTGACTCCAAGGCTACCCCTGTATCCACTATACCATGTTGCCTGTCATTTATTTTATTATTTTTATTTTGTACATATTTTGTATTCACTTATGTGTGGGTATATGTTATCTTCTCTGATAGAATGCCAGCTTGTTGACAACAAGGTTTGTTTGTTTTTTCCTTTGTATCCCTGGCACCTAGAACAGTGCCTAGCACATAGTAGATGTTGAATGAATGTTTATATATACATCCTATATATAGGGCAATATGGAGAAATAGATAAAGAGCTGTCCTTGGTATCAGAAAACCCTGAGTTCAAGTTCAACTTTAACTTTTGACTGGTCATGTGACCCTGGGCAAGTCACTTAATATTTCAGTGTTCCCTTATGACTCTATAAGGCTTCAGATTGTATGAAGAGTTGCTTAACTGCATTGGTTGAAGTTTCTCACTAGGAGCTCCTTATACCAGTGAAATCACAGATCCAGTAACAAATATATTTGTTATCTATATAAAGGTATGTACATAGATACATATTGTATATGTAGAATATGTGTGCATACATATATAAGTATGTATGTATTTTACATATGACAAATATGACAAATTTCTGTATCAAAATACCTAATGTATTGAAGGTAGGTTAGTAGCATCCTCCTTCTACCTGAAAGGATAGCGTATCTCTAACATCTTTCAGGTACCTTACTATAGAACAAATCTAGTAAAGCTTCCCAACATTCTTGAAACAAATAGGGAAAATTTTTTATAGCTATAATACTTCAGAATATCAAAAACCATCACCAACGTCCAACCCTTCTATGTCTTAGTAGATAGTCTTCAAACATTATAGTAACCAACAAACTCATTATTCTCTCCAAACCTAACTGGTCTGATCCTTAGGCAACCAATATGCACAGCCCATCACTGAGTCTAAATGTATAGCCTTTGAGAACTTAGTCTCACCTCTGCATCTTTCTAAGGTATCACAGTAGTACTCTATCTCTGTATTATGCACAGCCTAGTTTTGAAAACTGCCTCCGATGACGGGAGTGTCCAAGTAAGTACCGGAAACCATCTGTCAGGGATCTCATAGAGGAAATTCCTGTTTAAGAGTTTAATGAGGGTACAGTTGATAAAGATATAAATTTCCATCTTTACTCTGTTATTTATTACTTGTGTGACCTTGAACAATTTACTCCATTCTCTAGGACTCAATTTTCCTCATGTGTAAATTGAAGGAGTTGGACCTGCTCATCACTAAGGTGTCATCTATATCTAAATCCACGATCCTATGAGGTTGGACGAAATAATCCCTACTGTCCTTCCAACTCTGAAATTCTTCCACAAATCTAAATTAAGCAATATGTCCATTAATTGAACCAATGACTATCCATACACTCAATTCTGGGCGCCAGCTTCTAAATTATTTTGCCTTTTGTAATTGAAGTTCCCTTATTCTCCCCACTCTATCCCCGACCCAATTCTCCAACCCTTTGGTTCAGTCACAGTTCAATTTAAAAGTAGAGTGCTATTTTTAGAAGAAAACCTAAGAGTTCCCCTTCCATCTCCCATTCTGTTTTATTCTTAGATCCTGAAAGATGATGAGATGGTGTGCAAAGCCTAGTGAAGACAGGGTAATGAATCAGGGCAGCAAAGAGAAACCTAACAGGTGGATCAGCAAAGTAAGAAGAACTAAGATGATATTGTAAGACCCTTTGACCCTTCAGAGATAGGTGATTTTATTTAACTTAAGAGATCTGTACTTTCTTCCCTACTGGCAGTCTCTCCATGGATATAGATCACAGTCCTCCAAGAACAGCCAATTTTTCCATAATATTAGGGGAAGAACAAAGAAAAGATTAAGACCTCGTTGATCAGAAATATCCATCTCAGACACATCTTTCTCTTTATATCTATTTTATAAGCCAAGAGAAAATGGTATGTTTGATTCTAGTAGCAATTCCATTGGCCAAACCGAAGACACCTTTGCAAATGTCAACCACTTGGACCTATCTGAAATTATTTATTAAGGCTTTGTTTCTTATTAGGCTAGCCAACTAGGTGATTGATGTAGTAGATTAATTTCCGGAGTTGGAGCCAGGAAGACTTGAATTCAAATCTTGCCTCAGACACTGGCTGTGTGATCCTGAGCAAATCACTTAATCTCTGCCAGCCTCAGTTTCCTCATCTGTAGAATGGGGATAATAATAGTATCTGCTATATACAGTTGTGAGGATAGCATAAGATAATAGGTATCAATTACTTTGTAAGCCTTAAAGTATTACTTAAATGTTATTTAGTACTATACTACATGTACACATTCAACCCTCTCTCTCATATACATAAACACACTACACGAAGTCTCAGGAGCTGTCAGTGAGTAGTGCTGTATCTCTGGGATGGTCCTCATACTGGAAATGAATCATCTTCTGATTATAAGATTAGAAGAGATTAATCCAGCTTTGATCATTCCCTAGCTGACTTGGTTCTTGTCTGTTTCAGCCATCTAGTACTGCAGAACAAGTTTGCAGTGGTTTTGCCTGCATATTAATGAGAATATGGAAAGCTTGCCAAAACAACAACCACAGGGAGAGAACATAAAAGCACCGGCACACACACCCGAACACACTTATTTATAGGGGCTTCTTGGCACGTCCTAGTTGCTAGGCATTAGGAGAAGCTGGAATGTATGGTTCCATTAAAGCCTTCTTTGAGCAGTTGTAACTTGCTGGAGGGGAGGGAAAAAAAATCTGTTCATAAGAAGGGTTAGGGATGAAAGTTCCAAAAGTAGAACACTATGTATATTCTTGAAATCTAGGGAGCAAAGAACTATTTTTAATAGGGAAACAACTATCTTTTGAGCTTTAAACTTATCACTCCAGCACATTAAATCTACATATAGGAGATAAGTAATTTCTCTTATCAGAGTTCTCTTGTTTTTCAGTTTCTCAGTGTGAACCATATGATTTCTCAATATTAGTTTTTAATGTATTTTTATTTATTTCATTAATCATTTCCCAATTATATGTTTTAAAAAGTAACAAACTTTTTTTTAATTTTAAGTTTCAAATTCTTTCTCTCTCTTGCTCTTCATACTTGAGAAGGCAAACAATTTAATATTGATTGCATATATGAAGTCATGCAAAACATTTCCATATTGGTCATATTGCAAAAGAAGATGGACAAAAAATAAAGCAAGAAAAATAAAGCTTTTAAAAGCATGCTTTGATCTGCATACAAAATTCAAACTTCTCTCTCTGGAGGCAGATAACATTTTTCACCATGGGTCCTTTGGAATTGTCTTGGATCACTGTCTTGATCAGAGTAGCTAATGTTCTCCTGACTCTGCCCATTTCACATTGCATGAGTTCATCTTCCAGGTTTTTCTGCTTGTTAGGATGAAGTCATCCTGCTCATCATTTCTTCTAGTACAATTGTATTCCACCACAATCATATGCCACAACTTGTTCAGCCTTTCCCCAATTGATGGGCATCTGCTTGATTTCCAATTCTTTGCCTCCACAAAAAGAGCTGCTATAAATATTTTTGTATAAAGAATTCTTGATCTTACCCTACTGGAAATTCTCCATAGACAAGCTATAAATTAGGGAAATGTTGAAGACCTAACTTTCTCTTACATGTTTGCCTTCCACAGTCTTTTTTTCCCCTCTCCTCTGCAGTCTCTCCCTAAGAGAGACTGGATTCATATCTTTCCTTTCCTGAAGAAGGAAGAAATCTGTCTTGTCTTATGTTCTGCAGCTAATTCTGCCCCTTGTGTGGGCAAGCCATATTCAGCATCATTTTCTCAACCAATGAGGAGAGTCTTATGCAACTATCCAGGCTTGAACCTGTATTACATATACAAAATTCTTTGAAAAATACAACAGAGATAACTTTGTTTAACAACACTGATTATTAATACCAACTAAGGCATGAAAGAGATAGAGACAGACAGAGACTTTAAACAGATATTTGCAGATGAGCTCTCTACAGATAGGTTTTCTTAGATGCTAAATCCTATTTCTCTTTCTAATCTAAGTTGAAATGGCTCTTCCTCCCTTCTTACAGCCTTTCTCATACATTGAAAGAAGCCAATAAAAGAACACATTCAAACATTGTTAGCTGTGCGGCCATTAGTGGATAACATTGTTTTAACAGCTTTAAGCCTTGGAACATTTCAGAGATTTCTAAATGAAATCTATAATCATTCAAAAGAATCCAGCCTTGTCCATATAGGAAAAACAGGAGAATGAAAAATGTCTTTTGTCCAGATTGTGATATGCATCAGAATAAACAATACATAAAGCTGGTCCAAAATGACAGCCATAGACATAGGTGCATAGACAATAAGCCTGAATTAGCTAAGAAGTGGTGAACAGGTTAGATTGCCTTTGGGAAACCAAGTAATGTTTTTAATGACCCCAAGCTTTTCCCTGAAGCAAAATAGAAAAATAGGTAGAATGATCATTTATTAAATACTTACTATGCATGAGGCACTGTCCTACCTTCTTAGAATACAAAGATAAGAGGAAAAAAGTCAATCTACCCAAAAGGAGCTTATATTATAATTGGGTTAAACCACACAAAAATGGGAGCTGAAGAAGTATTGGGGGGAGAGTACCTATATGGGTCCAAAGTGGAAAAGTCAAAAGAGTCAGAAGCAGAACCAGGAAAGAAATAGCATGGATGGCCCAGGCACTTCCTAAAATGGTGTTTTTCCTAGTGATAAAGTTCCCCCAGTTGTGGTAGAAGAATGTAATGGAATACTATTGTGCTATAAGAAATGATGAACAGGCAGATTTCAGAAAAACCTGGAAAGATTTACATGAACTGATGCTGAGCGAAGTTAGCAGAACCAGGAAAACACTATACGTAGTAAGAGCAACACTGTGCAATGACCATCTTTGATAGACTTAGCTCTTCTCAGCAATACAATGATCTAAGACAATTCCAAAAGACTCACGATGGAAAATGCTATCCACACCCAGAAAAAGTACTCCAGAGTCTGAATGCACATCGAAGCATACTATTTTTTCTTTTTTTGTGTGTTTTTTTTCCCTTTTGTTCTGATTCTTCTTTCACAACATGACTAATATGGAAATATGTTTAATATGATTGTACATGTATAGCCTATATCAGATTGCTTGCCATCTTGGGAAGGGGGGAGGAAAGGATAGGGAGAAAAAATTTGGAACTCAAAAGTTTATAAAAGTTAATATTGAAAACTATCTTTACACATAATTTAAAAAAATAAAATACTATTAAGTAAGAAAATAAAATAAAATTCCCCAGAGAAGGAGCATTAGCAGACACCTTCAGTCATGTATTTCAACATTTGACAACTTACACAACAGGGAAATTCTCCCTTATCTTTAACTCAATCCCATGAAGCAATTTAAGCCTGTTTCTTTCTCAGATCTTAATATAAATGGGTCTCCCTTCTTTCTAACAGTTTTTCTTATACTTGGAAGAAAGCCAATAAAGGGACACATTGGCATACTGTTAACTGTACAGACATTAAATAGTCAACAGTCAGTTGACTAATATTTGTATTGTACCAGGCACTTGAATTCAATGAAATGTCTATACATGTGGATATAAGGGGGAAAGTGTATTCTCTGTACTGAAGAGAAAGGAGAGACCTTCAGAATTAGTACATGGAACACAAGGGGCATTGCAAGCTAGCAGCTGTTGAACTTGAATTCCTTTTCAAATACAGCTCTTAGAGCTGAAAATACTCCCTCAGGAGTATTTGTACACTTTCTTATCTTCTAGAAACTACCAATGTCCAAGGGCTTTTCTTCATTCTGCCTTTTGCCACCATCTTGGATCCATATAGGGGATGAGAGAAGATGTTACTTTCCCATTTGTCCTCTTCAAGTACCTTCAGGCTTTTCAGACATGTTGTAGGAGGAGCAAGGAAAGAACGTACACAGAAATAAAGCATTTTCAGTTACTTATACATTCATCTGTTTGTCAGCAGACAGCTGATCCAGCCTCTCAGTCTAGCAATTGACTATGAATATATAACTCTTTAACAAAAAGTGAATTTTAATGCAGGCTTCCGTGGAGAGGTCACTTTCTTTGAATGCTAAAACAAGCCTTTGGGTTTGCCAGGATTTCTCTGAGATTTTTACTACAACATTGGGACAAACTATTTGAGCCTTATGACAGATCACATTTCTCAGTGGGTGAATAATTCATTAGATGGTGTGTACTGTCACTGTAGTGATACTGTAACCGCCATGCCTGTCTGTCTAATTATGGAGGTGACAGTGCTGTAGAATGAGGGCTTTTTTTCAAAACTGATATGTCAGGTTTAGGAATTGTGTGTGTGCGAGGGAAGAAACAAAAGACCAGGACCCAGAACCTGGTTAATATCACCAAGTTAGGATAGGGGTGAGTATTACTGTTTCTCCTCTCCTCCTCCTCCTCCTTCTGTTTTAGCAAGCTATATTTCATATTTCCACTTAAACTTCTGAAAAATGAAAATTCAAGACCCATAAAAATAGATCTTGTAATCTCCCTCTTTTACATACTTTTGTGTTAGCAAATGGAAGTGTGCTTTGGGAAAGGGATTATGACAGAGGGATGATGGACTTGGGGTGTTGAATGAGATAATATATATTTTTGGACATAGCCGATGCAGCAATTCATTTTGTCTAACCATGTATATTCGGTACAGGTTTTTTTTCTTTTTCTTTTACCTTCAAGGTAGGAAAGATTGAGAATACACTTTTGTTAACTGAAGAATAGAATCCTAGATGAGGAAATAACTAAATAAGAGTAGAAGTAAGCACAGGAATGAGGAATTCAGCTCTAGCTTAAGAACTCTTTCCCCTGAGTTTGAAGTTATTTGAATATTGAGCTCTATGCCTCTGCCTGTGTGGTAGTAGACAGCTCATTGAATCTCCTGGCTTCAGATGTACATGAGAACTGATCCCAATAACAACAAACACAGGGCTGGGAAGATTAACATTTTGTGACAAAAGGCCAAATTACCATCCTAGCTGTATCTTCTGCTTCTCCTTTCCTCAACTCAAATGTTCCCATGCTTTCGAACTTAAATGGTACCTCAGCTTAGGAAAGGTATTGGTATCTATCAAGAAGGAATCATTAATTAAAAACCATAACAGTACTCTTGAGTTCACTAAATTTCCTTTTAAAAATCAGGAAATGTAAGCTAAGGAAAGATTGTAAGTAGAGACATCAAAAGTTTGAGACAAAAAGAAAAAAACAAGAATGGATGGTGAAAGTTATTCTCTACAAAGCAAATCATACAAATTTTGAATGCCTTGGCAAAAGCCAGTTAGGCTCCTTTTTTGTTTCTTGCTAAGAGGAAATATGAAAATCCACTAGGTAACATGAAAGAAAAATCCATTTAAAACCTTAAGTCCCCTGTATATGCAATATATGTATTTGTGTATTATATGTTCTTTTATATGTTATATATACCTATATATGTATCCAGAATGAGTAGGTATTGAAAGACTAAAGATCATGATGAGAGTGAAAGGCAGATTCAGTAGGTATAAGAGAGTAGGGCAGGTGAAGAAAAAAGAGGTTCTATATAGGAAACCCTGAATTTGAAAGTCTTAGAGGAAAAGCAATTCTGAGTGAATTCAGTCCAAAGTGTGCTGAATTATTATAAAGGTCACATCAAGTGAGGAATTCATTGAGGTCAGGGTATTATCTGGTCAATATGAACACTGACACTTTCTTGGTCTGCTACACTGAGTCTGAGTGAATGTTGGCGGGGAGGATGGCAGCGCTGAAGAGGGGCAAGAAGGGTTATTTAAACATTTTGGGTGACTTTGATCATGGCTACTGGTGCTATATTAGGTCTAATTTTACTTACCACCTAGTTCAAGTGTGGTTACCTCACCAACAGCAGGAACCAGAATTCATCAATCATTGTCATCAGTAAAGGACTGTTAAATTTTTTTAGAACTTGTCATTGCTATTAAAACATTGTATTTCTTTTCCTAGGAATCAGTTTGTGTCCCTTTCCTTGAGTTCAAATTAATCTTTCCAATTGGGTGGCCCCAGTTATAAAAAGGAGAAGAGAAATGGAGCAAGACAAGACAAAGAAATTATCATAGAAGAGTCCTTAAAGGTTTAGTCTTCTGTTAGTGGCACAAATTCCCTCTACGTCACTGACAGATGGACATAAGGTCATGTCACTGCTAGAGATGCAGAACTTAATGTCTCATGAATATATTCCAATTTTTACTGCTCTAATTTATTAGGAAATTTTCCTTGTAGGGAAGAAAAAAATCATCTTGATTTAACTTCTACCCACTGATTCTAGCTCTTCCCCTAAGGGGCAAAGTAGAATAAGCCTACTCCCATTTCCACATGGCAACTCTTCAAATATTTGGAAACACACATCATGTCACCCCTAAATGAGTCTTATATCCTTAAGGTATGTGGAATGAGTTGGTGGATTTTGGAAACTCTTTTAGATTTTTCTGAAAGATTGTATATTGACCATGATTACAAGTAGGTGGAAGGAAAAATTCAATATAGCTTGGCTAATAATCCTCTTTCCAACACAGCTAGTTAGTGTGATCTTGGCCAAATGGAAACCCCTCTAGGATTCACTTTTCTCCTATAAACGTGGGTACAGGTGGTTTTAGGGTAAAATTAGAATCCAGGTCTCTGTTCAGTATATTCAATTCTTCTGTGCCCACTAAAAATGATCTTAAGAAGATCACTTTATGAAGATTCAATACCTCATTTCTAATTATCTGATGCATTTCCATACACATTTTATAGATCTTTATCTCTGAAGCCTTAAAAATGGAGATTGAATCTATACACCATATTGGCAAATTTTCACAACCAAATGGACTTTTATAATGAAACAAACAAACAAAAAATACTTTGCTTCCTAAATAGTTGTTTCTAAGTCCTGGAATTCTTTTTTTAAATGAATACATTGGAATTTTATCGTAATGCATAAACCAGGGTACTGTGTAAGTTGTGTCAATAATGGATCTTATCCAAATATAATACAGCATTAAAGTAACATCTACATTTGTATGATACTTTAAAGTTTTTTATGTGCTTTCATTTCCAATTTGCTCTTTGAGGACAGAGACTCTCTTTTTTGGCTTTTGTAATCTAGTTCCTATGAATTCGCTTGCAGTAGTACTTAATATTTGGTGAATTGAATTAAGAAGAGCTCAGACCTTATGCTACTGCCAGGCTGAAGTATTCTCCCCGACTTCCTACTTAAGTTTTCTTAAAGTACCTCGTCTACATCTATCCTTGTCCCCAACCCTCCTTACCTCCTAATAATCCTATTTATGTTGATGTCCTAGTCTACTAAACATGATAGCACGTAAGTCCGTGGACCTTAGGACACTGGGACGTTTTTTGGTGGGTTTTGGATTCTTTTTTTTGTTTGTTTTTTGGTCCTTGTATCCTCAGAACCCAGCACCAGTGCCTTTTGCATATAGTAAGCCCTTAATTGGGATTTGTTGAATGGAAACAAAGAAAACAATACTCTTTCTCTTTAAAACAAACAAATACAGCCCTGTTCCCCCAGCGCCTTTAAAGGCAGCCTCAAGCAATGAAGTAGGAGACTTTTCTATTTCACTCTTTCGAGATGGGCCACCCTACAGATTTCTCACTGGGCACCTTTTATTGAGAATGCAATACCTGTTCAGCTTCTCAGTTACGTCCCCTCTCTGCCTTAGCCAGTGTACATTTCCTGTACACAGACTCCTCCGGGAGCAGGAGAGGGGCGGCACCTAGAGACTTGCGAAAGTATCTTGCATGCCAGATTGCTCCTGGAGTTCGATGAAAGTGAGCTGCCAAGCAGCTGTATCCGCAAGCCTTGTGCTCCCGATTCACTGGAGACTAGAGGGGAATCTGCCCGGATCTGCTGCCCGTGCTGCTGCTGCTCCTGCTGCTGCTATAACAGCGGCTTCCCCCTCTGCCCCCTCCCTCTCTCCTTGTCTCCCTGCCTCCCAATCTCTCTTGCTCCCTCCCTTTTCTCCTCCCTCCCTCTCTTCCTCGGAGCTCCTAGAGACACACTTGCTCTCCTTCTAGACCCCGTAACTTTACCAGGGGGATAGAGTAGCTGTGGTTGCCACTGCTAACAGGAGTGTCGTGACCTCAGCCGTGGCGGCTGAGGGCTACCCTGCCTAGCCCGACATCCTTTTCTATCTATATATTTTTTTGCCTTTTTACATTTCTTAAAAAATATCAACCAAAGCACTGAAAAATCCAGTGCTGTCTGCAAGGCTGGGCAGACCCCAGGGATTCTTGAGGCTTTTATTTTGCAAGGGGAGCTCTAAGGGCTGGTGCTGAGCGAACTTTTGTACCCCGTGTCATGAGAGGGAGCCTTCACCTCTAGGTGGGTAGTAACGTTTTGTTTTTGGTTTTTATTTCTGAGTATACTGGGACCCCAGCAAGCGAGCCGCTTGAGCTGTATGTGCCTGCCTGCCTGCCTGCGTGTGTATAGTATGTGTGTGCATGTGCAAAGAAGCAGGGTTTTTTTAGACTGATCTTTCCCGGTGTAAGGGTCGTGGACGTTGGCCCGGTGGAAAGCAGGACGTGCTACAGTGTGGTCAGTTCTGGGGAGTTTACTGAGGACTTGGCTGTAACGGGTCTGGAGGCAGAGCTTGCAGTCATGACCGGGGTGTCTTAGCCATGGACTCCGAAGGAAGGGAGATCTCTGTATTGTAGTATTAATAGCAGCCGCCGCCCGCTGACGCAGAGTAGTTTGTAATATTAATAATAAAATAAACGATGATAGTAGATAATAACTAGCATTTATGTAATGCTTTAAAGTTTGCAAAACTCTTTACATATATTATCTCCTTTGATCCTTATAACAACCCTGTGAGGTAGGTGGTGTTATTCTCATTTTACAGATAAGGAAACCGAGGCTGAGAAGACTTAAGTAACTTGCCCAGGGTCACACAAAGCTAAGAAATGTCTGAGGTAGGACTGAAACTCACATCTTCCTAAATCCAAGTTCAGGGATTTTTTTTTTTCAGTACAACACCTAGCTTCCCTTGTAAGAGTTGAGGGGTGGCATTGCTTGCAGCCAGCAGAGAAAGCCGCAGCACTGAGTGGAGACAGTTTCTTTTGGCATCTCAGGAGAAATGAGATTGTTTATCTCTGGAATGGGGTTCTGTGACTGCTTGTCCAAAAAATCAGTTTCTTGGAACCCAGCATTGCAGCTCAGGTCTCTCTCAGTCAGAACTCATCAGTTTCTTTTTGAGTTCTTGCAT
Source organism: Bettongia penicillata ogilbyi (assembly GCA_023548195.1). Lineage (NCBI taxonomy): Eukaryota > Metazoa > Chordata > Mammalia > Diprotodontia > Potoroidae > Bettongia > Bettongia penicillata. Next base: position 14,895,306 of record JAJHZJ010000318.1, read on the forward strand.
CTAGCTCACTGTCTGACCTTAGGCAGTTATCATAACCTCTTTGAGGCTTATTTAGCCCTATCTTGTCAATTCCCCCTATCCCTAACATCTAACAATTGCTTACTCCACCTGGTGTTTTCAATGCCCAGGATCCAGAATGAGAGCTAGACAGGAGTTGGGAAATGAGGAATCATTTGGTGGTTCAGTGGAAAAGAAATACTGGACCTGGAGTCAAATCCCATCCTTTGCCTTTACTTTGTGACTTTGAGTAAGTTACTTAACCTCCCTGAGCTTCAGTTTCTTTAGCTGTAAGATGAGGGATTTGGATCAGATGGATGTTAACATATATGAACCTTTGAAGGTTGGGTGACAAAGAAAGGCAAATACCTTCTACAACTCTTCCTTAAAACTCCCAGTAAATGGAGAGATAAATTTCCTGACATGGAATCCTGTGGAGGGTAGCATCTATAAACCCAGCCTTCCCAAGGAGATTTCCAAGAACTGTTAGCCTACAAATCCATACCATCCCCTTTCAGGGAGACTGGGCAAAAGAAAACCTGTGGTTTTATGATTTTTATTAGATCTGCTCTTTTTAAAAAGAAAGGTAGTCACTCTTTAAAAGATTTTCAGCTGACTTTTCAGGGTGCTAAGTGGCCACTAGAACAGAGTTTCCAGACAAGGTCACTTACTCTGAAGATTGAAAAGAAGATGGCTACATGAGCAAAGCAGAATAGAAAACTATGTTTTTGTGAGGGGTGAACCTGACAGTTTCCACTGAAGCTTATTTTATCATTTACGGTATAGGATGGCTTTTTATGTGTTTAGATGCTTTAGAAGGAAATATTCAATTTCTTAATTTCTTTTTGGCAGCAAAAAATAAATGACCTGTGTCTAAGGGAGGGTGAGACTCTTATCTTAAACTTTATAGCATTCTTGGATTGTGCCCAAGCAATAAAGTACTGACATCTGTGTATTACTTTCAGCCTTCCCATTTCTCTCTTTTTTTTCTCGAGGGACTGTAAAAGTATCATTTCCTTAGGTGAGTGTAATGTTTTGTTGCATGAGAGCCACATATCAAAAGTTATCAGTTTTCTGGGATGTATTCTATTATTTCATTCTTTCACCTGTTTTCATTTGGCTTTCATAGTCTCCTAGGCTTGTCTTCTGTTTGTATTTCTTTTTTCCCTTTTTGATCAGGGACTTCTGTTTTGCCCACTAATTATGTTGACCCTTATTGTACCTCATTTTTTAACTGCCACCCCACAGCAGGGTACCAAAGCTGTGAACTCTCCAAGAACTAGCATTGTGATGGCTATTCTCCAGTGCTTAATTAGGATGCAGAGAGCAGCTAGCTTCCTTCTGAATGAACAAAATGCAGGAGTGTATCTGCTCAGGATGGCATGGGCAAGAAGTTACTTCCTCCTCTACTGCTAGGAAAGATATTTCCCTCCATTCCCCCACCCCTGAAATAGTAGCAATGCATGGCTCCTGTCCAGGAAAGCAATGGATACCTTCTCCCTAGGAAGCTGCTGTCATGTCAGCATCTCATGACTTGTTAGGTTATTAAATTTAGTCTGTTCATTAATCATTGGACAATTCAATCCAACAAATATTTCTCTACTATATTCAAGGCAGGAGGTGTAGTGGATAGAGGAAGGAGGATCTTGGAGCCAGGAAGACCTGGGTTCTTATTCTATCTTTAAAATATACTGGCTATGTGATTCTGGGCAAGTCAATTACCTTTTCAATGCTTCCGGAAACTCTCTAAGACTTTTAAGTTGTGCAGAAGGTTACCTAAAGTATGGGTAGAAAAGGTTTCTTTATCTGGAAGTTTCCTATAACTATGAAATCACAGGACTGGTTCTTATCCCTAATTTTGTGGAAGACACAGGGTATTGTTACTTTTCCCCTATGAGGAGAATCTCAAATGGTATTACTTCCCCCTCTATGTTTGCTATGCTGTCATGAAAGTTTCTCCAACATCTCTTTTCCTTTAGAAATATTAAAAATCTGGAGTTTGAAGAAGTAGCAGGATAGGGTGTGAGCAAACTGATACCATGGAGAAAATGACATTTAAATTCTGGGGCCCCCACCGCAATCTCCCCCTTTTCTTTTGGTTAGCTTTTAATAACATCTCTAGAAGAACTAGAAGAGTGGATCTCCTCTTTTCGTAGTCACCCCATCATTGCAAAGGATGCACTAATGCAGATTCCAAATGCTGACGTCCATAAGGCAGCATGGTCCAGTGAAAAGAGAGCACTGTGTCTGAAGTCAGAGAATATAGATCTGAATCTTGCCTCCATTGCTTTCTAACCCAGAGATCAGTCTTTTCACCTCTTTGAATCTATTTCCTCATGAATAAAATGAGGGGCCTGTGGGGTACCTTCTAACTCTAACCCTATGACTCTGTGGTCCGTGCTGTAGGGATAAATATACAAATAAATATAAAAAGAACTACAGCTCCACTCCCACCCCACATTTGAAGCTGTAAAGCTGAAAAATCTACATGTGACTGTGATCTCTCCCTACACACCCACACATTTCTTATTGTACCCAAAACATTTTTTATGACATTTTGATTTGGTTCATTAGATTCTTGCATTCCTTTGCATTAAGAGACTCACATACAAAACCAGTTGTGAAGGGAGTCAGGACTTCTTGCAGTTTATATTAAACAGTTGTAATACAAAACAGCAAGTCATAGCCTTGAAAAGTTTGCAAATCAAACTTCTGTCTTTCTGTTCAGTATAATTCAAATGAGTGGTGGGAAAAGTTCCCCAGCATTTTTCTTGCATTCATTTTATTTCCTTTCTATTCAGTAGGAAACAAAATGTAAGTAGGTAGTAAGAGAGATAGTAGGTTCAACAAAGAGGAAAGGCTGTTTTATTTACATAACATGTCATGGGCAGAATGATGGCAGCCCTGACTCTATACCTGGACTTAACCCTGTAATGTAGGGGGCGGCAGTGCCCAAGAACATTTTGTGAACATCTCATTTACCAGTGTTAATTACATCTTCCCAGCTAAGTCCTCTGATATATAAGAAATAGACAGCTTGTGTTTATGGCCATTCAATGAGACAAATACCAGCTGAAGGAGACAATGGGACTTTTTGTATGCGGCAAAACCATAGAGGCTAGGAGTGCATAATTGGTACCCCAAAGGAAAACAGAGATGTAGAGTGGTATCATGAAAGTGTTGTTGGGTAATCATCCCACAGCATGATTATTAGACAAGTCTGTTAATAAAAGGAAAAGAAGTACATGACTGTCCTTTTTCATCTAGGAGAAAGAACCCTTTAATCAACTCCATTTCCCCTCTTTCCTTTTGAAATGATATCTTTATTAAGATTCTTGCTAAAGAAATTCCTTGCTCTTCTATTTATCTTGAAAACTAAGCCCAATCAATATGTATATAGTGACTTCTTACTGAGTAGGTGTAATAAATATTTACTGAATGAACAGTCTCCCTATCTTCCATTCCCTAAGGCCACTATGACATGAAATTCTTTTCTAAACCTTTAGTCTGAGGTATTGAGGCTGTGTTTTTTTTTGTTTTCAGTCTGTGTTTCAGGTATATATCTGGGAGTTTCCTATAACTATGAAAGTTTGAAGTGGCAGCCACATCTTACCTACCTAAGTTGGCAATGTTCTCTGAAAATAACAGATGTTTGCCTCAAGAGTGTGGCAGGTTATCTAGAAGAGATCATTTAACATCTAACTTCATGCAGGGGAGCCAGCCCTGGAAATACAAAATACCATCAAGAAAGGAAGCTTCTTTCATCTTAATTCTTTCTATCTATCCTAACTTGCTTACGGGTATATGTTTTCAGAGATCCTGGTTTCATTATGCTAACTATAAAAACAAATTTTTTAAAAATAAAGGAAATGAGGAGCAACATCACCCTATGACATTCAAAACGGTTGAATTATTGCCATTGACAGACCAAGTAAGAGAGTAGCAAGTGGCAAGAGAAGCATTTTCACAATCTCACATTTGAGAATGCATTCAGTAGTGAGCAACAAGTATGTCAGTTTCAGTGGAGAAATCTTCACTACTGACAAGATCCAAGGAATTCAATGAAATGTTCTCTTTGCTTTACTGTTGAGTTTTATTGAATGCCTACTGTATTCTTAGCTCTGTCCTAGGTGCTGACACAGACATAGAAGATGTGGTTCCTTTCCTTAAGGAGTTAGGGAGACAACACTAAGACAGAATCAATTTGAGACTAATATATGAGTAAGGACATCTTGGTCCTAGTACTGTATTTCATGGGACAGACCCCTGAAGTTATGAGTTTGGAGGATGATAAGGGCTAAAGACAGGCAGTGGGACTTGGACTTGAAGTATGGATTGGATTTGAAGAGGCAAAGTGGAAAAGGCTGGGAGAAAGGGAGATATATGAAGGAAGATGATTTGGGGGGAAAATGAATAAATTAAATTTATTAGAACAGGAATTGTATTGGAAAGCAAGGAGAAACCCAGTTGTTGATAAGGTTAATAATGTGTTGACAGTGGCAAAGGTAATAACATAAAAAGCAGACCACTTAGGAAACTACCTATCACCAGTCCTCTTGATTTTTCTGTTTGTCATCAGTGGTGACAAAAGTCATGTCTTTTCATCAGGCAAATTGTTTTGGGAGGAAATGAAAAAAAAATTCTCTTTGATTGACTCTATTCCAACTTGACTCTTTGTATTTGCCCTGGAAAAGATTCTTGGAAAAGGTGGAAAAGGAGAAAGTTGGAGGACATTTTCAAAATACAAAAGGAATAATAGATTAACATAGAGTGTAAGTATTGTTTCTTCTTTTAATAGGAAGGAGAAATTGAAAGTGACAGTTTCCTGGAATAAGTACAACTCCCATGATCTCACTGGGAGCTGGGGGCAAGTGTGCGTGTGTGTGTGTGTGTGTGTGTGTGTGTGTGTGTGTGTGTCTGTGTGTGTTAGTTACTGCATCAGAAGTACTGGACTCCCCTGTGCCCATAGGGAACTGACCATGACCAACAGAGCCTACAGTCTAAGAGGGTACTTCCTGCTCTCTCATAATTTCTATTCCTGCCACTCAAACAAACATTCCAATTAAATATATGTGCTGAAGGTTCCAGGTCAACTCTACTTACTAATAACCCTTTTAATGACAATATTCTGCATTCATTTCCAGGATCATTTTATAGGACCTCTTAATTTGCTTTTAACCATGGTACAGTCAAAGTAGTTCAGATTCAATTTATTTAATGGTATCCCCCAGGAAGCATTTTACTCTGTGTTTGATGGGAATAAGGAGATAAACCCAGAAATTGTTGTAGCATTGAAAATTACTTTAGAAAAGAAAGGTTCTTGGTGAGCCAGCACTAAAATATCAAATTATGTTTATAATCTGAGATAAGGTATAATTTGGCAAAAGCAGGTGCAGTCTTCTGGTCTATTTAAAAAGGATATGAAAATTTGGAATTGGATACTTAGAGCTTATCAAAATTTCTGTTTCCTTTCCCAAAACTATTATGTCCCATTCTTTTCAATAGAAGCAAAACTGCCTCTATGTTATGAAAATTGGGGTGCCCCGCCTGAAGTTATGAAAGAGAGTGTAGCTACACTAAAAGAACACAATTAGCATTCACTTGAAAGCAGTACCAATTTTTGCTTCTTCTCCCAAGTTTTCTCAGGCTGCATGTTAGTTTTCTATGACATCTCCTATTATCAATACTTTTACCTTCCTTCTGTTCACCTCCTGGGTCTATTGATTGGAGCTGCCCTTGACTGCTATTTTAACTAGGTTTCACCTGAATTCAAAGCATCATAGGGTTGATCTGCCAGATTCCACCACAGACACACCTCCCCCATAATGAGAATGTTCTGTTAATGTGTTAGTCTGTTTTGCCATAAGAAGGCACCCTCCATTGGTGATATGAAAGATAAATGAAGTCCTAATGAGCAGCTCTGATTTTTGAAACTTTTTTCTCCTAAATTATGGGTAATAGCAGCCAGTAGAGATTGAGAATCTGGAGTGATTATTAATTCTGCGCTTTGTGGTGGTTGTTGTCAGTGGAATCTTGCCTCAACCTTCCCAGACAAAGTAAGGAAATTGTTTTCTTTATCTGTTCCATTTTCGGATTCTTGCGACAGTCCGAAAAAGGAAGTTTGTCCTTTGGGTTGAATTTTATTTATGTTTATTGATCCAAAATAGGATAAAAATTACATATGGTTGGGTTTTTTTTCTCACCAGAAGTTATTTGGGTTTTTTTTTAAGTTCCTCACAGTGTCTCCTCACATCAAGATAACTTTCCAGATATTTTTGTTTGTTTGGGGTTGGGTTTTTTTATTTAGATTTCTATAAAATTATTTCCTTCCTTGTTGATGAAAGAAAATGTCTGAATCTGAAAGGGGTTGATTGAGAAAAGAAGATAGAGTGAATTAAAGGAAAATTCATTGAGCAAGGATGGAATTCAGAAAGAGAGTAATAGAACTTAGAGCAGGAAGAAATCTTGGACGTCTTCTAATCAGACCCCTTTATCTTACAAATGAAGAAACTGAGTCCTGGAAAAGTGCAATGGCTTGCTCACAGCAACAGTAAGGGACCTTGCCTAGTCCCTTCCCCCTCTTCTGTGCCTAAAGATTTTCTATTAGCTCATTCACAAAAAGCCACTTTTTGTCTCCAGTCATTTATCTGTAAAACAGGTTTGCTACATCTGCTTTTTTCCTCACAACCATACTTCAAGGATTGTTTAAATTGATTTTTCCATGATACATGAAGCAAGGGACCTTTATTAAAAGTGATAGTCTTTTTCACTAAAAGTACTACTCAGAGAAGAGGTGACCCTGAAATCTCAAAGGCCAGTTAGTTGTCAGATCTGGTGGAGACTACCTAGCCTTTGCATATGGAAGCTTATCTAAGAGTCGGTTAAGTTTTGGTCAGCTCATCACCAAAAGATTGTCCTTGAGTAATGGATTGCATATCCTGAAATTATCAATTAAAAGATGGGATTTGATGTATTTATATCATTCCTATTACATATTATGAAGTATAGAAATCTTTTTATAACAATGAATTCACAAATATCAATCTTATTACTAGTTCTATATAAAATGAATCCAGCTAATTCATCCCTCACCCATGTTACCTTACATTATATTACATTACATTACCCTATACTAATCTCCCCTCCCCTCCCTTCTCCTACCCTACCCTTCCCTTCTCCTACCCTACCCCAACCCTGGGTCATCCTAGGATTAATGGGAAGCTTTTTTTGAGATGAGTAATAGCTCAGAAATCTAAGGCACCTGCCATCTTCTCCATTATGCTTCCCCTCCCCTAATCAGATAGCAAGTATATCTTCCTGTGCCTGAGGAATACCAACACTGCATTTATTTGTAAATTGCAGCTTCTGATCTGTTGATTTGTGCATTCATCCATCCCACATTACATTGTGAAATAAGACAGCTCTATCTCTGGAAGAAGTTATAATTCCATGTGTAGATAGTATAATAAGGTTATGACTGTGGATGAAAATACAGAAAGGTCAAAGATTCCTCCTTATGGTAATTCACAGCAAGTGTCAGTTGTCCCCTTTAAAAACTCAGAATGCATAAATTTGATGACACGTAAAATAAACCTCATTCACTCATTTGCTTGATTTAGCCAAGTCATTTGCTGCTGGCCCAATCATTTGGATTGAGGATTAGAACTCTGACTTTCCATACAGTTTTTAAGTGTCACACTTCCAGTCACTACATGGCACTAATGACAGCCCTCCAGGATTGACTATATAATATTCACTGCCCAGTGCCTTCACAAATTTAGATTAGCCAGTTGAATGATTGATTATTTTATCCAAATAGGCAATGTGTCCCCAGAACACTTTCATTGGAAACCAGTGTATCACTTTTTCTCTGAGTTAACAATACACCAGATTCAATAACACTATGTTAGTGTTCTGTGTCAAATGCCTCCCCCTTTCTGATTGCAGAGGATAGCTTTTCACGATGCTTGGTTTAGGGGCTGCGGGGAGGGCTGTGCTAAATAATAGCAAAGGAAGGGCAGAAAGACCAGGGATCAGAATAGACGAAAAAAGGGAGCTTTGCCCTCCTTTATATAATGACTCTTGTCTGATCCATACCCACATGCAAAGTAACCCTTAATCAATTTTGTTTTAATTACTGAATGTGGGAAAATAGGACTGTTGCAAATGTATGCAGTTTTAATTTATGCATAGACAAGCTATACAGAATAATTACCTTGCAGTTGAAGAATAATGAATAGTGTCAGATCTGGTTAATCCATGCTTGGCTTATCCTTCTGTCTCTGTATCTAGAAGATTTTGAGTGGTAACTAATCTGTTAGCATGTATAAAATGTGCCATTGTTTTGTTAAAATAAAAAAAAGGGGGGGAGGGAATTAGTCTTCTCCAAATTCCCCTGATCTACTTTAGAGTTCTCAAATTGGGATTGAGGAGATTTGCATATAGTTTTCTGAGAAATAACTTCATATCTCTGTTATCAGCTCACATTTGATGTTCAAAAGCACAATATTTTTCTATCAGTGCAAGAGAATTTATCTGTATGGATTATTTTGATTCCTATGATACCAAAACATATATCATAGGATAGCAACAAATGAAAGGGAAAATTATAAGATGTACCATAGGTTCAGTAGAGATGACAGTTAGAAGGGAGCACCCTCTTATTTTACATATGAGGAAACTGAGACTATTTTTCCACTATAAAATTTTATTTTTAATTTATGAAATTAAACAAGCATTTCCATAACATAACACATTCAAAAAGATGATTGCACATGAAACAACAAATCTACTATTCACAATTTGCTGTTCTTTTTAAATATACAACAAAATAATTATATTTTTTCTTCCCTCTCCCAACTCTAGAAATAGCTACCATTATGCGCATGCACTCACATTCACATACACACATTCACATACACACACACGTAAAATTATTCTATACATCTATTTATCAGTTCTTTCTCTGGATGCAGAGAGCATCTTTCTTCATATGTTCTTTATGGTTAATCTGGGTATTTATAATAGTCAAAATGACTTATTTACTCAAAGTTCTTAAAATAATATTGCTGTTACCATGTACAGTTTTCTCTTTTCTGCTCATTTTGTGCTTCATTATTTTATGCAAGTCTTTCCAGTTTTTTCTGAAGTCATTGAGTTCATCATTTCTTATAGCACTGCAGTATTGCATCAAAACCATAGACCACAACTGTTCAGCCATTCCCCAATTGATGAGCATCTCTGCAATTTCCATTTCTTTGCCACCACAAAGAGAGCAGCTATAAACTTTAAATGACTTGCCCAGGACCACACAACTAGTAAGTGTATGAGGCAAGTTAATAGACAAGTCTTATTAACTCTAAGCCCAAACTTTATCCACTCTGCTCCCTAGATGCTTATAATAGCTGGTTAGGCACTCTTCACACCATGAAGCAAAACCGTTAGCCTGGATTTGGAGGCAGGCAGTGAGTATTGATAACCACTTCTTCATGTGGCAACCGGGAGGTCCCACTAGCTCAGCGTATTGTAGCAGATTGAAGAAAAAGAATTTAATAAAGTGTGCTCACCATTCCAAAGCATTGAAACGGTGAAGGTAAAACTTGCCTGTTGCATTTAACTAACTTTCTCTCTACCCTCTATGGAGTTCTCTTGAAGCCCTACAGAGCTATTCCCAGAACAGAGCCCCAGTATATAAACTGAAGGCACGTAAAGAAAGTCCCTACTGGAAGTTTCAGAAAAGGAGGAATGAAAGTTAGTATTTGGCAGGGGTGTGGTGTCTGACTTGAGAAAATGAAAACAAAAATTTCATTTACTCAGACAAAAGCTATTACTTAAAGAATTGGGTTTGGACAGTTCTAAAGGACCCATGATATAAAATGCTCTCCATCTCGAGAGAGAGAACTAATGAACTGAGTGCCGATTAAAGCATGTTTTTTGACTTTCTTTATTTTGTCTTGCTTTTGGTGGGGGGAGGGGGCAAGCTTTCTAATATGAAAATGTTTTGTATGACTTCATATGTAAAACTGATATCTCATTACCTGCTTTCTCAATGGATGGAGAAGAAACTGAAGGGAGGAGAATTTGGAACTCAAATTTTTTTAAACAAATGTTCAAAATAAATTAATATATTTCTTGAAAGATTTGGGCTTAAGTACAGCAATGTAAACAGAGGACTAATTACTAAATTTTCTACCTGTTCTTCTCTGTTGTGGTTATTAGTTATGCCATAAGCATTATAATCCAGAAACCAGTTTTTTGGCAGAAGGGTGTGGTACTCAATGCCTCTGTCTTGCCACCTGTTGCAACTATTGCCCTTTCTTTACCCTAAATACCCAAGTCTAAACAGTTGGATGGCATCTGTTCTTAGGTCTGTGAACACCCACATTGCTACCTCTGAAACAATATACGTCTTGCCAAATGACATATCCCTGGTGCAGAGAATTCTCTCCCTCCCATGACTCAAAACACATTCCATTGAGAGAGCTTGTCATTTTTTAAAGACTGCCTAGTGTGCAATCTGAATTCTGCTCATTCCTCTTGGTTACTCTGTACGCCTACATTCAGTCTTCTTCATTTTTCAATCCCAGAATCTAGCAATATGTTTAGAGAAGCATACGGTGCGAATAGCAATCATCAAAAGAAAAAATGCTCAGGGATAATGATCTAGAAGATATTGGCTGAAACATTAATTATACCTTGGAAATTTTTTCCTAATGACTTTTTTTAGAGCAAAATATGCTAGACACTTGTCCCATCTTTGATTCCAATTGCAGTCATACACATACACACACACACACACACACACACAAATAGATATATAGAACCAGTAACATTTTCTATAACTTCTATAGAAATTATCAATTTATAAACAAAAACTATTAGAAATATCATAAACTGCTCATGACGGTTTGTGAACCAAGTTTCTCAGAAACATTTGTTTGCTGAACCCACAATCTCCAGGATGCACAAGAAGCATTAAGCTAACCCTTCCAAAACCACAATCTCCACCCTGGAAATGGAAACGAAACTGTCCCAATATCACTAAGTTGAGACATTGTTTTTCATGTTCAATAGAACATTCAAACAAAGCACAGTGAAGGGTCTTCATTTACCTTTGGGATCTATCTAGCAAAGATGTTGAATCTATTCTTACTTTTGAAAGTTTCTCAGTAAAGGAAGTGGGTTGTTTAAGGGACTTTTAAAAATTACAGAATTCTGGTCATTTCCCATTACCACTGTATGAGTTTTGAAGTGTGGTGCCATTTTGAAGGTAGTGAGTCATCATATTTATGTCAATTAAATGAATAGGATGGAAGTCAATAGGATGATCCCTGTATGGATGAAATGGAATTAGATCTTGGATTATATTGGTGTTTTTTCTGATGCTTAGAGGAAAAGAAATTTAACATATATTATCATCCCCATACCTTTCTTTTGGAACTTTTGAGAAAAAGAACCTTAGCAATATCAGGAGAAAGAATCAGAAAACATAATGTAAATCAAATATTTGCTTCAGTTCATCAAATCAATCTAGCTTGTATTCAGTTAAGTACTCTTCATCACATTCTAAGTGTGGATGGGCATTAATTATTCTGTGACTTTGACTATAAAAGCAGAGAGTGAAGGTTAGTTTATTTCCTATTCTACAACTTTTAGAGTATGATTCTTCTATATAGTGTCAGGTTACCTTTGATTCCTATTAAAAGTAAGCTCTTAATAAATGCTTGTTGATTGGATTTTAAAGACTATTTCAAGGTACTATACTCTTTACATTTAGAAATGTGAAAAATTTTGCAGCTTGTGTTTTACTTTACAAACAGCATTGTACAAGGCATCTTCTGAAGTGGCAGCACAGTGTGGTAGATGGAGAGCAATCTTTAGAATCAGGAGGACTTGGGTTGAAGCCCTGCCTTCGACCTGTACTGGCTAGATGACCGTAGACCAGTCATTTATCCTTTTGGTGTATTCAAAAAACTATAAGGATATAAGTTGCAGAAAAAGTATGAACCTGCATTATTAGAGGGAGTTCTTCAAATGGGGAGCTCCTAACTCTGATGAAATCTCAGGTCTAATGACCTCCCTCCAAAATACACACACGCACATATATACACATATATATTTCATAGTGGAAAGCAAGAAAAGAAAGGAAAATGAAGCACTGATTATGGTATCTTATATTACTGGTAGAAGCAGGACCCTAAAGTCATCAGTACTCTGATAACACCTCCTTCTAGGACTCCTCATTATCTGATGGAGAGTTATGCCAAGAAACTGGGAAAAGAAAATTCTGTCTTCTCAATTGAAAGAAGTCTGGACTAGTAGAAAAGAGCATTGGCCTGTGATCTAGGAGACCTGTTCTTATAGTCAAACCCATTACCATTGAACTAGGCTCTTCAGACACATTGTCAGGTAAAGACAGGAAATAGAAATATTTTCAAATGGCACATACCTTTTCTCTGATTCTAGCTTTTCATGGCTGCCTATTCCTTTTTGACCTTGCTGATCAATCAGCCTCATACAACACTCTCCTGGATATTCTAAGTCCTGAAGGAGGTTCATTGACTCAAAGATATCACCTGCCTGGGAGTCATTATTACATCTTGTATCTCTGTACAGCTTTACATAATTTTATCTTTGATTTCTGGTAGAATGGACTTCTCTCCTTATATCCTAAGAAATTTTCCCTTGTAGATTTCCCTCCTTCCTATCCTCTACCCTCCACTATTGGGATCAGGAAGCAAGGCAGCTGTGAGTATCCCTGGCTCCAGAATTCACTTTCCCTGTGGGTCTGTTCTAATGTCCAAGTTAGACAGTCCCCAGACAGAAGCCTTTGTGTTTACACAGATGTTGACCTGAGTGGACCTGATGATCAGAGGGAGCTGGGACTTATTACAGCTAGTTAATTTAACCATGGGTGTGAATTGTTTTGTTTATTCCTGTCTTTGAAGCAGGACAAGTAGGCTCATTTCATAAACTAAGAGATCAAACTTAAATCCAGATAGAAACCAGCTAAATCCCTACCCTTAACTGGAGAAGACAGAGCAATATCCCATGACTCTGACCTCATCCTTATCTACACTGTGATCTGAAAGGAAAAAGGGTATCATTTGTTGTACCTGTCTAGATGAAATAGTTCAGATCCTCAATGCTCCGTCACTCTTTGTGCCTCCAAAGGCTCCACAGCTAAGTACGCTAAAAACCCTTGTTTAAACTTAGTGTATAAAAATTTAAGAATTATGTTCCTAGAATGTGAATGAGTTCTGCAGTTTTTGTAGAGAAGATTAGTTACTCAATTCAACAAAGCTTTATGCTGTCTGTCATGTTTCTGGAGAGGGGCAGAATGAGAGAGGAGAGCAGGGGAGGAAGAGGATCAGTGGAAACCACTGTCCAATCAGTAAAATGGCAAAAACTTAAAGATGATCAAGGACCACATTTTCAGTTGAGAGTAAGTCAAGGGAGTTCAAATCCTTCATACTGGTGGATGAATTGTAACTTTGAGTTTAAAAGGAGAGAAAAAATCTCAAACTTTAATCGTGGTTCAGACAAATTCCATACTAAGGGACTTGGACAAAGTCATCTGACCACTCATTTTCTTCCTCTGTAAAATGGACATATTGACAATATTCTGGGTAAACTGTGACTATCTGAAGGTTTTGAAGTAGCAAATGTTGTCATTTAGCCTTATCATAGGGAAGTGTCGTCCAGATTGGGAAATGGAGGACAGGTGTTTGGAAGCTCCAGGACTTTCCCCTTTTCCCTTTCCATTGATTTTATTGGTATGAGAAGCTTCCCAGTAAGAAAACTGTCTCTACCAATATAGATCTGTCATTATTCTTCATTTTATAATCTTAGAGTTGCCCAGGACACTAAGTGGTTAAATAACTTGCCCAGGATCAGTTATTCAGGATGAATCAGAGGCTGGCCATGAACCCAGGTTTTTCTGCCTTCAAGGTCAGAATTCTACCCCATTATGACTTGGTCACTGTTTTTTTCTGGATCAAAAGTTAAGCAGCAACATTTTGTACGTGCAAGAATAACCTGTATGTATTCATCAGTCTCCAGACAATTATTAGTATTGTTACTGTTGTTGTTTCTGGAAAATTGTTGCTTTACAACATGTAACTGAAACCATAGCTCCCACATAAACATTGATTTTTTTCCACCAGTTCCCCACCTCCTTGCATCAAATCACACTTTACCTGAAGATTAAATGGCCTCTGTCATAACACTGCTGCTGCATAACAACCTGCCACAGCCTCAGTCTACAGGTTATTAGTATGTGGCTGGATCTGACTAAGCAACATAAATTTGGCAGGGGGGAGGGGAGCCAAAAATAGTTCAGCAGATGTTATTCACGTGACCAACCTTACGGTATGCAGCAGCAAAGCAACTAATAGGAAAATGAGGAGACTAGAGATGCTCTCTCAGGTCCTTTTCCAGACTTATGATTTTTTTTTATCTGCAAATTATTATTCCTACAGTTTAATTTTCTAAAATCAATGGATAGAGATCATGAGTCTAGGTTGCCAGGAATGAACTTTGAAACTGCTCAATGATGACAAAACCTTAATGGAACAGCCTGTATTGCTTATGATCTAAAGTGAAACTCAGTGTTTAGATAAAACAATGGTCAGTCAGTCAATAAACATTTATTTATTAAATGCCTGTTATGTGCTAAGTTCCGGGGATACACAAAGGCAAAAGTCAGTCCCTGCCCTCAAGGATCTCACAGTCTAATAGAGTGGCCTGGATTTGTACTCGGATTCACTATTTTAGGAAGCATAGACTAGGCTAATTCGTTAAAAAAGTCAATTCAACATTCAACTGCCAGAACAGAGGCTCCAAATAACAATAAATAATCCTTTTCATAAATTCTTCAAACTTCCCAGCCCTTTGATTAGTGAATGCTATCATTTCCCCAGAGGAAACTAGGGTAGAGAAAAGTTAAGTAAGGTCACACCATGAGTCAGGGAGCAAACCCACAATGGAGCCCAGGTGCTCTCATTCCTAATCCCATGACAATCACTAGATTTCCCTTTAAACCCTAAGGAGCAGCCCTTCACATCAGTACGTATTATTTTCAGGCCTATAATAAGATGATTGGAAGAGAAGCATTTCAAGTGTTACTTTAAAAGGAGTTGTCATAACAACAGGAATAAAAAGATAAAATGCAACTACAGTTTCAAAGGCCTGCTTAAGTCTTGACTACAGCTTGACTCTATATTGATTTAAGGGTCCAAGGGTGGCCTCTAAGCTAATACAAGAAATTGGATTGTGTAACACTGCCAGATTTGCCACAGCCCAGTTGAGTTGCCATTTTTCTTAGCCTCACGATTACTTACACATCTATCTGCCCAACCAAAATCTACTTTAATCCAGTTTCATTTTTAGGAAGCCTAAATAAAAGCCAATTGACCATGCCACAGACGGGGCCATAGATGTCCAGCTTTCACTTAAGATGTACCATTGCTTTCATTATTAATAGAACTCACTTTCCCCTTCTACCTTCATCTAACTGATTAATAAGCACTGGAGAGATGAAATTATGGAAAGAGGATTGGAGCCCACTGTATATAATTAGGTCTCTCTATATCCATTATTCCAGAATCCAATGTCTATTTGCTACTACTTACAAAGCAGGAGGCAGCTCATTCTAATAAAAACAGTTCCAGAAACCAATAAATGTGGTTATTTCAGCAGAATACAAAATAGCAACAAAATAGAAGATAGTAATATTTGCTTAATACTTTTTTCATGAGAAGCAATAGCTAGAAAGGCATCAGACCCAGCCCAAAGAGAGACTCAGTATAAATACATGAGCAACCCAGAAAAGTGTGCTTGGCCTAGCACAGCAATAGTTTTCACACAAAGTCCAATCCAACAAACATACATTATAAAATACTTTCCATGTTGGAGCTGCCATGCAAAACCCCAGAGAAGACAAAGACAAAGCAGAAAAATACTCCTTCCCTCAAGAAGCTCACGGTTTTCTTCAAAGTCTTTTCAACAGACGATTTTTTTCATATAGGACTGATGGGGTCAAGTCAGGCCAGTGAGCTCTTAAATAAACCAATAAATGAGCCCAGATTGCCTTAATTTCTGAAAGCTCTCCCTGCTGGGATGGATATTTTCTAGGTCTGCCCCTCTACTCTTTCAGTCATCTTTGACTTTTCCTTCAAGTGCAGAATTACATTTTCTTTTTGGCAGTTTGTTTCTGTTGTCAGTTTCATGTTAATGTGAAGTTTGTAGCTATCCATACAAGGGCCAGTTTCACCCCTTAAGGAATGACTTGGGGTGTTCTACGTGTTCTGCTAACATACTCAAAAAGAGAGAACTGCAGCACAGCAAGGCCTAAGGGCCAGCACTTTGGACTCCTCTTTCCCTTCTCTCATTAACTAGCTATGTGACCTTTTACAAATCACTTAACTCATTTCCATGTGTTTCTTCATCTATAAAATGGGGAATTAACAATTGTTTGGTGTGGTTTCTTCCTTTTCGTTAGAAGGGCAAAGTATTTTTATTTCCTCCTCAAGCACAAGAGAATGGATTGTCTCTATAGGAGAAACAACAATTTATAGCTTCATAAATTTAGGGCTAGAAAAGACTTGAGGGGTCATGCAGTCCAAGCTACTCATTTTATAGATGAAAAAACTGAATGAAACCAAGAGGAGGCAATTGACTTAGCCACTGTGTGACCCACTGAATTGTCTGATTCAAAACAAACTGTAATCGTTCCACTGGTTGTTTTTCAGACATTCAATTGTGTCCAACTCTTCATGACCACATGGGTCATACCATCCATAGGGTTTTCTTGGCAAAGATACCAAAGTGGATTGCCATTTCCTTCTCATGTGGATTAAGGCAAATAGAGGTTAAGTGACTTGCTCAGGGTCACATAGCTAGTAAGGGTCTGAGGACAGATTTGAACTCAGACTAATCTTCCTGATTCCAAGCCCACTGCTGTATCTACTATGGCACCTAGCTGTTCCTGGTATGTCAAGTACTTTAAATCTATAATATCTCATTAGAGTCTTATAACAGCCATGTAAGACAGGAATCCCAAGTATCATCCCTATTTTAAAGATGGGCCAATTAAGGCTCCTGAAGGTTCTGTAACTTGTCAGCTTATAGTTAAGGCAGGAGGCTGAGATGTATTACAATAGAATATGAATCTGGGGCCCATGAGAAGCACCCTAGGGGCTGTTCAGTGACAATACCCATTTTCCAAGCCTGTCCTTTATTTTTTCCTTCTCTATCACTCCCTTTATCTTTTTATTCTTTTGCTTCCCTTGCCTTAGATCTGCCAGTAGCACCCAGAGGCATCCACCCACTAATGGTAAAGATGACTTTTAATTCAAAAGACAATAGTGTACTTTCTACCTGCAAAACATAATAAGGGATGGGAAGATGGGAAGAAAGCCACCCAAGATGGAACAGCTTACAGTTTACTAGGGGAGGTTAAAATACTATTCAATAGCTAATATATTCAGTGTGATGGGTCAATTTAGCAGTAGTATAAGCCTCCAAAAGAGGGAGAAATCTTTCCCTATTGGCTGATCAAAAAAGGAACAAAAGATTTTAGGGCACATCGATACCCTATTTGAAGCCATGTCTAACCGCTTCATTTTGCAAATGAGGAAATAGATATACAGAGGTAGACTTCTGCAAAGTCACATAGAGAGCAGCTGCAGAGCCTAGATGCTAAGCCAAGCCTTCTGATTCCCAGTCTGTTGCATTTTCCACTACTCCATGAAGCCTCATAAAGACAGTGACATTTGAGCCAGGCCTTGAACTAGAGTTAGGAGTTTTAATCATCAGGGCTGGGGGAAGGGGATTTCAAGCAAAAGGAACAGTAGTGTGAACATATATGCAAAAGGAAGACATAGCACTAAATGTCAGAGAAGGAGTGATTAAATTTGGCTTTAAGGAAAAGTTTTGTGTAACAGGGGTAGTGGGAGAGGAGACAGGTGGGTTGGAGCCAGACTACAGAGACATTCAGTGCTGGATTTGGAAAGGGTACAAAAGCAATGTAAACTTACATCTTAGTCTTTCATCTCCTTTTAGGAGAGGGAAAGCTTGGGATGGCCATGTATATGCATATCATAACTGTTTTAGCTTTAGTTCTGGGGACGATTCGGCCTCCCTGAGCTATTCTGTGGCCGGTATCCCAAAGCAGAGGCACCCAGGGCAATTACCCAGATTACTGGTAACAGTTTTGAATGTCTGTTGGGAAATTAGTATAGTTTTTCAATATGCTAAACAGCAGACTTGAACTTCATTAACTTGGTATATAATACTCTCAGTACTTCTCTTTTTGGCCCTGAAATTCAATCCAAAGGCTGACCACTGCATACTTCATTTTCCTCACTTTAAGAAATGGGCATATTTAGGCAGCATGACGTAGTGCAAAGAGCTCTGGACTTGGAAGTAAAAGAGAGAGAGACCTGGCTTTGAATCCTGGCTCTTTATTAGCTACGTGGCCGTAGGAAGGTCATTTCAACCCTTTGAGCTGCACGGTCCTCATCCTTAAAGTTAGGCAATAATACTTGTTCTTTCTACCTCCCAGGGTGGTTGTAAGGAAAGCATACCATAAAACTTAAGTCATACTTAATAAAGTGGTATATAAATGTAAATTAATGTTATTGCTATCACTATTATTAGAATTGCCTAGTCAAGGAGAAAATGATACTTAATCAGATTATTACTTTTAAAAATCCATTTTTGTTGAAGTCTTTGGTTTATGTTACCAACATTTCACCATCAGAAAAACAAAAAACACCTACCCTTTATAATAAAGAATAAAAAAGAAAAGACAAAATCAGGAAAACCAACCCACACATGATAAAAAGGGCATCTCATAGGCAGTCTTCCATTCTAGGAAGCCAGGTGGCGCAGTGGATACCTCTTAGGGCTAGAGCAGCTAGGTGGTGCAGTGGCTACAGCACCAGCCTTGGAATCAGGAGAATATGAGTTCAAATGTAGACCTCAGACACTTATTAGTGATATGATCCTGGGCAAGTCATTTAACCCTGACTGCCACCAAAAGATAAAGTAAAAAAAAGTTAGCTTATATATAAGCTATTTATGAAGTTAGTTTATCTATAGCTTATAGGGCTATTGGAAACTCAGATGATATAATATATGATTGCACTATACACATGGAAGAGCTCTATGTCCTATGGAGCCACGGCCCTGTCATTTTAAGTGGGTCTCTGAAAACTTTTCTTTAGTACTGTTCAGTTGCCTTAATCAAGATACTACATCATAGTGTAAAATTTGTTTAGTAAATAATATTGATAACTAATAACTGATGAGTAAAAAATTAGGAAAATCTTGACACGAAATATTCTGCCTGGATGAGGAAGGGATGACATCAAGTAAACAGCAAATCAATAAAGATTGTTTAAGTGATTTCTATATGCCAAGCATCAAGATAAATGGTGGGCATTTAAAGAAAGGCAGCCCTTAAGAAACTTATATTCCTATGTGGAAGATAAGATGCAAACAGCTACATACAAATGAGATATATAGGATAAAACCATATATATGTGTGTGTATATATACATAACACATGTGTGTATATGTGAAATACATATTTATGTATATAAAATTTGTATGTCAGGAAACAATATATTAGGAAAAAAAGAAGTTAAAATATATATACATACGCAGAAAAGATTAGTCAACTGTTCTGTAATAGGTACCCTGCCACTGTGTAATAAGCAAGCATCTATTTTAGGCCTCATGTTAAACAAACACTACCATCCAAACAGTAGCAGGCTCCTTACATCCAAACCCATCAGGACAGCTATTTTAGTGAATTATACCTTATTGTCCATGATGTAGGGAATAGCAGAAGACAACTACAGTTTTCAGAAAAGCTAAACAAAGCATAGGGAACTTTTCAGACATGAAGAAATCCCACTTTCACTTTTTATCAATCTGCTGCATTTCAACTGAGGGAATGGATAAAGCAAAACAGTGCTTTATACAAGTGACAAAGTCCAGGAGTCAGAAAGACCTGGGTTCAAATTTGCCTCTGACCCTGACTAGCTGTGTAACCCTGGGCAAGTCCCTTAACCTCTGTCTTGCCTCAGCTTCCTCATCTATAAAATGGGGATAATAATAGCACGAACTTCCCAGGGTTCCTGTGGGGATCAAATGCGATAATATTCACACAACACTTAGCGAACCTTAAGACACAATATAAATGATAGCTACTATCATTAAAGTACAAAACTTTCCCAGGCGGCTTTTGATTAGTTCTTTTTTTTCCCTGTCAAACAAACTTGGGATGGGATAGTACTTCCTATCATCAAGAGGAAAGACTGTGTCAGAAACTTATGAAGTAGTGAATTAATAATTATGAAATAATGATTTTTAGACTTTTTGCCTGTTTTATTTCATCACAACCGTTACCCAAAAGTTGCTGGTCGGTTGGCTTACGTAACTAACATTTGGGACTATCTTAGGAGCTTTGCTATAGGGATAACAAACCACTTTCATGCCGTGAGGCTCCAGTCGATATCATTCATGTCATGTCCAACTCTTCATGACCCCATTTAGGGTTTTCTTGACAAAGATCCTGGAGTGCTTTGCCATTTCCTTCTCCAGCTCATTTTACAGATGAAGAAACTGAGGCAAACAGAGATTAAGTGACTTGCCCAGGGTAACAGTAAGTGTTTGAGGCTGGATTTGAACTCAAATCTTTCTGACTCCAAACTCCATACTCTATCTGATGCACCACCAAAAAAAGAACATCAGTTAGGCATCTACTGTATGCAAAACACTGTCCTAAGCACAAAAACAACCAAAAAAGGGAACAGTTCTTCCCTTCAAGGGGTTTATTGTCTACTGAGGGGACATGTACACGGGGTAAGTAAATAGAACAGCATGAGGCAGGAAGAGCATTCATTACCAACTGAGAAGATCATGATAGAAATGATAGATGAGTTTAGGTTTGAAAGAATATAAGGATTTTGAGAAGTGAAGATTGAGCATTTATTAAGCACTTTCTGTATCCTAGGCACTGTTTTAAGCACTGGAGATATTAAATAAAAGCAAGTGAGACAATCCTTATCCTCAGGAAGCCTACATTCTAATGAAAGAAGGCTGTCATTGAGGAATGGGGCAGCTACTGGAGCACCAGGTACCAGTGCAGTGGACACAGCACCAAAAACAGTCAGGACACTTACTAGCTGTGTGATCCTGGCCAAGTCACTTAACCTTGTTTGTCTCAGTTTCCTCATCTGCAAAATGAACTGGAGAAGGAAATGTCAAGCCACTCCAGTATCTTTGCCAAGAAAATCCTATGGACTTGTCCATGGGGTCGTGAGTCAGACACAGCTCAACAACTGAATAACAAGTCTCTTGAGGAATGGTGAAGGTGGGAAATTCTGTAGCAGATGGCTGAGGAGTGCTCTTGAGGCTTGATTCTTTCTGAGATGAGGAATAAGAACACCATATCTCCATTCTGGAGCCTGAGGTTCCTGTGGGGCTGGAGTCATGGAGAGATGAAGATAATGGCAGACATGCAGGTGGCGGATGGAGGACCTATATGAATGTGGGAAGTCAGGATATGGAACATTAAGTCTGAGAAAAGTAATGGGCCTGTTTGGCTGGAATATAGACTTGGTCAAGGAAAACAATATGAAATAAGGCTGTAAAATTAAGCTGAAGCTAGATTGTGGAGAGCCTGTAAACCTTATGTTCTTGGCACAGTTTTTTAAAAAAAGAAAAATAGGAAGTTTAAGATAGAGAAATGTGTATAAAGGCAAAATCTTATCATAAACAACAGTCCCTGGATTATACTTACTTCCTCTACCTCCTATCAAGAAGATATCAAACTTTTAGGTCTCAGGAGACCTGTGCATTTTTTTTTTAATTTTAGGCAGTCGGGGTTAAGTGAGTTTTCCAGGGTCGCGCAGCTACTAAGTGTGTGAGGCCAGATTTGAACTCTGGTCCTACCGACTCTAGGGCTGGTGATGTGGCAATTAGCTGCTTCTACCCCTATGCATTCTTAAAAATTATTTAGGAAAAGGCTCATGATGGAAAATGCTAACCACATCCAGAAAAAGAACTGTGGAATCTGAATGCAGATTAAAGTATAATATTTTCTCTTTTCTTTTTTGTTTTTTTTCTTTCTTATGGTTTTTCCCTTTTGTTCTGAATCTTTACAACATGACTAGTGTGGAAATTAAAAAAAAAAAGATTGTCAAGAGAATTAACACTTTCTAGAATTCATTCATAAGGATTTTACATATCTCTTTTTCATCCTACATATTTAGTTGTAATTGTACCACAACTAGTACATAATTCCTTTTGGTACTAGATTTTGTTAGCAAATGGAGCAGGAGTAAAAAAAAAATATTGAAGACTGCCTTCACAAAGATCTACCAATATTTATGGTATTAGAAATTAAAATATCTTGGTATTGTTATGAAAATGGTATATACCACCTGAAAGAGTGTTGGGATAAGGCCAACTTCAAGAATGTATTTGGAAGATTCCTGATCCCTCAATGTTAATCTCATTGAGAGTCTGAGTTGCAGAATGGATAAAGGGCCTTGAAACCCAAAAGAGCCTCTGACTTACAGACTCTGGGCAAGTCTCTTAGCTTCTAAGTGCTCCAGCTACTCTCTAAATCTCTGACTTACGGACAAGTCCTTAATCTTCATTCATAGAGGGAGTTTCCACATCAGCTAAATTTAAGATTTGCTAGACAAATAGCATCTCCAGGCCACACTTGAATCACTTAACGTACTAACAGCTGCTACATTATTTAGTTATTGATCTGCATCAGTGAAGGGAGTTTTCCACCCTGATAAAATGCACAAAAAAGTCATAAAATGGATGTAAATGGGGGATGGGAAGGGGGTCTGATGCAGTGGCCCAAAGACTTTTGAGTCCAATGCCTTGGGTTCTAGTGTTGCCTCTTGCCTCTTGAGTAACCTTGATCAAGTCCTTTCTCTTGGGGATCCTTTTTCCTTATAAATAAAAAAATGATACTTGCAGTGCACGGTCTACGTACCTTGAGCAGCCAGGTGGCCCAGGGGATAGAGCATCAGGCTTGTTGTCAGGAAGACTTACTAGTTGGGCAAGTCACTCACTTAATCCTGCTTGCCTCAGTTTTCTCATCTGTAAAAAGATCCAGAGAAGGAAATGGTAAACCACTCC
Source organism: Bettongia penicillata ogilbyi (assembly GCA_023548195.1). Lineage (NCBI taxonomy): Eukaryota > Metazoa > Chordata > Mammalia > Diprotodontia > Potoroidae > Bettongia > Bettongia penicillata. Next base: position 14,918,478 of record JAJHZJ010000318.1, read on the forward strand.
AGTATGTTCGCCAAGAAAACCCCAAATGGGGTCACAAAGAGGCAGACATGACTGAACAGTCTACTTCGCTGGGTTGTTGTGAGATGAAATGAGCTAAAGTTATAAGCGCTTTAGAAACCTAAAAGCCACATACATTTCAGCTATCTTTATTCAGATGGAATATTCTCTGAAGAAGGTCTTGACAGCCAAGACTTGTTTAATTGTTGTACTGGTCTGAAGTGACCTATCAATAATCAGTTACTCAACTGGCATTTTAAAAGTTCCTGTTGAAAAGCAGTTGAAGTTGCAAGTTTGGAGGTCAATTGAGAGGCAGGGAAAGGATAGGCAGATTTGAAAATCATAAACCTACCGATGGTGATGAAAGCCATGGGACCTGATAGATCACCAAGTGAAGTAGTCTGGAGATGAGCTGAGGGCCTAGGACAAAGCCCTGTGGGAATCTTACTGTTAGAGAGCATGCCAGAGATGAGGAATCAGCAAAGGAGACTGGAGAGGAGTGGTTTGGTAGGAGGAGAATAAGAAAAGAGTGGTGTCCAGGTAACTTAGAGAAAATATATTATCCATATTACATATATATATATATATATATATATATATACACATATACACACACACACATACATACACATATATATACATATATATGTATATATGTATGTATGTATATAATCTGTGTGTATAGGTATGTGTGTGTGTGTATATATACACATATACATATATATATATATATAATATAGAAGAGGTTCATCTATAGTGTCAAAGCCTACAGAGAAGTCAAGAAGAATAAGAACTGAGAAGAAACCATTGGATTTGGCAATTAATTGATCGTTCTCTTAATCCAAACCCTATCCACAGAACAAAGTAGACTCTAGTATTTCAAACATTTCTAGGTTTCTGGAAATTCTGACATCCGCATTAGTTTTGTCAGAACAGTACTCAGAAAACATAAAGTGAGCAATTATTGTTGGAGAGGTATGAAGTTATAGGACTGGAAACATTTTCGGGAGCTCTGATAAGGTGCAAATCAGATAGTAATCTGCTGTTTTCAGTATTGTGGTTCTCGGTTCCCAATTGTTGGATAATGTTTGGTGAGGTGGAGCCTTACATACTAAGTGTGATTTTTAAAGTTGCAGTTCTACCGCCAAGGTTTTATAAATTAGGATAGAGAAGCATATTAGTGCCTTCTCCATCCTAAATTATGTGGATATGTAGGATGTCCCAAAAGTTCTCACATAGGTTTAAGCTATTAATAGCAGCTACTTTAGACTATTAATATCTTAAAACTGCATTAAAGTTTTGGGGATACTTTCTCCACATAGGTGATATATTTCTCTGTTGAATGTAAGTTACTTGAAGGCAAAAATGTTTTGTTTTGTTTTGTCTTTGTATCACCAGCATCTATTACATTGGTTTCCACATAGAGCTTAGTATATGCATGCTGGACTTGACTGGATATCTGCAATGTTTGAAAGAATTGTTTCCCTGTAATTGTTAAAATGGAATTTTGTTTAAATGAATACATTGCTAGAAGTCATTTTCCTACTCTCAAAAGACTGAGGGGGCTCATTTTAGATGAGGGAATACTATGACCTTTGTTCTTTTTCAGTCATTTTTAGTCCTGTCCAACTCTCCGTGATCCTGTAGACCATACTGTCCGTGGGGTTTTCTTGGCAAAGATACTGGGGCGGTTTGCCATTTCCTTCTCCAGTGGATTAAGACAAACAGGGTTAAGTGACTTGCCCAGACACAGCTAGTAAGTGTCTGAAGTCACGTCTGAACTCAGGTCTTCCCGACTCCAAGCCCAGCACTCTAGCCACCAAGTCATCTGACTGCCTCTGGGTACCCTTGGAGCTAGGCGATTAATTCCTTAGCCTCAGTTTCTCCATCTCCCTGTCAGTGCGCTCTGGTCTTTACCCTGTCTCCAAACAAAATAGTTTCCTTATAGCTTTTACCTCTTTGCCATCCCCATCAATCCTACAATAGAAGATATATTCTGTATTCTGTAATCATTTCTGTAAACTAAAACTTGCTCCTCTAGAAACCCTCTGTTAGAAATGCAAGATTCAACTTAAGCTACCATCTTCTGTGGATGACCTTCTCTGATCTGTCTACTCCAGGCCATGCCAGGCGCTAAAGCCTTCCTCTCTGCTCCTTTCTGGTTTGCAACAGATATTTATTTATGTATGTGCTATCTCTAACATTAGAATGTGAACTCCTTGAGAGGAGGAACAGTCTTTTCTGTTTCTTGATATGCCTAGAGCTTAGCATAGTACCCAGGACCTAGTAAACATGTAAATTTTTGCTGGTCAATTAACCCATTAAGCCACTTTCTTATTACCTTACTTTATCCAATCACCTTTGACTTGGGAAGAGGAGCCTGGGAAAGGCCCCTCCCTCTCTTGCAGCTGGAGCTGTGCTGTGCTATAGTAATGGAGGCTCTGTCTCTGGGGGCTTTGTAAGTCTATAGGCAGTCCAACAACACCAAAGACTATTCTTTCTTACTACAGAATTTTGGGATGCTGCTTGATGTGAGTAAAAAAATAAAAATAAAAAAAATTAGGAGTTATGAACTGATGAGAGTGAAAAAATTACCTTCAAACATTCTCTCCCAATTCTTTCCTATCTTATCTCCCCTCCCCACCACCACCACCATTCACCCCAACCTTCTGTACTTCTTCCCTTTTCTTCTGCAATCTAGTGATAGGTTTTTTTTGGTGGTACAGTTTGGGTTTTGTGACTAATATGAGAATTAAGATTTGTTTTCTTTTCGTGGTTGGGTTGCTTAAGGTGGAGAGAAATCTCTAGACCCTTCTTAAGATTCTATTTATTTAATTGTATTTTATCTATCTTAGAGTGAGAAAATATAATTATATTTTAATATAATAACCATCCATTTTATTTTAGAATGTTTAGTTTATGTTAAGCATGAACATTTAATTAAGCTTTGAAGATGTTATTGAATTAATTTTTAAGTTGAGTTTCAAACAGTTTTGGAATGAATGTTCCCCTTTTCCATGAGCTTTACTCAAAGAATCACAAAATTTCAGAGCTGGAAGGAATTTTAGTTGTGATCTAATTCCCCTGACCAAGAATTCTCTGTAACCACATTCCTAACAATTGATCATCTAGCCTTTGCTTGAAAGATGTCTAGTGGAGAATGCCTTCTGAGGCATCATTTTTTGATAGCTCTGTTAGGAAAACTTTCCTTCTATTTAGCCAAAATATGTCTCTTTACAACTTCCATTTTCTCTTAGTTTTGCCTTCTGGAGCCAACCAGAACAAATGGAATCCCTCTTCCATTTAACAGCCTTTTAAAAACTTAAAGATAGTTATCATATCTCCTGTAAACTTTCTCTAGGCTAAACATTCCAAGTTCCTGTAACAGATTCTTCTAGGAATCCCAGAATAGATTGTTTCTTTAGTTCCTTATAGGACATGATCTCCAAGCAGATAGAACCTTCTCTTCTATTATCTGAGCAACTAATGATTATTACGTAATAATAAATTACATAGTCTTAACTATTTTAAAAATTGTAAGTCATCTGTTAGCAAATTGTGTTCATGATGTGATAGGTCTATTAGGTAAGGATTAGTAAAAAAAAAAAATTAATTGACTTTAGTACCCAAGAGGTACTGAAAGGAGAATTACTGAAAATGATTTTTAATATAGTTATTGCAAAAAATATAAGCTATAGTTAGATGCTTCATGTTTGCCTCTACATGAGAAAAAAATGTAGTATAAAGTCATATAGATGTCAAGGAATACTGTACTATATATGAGAAGACATGTCTAAGGGAAGACATATATTTCTCATGTGTATATTGTAAATGTACACATATGCAAATAGTATTCAAATCTATTACTTACACAGCCACAAAACCTCAAAACTAGAAAAAACCTCAGAGTTTATCTAAGCTGAATCCTCACCTGAGACAGAAATCTCTTTTGTAACATTTCCAACATGGTCTTCTGGCCTCTATTTAAAGATGTCTCAAGATGAAGAGGGAAGTGTTGTCTCTTAACATCCAGTTCCATGTCGGGATAGTTCTATTTGTTGGAATTTTTTTTTCTCAAAGTCAACCTGAAACTTCTATCTAGATTATTTTTACGTAGGCCAATGAAGTAAAAAAATATAATATGCCTTCACTATTCCAAAACCATACCTTTGGATATCTACTTCTCATATTCTTTGTGTATTTACGTTCAGTAATGTTCAACCTTTTATGAACCCCTTTGGGATTTTCTTGTCAAAGATATTGGAGTGGTCTGCCACTTCCTTCTCCACCTCATTTTGCAAATAAAGAAACTGAGGTAAACAGGGTTAAGTGACTTGCCCAAGGTCACATAGCTTCTTAGTGTCTGAAGTAGGATTTTAACTCAGGAAGATGAGTCTTACAGACTCCAGGCCCAGCACATTATCCATTGGGCCACTTAGGTACTTTTTTTCTATTCTTTCATAATCAAAAACTTACATGATCCATAAGAAATCCTTATCACTTTTTCTAGAGATGGAGATGGGAGATATAGGGTATCAACTAAATTCTCTTTGTGGAAGATGAGTCATATCAAGAAGCTAGGAATGTATCATTTTCCATAACCAAATGTAACAACGATAATAACAATTAACCTTTATATGGTGCTTTAAAGTTTGCAAAGTACATTATAAACATCTCATTTGATTCTCACAGCAGTAGTGATTTTCGGTCATGTCTGACTCTCTGTGACCCCATTTGGGATTTTCTTGGCAAAGATACGAGAGTGGCTTGCCATTTCCTTCTCCAGCTCGTTTTACAGATGAGAAAACTGAGGCAACAAGGTTAAATGACTTGCCCAAGGTCACACAGGTAGTAAGTGAGGCCAAATCTGAAGATGAGTCTTCCTTACTCCAGGCCCAGCATTCTATCTACTGTACAACCTATCTGCCCCCACAAACTGGGTTACCCACCTTCAAGTCTTCACCTAGGTAACAACTGACCTAACTTTACTATCAGTCATCAGTCACTATTTCTAGATGAAGTGACGACAATGATAATGTTATGGGCCCATAGTTGTGTTCTCATGGATAAATTTGGGGCCAGGAAGTAGGAAAAAGAATTATCTACTATTATATTGCCGAACTCTAGATCTGCCATTGAAAAGATTGTTCAGAGGCCAAACTGACCTTAAATCTTAGACCTGCCGGTGATGATTGTTCACTAAAGAAAAGCCATGAATGAAAATGGTTGCTCCCTTCCCTCCTCCCCTTTCTTCATAGTTCTTATCCCTACCTTTTTTGTGAGAACACTCCCTTGCCTCCCCATCCGGCCGCCCACTTGTACTGTCTTTCTGGCCAGCCTATCTGGATTGCTTGTAAAACTTACTTGGAAATTTTAGAACATGGAGTTTGGAGTTAGTTTTATTCCATTTAAAGCAAAGAAAAAAACTTATGTTTTAGCCATAACTTTATAGCATAGGGTTCAATTTAAAATTTTATATCAGTTTTGCCTTTTCTCTCTGAGCTTATCTGTAAGTCTGGCTTTGTTTTTGTTGGTTCTAACAGGATGTGAATATTTCAGATGTTAGTTCCGTAGAATGTAGTTTAACCTGATGAAAAGTAACTACCGGAGGAAACTTGAAATGATTAGTTTTGACATATTTAGATTTATATTTTTGTAAATCGATATAACAGTTTTTCACTTATCTGAAAGTTGAATATTGATTTTAATAGGGCTTCGTCATATAATAAGAAAGGAATCGTTAATATGTGATGGTCTCATGACTCATGTCTTGTGGCATTGTTACCCATTTTATCATCATTGATAAGCTTTGTGTATTTTCTCTGTTGGCCACTAACCTTCTTTTTATCTTTTCAGGAATTTCAACCAGACTCCCAGAGATCATGTTAGTAGGATCTCAGTCATTCTCCCCAGGAGGGCCCAATGGGATTATTAGAAGCCAGTCCTTTGCTGGTTTCAGTGGTCTGCAAGAAAGGCGATCCAGGCAAGTACCACACAGTCCTCTTGGGAATGCTTGCAACTTGAGAATGAAAGTGAACCCTGGGGTTTTACTTTCTTCTTTTGAGTAAAGAGCTGTGCTTCCTTGGCCAAGGACATAAACCAAACACTGTTGTTTCTTTTTAAGTAATAAGGGTTTCTCCTGCAAAGGAGATTTTTGTGAAGGTTTAGGGCAAACTAATGATGTGGATGGTTAATTTTTATTTTGAAAACTGTCTGCAGATGACCACATTTTCCCTGTGGGTATACAGAATTCAGAGGCTATGAGTGACGTATTATTACATTGTGCTAGGGATTAAGACTGTGCCTCTGACAGACTGGCTTTGGGAGAACAGATGTCATCTTCAGGACCCACTGAGAGAAACTGGGGGATGGGGGTGAGTCTCTACTTCCCTTGGAGAATTAACCTGATCTAAAACTGATTTTGCAGAGATTCAGTTTGTGATTTGACACAGAACTTTTTTGATTCACCATGAAAATATAGGGCAGCCAATAAGCAAAATACCAAAAACTTGTCTTGAGTTTTTTCCAAAAATGTGAGATCATAAGGTCATAGATTTAGAGCTGGAAGGGACAATCTTGTACAACCCCCTCATTTTACAGATGGGGAAACTGAGGATCAAAAAGGCCCACGGATAGTATCAGGACTAGGATTCAAACCAGGGCTGAGAGTTGAACCAAGACTCTGGGACTCCTCAGCATCTTTCTTTCCCTTCAATCCCACTGCCCTCCAGCAGTCCTGTCTCAGCACTCTGATAGAGTATTGCCTCCATTTGCCTCATGGCTATACGCTTTGCAAAGACCCAGGATGTGATCATAAAGTCCCAGGATCACAGATGATGTTGTTATTGAGTTATTTCAGTCCTCTCCAATTCTGCACAACCCAATTTGGGGTTTTCTTGGTAAAGATACTGGAATGGTTTGCCATTTCCTTCTCCAGCTCATTTTACAAGTGAGAAAACTGAGGCAAACAGGGTCACACAACTAGTAAATGTCTGAGGCCAGATTTGAACTCAGGAAGATAAGTCTTCCTGATTCTAAGCCCAGTTCTCTACCTACTGTGCCACCTGGCTCTTCACACTAATGGTGGTAGAGGTGGATTATGATTTGCCAGTAGGAATGAAAATATCTGCTAGTTTGCTTGGATCCCTCTGTTACCTGTTCCTAATAATAGGAGGCCCGGTAATTTTGTCACTTTGCCACACAATTGGGTTAGCTGTTTTTTGTGTAATCTTCCTAAACTGATGGCTGCGGTCCGTTTGCCTTGGCATCCACTATAACGAAACAGCTACTCCGAATGTTACTTTGAAGCATCTTGTGTCCTAGTGAGCCCAGAAGAATTTTACATTCTCTCCCACTCCATAAAACTGCAACATGAGAAAGTTGTCATTGGGGCTAAGGATGTTTACTTCACTGTAATATGAGGTAACTGGGAAATTCAGGACTCTGGCAAGGGGGCATTGATTCCATGTGCAATAGAGCATGTCCCTTGGCATTCTGAAACACATCTTTTTGATAGACTTGACCAGGGGCCTATCCTTGCCACTTTGCCTCCAGATCTTTGTCTTTTGCCCCTTACAGATTCACAATGGACAGATATAATTTTCATTTGGAGTGTATCACCTAAGTAAGAGGGGTCAGCCTCTGAGTGTTAGCTAGCTAGCAGTTACTAGAAAAGATCTCAGTGAGTCACAAGCCAAATACTATGAAACTAGGGCAGGATGGCTCAGATCTGTTCATGTACAAGGCAACGTTTATCCTCATCTGGAGACAGTGGACTGAGAAAAGATGATAAAATCCAAAGGTACCTTTTAGGCAGGGGTTTTCCTCTCTCATAAATGCATCAGAATGAACAGTTTTGACCTTTTTTTTTTGTAGATGTAATTCCTTCATTGAAAATACTTCAGCACTCAAGAAGCCTCAGGCCAAACTAAAGAAGATGCACAATTTAGGGTACAAAAGTAACAGTCCTCCCAAAGAGCCTCAGCCTAAAAGAGTGGAAGAGGTCTACCGAGCCCTAAAGAATGGACTTGAGTAAGTCAGCACTGAGTGGCCTGCTTGCTGAAACAGTATCTTTCTCTCATCCTCTGTTTCTTTCCCTACTTCCTTTCTCTTTCCTACATTCCTTCCTTCTTCCTTTCTTTCTCTTCCTTCTTCACTTCTTTTTTCCTTTCCTTTCATTATTCAGAATTTAGACTCGTCATACCTTTGAAAACAGCTAGTTGGCTAATTTTATAAGGTGTTCTCACAATGTCCACTTGTGTACTTCAGAGGACCAAGAGAAGTCAGAGAAATGTTCCAAACCATTCCTGAAGATTTGAAATAGGTGGGGCTTTCATGGCATGTCATAAATTCATGACACTAATATATAGCAAGGCGTAAGTGGAAAGCATGCTAGATTTTGAGTCAGAAGATTTGGATTTGAATCTCAGGTTTGTTTCTTATTACTTTTATGACCTTAGGCAAATCCCTTCTTCTCTAGATCTTGGTTTCCTCCTATGTAAAAGGGAAAGATTGAATCATATGACCTCTGAGTTTCTTTCCAACTCTGAATCCCATGACCCTATGATCAGAAACAGATCTAAAGAGATCATTGTCTCTTTGTGGTCCTGCATATCAACTGTCTGTTCTTGTCATAAGAGAAGGTGAAAAGAAAAGAAATCCCACATTTTTGTTCTGGTAGTATACAATGCTGTACTCTTCTGAATATAGCAATATTTTAAAAATTCATATCTCATGAAAATATGTTTAATAGGAATGTATTTGTAGAGGTTATATCAGATTGACTGCCATCATGGGGAGAGAGGAGGAAGGTAGGGCAGAAAATTTAAAACTTATGAAAATAAATGTTGAAAACTAAAAATAAATTAATGAATAAAAAAATTCACATCCCTACACTAACAAAAAAAAAAAATCACATCCCTAATTGTCAGTCCAAGAACAGTGAGTACTGAACACAGCTGGATATGCAAAAGGATAATAAGCAGAATAAATATTGCTCCATAAAAGAATAGTTATGTGAAAGATAAAAGCAACTTATAAACCAAACTCTGACTCTATACCAAGATCGCCTCATTGGTTTCCCATAATTCAAGTTTGATGACTTTCAGCTTAGTAGATTTTTGCTTAATCATCCCTCCCAGCATTTGAAACATTCTGTCACCTTAAACAGGTTATGAAAGTCAAGAAGTGACACTAGGCAAGTGACTTAGCACTTCTAATAACCTTACATTTGTATGGCTCTTTGTAGTTAATAAAGGGCATGACTTCAGTTTGCTTCATCTGCAAAATGAGACAGTTGACCTTCCAGGTCATTTTCAGATTAAAACTCTATAGAACTGCACCTATGTCATTTTTGCTTTGAGGAACTGAGGAGGATGGTGTAGAGTCTATTGTTAGATTTTATTTCCATCAATAATTCTTTACCACTTTCTAACCCTGACTGTTTTATGCACACAAAATGTAATTGTTGATGATTGTGGAATAAATCCTCTCAATAAGTATCATTCATGGGATATAAGATTTCTCTGATGTATAACAAGATATTTCTAGTCAGCATCTTAGTATACTCCATTTATTCTTCATAAAGTACTACAATCCAGATTGAGGATTCTGAGTTCTACCTTCACAACACTGCTTATACATCCCCTTCCCTCCATTCACACCCACTACCTCCAGTGCAGAACCTAATTAGATCGAGCTGTTGAATCATACGATACTATTGCAATACCTTGCTGGTTGTTGTCCCTACCTACTCTGGCTTATCCTCCACTCTACTCCACGACCAAATAAACCTTCCTAAAGTACAGGTCAGATCATATCATCCCCTCTGTTCAATAAATGCCAGTGGCTTCCTACTTCTTCTGTGATCAACTATAAAATCCTATGTTTATCTTTTAAAGCCCTTTATAACCTGGTACCTTCTTTTTTTAAATAATATTTTATTTTTTTCCCCCTAATTACTTGTAAAGCAATTTTTACATTCATTTTTTAAGTTTTAAGTTCCAAATTCATTCCTCCCCTTTGCCCCTTCCTGAGACTGTAAGCAATCTGATAAAGATTATACATGTGCACTCATGTAAAACATATTTTCATGTTAGTCATTTTGTGGGAGAGAGAAAGGAAAAAAAGAAAAGAAAGGAAAAGGAAAGGAAAAGGAAAAGGAAGGGAAGATAGTATGCTTCAGTCTGTATTCAGACTCCATCAGTTCTTTCTCTGGAGCTAGATAACATTTTTCATTATGAATCCTTTGGATTGTCTTGGATCATTGTATTACTAAGAATAGCTAAGTCATTCAAGCTGATCGTTGTACAATATGTTCTTCTAGTTCAGCTGGCTTCACTTTGCATCAGTTCGTAAGTCTTTCCATCTCTCCTTGATACTTTTTTTCCATGTCATTTGTTTTTGCTGTGAGATACCTTATACTTCTATTTTTGGAAATTTTTATTTGATATTTCTTATCTTATGGAATCATTAGCTTCTATCTGGTCCAATTTAATTTTCAGTGAGTTTGTTGCTTAGGTCAGGTTTTTTCACCTTTTCTGCCAAGCTGTTGATTTCCTTTCCAATTTTTTCTTCTATGGCTTTTATTTCTTTTACAATTTTTTTCCTGTAGTATTCTCATTTTATTTTTAAAAAAAACATTTTAACTCCAAGTAGTCACCTCTTCTAGGAATTCCAGTTAGACATGTACCCAACTTGTGTTTTTCTTTAAAGTTTTGCTTACAGATGCTTTGTAGTCATTCTCTTCTTCTGGGTTTGTTCCTTGAGCATCCTTGTCACCATCAGGCTTTTTATGGAGGGATTCTTTTTGCTTTGCTCACTCTTTCAACATACTTTCTGACTTTGGACTTAATGTTAGGGCTGGGCTCCAGGCACTTCTGGAATGAATTGAGCTGACCCTGCTGGTGCTTTCTTGGGATATCAAGTGTTGTGTTATTTATTCCAGGATCCCAGGGTCAACTCAGGCTGGGTTCTTGCAGCTTTAAATGCTCTCAAAAGTGTTGTGATCTGGGGCAAAGCCTGATTACTGCCCCCTTGGTCTGAGTTCTACAAGTTTCTGACGGGTTTAAATCTGAGCAACAAGTCTTTGTATTTACCCTATTCGATGTTCTCCAGGGTTCAGCCACTGTTAGCCACCTGGGCAGAACTGCAGGTTTCCCTTTGGTCTGAGATTCCTGCCTTGATTGTTCTACTACTTGGTTCAGGCTGGACTAGAAGTTGGAGCTGAAATTGCATTCTGCCTCTAAGGTCTGAGCTACACAGCTGCTGGTGTTTTTGGAATTTGTCCCTTACTTGGTTCACAGCCTAAGGCCTGAAACCACTTGTTACTCTGGAATGCTATGCCTAGTTACGTGTCCCTTTCTCAGTTAGCCTTGGATTTGTGACTCAGAACTGGGTAATAAGCAACAGAGCCACCAGTTTGCACTTATTCCTACACCTTGCACATGTTTAAGCCTCTTTCTGCTAGACGTGAAATCTCTTCTTGCCGTAGTGCACAGCCTGTCATTGTATGGGGATGCTCTGCAAGACCTCTCCCCAGTATCTGCAGACCTCTCTTTCTATCTCCCTGTGCTAACCTGAGCTAGAAAAATGACTTGCTATGATTTTTTTCCCTTGACTCTCCTGATATGGATTTGTTTTGGTACATTTTCTATATCTGTTTTAAGGAGTTGAGGGGGAGCTCATTGTACTTCTTCCTGCTATTCTGCCATATTGGATCCACCTCCTTATCCATATGATATTAAATGCACCATGCACTATTGCCCCAACATTTGTGATAACACAAAAAAAGAAGATGTAGGTGCCTGCATCATCCCTTCCACAAAACAAGACTCTTCTGTGTAATCTCCCTTCAAGGGAAGTTGGAAGAGGTCAGTAGTCATCACCAGATTTTGTTTGACATTATACAGAGTTTACAATTGCCTTTTTGACCTTATCTTTATAGTGAGTATCTGGAGGCTCATCAGACGGAGTTGGACAAGTTGACTGCTCAATTAAAAGACATGAGAAGAAATTCTCGCCTGGTAGGTACTATCCTGTCACTAATACATTAACAATCCATTGGTTTCAATCACAAGACAGGGACTAATCTTCCAGGTACCAGTGGAAGGTGGGGGTGGGGAGGCAGCTTTTAGGAAAAGCAGATCTAAGTTGTAAATTGCTGTCTCCAATCTTTAAGTGTTTTAAAGTCATCAATATACTGTCTACTGGCTGTTGTAATTGTTTTGGGAAGAGTTTGGTTGAGAGAAAATCCAGAGCTCAGAAGAAAGAGAAATAACCCAGGTTGGGGGAGGGGAAGGATGTTTTGTGTGTACATTCTTATGTTCCTCTAGCATGCTGACTATACAGGCTAATGAAATTCAAAATGCTGTCATTCTTTCCTTGATAGAGGGAACACAGTGGTGGAGGTAGGTGTCAGAGAAGCAGCAGAAGAAAGAAGAGCTAGAGATAGGGACCCATCAGAGAGAAGCAAAAATGCATAGAATTGAAAAGGTTACAAATTCCTTAGGTTGATTATACACAGAATGCCTATCCTTCCCTAAAAAAAAAATCACCAGTTTCTTTTTGACTTTAAAAGGCAGCATGATGTAAATGAAAGGGCACTGGACATAGATCAGAAAGGCTTGGATTTTAGTCTTGCCTCAGACACTTACAGAATATGTGGTCCTGGGCAAATAACTTAACCTCTCTGTGCCTCGGTTTTCTTTTCTGTAAAATGAGAGTAATGAGTTTGATGGCTTCAGAAGTCACATCCCAAACTATGATCATATGAATGTTGCCATTATTTACTGTGGATAGGAGAGGAGAGGAAGAAAAAGAAGGATTAGGGAGGGAAGTAGTTGTGTTGTTTCTAATATGGTTTTTGGAACAACCATTGTTCAACCTTACCTAAGTTAAGTGCTTGCATGCTGCTCAGCACATAAAAGCAAAAATGGCCCCATATGACCTGAGGAATAATGCTCAATACATTTTCATTGTAATTGCCTTTGGACCTAGTCTGCAATCTCAGCTGATGTTAGTAGGTCAGTGTGATCAAGCAAAATAAATAACTTTTCACTGCCTTTGTTAGTTCTATAACCTGAAAGGACATTGAATATGGAGATTTTAGATCTGATTTTGAACTTTGTGATCTTGAGAAAATAGTTTTATTCCTCTAGGTTTCAATTTGTTCATCTACAAAGTGATATATTCGGGTTACATCAGGGCTTTTTAGCCTGGAGTTTGTGAACTGTTTTTATTTTTCATATTTTGATAAACGTATTTCAATACAATTTACTTCCTTTTGGAATTCTGAGAAGGAGTGCATAGGCTTCAAAACTGCCAAAGGAGTCTATGGCTGAAAAAAGGTTAAGAAAACCTTGACTTCACACCTGTAACGTTTTCTGATTTCTGTATGCTTTGGACTCCAAGTTTGACTCCTCGGTTTATGGTGCTTGGATTTTCCCTCCTAGCAATGCTCCCTTATTTGTCTCTTCCTGTCTCCCCTCCCTAGCTCTGTCTCCCCACCCTGTCTTATCCTCCCAAAGATGATCATAGGATCATAGATAGAGAGATTGAGATCTTCTACTACAACTCCCTCACTTCACAGCTGATAATACTGAGTTCCAGAGAGGTTAATTGATTACCCAAAGTCACACAGGTAATATCATTGGTGATACTTAAACTCAGGTCCTCTGATTCCAGAGCCAATGCTCTTTTTCCCCTACCATATTCTTTGAGTAGTCTAGCAAACTTATGTCCATTGTTGGTTCCAGTAGCCAAAAGATTTTTGAATATTCTTTGGGATACACTTAATAGTAGCAAAAATTTCAGTGGTGCTTCATTAGATCTCTTTATTGGATGAATTCTTTGAGTGTAAATTAACTTGAGAAAGAGTAAAAAACAATTCATGGCCAAGTGTGGTGAAGAAAGGCATGATTAAGGTATAATGTTAATTTAGGTCTAAGAAAAGGGATTGTAGTGAGACTAATTTTCTTCAGCAAGTATTTACAAAGCATTTAATACATGTACAAGGCAAAGACAAAACATTCACTACTCTCAAGAACCTTACAGTCTACTGAAATGTAAACTTACGTGGCTGATGAACGAGCTCTGAACCAATTTTTTCAAATTAAATTTTATTTCATTTTCAAAGATCCATCTTCTCTCCCTTACCCTTCCCCCTCTCTCCATCTCAGGAGAGCAAGAAAAACAAAACCCGTTATAAACATGCAGACAAATTCTCACATCGGCCATTTCCACAAAATTGTGTCTCTCAGTCAGTATTGAATGTTCATGTCTCTAGCTCTGAAACAATTTCAAAAGAGAAGTTTTGAAAATGTTTTTGAGCCCATGCTGCATTTTAGGAAGTGACCATCTCTAGCCTTTCAAAATGACTACTTTGAAGTAGTAAATTAATATTTACCTGGATGTTGATTTATAGTTAGGCAATTCACAGTGTAGGGGATATGATAAATACCATTGATGAAATTAGTCACAACTGGGTAAAGGGTAGAGTCTAGTTGAGAGAATAGTGTCGTGATATGCAAGGACTGGACTCCACTGCTTCTTAAAATGTACCAGATGGGTGCCTTGGGTTAGAATTTAATTTCTCTGTGCCTCAGTTTCTCCATCAAATATGAATTATAACACCAGCCATCCAACTTCCTCAGGGTAAGTGCAAATGAAGTAATAGAACTGATTTTTAGACATATTGAAAGCCTTGTCACCAAAGCTCTTATTAAACATTTGATTTGGATGTAGTAACTGCCTTAAACCCTATAAAAGTGCAGGAGAATATACATACCGCTGCTACCCATTCAGCTGTCCCCATTACCATCTTCAGCAAGTATTTACCTGTACTTGAATTCACACATTCTTCCAACTAAATATAGAAATCTAAAATGAAGGGGTATCTCACCTTTGAGAAACTGCTCCTGGTATTTGCAATAAGTCCAAATGGTTCTTGGAAGATGCTCACCCACTTTTTACCGCAGAGAGAGTACGAGATAGAGCTGATTCTTACTACCCAAGAGAAATGGTTAAGAGCAAGTTGCTTTCTTCAGTAACATCAGCAATTTGGAGAAGATAAGTTTGAATTTTTCTGTTTCTTTCTTAATTTTAGGGTGTTCTCTATGACCTAGATAAGGTAAGTAACATTCATCCCCTCATTTGCATGGTTGTTATTGATTTGGACAAGGGTAAGAGGGTTTACCCTCAGGACTTGTGTGATGACATCTGAAACACTGATTATTCTTGATTTCCTTGATATAATCTTTCATTTACAGAATGAACCAAGGAATGAATCTCATTTTGTCAATTATACCACCTGTCTCCAGACTCTTAGCCTTAGAATATGCTTGTGAACTTGGTTCTTAATCCTAAAATACCCCAATAGTCTTTCATTTATTAATAAAACATTTTATTTCCCAAGAACTTTGAGTCCCTTAGCTGAAACAAAAAAAGGTTTAAAAAAAGTACAAAAAAGCAGCTTGCATGCACCCTAGGAAAATATTATTTCATCTCAGGATTCTCATGAACAGAGTTTAATTATTTGTCCTACATATGTGGAGAGAGGGATAGAAGGAATTTAAGTAAGTTCATGCTCCATAAAAATATGTATTCTTACTTAAATCAACTTCCTACAATTTTATGTAAAAGTTGCTCCTACATATAGGAGCAAGTTCAGGAAAGACAAAGAAGTATTCAGTGGCCTATTTTAATGATTGATAGCCGTTTCAGTGAAGAAATGTATCCATATTAATTTAAATTAAAAGCTTCAAATGATTATTGTTTCATTTTAGCAAATCAAAGCAATCGAAAGATACATGAGACGACTGGAGTTTCACATTAGTAAGGTAATTGAAGTTTCTGTCATTTTTCTTCTGGCTCTCATTTCTTAAGTTACTGATCAATATAGGTTTTCCTGAGTTGAGTCTATGGGGAACTCCTTGTAGGCAGAAAATTAAGGCCCACAGCAGATCATGGGGATGGAAGAAGAAACATTCAGAATAATGACTGACTATCTGATATTTATATCAGTTCTTCCATCTCATGTAATCTATCTGCTCTTTCTCTCCTTTCTCGCCTTTGCCCCATGTTTTAATGACCATACAACAGGGCATTATCTCTCAATTATCATCATGCCTACTCCCTAAGTAAGTGTTTTCTCATTGTTTCTTCCCTCCAAAAAAGTAACAAGCCATAAACTTTACAAGATTTTCTCCATTTTTGGCCTCTGTTCCTCTTCCATCTTCATAATGAGCTGATACAGCAAGAAAAAAAATGCATTGAATCTAGTCCTTAAAACTTTGTAGGCATCTGTTGATGGTAGAAATATAATCAATTCCACCTCTACATTGGGGAGGAAGGGCTTAAAAATTAGATTATTGTCAGATTAAAAATCATTATCATTAAATGCGTTATTCTTCTGAATTCCCAGAAACAAAGAAGTATGGATAAAACAATTTTTTTAATGACAGTATCAAATTTTTAGATTGGTAATTTATATACTGGTAAATTACATACACAGGTTATAACTAAGAGGGTGGGTGGGTAGAGTGTTTGGCCTCATTACTTTTCAATTCTACCTTGTGCATTTAAATATCTGTACATGCTTGTATAAATCAATACACAGAAACACAGCTATGGTAACAGTATGTAAACATTCGTATAGTTCTAATTACCCAACAAAATGATTTTTAAAATCTTATCAATACAGAAAATTGATTTTTGTTGCTTGAAATAAATTAAAAGTCAGAGATTCTATATCTATTCTATATCTATCTATCTATATATATATCAATTCTATATCTAAAGTTGCCAGCATCTCTTTAAGCTTTTACCTTAGGTCTGATCCACTTTAGGGCACACAAAACCATGCTTCCTCCTCCTCTTCTTCTTTTTTCTAGAAAAAGAACCAGAGGAACATTTTCCATCTTGGTTAATTCTTTTCCTTCTACGTCCCCTATGGCATTAGCCAATAAACAATTTTCATCAGCAGAAAGACTCTGCAAGTCCCCACTTAACTCCTTGATGACAGGAAAGGAGCTGGATCTATATATCTCTTCCCTTCAAGATCTAGAAGGTCCCTTTAAGGCCTGATTGATCAAGTGGATAGCCACAGAGGATTCTTTAACAAAGAGAATGTTAGTTTCATTCTAAGAATTGTCTTGCCCTAAGTTAAGTAGAATTATCACTCTGTATAGAAGGAAAAAAACGGAACAGAGGAAATACTATAACAAGTGGTAGTTCCTTCCATTGGGAAACCAGAAATTTGATTTTAAAGGAAAAAATATTGTTATAAAATTTGAGAGAAACTGTCCAACTCATCGTTATGCCAAGAGCATCAATTTCTAAGTTCCTTTGGAAGCTAAAGAGCTAGTACAGAAATAAGAATACAAGTGATTTTAAACTAATTAGATTTACTTAGTAATGGTATCTTGCAGAGGTGAAAAAGTCCTATTTTTGCCTGTGGAAGTGTTGTTCTCTAACTTGCCTCTGAAAGTTCCTTCAGTTAATTATATTATCAAGTCAACTTTGGGTAGCTGAATTTGTTATAAGCTGAAGGTCAAGATGAAAGGTGATAAAGAAATATACCTTCTTCAGTTTTTCAAAATAGTATCACAAAAATCCTACTTGCTATCCTCATTTCATGGAATAGGGTCTGGGTTCTGGAAAGTTAAGACAGAAAAACAGAAGTTCAGGTAGGTCCCATTGAGTCAGGCTTCAAGCTCTGGTCAGCAAAGGTCATCCAAGGTCCAGCCTAACAAAATGGTAGAAAGATTGACTATCACAGGATGAAATTTTTGGCTGCCTATTGAGATATCTGGATGTTGTTGAGATCACTAATCTTTTTTTTTAAGTAAGAAATATTTTAGTGTAATTATATAGTACAATAGAATTGATATTTCTGATAAGTGATGAAGAGTGTAAATAGAAATTGAATAGATATCATTATGTAAAAGTTTGAATATGCAAATATAAGAGAAGGGGAAAAGTTAGTATTCTGTGCTTCAAAAACTAAAACTTGCTGATTTTTAAACACACAAATACCACCCTATTGTCAAAACAACTTTCTCACTTTCTCACTTTTCTTTCTTGCACCTAAAAAATGGCAAAAAAAAAAAAAAAAAAACAGGTTTCAAATCCCAGCTCTGAGTATTTTTATTTGGTCATATCCTTCCTGGGCTTTAGCTCCTCATTGGTAAAATAGAGATAAAATACAGAAAATACTTACACCACCTACCTACTTCACAGGATTGTTATAGGAAAATTCATTGTAACCCTTAAGTTGTTATGTAAATAAGTGTAAGCTATTATTGCATTTTAACTAGCATCTTTCACCAATTTTGGGTTTATTTTCAGTCTTTTTAAGAGAAAAAGAATTGTCAGAGTTAGGAGTTTTGAGTAGAATTAATAAAGTAATCAAAATGGGCACATAGTTCAAATGACTAGCTCCTTTTCCTTAATAACGTTTCACCAATGATTTCTTCCTTGCTAATGTCAAAACATGAAGCATCATAATTTCTTCCATCAGGTAAGACCACCAACTACTTATGTCTCATGGATTAAATATTTTTATCATGACCAGGTGGATGAACTCTATGAAGCCTATTGTATCCAAAGACGTCTCCAAGATGGTGCTAGCAAAATGAAGCAAGCATTTGCCACCTCCCCAGCCAGCAAAGCTGCCAAAGAGAGTTTATCTGAAATCAACAAGAGCTTCAAGGAATATACTGAGGTATATGCTAATCCTTTCAGTCTCTAAATAAAGTCATTCCAAGAAACAAGCACCAAGTAAATGACTGCCTTCTTCCCCATCACCCCAGCAATACCCCCTCCATCCACCCACCCCCAAATTGAAGTTCTTCTTTTCTATTGTAATTTTTTGGCTATTTGTTTTGAAAGTGAGTATTGGGCTTGTTTGGCTAGACAGTATCTATAGTTAGTATATTCAAGAGCAGTCCTGAATGATCTCATCTCCATTTAACTATTACACTTTGTACCATTCTTAAAATCTGATCGTATCCTATCTTTCAGTGCATTGTATATATCTTTTCTCCTTTATAAGTTAAGACTCTTTAAGGGTAGGGTCTCATTTACATCTTTGTATCCCTCTCAGTAGCAGTACCTTGTAAAAAGGTGCTCATTAAATGTTTATTGAATGAATGAATGAAGCAGATGGGCTAATACCCCCATGCTGTCCAACTTGGAAATATTTTTCATTGCTTTTCATCTTTTGTCCAGGATGCAAAGTAACTGATTTTAGTTCTTAAATCCGATATTCTCTCAGAGAGATATTGAAGGATGAAGTCAGTAGGGCAGGCATTGGTCAGTAAGATCAAGGTCAGGATAAAGATGTCTGCAGGTCCAGCTATCATATCTTTGAATCCATTTCATTGATACCATTGTCATGCTGAACCAAACAGCTTTGGTCTTACAGACATTTTTTGTGTTCAAATGACACTGTCACTGACCTGTAGCTGCACAACTATACATACAGAGTACTATTATTCTGTTAAGGCAGTGTGGAGAATGGAAGGAATACTAGATTTGGAGTCCAAAGACTTCAGATTAAATCCTAGCTCCAACACTTACCAGGTATATCTCTCTGGGTCTCAATATCCTCTTCTATAAAATGGGGACAATAATATTTGCATTATATGCCTCAGAGAGTTGCAGAGCAGAAAGCCTTTTATAAACTCGGTATAAATCTGATTTGTTGGTTCATGTGATCCATTTTTGTAAGCATCTAGCTGTCTCATTTTCACAGCAATCAGTTCTCCTTTAATGAAAAAATGAAATCTCTCTGATTTTTACTTGGACAATTTTTACCTGGGGTAGCTAGGTGGCATGATGGATAGAGCACTAAGCTTGGAATCAGGAAGACTCGTTTTCATGAGTTCAAATCTGGCCCCAGACACATACCAACTGTGTGACCCTGGGCAAGTCACTTATGTGGCTCAATTCCTCATCTGTAAAATGGGTTAGAGAAAGAAATGGCAAACTGCTCCAATATCTTTGTCAGGAACATCTCAAATGCGGTCACAGAGAGTTGGACACAACTGAACAAAAACAATTTTACCTGGATGGTTTACTTAGATATGAAGTTTGCTGAGAGGAAGAGATAATTCCTTAGGATGGTGCTTTTGTACATCTTCATTCCCTCTTCTGCTTCAAGGGACTGCTGAGACCCCCAAGTATATAATGTCTAGAAAGGGCTTTGGGATTCCTTAGACATGGGCCCATAAGATGCACAAAGTAGAATTTTTTTTTTCAAGGAACTTTGCTCTGATGCAGATATTATATTTTCCTTCTTAGAATATGTGCACCATTGAAGCAGAGCTGGAGCATCTTCTGGGGGAGTTTTCCATCAAGATGAAAGGTAATTTTAAAAATTCTTGCTCTCAGGTTGGTGGCAGTGCTCTGCAATGCACCAGGTTTCAGAGCATGCTATTTTTATATTAATTGAAAAGACCTAATGCTTCTTGCCAGTCCTAATTTTCTGCTTCTTTTCATCTCAACTCCCCCAATCCCATGAGATATAGATCCTCTAGAACCCCAGTGGATACTTACGCTGTGCGAAGCCTGCCTACCTCCTCTTCTTGGTGGTAATCTCAATAGTGAATGTGCCTTTTTCTATGTTTACAGCACCTAGCACTCTGTTGACTTTCAGATGGTTAATCAAGCAAAAGTAAATATGTGAACACATACTCTAGCTGCTTTAAAATACAAAAACAATCTGGATCTTGAGAAAAGAGAGATATTACTTAATGGGTTATGCCTGGATTACAGCTCAGAGGTTAGAAAGTGCTGTGTAAAAGAACAGTCAATATTGCATGTTGTTTTCTTCTGAGTTTTTATATCTTTAACTAAAATTTAATGTGGAGCTAGCATATAAACCATGTCATTCCAAATCTTTCCTAGCAGTTTGATCACTTCTAATAGGGCCTCATTACTTCCATGCGTAATGGAGTGAAAGAAAAGGGAATTTAAGCCAACTCAACCTCAACAGGGGAGGTTCACTTTCGTGAGTCATCTGCCTCCCACTTGAAATTTTCTCCAGTTTTATGCCCTATGTTTTGACACATAAAAAGCCTGTTGGGATGAATGTACTTAATACCAGTGGCCTGGGCTCTGTGCTCAGCTAATGGATCTATTTGCCTTTGGCAGCTGTGGTGAATCATTTTATGTGCCATTCAAGGGTTTCTCACAAAAGAATTACCCATGTCCCAAGTGAATAAAGTCAAGCCATTTTTTAAAACAATCTATAACTTCGCTTCCATGAGGAAAGAACATTGGCTATGGACTGCCTTGGGTAACTTAGGGCACACCTTTTAATCTCTCAGGGCCTCAGTTTCCTCATCTGTAAAAAGAAGAAGTTAGACCAGATGGCCTCTAAGTTCAAATGTAAATTTAAATCCTTGATACATGTAATTGTCAAATTATGCCCATTCCTTGATGCCCATTTTACTATGGCAATTCAGATTTGGGGAGGGGGAGTGGTTGGGTTTTTTTCATATTTTTTAAGGTCCAATTTATATAATATTACATTTCTAGACTTTTTTAATCTTTTACTAATGGAATTAATTTACTACCAAATAATTTGGTAATTAGTTAACCTTCTTTCCCAATAAAATGATGCACTAAATTTCCCACTATTTTCATTTGAAAAACTGGAGGAGTGGGGAGGAGAAAGAAGGGAGTGGAGGAGGGGAAGGAAGGGTCATGTAAATCCATTTGAAAAGAAATCCATACCCCACCCAAAAAAAAAAAAACCCATGTCAGGAGCTCCTGAGGGCACATCATCTAGGGGAGATTGCTCTCTAATCTCTCTCTCCCAAAGCAGCTTTAATACGGTATGTAAGTATGGCATTGAAATGAAACATAGCTTTGGGGCAAGCTCAGGAACCATGTTAAAAGCATGGGTGGGCACTTTGTGCATGCAGGCTGAAATTTGTATGTAAGCTGGGGTGAAAAGTTGAATGCTAAGAAGAGAGAAGGCAGCAAAGAAAATGAAGTCAAGCCAGATGTGCAAAACATGCTTCTGAGAAAGGAAAAGGTATCCAAATACTAGAAAATCTAAATCATTTATGCCCCATTGCCAAACTGGAAAGCTCTTATTGTTAACTGAAGAGCTTGACAGTAACCTTTGCAGTTGTTTTACTTGGAGTGGGAAGTAAGGCTTGTGTGAAATTGAAGCCTGAGATGGGAAACCCTAAAGGGGACGGGAGAGGAAAGGAAGGAAAGAAAGAAGGAAGGAAAGAAGGAGAGAGACAGAACATATATAAATATTCTCCTGGGAGAATAGGCTTACTTTGGGAAAGTAAGGAAAGTGTGGGTGGCCATTTCTGTTGCAACATGTATGAAGAAAAGATTTTTTAGACAGTCTAAGTATATCTGAAACAATGTGACTAAAGTACAGGATTCAGCCTTGGAAATAATCTGAAACCCATAGTCGGTTTAGAAAGAAAACTGCCCAGGCCTAAAAGAAATACAGGTTGTAATCAGACAGAATTGGCTGGGGGAGGAGGGGAGAAACAAACAAATAAGCTTAAACATATAGCCTTCAGTAAGACCATAGCTTTTTCTCTTTGAGCAACTGCTATTTTAAAATGGTCTTGCTAGATATGATACGGTATCATTATCCTGGTAAGCCCAGGATGGGTTGATTAAGCATGAAAGCTGATAAACTCTAAAATATATTGGAAAATATATTTTCCCATTGCTAAGTCTTTTATTCCCTTTTTTAAAAAAATTGATTTTAATTTCAGACCCAAATTATCTCTCTCACTTCCCCCAAATGAGAAAGCAAGAAAAATCAAACCTGTTACCAACATGTAGTCTAGCAAAACAAATTGCCTCATAAGCATGTCCCCTCCCAGGTGTTAGTCTGTGCTTTTGAGTGATCACCTCTTAATAGGAGGTGGATAGAATGTTTCCTTACAAGTACTCTGGAGTCATGGTTAGCCATTGTGTTGTTTAGAGTTTCTAAGTCTTTCAGTTTATGTCTTTACAATCTTGTATAAATTGTTCTCTTGATTCTCTCTCTTCATTTCATTCTGTATCAGTTCATAAAAATCTTCCCTGGTTTCTCTGAAACAATCCTCTACATTATTTCTTACAGCACAATAGTATTCCATCACATTCATATACCATAATTTGTTCAACCATTCCCTGTAGGTACACTCTCTGTTTCCAATTCTTTACACTATAAACAGAGCCACTGTAAATGGTACTGTACTTGATTTTTTAGGGATTATAAGCCTAGTAGTGGTATTATTGGGTCAGAGGGCATCCATAGTTTAATAGCTTTGCTCTCCAGAATGGCTGGACAAGTTTACTGTTCTACCGACAGTGCATCAATGTACCCGTTTTTCCACATCCCCTCCAGCATTTGTCATTTTCTTTTTTTGTCAGCTTTGCTCATCTGAAAGGTATAAGGTGGAACCTCAGAGTTATTTTATTTTGCACTCCTCTAACTATTAGGGGTTTAGAGTATTTTTTCCTATGGCTATTGATACCTTGGAATTCTTCCTCTGAAAACTACCTATTCATATCCTTTGACCCTTTATCAATTAGGGAATGGATCTTATTCTTAAGTTCTGTGTGTCTTAGAAATGGGACCTTTATCAGAGTGACTTGCTGCAAAGACTTTTCCCATTGACCTGCTTTTCTTCTAAATTTACCAGTTGCACTCGTTTTGTTTGTGCAAGAACTTTTCAATTTTATGTAACCAAAGTTATCAATTTTACCTTCTGTGATCCTTTCCATCTCTTTGTTCATGAATTCTTCCTTCATCCATAAATATGACAGGTAATTCTTTCCATGCTCCTCTAATTTGCTTCTAATGCCACCCTTTATGTCTAAATCATGTAACTTTTTAGAGCTTGTCTCAGTCCATTTTTATCTTGGAATGGTTCTGAGAAGACTGGAGACTTGGAAGGTATACACACACACACACACACACACACACACACACACACACATATATGTATGTATGTATATAAAAAATCTTATCCCATTTTTATCCACCAGAGGCCATAGCTTCCACTTTCCAGTGGAAAGTGTGTTGCATTTGAAATCAGAGAACCTGAATTTAAATTCTTGGTCTTCATGTATCATCTATATCAAATTGCTTACCATCTCAGGCAGTACAGAGGGAAAGAAAGAAGGGAGAGAATCTGGAACTCAAAATTTTTAAAACTGAATGTTAAAAATTATCTTTACTTATGATTAGAGGAAAATAAAATAATATTCAGATCCTTTTTAAAAATCCTTGTTCTCTGCCACTTATTAGCTATGTGACTTTGGGCAAGTCTCTTCACCTCTGAGCTCAGTGTCCTCTAGAAAATGCAGAAGCTGAACTTTATTAGATGACCTCAAAGATCACTTTTAGAGCAAGATCCTTTGATCCTATGTCTCCCCACTGGGGAGCAGGAGGGAGGAGTGTCCTATAAGAGCCTGTTTTCTAGCTGCAGAAGATAACATGTATGTGTGTATGTATGAGTGTATGTGCATGTATGTATGTATGTGTAAGATAGGCTTTGATTTGGGGGGAAGGTACTAGCAGTTGGGAAATCGGGAACAGCTTTGTGAAGAAGGTGGCTCTTTAGCTGAGCTTTGAAGGCAACCAGAGATTTTGAGTATTAAAGGTAAGGAGGAAATGCTTTTGAGGAAGGTGGGATAGCCAGTGCATCATTGTGGAGGTGTCGGCTGAAGTGCCCCACATGAAACACATTGCTTAAGTGACCTGCAAATAGCAGATCCTTCTCATCAACAAAACCTTTATCCAAATTCTTCATATTATGTAAGTTAGTATTCCTTCAAAGGCTGGACACCCTATACTGATGGGTTAATTATATGTTGACTTATGAGGTTTTTATAAGTATCTTGATTTATAAAGTACTTAATATTTTACTAAGATAAGTTGCTATCCAACTCAGGATTTTCAAAGAATTTTTGAAGGAGTGGTTTGTTTCAGAAGTGCCTTACAAAAAGTACATGTATAAAATCCATGTATAAATGTTGGAATCTTTGATTTTGCTACATTTTCACCAGGTCTTAGTAAGCAGGCTTTAACCATCTCTTGGAAAAGTTATTACACTCTGGTCAACTGCTGCCACCTACAGGTAGGGAATTGTATTAGCAGGAACTCATTAAAATTTTTAATTAAAATAAATTTTTTCTCCAATTTATTAACTTAGTTTTAGTTTTCAACATTCACTTCCATAAGTTTTAAATTTTCTTCCCCTCCCCACCAAGACAGCATGCAATCTGACATGGGCTTTACACATACATTCCACTAAACTCATTTTCATATTAATCATATTGCATAGAAGAATTACAACGAATGGGAAAAACGGTAAGAAAGAAAACAGAACAAAACCAAAACGAAAATAACCTGCTTTACTCTGCATTTCATAGTTCTTTCTCTGGATGAGGATGGCATTTTCCATCATGAGTCCTCTGGAATTATTTTAGTTCCTTGCATTTCTGAGAAGGGCTAAGTTTATCAAAATCAATCATCATCACGCACTGTGGCTGTTAGTGTACAATGTTCTCCTCGTTCTGCTTACTTCACTCAGCATCAGTTCATATAAGTCTTTTCAGGTCTTTCTGAAGTCCACCTGTTCATCATTTCTTATAGCACAATAGTATTCCATTACATTCACAAACCACAATTTGTCCAGCCATCCTCCCATTGATGGACATCCCCTCAATTTCCAGTTCTTGGCCATCACAAAAAGAGCTGCTATAAATATTTTTGTATATGTGGGTCCTTTTCCCATTTTTATGATCTCTTTGGGATACAATCCTAGAAGTAGTATTGCTGGGTCAAAGGGTATGCACATTTTTATAGCTCTTTGGACATATTTCCAAATTGCTCTCCAGAATGGTTGGATCAGCTCACAGCTCCACCAACAATGAATTAGTGTCCCAACTTTCCCACATCTTCTCCAACATTTATCGTTTTCCTGTTTTGTCATGTTAGCCAATCTGATAAGTATGATGTGGTACTTCAGAGTTGTTATAATTTGCATCTCTCTGATCATAAAATAAATTTTTGATGTCTTTTGTTTTCATATCATCTATATTTTCAAAAATATCCCTCCTCTTTCCTAGAGATTCACCCCTTATAATGAATTAGAGAGTGAAAAAAGAAAATAAATTTAGCAAAACTAACCAACTTAACAAAAAAGTCTGGTGCCATGTGCAGCGTTCTGCACCTATAGACCTCATTCCACCCCACCTCTGCAAAGAAGCAAAGTGATGTGAGCAAGCACTCTTAAGGGCTTCGTGAGACAGCAGCAACAGCAAATTCCCTCAAAACCAAGGAAACCAATTCCCTGTCCCTGGGTAAATCACACTGTTTGCATATCCTTTCTCCCTCTCCCCTGCAACCTATATATACAGGTGAAATTAGTTAAAATGAACATCAAAAATTGCTTTGAGGAGAAACTCAAAGGGTGGCATGAGGAAAGCGACATAGAAATTGAAGGATGGTGAGGTAATGATATATGGAAGAGCCCTAGGTCTTTTTTTCCCTCAAAAGAATATTAATTCCTTCAAGTTGCTTCATACTTGCATCTCCAATAAACAAGAAACTTTCTTTTTCTTTTCTTTTTTTGATCTTGTATCCCTGTACTTAGTATGGGGTCTCCTATATAAGGCTGTAAATAAATGCTTGTTCATTGATTTTTTTTTTTGCACTAGTTGACCAAAATCATCACCAGGAAGTTAGAAGTATGACGCTGGTGCAGTCACCTATAAACCACCAATTTGGCTTAGCCAGAGAACATTTTCCTGGCTCTTTTATACTTGCTTTCCCAGTATTCTTACAGTGGGTGTCACTGATTTGGTAAGATCACCGACAATAAAAATTATCTCTCATTGGAGGTGTACCCACACTGATGGGCTCATAAGTTAGTCAATGTTTATTGGAGATGCAAGTGTGAAGCGATAATTGCCACAGTCATGAGGCCACAATGTAAAGCTTATGTATACTGGGGGTAGAGGGAATGAAATGACGATGAAAGTGCTTTCTTTTCCTCTCCTACCTCCAGCTCTCAGATAAGCTCCCAACCTAACAACAAAAATAGTATTAAACTGACAGGTGTGGAGCATTTTGTGGTTTACAGAAAGCTTTATAGATATCTTCTCATGCAGTCCTTACAACAACCATATAAGACAGTTGAAAAGGTATTAATGAAGTTTTGCAGATTTAAAAATAAAAATAGGTGACTTTCCCAATGTCACACAGTACATGACAGAGCTGGAATTGGAATGCTATTTCATTTAGTGGGAATAATATATTCCTGATCTTCAAACTTACAACTTCACTTATCCATGATGGCGCCTTCATTCTCCCTTCCCTTCCCCAGCTCTAAAACTGCTGAGTCCTGTCAACTTTTCAACATGTTCAAAATGTATATTCTGTTTTTCATTCCCATAGATATTGCACATGTTCAGATCCTTATGATCTCATCCTAGGACTAATATATAAACCTCCTCACTATTCTTCCTTCCTGTAGTGTCTCTGCTTTAATCCACACTGTGTGAATTTTCCTGAAGTGTTAGGATCTTTTCTCAAAGCCCCTTTGGTGACTTTCCATGGCCTGGCCAGTTCTTAACTCTTCAGCTTGGTATCAAATGACTCCCATAATCTGACCTGGATCTGCCTTTCCAGCTTTGCCTCCTACTTACTACTAATTGCTCTAGCTAACCTGATCTCCTTGCTGTGTTCCCTATTCCTTGTTTTGCCTTCCTCCATCAATTATGATTTTGTGCAACTGATTCTCTCCTACTCCTTCTTCCAGGCAGGGATTAAACCCTAGTTGTTCATATGCCTGCCTCCTATGGTACTTATTTATAGATGTGTGTTTCTGTAAGCTCCTTGCAGACAGGACCTTTTTTATTCCATCTTGGATAGATTTTCCCCAAGGTTTACATTCATATTTAATTGAGTTGCTTCTAATTATTTTGAAGAGATTTTTCTTTGCAAAGGATTTGGCTTAGTAGTTTGCATGTGCAAGATGCTCAATAAATATTTATTGAATGAATTAAATTGGTCAGAAATGCAAAGTTCCTGAGGTTCAGAAACTAAATAGTCTGATTTGCTTTGTGCAGAGATCTTATTGAACCTTATTTTTAAGTATTACATGTTGAAATGGGCTGCAGATGGCTCAGAGAAAGGCTATTCTTCATGGTACGGGATCACAAGGCAATGAGGGAGTGGGAGCTTTTAATTACGTGAGAAAATTGTAGCTATCTAGCAATTCTCAGAGGCCTTAGTGGAAAAGAGAAAACAGGACTTTTCTTTTGCTTGGAAATGGTGTTTTAACAGATGGATTCTACATTTTAATTATGAATGTGGCTCACTTAATCTCTCCCTGGCATACTAGTACTTAGAAGTTCTGGCATAGGAATTGAGGAAGATCATAAAGGAATGAACCCAAGCCAAACTGAGGCCCATGCCCAGTTTGGATACTACTGTCAGTCTTGGAAAGCATGGCCCAGTTGTTTCCTCCAGTAAATTCACTGGAGTCTATGACCTCATTATCTATGGGAGCAGAATTCCCTGACACCAGCCACTGAGAGCAGATGAAGCCCATTGATAGAGTGACCAGAGCATTCTGATTGTCCTGGATTTTACTTGAGTCAACCAACTGAAAAACATTTATTAAGCACCTGTTACGTGCCAAGAACGGTGCTAAGTACTAGGGACATAAAAAGAGTGAAAGACAGTCCCTGCCCTTAAAGAGTTCACCAGCTAATGGGAGAGACAACAAGCAAGTATGTACAAAAAATCCATTTACAGGATAAATAGGAAATAATTAAGTGAGTGAAGGTACTAGATTTAAGAGGGACTGTGAAAGGCTTCCTGTAGAAGGTGGGATTGTGGTTGGGACTTAAAGGCAACCAATAGGAAGAAATGAGGGAGAGCATTCCACGTATGAGGGACAGCCAGAGAAAATGCCCAAAGCCGAGATGTAATTTCTTATTTGAAGAACAGCCAAGAGGCCAGTGTCATTAGACCAAAGACATGTCAGGGAATACAGTATAAGACTGGAAGGGCTTTAAACACCAACAGAGGACTGTGGAATTGATCCTGGAGGTGATAGAAAGATACTGAAGTTTATTGAGTAGGGGAGTGACAAGACAGGACCTGTATTTTAGGAAAATCATCTCATGGCTGATGAACTGGAGTGAGGGGATACTTCAGGCAGGTGGACTCACCTTCAGGCTATTGAAGTAGTTCAGGAGGAGATATTGAGGACCTTCTCAAGTGCTGGCATGTGAGAGGGGGCAGAGAAGAGAAAGGGATGTATATGAGAGATGTTGCAAAGGTACCATCAAGAGACTTCGGCAACAGATTGATAGGGTGGTGAGAAATAGTGAGGAACTAAAGATGACACCTAGTTTCCAAGCCTGATGGACTGGGAAGATGATTGAGATTCAGCATAGAGAGATGGTAATTAATCTATAGGAAGTAAAGAGGTTATCAAGGAAAGTAGGATAGAAGAAGAGGACCTAGGGCTGAGCCCTGAGGGACACCTTCAGTCAGAGGAAGGAACAAAGGAGACAGGAAAACCAGGAGAGTCTTAAAGCAAAAAAATGTTGATTTGTGATGAAACCTGTCTGAAAGAAGAAATACATTTTGTAGCTGATGTGCTGCATGTTTTCTTACAGGTCTGGCTGGCTTTGCTCGGCTCTGTCCTGGAGATCAATATGAAGTGAGTACTTTCTCTGTTTCTGTTAAGAACTGTGGTGGAGGAGTTGGCATCATTTTATTCTTTATCTGACATGAAGATCTTCTGATGGTTAATATTAATGCCTAATAATTAAGGTATGGAGCTTAAGGAAGGATTCATGGTCACTATCAAATAGTCAGAAAAACCTTCTTTTTAGTACTTGTATTAAAATATTTAATTAAGGCTCTTGTTATATGGAATGCATATTTAAAAATGGTTTCTTTAATAAGTTTTACATTGCTAAATGGTAAACTGGTCTGGGTAGAGGTGACATTGGGAGAAAGAAATGTTGACCTTTAAAAAGAACTCCATTGGTCATTTAACCTAGGTCTCTATTCCAAATTAAACTCCCCTAAACTACTGGAGACAGAGTCACCCCCTCCTTTGTGCTTTTAAAGTGTCTGTAGAAAGATAAGCAAGAGCATGCTTTGGTACTGTATTCTAGCACCTGTCATCCCATCAAACCAGGCACTGCCCCTACTCCCAGATTCATACTGCTGAGGGTTGAAGACCTGCTCTACCTCCCTTCTCCACTAGAGGGAGCTTGCTCTAGCTTATTTGTGGCTAGGAAGTAGAAATTCAGTTTTCTCCTTCCCAGTTTGCCCCTCCCTTCCCTAATAAAGGGAATGAAATAATTGGACCATGATTGCTATTTAAGGGCTAATAAAAGAAATAATAATAAAATCACTCTGAAAGTGTTGTCTGAACGTGCACGTACACATGCACAACAGTGTCAAGATTTTTATAGCAACATTATTTCTAGTTGCAAAACACAGGAACAACAAAAACGTGCAACAAGAGAATGGTTAAAGAATTGCGCTACATTGCTAGAATAGAATAGAATGGGGACTATCCTCTGTGACATCACTGATAGAGGGAACTCCCAGTAAGAAAATTCTTATCCATACAGGTCAGCTTTTTCTCTGAAACCTACATAGTCGTCTAGGGACAGTGAGGTTAAGTGATTTGTCCAGACTCAGAGGTGTCACTCAACTCAGAGTCTTCCTGAGTTTGAGCCTGGCTCTCTGATCACCACCAACACCGACTTTCATGGAATGCCCGTACTGGGATACTATAGTAAAATTGTGTAAAACTCAAATTGAAACAGGGGCCATCAAGCTATACGGAAGGATCACTATGGGCTGAATATTGACTTTCTTTTTAAACATAATGTTATTATTGTATTTTTATGTATTTTGTTAAATATTTCCCAATTACCATTTAAATCTGGTTCTGAGGCACCAGAGAGTGTTATGGATGGGTATTGGACGAGTATTTGACACCTCTACTATAGTGCATTCAACGTGCGGGGATGATAAGCATTTATATAGCATCTACTTCATGTGTTAAGTAAGCACTTTATACATATTATTTCATTTGATCCATATGATAAGGAATATTGAGAATTATGAAAATACCTTTATGAAATGCAACAACATAGGTAAAAGAGCCAAAACAGAGCAGAATATGCACAAACTACAATAATATAAGAGGACAGTACATGTGAATAAGTGGACAAAGAGTCCTGATAAAGGTGTAGACAGTGACTGAACCATTGAGATTTTTATGTCTTGAGATTCATTTATTTAAACATAAATAGTTGTTAAGGGAGTTTAATTGGTTATATTGCTGTCTAAGAAGAATTGTGGTGGAAAAAGAAAAGAGATGGCTTTGAGGTAATACAGACCTCACTGGGTTCAAGCCCTGCCTCCATCTGACCCAGACTGGCATTACGACCATGGGAAAGTCTCTACTCTTAGCTCAGCAAGCATGATAAAATCAGCAGGTCAGGAGTTTCCCTTTCCCTACAAAGTATTTAACATTAATTGTTTAATAAATCATTAAGAAACAAAACCAGGAACAGACATTGACAGAATACTCTACTGTTTAGAGAACACCAGAGCACATTATCTTATTAGATTCCCATAGCAAACCTGTGATACATTTATTCCCAGTATTGTCCCCTTTTATGTAGGTGAGACAGCTGAGAGTCAGGGAGGTCAAAGGACATGTCTGCAATCACATACCTAGTAAATGGCAGTTATGACTCAAACCTTGGTCTTCTAGTGCCAAATCTGGCTCTCATTCTATTGCAATAATACTGCTTGAAATGAATAGTAAATGATCATAATAATGATAGTTCACTGGTGGAGAGGTTGAAGGTTTACAAAACATTTCCTTAAACACCACTGATTGCTATTTGTAATGAATATTCACATTTTTGTAGATGAGGAAACGAATTCAGAGTTTGAGCAATTTGCCCAGTTGCACAGTAAATGGTGGCTAGACTTGAACTTACATCTACCACTCCCTAGTCCACTGCTCCTCTCTCACACCATTGATTATCCACCCCCACTGATTCTAGCTTATATAACCATACATTATCCCTTTTTCGAAAGCCTATCTTTCCCTCCCGTACATTGTTCAGAGAGTGCCCAGGAGCTGGAGTTGTGGTAGATATGATGGTACATAAAGGGAATGGGTAGTTGCTGTATTTACTTGTGCTTTTAAACTTTGCTTGCTAAAAGAGCATAGGTACAGATGAATTATACAAAGGAAAATAAAGATTGTTTGTCTGGTTTTTTGTCCCAGATTTTCATGAAGTATGGCCGGCAGCGGTGGAAACTAAAAGGCAAAATAGAAATGAATGGCAAACAGAGTTGGGATGGAGAAGAAATGGTTTTCCTACCCTTGATTGCTGGATTGATTTCCATTAAGGTACTGTGCACATAGACCCTTTCCTACTGCCTGTCCTGATTCTGTTTAATTTTTAAAAATTATTTTTATATCATTTATCACTTTCATTTCCAAATTTCCTTCCACCTCACCAATCCAGAAAGCCATCCCTTATAGAAAAGAATAAGAAAAACAAAACAAAAGGTCATTTGGTTAAACCAACCAGCAAATCATTCCATATGCAACATTAGAGAATGGTGCTGTTTAACTGATGTGTGTTCATCCTTCCTTGCCGAAGAAGACCACACCATCAGAGAAATGATAATATGACTTGCACTTGACTTTGTTTTGAGTAAGGGAGGGCTGCGCAAGGTCACCAGCCTCACTTCTTCTCCAGAGCCATCTGAATCCAGTGACCAGATATTCATCAGGATGACTGGAGATGACCCAGGATGAGGCAGTTGGGGTTAAGTGACTTGCCCAAGGTCACACAGCTAGTGATGTCTGAGGTGAGACTTGAACTCAGGTCTTCCTGACTCCTGCACTGGTGCTCTATCCACTGCACCACCTAGCTGCCCCACTTTAACTGACAACTAGTGAAATGATATATGGATAGCAGTTATCTGTGGCATATGCCATAAAAATTTCAATGTCAATTATGCCTTTTCTACTCTGTGCTCAAAATTCATCACAAAGGAAATGTCCTTGGCACTGAGGTGTAGAGGACTGTTAGTGAGAAGAGGTGCGTAGAATGAGGAATAAAGTCAATGTACAGACTCCTTTGATTTGTATTTACCATCCTATGCTCCAGGCCCTTTTATTACTGAATTATTGATTTCTTTCTTTCAGATTGCTGGTTTCTTTCTGTTTTATTCTATATCACTGTATTCTTTAGTTATATAGAACTATATTCTATAAAGCTGTATTCTTTTAAAATGTCTCTTTTCCTTCTATACCTATATTATAGGGGTGCTCCTTTCTTTTTCTCTCTAATAGGTCACAGAACTCAAAGGGCTTGCAACTCATATCCTAGTGGGAAGTGTCACCTGTGAAACAAAGGACCTTTTTGCAGCCCGGCCTCAGGTGGTAGCTGTTGACATCAATGATCTTGGCACCATCAAATTAAATTTGGAAATCACTTGGTAGTAAGTTATCCTCTTCAAATTCACTTTCCAAAAGAGGACAACATACCACTCCTACTCTTACCTTAAAACACACACACATACACACATGCAATTTTTTAGATAAATACCCAAATAAACCAAACTTTTCTAAAATGAGATGATTTGCTTTCCAGAAGGATTCTAATAGTTATCCAGTTATTTTAAGGTTTATCCACTTTTGTATCTCATATCAATTAATAAGCCTTTATCACACACTTATGTGCCAGAGGCTGTGTTAAGCACTGGGGATACAAAGAAAAAAGAAAAGGCAGACCTTGCCCTCAAGGAGATTACATGTTTGTAACATGTACATAAATTAGTAGTAGAAGGAAGCTAACCATAGAGAGAAAGGCACTACCAGGTGAAGGGTGTCGGAAAGGCCTCTTGTTAGGAGGTGGTACTTGAGATGATTCTTAAAGTCAGGTATTCCGAGAGGTGGAGAGGATAAAGAAAGGAGAATGACATTCCAGACATAGGGACAGCTACTCCAAATGCTTAAAGACAATAAAGCATTATGTGTGAAGAAGAGAAAGGAGGCCAATATGGCTAGACCATAGAGTGTATGGAGGGAAATAATGTGTAAGAAGACCACAAAGACAGGAATACAGCATTTAAATGTCAAACAGAAGACTTCATATTTTATCCTAGATGTAAAAAGGAACTTTTGGAGTTTTCTTAAACAGGAAAAATCATTCTGGCCTCTGTATGGAGGATGAACTGCAGTGGAGAGAGATGAGGTAGAGAATCAAATCAGAAGCCTATGAAAATAATCTGGTTGAGAGGCTGTAAGTTGGGAAGAGTCGGTACAAGAATAGTGGCTAGATAAGTAGATAAGGGACTGTATTGGAAAGATGATGTGAGAAAAGAAACTACGAGATTGGGTATATGAAATGAGCAAAAGTAAGGAGCTGGAGAGGACATCAGACTTGTGAATCTGGGTGACCAGGTGAATGGTGGTCCCTCAACAGTAACAGGGAAGTTCAGAAGAGGGGTGGGTTTGGGCAAAAAGCTAATGAGTTCTGTTTTGGACATGTTGAACTTGAGATGCCTATGGACTATGCAATATGAAATTTCTAGGTAGTGAGTGGGACTGAGCTCAGGAGAGGGAATCTGGCTAGATAGCTAGATTTTGGAATCGTCTGTTTAGAGATGATAATTGTCCCCATTGAAATTGAAGAGATGACCCAAAAACACAAATAGAGAGAAATCAGAAGAGGGCCTAAGACAGATTTGGAGGAGAGATATCTATAGTTAAGAAGACATGATCTGGAGAATTACCAGCAGAGGAAAAGGAAAAAGAGTCATTGGAAAAAAACCTGAATATGAGAGTATTTGGGAGGGAAAAGTGGTCAACAATATTAAATGTTACAGAGAGATGAGGACCATTAGACTTTCTCAGACTTCTGGAAAGATATATATATATATTCTCAATCTCTTATTTTTCTGGCTATTTTTACTTACTTATTTTTAAATGTTTTCAATTGTCCTTTTTTATACCACATTTAGTTTTATAAGTAATTTCCGATTTTTTTTTGGAAACAGGCAGGGCATAAGTCATAGATAAATCATCCAATAGCCTGGTTTTCTGAACTTAATGAACCTTCTCCTAAAAGCAGGAGATTTATTTTCTCACTCAGGATTCCAACCAAAATAGTTACCTTAAAGCTACCTCCTGAAGGAGAATTCTGCTATGTTATTAAAAATTGAAGTGCTCCTGACATACAGGTATGAAAATATGTCCTGGCATCCTGGAGTAACAGAGCACTAATGGAAGTGTATTTTGTTATACAAGGAAAGCAAGACATAAATTCAACAGTTGCTTTATTAAGTACTGAAGCTACTTTATTGTTAGCTTTGAGTGTTCATCCATAATTATTTGTGGTGGTTGTCAGCTCAAACAGGAAACGATTCTTTCTGTGGAATGAGGTACATAGTATTATGATGACTGAAATAATTTTGAACAGTGTGTCATCCATCACAATAATAAGTGATTTTCACAACAGCTAAAAATAAACAGGCTTTTTACTTTCAAGTGCTTTATTTATATTGAATCACAATATGCTAATCCCTTGAATTGATATAGTGGTAGCGAAATCTCCAGAGATGTCATAGCACTCTGAGGCTTGTAATCTTCATATCATCTCTCAGCTTTTTCATCTAGAAAAGATGGGTGCTGGTATAGCTGATCTCTAAGGATCTTTCCAGTTCTATAATCCCTTAAGGGGAATAAGAACTTTAATTCTGCTTTTACAAATGGGAGGAATGCAGTGCTATACCAATCAAACTACTAGATAATTATTTTCTAGAGCTAGAAAAAATAATATCAGAATTCATCTGAAAGAACAAAAGGTCCAGAATATCAAGGGAACTAATGAAAAGAAATGCTAGAGAAGGTGGCCTAGCCCTACTAGATCTCAAATTGCATTATATAATAGCAATCATCAAAACCACTTGGTACTGGCTAAAAAATTACAGGGGTAGACCAGTAGAATAGGTTAGATACTCAAGACACAGTAGTCAATGAATATAGCAATCTACTGTCTGATAAACCCAAGGACTCCAGCTTCTGGGATAAGAACTCACTGTTCTACAAAAACTGCTGGGAAAACTGGATGACAGTGTGGTCAAAACTGGGCATAGACCAATGCCTGACACTGTACACAAGAATAAAGTCCAAATGGATACATGATCTAGGCATAAAGACTATAAATAAATTAGGAGAGCAAGAAAAAGCGTATTTGTCAAATTTATAGAGAATGGAGAAATTTTCAACCAAACAAGAGATAGAGAACATTATGGAGTGCAAAATGGATAATTTTGATTACATTAAATTGAAAAGTTTTTGCACATACAAATGGAGGAACGGGCACAAAGAAAAGCAAAGATTAAATTATGTGTAAGTGTAGAGTAGGGAATAGGACCTAGGGTCTCCTCTCCCCAGACCCAGTTTTCTAACCATTGGTGTGTCCTGCCTACTTTTTATATGTGTGCTGAAAGTCACCTGGCTAAGTACCACCCAACTCCTTTGGATTCCCTTTGGCTTCTGTGCAAGTTGAGCACTTAGATGAAAATGTGTTTCTTGGCTTTTTGTTAAATGGGCAGAGATGGATCTGAAAATCCTGTACACTATGCAGCCTAATAAAAGAGCAATTGTTTTGCAGTCCCTTTGATGTGGAGGACGTGACCTCATCCACAGGCAATGGGAATAGGGCCTCAGCTCTCCAGAGGAGGATGTCCATATACAGCCAAGGCACTCCAGAAACGCCTACCTTCAAGGATCACTCATTTTTTGTAAGTTCAAGGTGGTCTCCTGGGTTGACTTAATTAATGAAAGCAAGGAAGTGCCCATGGCACATATTTGAAATGTTTGACAAACAGTGTAAGTGGCCTCTTTTCAACACTACCTCCCTGTACCAGGCTTTTCCTTCCGTGCTGAGCCTCCCTCTCGTTTCTCCCTTCCCTCTCTACCCCAGCAAGGGCTACATCATTCTTCCTGCTCACCAGGATCAAATATATATTTGAAATATATTTGTGCTCCCTCCTGTTCCACTCAACCCCTCCTCCCACTTTCCTATTGCAGTGGTTCATAAACTTTTTATTTCCTTCTCTAATATTCCTCTAAAGTAGGGATTCTTAATCTGGGCACTAATGTTTCTCTAAAGTAGGGGCTCTTCATGTGAATGATTCAATGCAAACCTATTACCACTACTGGAATAACAAATTCAAAGCATATCCTGGCTTAAGGAGCTTTCATCTCCATATTTACAGGAGAGCAAAATGTTGATGAAAAATTCCATTACATTCCCTTATGGGAGAAGCTTAAGTTGGGGAGGTACGGCAAGGTTCTGTCTGATGAAAGAGAATGGCTTTCTTTCTGCTGTTGTGTTTTAGTGAATTGTTTGCATGACTACTTATCCAGCTAAGGGGGTACTGTTTACTCTGGAATGTCCCATCTTTTTTTCAAACAGGTTTTAGCTTTGCAATCACAGTGCAATATCATGTACTATTCATGTGTTTTCAGACAACACTTTATTTTTGCCATAATAAATAATTACTTTTTCAGAATGAAAAAGTAGAGGTTCTTTAAAAATAAGTAAAACAGGGGTTCTTAACCTGGGCTCCAAGAGACTCCCAAAGGCACCTGTGAATTTCAAAAAGTCTGAATATGTTTTCTTTTTCTAATATTTTAATAATTATATTTCTATATAATTGATTTCTTCAGTAATCCTATGTGTTTTATTTTATGAACTTAAAAACACTGTTTTGAGATAGGATATATAGGCCTTTCCCGACTGCCAAAGGAGGCTATGGCTCAGAAAAGGTTAAAAACCTCCTGCTCTAAAGTTCAGTTGTTGAGTTTGACCAAGCAAAGCTTGCAACAAACAGAAATGTGCTAACCCTGGTCCCTTTGGCTGACTAACTCCCCTTTCTGCTTTAATATCTGAAGAAATGGCTGCAGCCTTCACCCCTCAAGCCTCGGAGGTTAGCAGTCCTGGGTGCCTTGCAAGATACATTCTTTGCCAAGCTTCAGCGTAGCCGCTCATTCAGTGACCTGCCTTCCCTCAGACTGAACCCCAGAGCAGTACTAGATCTTTATGTGAGTTTGGTTAGAGTGAATTTGAAGTGCTTCCTTCACTTGGCGTGTCTATGGATAGAGCCTTACAACTTGCACTTCATTTTGTTGACAAAATGCTGGAGAAAAATGGTTGGGTCTGGGCTATGGGGATTTTCTAGTTGGTGCAAAATTTACCTGCAGAGTACTGTCCAGCCATCTGTCTTTCTTTCCCTTCCTGATAGATGATTCTTGAACCTGTTTTTGTTGCCTTGTGATTTCCAGCACTTCTTTCCCTAGTGTAGCAAACAGGTGTATAGTATGACATAAATCAAAAGAAAGGACCCTCCTGTGTGATTCTAATCTTCAAGAGACCACTTGAGGAAATATAAGTAGGAGTCAGTAAACAAGATGATTTTAAAACATATCTTAAAAATACTTCTGTTTCAGAAACATGAATAAAAATATTGTCAATCTCATATTGCAAAAATTATTGCCTCTGTAGATATATCAATGAGGGGACATCACATTCCAATATGATAGACAGATAAGAATCAACAAAAAATGAAAATTTACCTTCATTAGGGACTCTTACAAAGTAAAAGCAAATGTGTGGGGTTTTTTAAGTCTAGAAGTAAAACTATTATTATCTGGCATTTTTCCCCAGCAAAATCAACAAAATTAATTTAAGCCTGGTAGCTTGTCACTTTCTGTAGACAGAAGACTTTGTGTGATTGAAAGAATTAACAAAGACCTAAGCCATTTTTTCCTGAAACTTGATTTTGTGTATTTATTTAAAGAGTCTAGAATGTTAGCCTATTATGTTGTTAGTTCTCTAAAAGAAATTCTTAGATATATTCTCAGGAATGGGTGTGTTTATATGTATTGTGCGTGTGTCTATATTGTATGTGTGTGTGTGTACATTTCTATCTCTGAGGATCTCCATTGTATGTGTGTGTGTATCTCCTATACAATTATTGTCATTGACTTGCAAAGCCTCTCTTTGTCTGAAGATTACAGGATTTTTATCTGAGACTCATGTGTCGTGTTAGCATTAGTATTTATTGAGCACTTTGTATGTGTGGAGCTCTGTACTAATAAATCCTGTAACAACATGCAAAAAGGGCTCCTGTCCTTGAAGAGGCTGCAGCTTCACAGGGGAGGAGATGGTTCATGGGACAGACATGAAAAATCCATACAGAGCCCAGAACAGCAGCATTTCAACAGAAAAATAATTAGTACAGATGTGCCAAAATTGTATGTATGAGTGTGCTTGCATGTATACAAACAAACATGCTATAGAAGAGGGTAGAGCATTGTTGCTGTGGATTTATCCTGGCAAGGTTTTTGTGGAAGATGAGTTACCCATATTAACAAGTTGCCTGTTCCCTAACATTGATGATCTCAAGAGCAATGGAATACTGAGGCTTGTCTTCTCTTTACTTGAAGAAGATACCTACTCATGTGAGCCTAGTACTGCATGTGATGTACATGTATGCAGCTGGTGGGTGTGCAATAAATATTCTGTATTGGATTCTAAGGACTACTGTCTTCTGATTGCAAACAGGCAATTAGGTCTGATTCTACTTAGCAAAGGAAGGCTATACTAGTATTTATATTCAAAGTATAATAGGTAGAGTCTCATCTGGGAGATTTGACCTACCATGGAATCTTTGTTCGAGTGCCTTCTATTTTGGTAAGACCTATGCAACATACATGCATATATGTGTATGTATATATCCATACATATGTACATATCATATATATACATGCATCTATGTGTGTATATATGTAAAATTTTTTGAACTGTTTCTGGGATGATCATCATCAAATTAATAATAGAAGAGGCAAGATGCTTATAATTTTCTATACTATTAAGGATTAAAAAAGAAAATAAAGGAACTTTAAGTGGTGACTTTTGAAGCACATACATAGGAAGAAACTGCATGCATATGGAAAGAGGTTGAATAGATTTTCACCCCAGAATCTACAGTGTTTTTCAAAACTGTGTTGCCAAGAGACAGAGTTACTTTGATCTAAGAGACAAGTTCTTTTACAGAACAAAAATATTCTGAATTCTTTCTGATTTCTTAATTTCCCCCCACACATATATTTTCCTGCTGAACAATAAATTATGCCTCCAATTTTTTTTTTATTTTTAAAAGTACTAACTTTGGATGCCTTATTTCCGCAGTCTAATCTTCCCGATGACATCTTTGAAAATGGAATGGCAATTGAGGAAAAAAGGCCACTGTCACTCAGTTTTTGTGACTTGCCCAATGGGGACTGTGCCTCATCTTCTAAATCAAGTGGCTCCTCTACCAACATTGGTCAGTCAAATCCAGAAATTACTGTTACCCCAGCAGAGCATAACCTCAGCAGCACAGCCTCCCACACCTCCCCTGTGGATGATACTGGTCCAGGCTCTCCCAGAAATTCCACAGTGGAAGCCCAGGATCCAAAGCTGCCACTGGAACATACAGAAGAGGACCAGAAAGCCCCCATGGCTGCTTCTGAAGTGTGCCAACAAACCCCAGGCCCAGCTGGTGATAGCCTGTTCCTGGAGAATGATGTTGCTGTGTCACTTCTACAAGATTCAGATGAGGTGTCTGAACTTAAGCCGGTGGAACTGGACACCTTTGAAGGAAACATCACCAAACAGCTTGTCAAGAGGCTTACCTCCACAGAAGTGCCAGTGATCCCTGAGAGGCACCAGTCTGAGGGTTCAGTCAGTGGAGAATCAGAAGGCTGTAGATCCTTCTTAGATGGGAGCTTAGAGGAAGCTTTTCAGGGGCTTTACCTAGCACTAGAACCCCATAAAGAACAATATAAAGAGTTCCAGGACTTGAATCAGGAGGTGATGCACCTAGATGATGTTCTCAAAGTAAGTACATTTTCAGAAAGTTTTGATGAGTTGGGAGGGGTGGAGTAGGAAAAAGGTCAAAAAGGTTTCACTTGTTTTTCAGACTCTGGGGCTCTGGGTGCCCAACAGTCTGTTTAAAGTAACATATCTTCAAGGCATTTTTTGCATGTGTGCCATCATCATTGTTTTAGATCTTAAATCATTTATATTCCATTTGGTGGAGTGCCAAGAGCATTTAATTAACAATGCTTTAAAAAAAAACTGAAACCAAAATAGTAACTTTTTAAGAAAAAAGGGCTTAAAACCTGAAATAGAGCTCCAGTTCTGCAGGTTCCATAGTCATTAGTTTCCCTAGGATGAAATTACGGCACATTGATGGTCACAGTGGTAGTGAATCATCTCTGGGATTTATCAGGGAAACTGGGAATCTCATGGCCCCATTGAGCCTACCCTTACTCTGTGGGCAATGGGATCCTTTTTCCTATGTATGTGTAGAACAATTTCTGAAGGGTTAAGAACTTCAAAATGGCACTCTCCAGACTGGCATGAAGCTGGGTGTCAGGTCCCCAAGAGCAGGGAGTCACAAGTGGTGACCATGAAGCAGTAGGGAAGTCCCAAGGGTGAGGCCCAGGAGAGTGGGATATCTTCACCATTCCCATAGTTGGTGCTGTGGTATCCACAGTAGGACAGCGGAGCCACTTGTGAAGTATCTGCTCCCCTCCCAGTACATGGATTGAAGGAAAGACTTTATATGGGAAGTAACAAGCCAGAGTTTGTCCATGTCTAATGCATTTTGCATTCTCCTGCATCTTTCTTGACATCTTGGCTTTGCCATCCAGGTTTATTTTACTCAATGGGAGAGATCTTATGA
Organism: Bettongia penicillata ogilbyi; assembly: GCA_023548195.1. Lineage (NCBI taxonomy): Eukaryota > Metazoa > Chordata > Mammalia > Diprotodontia > Potoroidae > Bettongia > Bettongia penicillata. Next base: position 14,960,335 of record JAJHZJ010000318.1, read on the forward strand.
TCTTTTTATCAGAGAAAGAGTAATTCTTTGGACAGACTCACTTCATAGGTTTCATCATTCTTCACACAGAGATTTAGGAGAATAGTAGCAACATGGACATCAAGGCAGGAAGGGCAACATCTCCCTGTGCATCACCATTTTAATGTTTATATATCCCACTGGCATTCTTCAGCTATGTAATATATAATTATACATTCAGGGATTTTTCTGACAAGCTTGACTATTCCTCTTCTCTTTCTCACTGACCTGGTTTCAGAAATGAATTTATACTCAAGATAGCTGACCATATCATTCATCTTTGAGCCTTCACCTGCTCTGCTGCTCATAACAGATGAAATCAACTGTCTAGAGTGGTGACAGAAAAACAGGGAAGGCAGTCTTTCTCCTTGGGTTGATTTCCTGGGAATTCTATCTCAAAGCATTATCTGAGGACATGCATACAAAGGTTACCTTGACTGGAGACCTGACATAGCTAGACACTGGAATGAAAGCCATCATTCAGCACTCTTACCTTGCTTGCATCTTATAATGATATAAGCCAAATTTGGCAATTGGTCTGATTCTCCAAGAACTAAGATGTAAGTAGGGGAGAAAAGGGTTCACTGAAAGAGAAATCAGGAATGATCTAATTGCTACCATTTTCATTTGGATTGATGAAAAGCAACCTACCCGCTTAGGAATCCCAAATATATAGCTTCATAAGTCTTTAAAAATGACTGGCATTATTAGATAAATGAAGAGCCAACATATGAGTTACACAGTGGATAAAGAGCCAACTTTGAATCCAGGAACATTTAACTTCAAATCTTTCTTCTGATTCATGGTTGCACGTCCCTGAGCAAGCCACTTAACCTTTAAGCTGCAGACAGGGTGCCAACCTGCACTGATAGAGTTTCCTCTCCTGAGCATTCCCTGCAACATTAAGTTCAGGCTTTATTTCTAACTCAACGATATAGAATTCTACATTGAGCACTGGAAGAGACATCAAGTCATTTAATCCAGCCCCACTCTACTTGATGATGAGAAAACTGAAGGCTAGCAAGGTTAAGTGGCATGCCATGTCACAGATATGAAATGGCAGAGCCCAAGACTGGAGGAAGGCAGATCACCCAAGTCCTGTGTTGCTGGTGGAAGTGTTGTTTGTTTTTAAATGATGACCTGAGATCCAGCATGAAGAATATTAAACTATTAGTAATTCTCTCAGTGAGCCAGAGCATACCCAATCCTTATCCGTAGCTATTGTCTAGGACCAAAGAAGAACAGATATGCTTCTTGACAAATTTCTTTGCTGCATTTCTTAGTTTTGTTTGCTTTCTGTCTAACTGTTGTATCAAGTAAAACTGTTGCTTTATTTAAAAAAAACAAACAAACAAATCTGCCAGATCTCTTTGATATATTATACTACCTGGAATCTTTAGGCTGCTTAATGCTGCTGATGACTGGTTCTGTAAAAGCAAGCCCAGAATCGTATCATGTTGTGTCTGTACTGTATTTTCTCCTTTTCTCCTGAGATATAATAGTGTAGGTCTGGGGCAATTGGCTTTGAATCCAGCCTGAGTAAGACCAGATTAAGCTGGACAAAGCTTTCTCTTTTCTCCCCCTCACATCCTAGGATGCTTAACAGCTTGTGGAGCGGAAAATAAACGATGCTGCCTCTTGGATGGAGATCACTGAGGGTGAATGAGAGCGGCTCTGATCTAAGAGACTGAAAGACATTTCCCCATGTGCTTTGTGCTCCCTTGGGTGTCAGAGACAGATCTCAGCAAGGACTTTTCCTGCCTTGTGTTGAGATATCACCGAACATTGCTACCTAACTGGACAGAGGACTTTTAGGTCTTTTTTTACCCACAGGATGTGCCTGCTCCCCCTTTATTCCCCCAGCTCAACTCCCTTGAATATTTGGAAGATATTTGTAGTATTTTTTTGTTTTTTAAAAAAGTTTCAATACCCCCCTCCTTTAATTCCTACTTATTGACATTATCGAATTTTCCTTTCTTCTATTTATTGCCAGCTATATGGTAATGGATTGTAGTTATGGATTCTCTCTGCCTTTTATATTAGATTTTGCTCTTACGATACCAGGGCTCAGTCAGGAGATTGACAGAACCTGGTCCTTCATCTCCAGAGTGGGCAGGGCTTTTCTTTTCTTAGAGTCCACCCTCTTCATTTCCTCCACAGAAAATTCAATTGTCATAAAGTACAGGTGAAATTCAGTTAAGTCTTCTGAGAAATATAGAAAATGACCAATAAGGAGCAAAATTTAAAGGGAGATGAGAAAATGTTATTGAAATGCCCAGGTTCTGTCTTTGGCCAATGATGTCCTGTTCACTGGAGATTAGGTTATTGGTTTGTATTCTGCACATACAACCTATAACCTCCTTGACTCAGCGGTTGCCTATTAAACCTCATTCCTCAGTTATATTTTAGGAGGGGGAGGAATAGTGAAGGAAGCAGCTTTGTTTCCCAAGACAGCTCAATCGTATTTCTTGATGAATATGAAGATTTAAAATGCATATAAAATGCGAACAAAAATAAAATAAAAATTTGGAACTGAAAATGTCGTAACTTGAATTGGGTGCAGTGTGTTTGTTTTTTCCTTGAAAATATATAGTACATATATTTTTTATGTTTTCATTGGTGCCTTCTGCCTTTTCAGTGCAAGCCAGCAGGAAGCCGCAGCCGGTCTTCCAGTTTAAGTCTTACAGTTGAGAGTGCTTTAGAAAGCTTTGATTTCCTGAACACCTCTGACTTTGATGAGGAGGAGGATGGTGAGGAGGTTTGTAATGTTGGAGGAGGTGCTGACTCAGTATTTTCAGACACTGAGACTGAGAAAAATAGGTAAGTCAGAAGCTAGTCCCAGCTCACCCTTCTCTCCTTATAGCATCTACATTCCTGTAATTCTTTTTCACTAATTATGGATCCTGGTGCACACATTACTCAAGGAAGATGGTATTCACCATACAAATGGCTTATTGGTCTCTTGAGGTCCCTTAGAGCTGAGAATAAGTTTCCAGTATGGTTAAACCCATCTAGGTGATAAATGTCTGGGGTTGGTCCCAGCTGCCATTGTAAATTTCTCCTTCAGAGCAAGATTAGGAAGGATGGAAACAAGATTAGAAGGATGTCTTTTTGTTTGAATTTCAGTGTCTGCAAATTGTCCCCAAAGTGAAAAACTGGCAGTTAACTAATGAGACTTAAGTACTGTATCAGGAGAACTCTTCCTTGACATAGGTTTGGACCTGGTTTTCCTTAACATGGATCTGATTACTAATTCTTTTGTTTTCGTCCTTTCCTCTGTCCCAATTAAGGCTTTGCATGGATTATGTTTGCCAGAGTTATGTGGGGTCAGCTTTATGCCCTATTGTAGAAGTTTATTTTGGAATGCCTGTAGACCCTACTGTCCTCCCCACTCCCCGTCCTAGTGTATTATAACATGGCCTTCTCTTGTCCCTTGTCTCTTTGTGGGAGGTTAGGGAAGATGCTGATCTCTCAAGATGATCTTCATTGTATTTCTTGGTACAACTAGAGCTACATTTTAGCATTAGAGAATAGTGGGTATCTTGTGATTTTGGAGGGGGGGGCGTAAAACATTGCAACACACCCAATTCCATCAATAACAGCCACGAGGTCACCAGGCACTATCTCAGAAGAAGAGATGTAATTTTTAGCTACAATCTACATTGGAAACATTTAATCTAAACAGATTTTGAGTTACAACAAATTAAAACGATTCTTCAAGAAATTCAAATTGTAAGAGGGTTTTTGAAAATTCTTTTCTTCTCCTTGAAATTTTTTTCTCTCATGTCTGAAATGGAACCTGAAAAGAAAATTACTACATGGAGATTGTAATTGAACCAATCTCAGGGTTACTCAAATTCAACCTAAAAAATTAAGAGTTTTCATTATAATGGTGAATATTTTTCCCTGCAAGTTATCCTCACATTGGATTTGAGCTGATTCTAAATTCTGGTGTTTCTAAATCTAGGGGAGACTTTAATACATTTCAGCAAGGAGTATTAGGGAAAAAGAGAAACATTTTCATCTAGAGAACACCCCATAAGGATACTCCCTCTGCCATTGCAGATCACCATCATAGCACATACAGAGCATTTTTAGGTTTGAAAGCACTTTTCATATGATATTGCATTTGTTCCTTACAACAGTCCCACGAGGTAAATGCTATTATAATCCCCATTTTACAGCTAGGGAAACTGAGACTCAGAGTCTCACAGCTAATAACTGTCAGAGGGAGAATACGAACTAAGACTTTCTGACTCCAGGTCCAGCACTCTCTCTAAGTCCCCCACTTTTCTGTAGCTATGTCCTGCTCCTCTGCAGCTTCCGGTCTTAGAGTTACTTCCCTGGGGCACTGACAGCTAAGTGACCATGGGTCACTCCACTACTATGTGGCAGACACAGGGCAAGAACCCAGATTTCCTATTCCATGGCATGCTCAATCCCAACAGTGCCTCTCTTTTTAAAATCACATATTTTGAAAAAACAAATGAAGGGCACAATTTTTTTATTAACCTTAAATACAAACCAAAAAATATAGTAGCAAAAAAATGATCCAAAATGCATGGTTAAAATTCAAATGGTAGAGAAATTAAGACCATTACTGAATTCAGGAAGATTAACAGAAGGGATCGGGGTAAAGTCTGGTCCATGAAACTTTGAGATGTACCCTGCACGCTTATCTCATGAAAGTGCTTGCTAAATCCCAAAGTGATACAAAAGGTGATAGTTACATGCATTGACACTGTGCCCAACCTAGTGTGCAGATGTTTGAGATTTAATTTTATTTTTAGATTTTACTGCAAACCTATTGAGTGATATAATGGAAAATAGTGCTGTATTGGTAACGGGAAGACTGGTTCCAGTCTGAAATTGTATCTTTTTGGTGTGACCTGGGAAAAGTATTTGACTTCTGTGCTTTTATTTCTCCATCTATATAATGGGCATAGGACTACCTATTTCATAGATTTATTAGGAGTCGTAGATTCTAGAACAGAAGTCCTTAACTTTTTTGTATCCTGGTCCCCTTTGGCAGTATGGTAAAGCCTACAGACTCCTTCTCTGGATATTTTTAAGTGCATAAAATAAAATACACAGGATTACAAAGAAAACCGATTATATTGAAATATAGTTATCAAATATTCTTTTTAAAAGTTCATGAACCCCAGTTTAAGAAATCCTGTACTAGATACATAAGTGCTTTTTTTTCCAAAAAACTTTAAATGCTCCACAAATTCAGGATATTATGTTTTAACAAGCTTGAGCTAAGGATTTAACAATGAAAAGAGCAATGTGCAAAGAAACAGGGGATGGTAGTGTGAGTGTGTGTGTGTGTGTGTGTGTATGTGTGTGTGTGTGTGTGTGTTGAGGGGGAGGGTCAAATTTAGGATGCCACTAGACATTTAAACACTGCTTTCCTTTTGGTCCAGAGTAGAACATTTAATATCTCTCATTTCAGTAGATTTTCCTCTTTTCATTCTTCAAGTAGCCGTTGATCTGTGGCCAGAAAAACAAAAACAAAAACAAGCCTTGACAGATTATTTCTTAATAGCATTGCTCTTGGGAAACCGCAAGTCTAGAGGCCAGTTTAATCCCAGAAAATTTGGCAAATCACCCTGTCAACAGACCAAAGAAACACAAGAAGTGCAAAATGAGAGCCTGTTTCAAAGGCTTCTCAGTGCAAATCCTTTACAAAAGGCTTATTGTTCTTGAGGAACAAACATGGGGCTCTGCTCAGTCATTTGACTTCAGAATACTTGCCTTCCAGGCTGAGATGTGGGGTATTTGTTAAATGTTTTTTCCGTTCGTCATGGCTCTTGACTGATAGGTTGCTGTTTCTAGAGGGGCCCAATGGTAGCCTTGTGAAGTTCACAAGCTGCTTGCCTTTAAAAACAAGTTATGAATGTTTCACCCACCCTCCTGCCTCAACAGTTACAGATCAATACACCCCGAAGCCAGAGGGCATCCTAGTGAAGCGCTGACAGAAGACACAGGAGTTGGTACCAGTGTAGCGGGAAGTCCTCTTCCTCTCACCACAGGAAATGAAAGCCTTGACATCACCATAGTTAGGCACTTGCAGTACTGCACCCAGCTTATACAGGTAGGATTATTGTATGTTATCCCTTATCTATTCATACCACAGAGTGCTGATACACAAGGGAATCAGATGGGTTTAGTTGAACACAAGCTCCTTGAGGGAGGGGACTTTCATTTTTCTGTTTCCTGAGCACCTAGCACATGTAGGCAGTTAATGTTTATTAAATCAAAATCCCCCTTTTTTATTTATATATTTTTTAATTTAACTGGTGTAATGATTACCCATGAAGAAGGAAGGAACCTTGCTAGAGGTCAAACTATCCTAACTTTTCTGGTATGCATGGGTAAGATCCCATACCTTCATGAGGCAGGGTAATGGATAGACCACTGGCCCTGGAGTCAGGAGGACCTGAGTTCAGACCCAGTCTCATACATTTATCTTCCTATCTCTGTGACCCTGGGCTTGTCTCTTAACCGTGATAGTCTCCAAAAGAAAGATCCCATGACCTCCTTATATGCCCCTTTTTGAAACATTCCTTATGGTACAGTCCCAGGCAGAGAGAGAGCATTCACCCAAGGCATGGAAGATCATTAGATCCAATCTCACAGTCACTCACCAGTCTTAGAAGCTAGAGGTTTCTTAAAGGTAGTAAGGAGGTGGTATTACTAAGATCAACTGATGGTAAATCATGGCAATGTAGTGATGAATAAAAAGAAAATAACATTTTGAGAACAGTCATGTTCTCAGAAACTGAGACTGAAATCCAAGAGCCTTGGCTTTAAGTGACATATTATCTCCCCATTGCCTTCACTTCCTAAACGCAGATTGGTTCCAGGAGCCAATATGAGCCCTCTGGGGATGTACATCCAAACAACCTCCTACTGATACATGCATTGACTAACCACTCCAGTGACACATTCACTAACTCTGACTCCCATGGTTTTCATAGTTCCTTAATCCAAACTTTAGCTCTCCATCCTCCAGACAATCAAACTAAGCTTATTGTGTCACCAACATCCAAGGAGCCGGCTTACCATCACACCACCAATTACCAGGGTCAGGAAAATATCCAGACACTCTTATAACACAGGGCATAAACAGTCACTCATAAGACCCCTCTGTCTTGGGGCAGCCCCAGAGTCAAACCTCATTGAAAGAATAAACCCAGCCCTGAAACAGAACCTAATAAAGTATGCCAATATGAATCAGCCATCTTCATTCAATAGAGACACAAGCAGAGAACTTTAGCTCCCGGATTAGAGGAGAGTCAAAGAACTGATCCATTATTTCCCCCGAAATCAGTGTAATTTTTTAGCAGACTATGCTGTCACTTCTGGACTGTCACATAATTACCATTTCTAGTGGTAGATAAATGAATGAAAGAAAAAGGATTTAAGTACCTATTATGTGCCAAGAACTATGATAAGCACTGAGGACAAATAAGAAAAGTGGGCCATCCTGGCTTTTGAGGACCTCAAACTCTAAGTAGGGGAGAACACACACATGTCAATGCATTTTCTCCCCATTCTAGGTATACTTCTAAAATATTTTTGACCATGAGTGAACAGTTCAGAATTACATTGTAATACTGGGAGGCTAAACTGCCTTGGGAAAATAGAAATTATTTTTAGAATGGAAAAGCATTTATTATGTGATTTTTATGTGCCAAGCACTTTAGAACTTACTAAAACAGCACAGTCCTTAGGTGTTTGTATCTACTATCCATTTTTCCTGTGTCCTTTACATTTGTCCAGGGTATGGAATTACAAGAAGGGATCTGGAGACATAGTTAGGCCTTAGAGGGGTAGGCAACCAGACTTGGAAGTGGGTTCCAGTTGGCTGTTTCGCTGCTCCCTACCCTGCTTAGTTGGAACAGGAGCTTTGTTAAAATCTCAGGGTAGAAGAGGAAGCTGTGCAGAAACACAGGCAAATTTTGCCTAGGCTAAGGAGCAGGTGGACCTAGAGTAGCCATAGTTTTTCATTCCCCTCTCCCACAAATGAGACTATTTATAATGGCCTCAGATGGCTTTTAAGGGTTATGATAATTTGGTCCCCAGTTAAGGTCTCTTGATATAGACAGATTCATTTGACCAGGATTCCAGCATATCTGAAGAATGTAAGTTGTCCCACAAACATTGTATTGAATTGGTAAGCCATGAGTACCAGAAAGCAGTTGAACAGAAAGTGTGCAAGATAGAGTTTTATTTATTCCTGACCATATTATTATCACTGAGCATTTCTGTAAGACTCTGTTTTAATACTTTTTAAAACTATACTTATTGAACCTAATACTGTATTGAATAAATTGCTCTGGGAATTATCTACCTTTGAATAAAGAATTAATTCTTTCTGAAGACTAGGATATTTCTTCCTCCTAAAAAGAGGATAATTTCCTTCTAGAGACTCACTGGGCTCACTGCATAGTGAGGTGGTTGAATGACCACCAGTACCCATGATGAAATCGTAATTATAGCATTCATGGAGTGAGACTTTGAGATTGAGAAATCAGAGGAGGGCACTGGGAAAGTAGGTGAAGGACTTTTTCAACATTGCTAGTCTCTAAATCCAATCGGAGTACAATCACACAGAAATGAAAATACAGTGATGGCAAACCATTAACATCTTGGTCTAGGGTGGTTAAGACATAGATTATTGCCATAGCATTTCTTTGTATAACAAATTCCACCATGTATTCTTGGTATCTTTTGCTTTTCATTAAAAAATTTTTCAGACCCAAACACCTAGGGTACTTTCAAACTTGGCCCAAAAAAGTATATTAAAAATATGTTTTCATAAATAATTGCCTTATATTAATAATATCTTGATCATTATTTCTGCTCAATGAAACTCAGGCCTAACTATCTTTGTAGATTAACTTTTTCTGCCATTACATTCACATCTATGCACAACCAATTCCCTCACAGATGGTAGATTTCAAAGAACAAGTTAAAATTTACATGAAGTAAGAAAAAAGAGAAATAGATGAAAGTCTCACTATTTTTCATTGAAGAAAAAAAGCACAATTTTAAATAAAGTTGGAGGGGAAAGTTCAAATAACACTAACACATCTACTTACATCAGTCTGTGTGTGACTACTTTAGAATGAGGAATATGCTCAAACTGATGAAGAATAAATGGGCAAAGTGATTAAGCTTTACACCATATGCCAAAGGGATGAGGTTGGGAGGAAAATGCTGAAAGAAAAAGACTGACTGCCTGCACGATGGGCTGATTGTGTCTTTTTCACTCCCCATGGTTTAACATAGTACCTGGAGCATAGTAGGTCCTTTAATAAACGCTTGTTGAATTGGATTGATGAAAACTATTGAAATAGTGGCTTTTTTTATTTTATTAGCAAATTGTGTTCTTGAGCAAAACTCCATTTATAGCAAGAAATCTCTTAGAGAAGCTCTCTGGACAGATCCAAGTGATAGAGAAACTTGCAGCTGTCAGCGATGAAAATATGGGGAACGTCAGCTCTGTCATAGAGGGTGAGTATCTGATATAAGACTCTGAATCCCAGTTTGGGATGATGCTCCTTGCCCAAATTTCTCAAAGGGAAGGAGGAAGGAATGTTAAGGCAGAAAGAGCACTGACTAGTCTCAGAGGACCTAGATTGAAATCTTGCCTGTGATGCTTACTGTTTCTGTAAACATGAGAAAATCCCTTACTACCTTGGCCTCGGTTTCCCCATCTGTAAAAGGAGAGGGTTGTACCAGATGACCCTACAATCTCTTCCAGCTCAAGAATGGTGGTCCTATGATCTTTTCTGACCAGTAGCAAGACAGCATAAGGGGCAATCTCTGACCATAGAATAGAAATAAAAAATATATGGTTTCTATTTTGAGAAAGTCAGGATTGTTCTTTCTTCCCTAAATATCTTTGTCTCCTCCCCCACAAAAAACCCCACAGCCTAGGTATGTTTCCACGATGTCAGGCTACTAGGCAATTCTCTTATTGGAAAAGTACAAGACCAGCAAGTTCATTCACAAGCCCATAGGCAAACTGTTATTCAAAATGGTCAGTGAGCCTGGGAAGGGAGGGGAGGGGCAGATGGAGAGTGCTGCCTGCCAAAAATATTCTGGACTTGTGAGGTTTGATTGGACACTCTTGTAAAGTCATGAATTTCACTTTCCAAAGAATCCCAGTCATCGGTGAAGAGTTTCACATCAGCTCTTCAGTGAAAGTCATGCAAGGCCCTTGACTGTTTCTCTAGTTTAGTTTCATTACTTAAGGCTGAAACTCCCTGATAAGTTATATGACTGGGCATTCGCCCAGAGCAGATCTGCCTTCTGCAGGCATTCCTTGGCCTGGAATGAGTGCGAAGAACACAGTGGGAACACTTATTCTCATCTCAGGCCTTCCATTTATTTGTTATATAACTTTAGGCAAGCCACTTAATATCACTGAGCCTCTGTTGCCCTACCCACCCAAAGGTTTGCTGTAGCAGATTTGTGAACGTTTCCAAAAAGTTAAACTCTACCTTTTATTCTCATTAATCCTGTTAGTGTGGCCATATCCCACCATCCCACTTAGCATCCCATTTAGCATTCAACTTGATCTGTCATCCAAGTTTTCCCCACCTTCCTCATCCAGGCTGAGATGGTGCTGGTCCAGAAAGATCAAGGCCTTTACGGAGATCTCTCTTACTTCTTCAAAACTGGCCAGACTATAATATTCCTATGTATAAAACAACAAATGTTCTTGGGATCCTTTCCTGCTTTGATGTCCTGGTCTTTTTCTTTTTGAGATACGAGAATCCGAGAGATGAGAGAACAAAAGGAGAAGTTATATTAGGAAACTGAGGGAGAAAGAAACTGAATCTTACACTTCTTAAGCAGCTATGGCATTTATTACTTAGAGGGAACAGTCCTTTATGAGAAACCTCTCCATTGGTTATCTGGGAAACTAAATACAATATCTTTACATTTTAAACCATCATGGAGGCTTCCAAGAGGAAGTTCATGGTCAACCTACTGTGTTACATTTTGAAATACTGAAAACTAAGAAAAAGATGCTTGCCACTCCTACCTCCATACTCATCTTCCTACTCTCTCCACCCCACCATGATCTCCCTGATTAACTTCATTTCATCTGCTTTATTTAAGTGTAGAAGTGGAGCTAACATTTAATAGCTGTGACTTTGGAAAAGTCATAAACTTTCCTAGTCTTATTTTAATCTATTAAATATGAACAATAACAACTTTACTACATGCTTCTTGGGAGATGTGGGGGGAAAGCCATTTGTGCACCATGTTATTGGTTTTGCAAGATGACCAATGATATCATGAGGGTGATGTCTTGACTTGCCTATGAATTGGATTTAAGAGCTGTGCAAAGTTCTCAGCCTCACTTTCTCCACTAGAGTCATTGGAGTCCAGTCACAAGACAAAAGTCCAGATACCTGAGGATAACCCAGTGACCTTATCTTTCCAGGTCTCATTTTGTCCGAGATGATGCCCATTCAGTGAAAAAGGGCTAGGTAAGAATTGAGACAAAAGGTGGCCTTGTTTGCCATCACAAAAGTATCAGTCCGGGAAGGGAAGACCCTCAGAATTTCTAGCCAAAACAGAAAACAATTGCTATTTACACTCATTCACTTAAATGAACAACAGAAGCTTGGGCTGGACCATTCAGTGAAAGTCAAAGCTGTACATCATAGAATGCTATGTAATCTAACTTTTTTTCCCCACCAGCTATACCAGAATTCCATAAAAAGTTGTCACTCCTGTCGTTTTGGACAAAGTGCTGCAGCCCTCTGGGGGTCTACCACACTTCAGTTGACAGGGTAATGAAGCAGCTTGAGGCCAACTTTGCCAGAATCATCAACAAAGAACACCCAGGACTGGCAGAAACAGGTATGTTGCAGATCTAAAGGTTTTATTTTATCCCTTCAGTGAGTACAGTACCTCTTCACTCCCATCCTCTAAAAGGTTTTTGCCAGTCCATTTCCCACCACAAGCCTACTCAGAATTATCCAAGATTTCCAAGTGATGGGCCCAGTTACCAGGGCGATAGGATCAGAAAGCATAAGAAGAAAGTCATAGACAAAAGTCTTCAGGAATTGAAAGCTAAGGACATACCATGACACTGAAACTTAATTACTTGCTTTGAGAATCAATGACTGTAGTCAAGATGACATATCACCTTCCCTAGGTCTATTGCTGCTCAAGGAAATATGAAGGGGTTTCCACAGCAGCAGGTATGCAATTGTAGGAGGCATCAAGGTACAGTGGAGAAAGAACATTGATTCTGGAATCAGAAGGCCTTGGGTTTGAATCCTGCCTCTGCAAATTATTATCTATGGGACCTTGGGCAAGTTACCCAAAATCCCTGGGCCTCAATTTCCCCATCTATAGAGACATTGGACTAGATTGCCTTCATGGTCCCTTACAGTTCTAGATTTATGATCTTATGAATGAAAGTCTGTATTTTTTCATTCTATAATTTTTTTTTGGAGGGAAGGAGAGTTAAGAGACTAAGAGTCACATAGGTAGCAAATGTCTGAGGCCACATTTGAACTCACATCCTACTGACTCCAGAGCTGGTGCTCTATGCACTGCTCCACCTAGATGCCCCCATTCTATCATTTCTTAGGAGGAACTTCTACCTGGGCTTAAGTTTAGGTTTTCTGAGAAGACTTCCACTGAGGATAGCAGTTTAGATCCCTGACACTTTTAAATAAGGAGGCAACCTGGGATAGTAGAAAGAATGTTGAAGGACCTGGGTTTGAATGCTGACTCTGGTTCTTACCAGCTATAGGACCTTGTACAAGTCACTTAACCTATCTGACTTCTGCCTCTTGCTGATGGGCTGAGCTTCCATAGCCTATAGGACTGACCCATTTCTTGTCTTCCCATAGCATTTCGAACTCTCGTGTCTCGAATTCTGGATCGGACAGAGTCTTTGCTTTCCTCCAGTCTCTCCTCTGAAGTCATCACTGTTTTTCAGTATTATCATTATTTTGCCAGCAATGGTGTGAGCGACCTTGAGGGTTACTTAATTCAGTTGGCTAAGCAAGGTAGGATCCACTGGATTTTGTCCCATTGTGATAATTGTTTGCTTTGCAGTCTGAGGTCCATTTCAACAATAGTCTTGAGTGATGGTAGCCCCATTTTCTTCTTCATGGTTTACCAATTAAGTGTTTACTCCTTGTAAAATGAGCAGAACCAGGAGAACACTATACACAGTAACAGCAATATTGTGCTATGCTCAACTTTGATAGACTTAGATCTACTCAGCAATGCAATGATCTAAAACAATTCCAAATGACTTACGATCGAAAATGCTATCCACATACAAAGAAATAACTATGGAGTCTGAATGCAGATCAAAGCATATATTTTCTCTTTTGGTTGTTTTATCTTTCTTATGGTTTTTCCCTTTTGTTCTGATTCTTCTTTCACAACATAACTAATGTGGAAATATGTATGATATGATTGTATATGTATAGTCCATATCAGATTGCATGCTGTCTGGTGGGAGGAAAAAAATTTAGAACTCAAAATCTTATAAAAGTGAATGCTGAAAACTAAAAATAAATAAACAAAAAAATGCTGACTCCTAGGGACCTTCTCATTGTCTGTAACTCCAGGGCCTAGGACTATGCCTAGAACATAGAAAGTCCTTAATAATACGTGATCATGTCTTTAATGATGTACTTGATTATTGATTGAAATGAAGTTTTTGTTGTTAATGTAAACTGTCTTCTCGTGAATAAGCAAAGGAATTTCTGCCTACTCCAGTCATTTAACTGGTAGCATTCGATTAATGGGAAGCCTGGAAGTGACTCTATTGGTGACTTTTTTTATACTTAACTTGCCACTTCTAGGTTGCAAACTTCCAATTGCTCCTCTGCTCTGTAGATAGAGCTCTCATAATACGAAACAGGAGTGATATTTGCTCACAAGAGTTCAGAAGAGTGGAGCAGAGGAGGGAAGAAAAATGAAATGGAAATGTGAAGCAAAAATATCCAGGGCAAGGAAAGAGGAATATAGTTGGGACTCTGTATGGAGGCATTTGATGGTGAGGGGAAAAAGCTAAACAAGTCACTTCAACTCTCTGAGACTCAGTTTTTTCTTCATCTTTAATATGGGAATAATGTTTGTACTGGCTTCTTCACTGTTTTGTTATTAAGCAAGCACTTTTTAAACTTTAAAGTGCTTGGTAAATATGAGTCATCAGTATTCCAGTGTAGCCCTTTCAGATGAAAATAATAGAATCAAAACAAAGTTTATAATGTGTTTTGTTAAGAAACCTTCTTGGGTAATGGACTAGGGAACTAGTTGGATTAGGCTTTTTAAGACTGTGCATTGTTGATTGTTGTTTTTTTAAGTAGTGTCTCTGGTAGTGGTGATAGATTTCTGCTATGCACAATCTTTCTCACCCTGATGCCCTTGTGACCAATAACATGCATTTGTAAAGCATCCACTAGAGACAGAGAGGTAGAATGGTGGAGTGGAGAAAGAGTGAACCTCAGTATCAAGAAGATTTGGATTTAACGTCTTACCTTTGGGAAACACTGGGTCTGTGATCTTGGGCAAGTCCCTTTATCTCTCAGTGTCCCACTTCTAAGACTAAGTGAATTTCTAGTCCATATGGATAGAGGGAGCTTTTTTGTTTAAGAATTCCCTTCACCAGTGATCTCAAAAGTCAGGACTAAAAAAGGGCAAGGGCACAGACTATAATCAGGAAATGGTCAACATTGGCACAAATGACAATCAAATCTCTAACTGTGGTCATATTACCTGCATGCCCTAACTGATTTAACTAGTCAGATAAGTCAAATAACTAAAAGTCAGTCACCAATTGAAATAAGCAAAGTTGAGGCATCCTTTAAGTTGGTGCAGTGTTTATGTCATGAGAAGTGATCATCTTAAAGTCCAGAATGAGACTTGGACTTTGGACTTGGCCAAAGTATAGATCTGGTTTGCTTCATTGTCTATATTATTACTACTGGTGTTTTGTTTTTTCTTCTTTTCAGGTGGTGGTGCTGATGGGGAAAAGGATACAATATAGAATTATCACCACCACCACCACCCCCAAAAAAAGAAGAGAGGTTATTAAAGTTTAGATTATCCCAAATGTCTGAGTGCAGTTTTAGTCTTTAATAGTTTCCAAGTGCCCTCGGACTTTTGGGACACCCTGTTTAACATGCACAAAAGAAAACAGAAGGGCCAATAGGAATTATAGACCAGCAGGACAGATTTGAAAGGAACACTGAATTGCTTTACTTAAAAGTAAAAGCAATCTATACATAATATTCATGGTTTCATGTACAGTCCTCATTATCTAATCTATTTGATATATTTATATATTAATTTTATTAATGTTTAAGTTACAAATAAAAAAGTTTGATTTTTTAGAATTTAAGTAATTTTTTTAACAGGAAATCTTGTTGTAAAATTATCATATTAAGCTAATGAACCAGAATGTTAACCCACTTCTCTCCTTAACCTAGCTGCAATGATTCAGACTCTGCAGTCATTAAGAGATGAAAAACTGCTACAGAACATGACTGATCTTACAGCCAACAACTTCCCAGTCCAGCAGGAAGTATTCCGAGCCCTGGCTTTTCTTCTGACTGAAAACAATGATGAGATTAGTCAGGCTGTGACACTGTATTTGGCAGCAGCATCCAAAAATAAGCATTTCAGGGAAAAGGTAAGAGACTAGATAAAGGGGAAATCATTTAATCCTCCTCTATCATTGAGCTGTAATGTACCACTATCTGTTCATTCCATATGACTCATTCTTTCATTCAATAAGCATTTTGAACGATATGTTGTGTCCAAATGGTCATAGGGAAGAGAGAATACATAGACCAGGCTTGTTATCTAGTTGGAGAGACAAGAGGTACATCTATCAGTACTAAAGTACTACCACGGACAGGACGCTAAGGAAATACAAAATGTCTACAGTAAGGTCTCGTGATTTTCATGATTCCATTATTTATAAAACAAGAAAGAGGATCTGACCAGCATTATTATCAACTCTGGGTTGTGGGTAGTCCTGAGACAGAATAGGCTGGGATCAGAAACCAAGGCAAGCCATTGGAGAAGAATAGACATTTTAGCACACAATCGAGGGATCACAACTAGGAGACCAATCAGATTCTGAGCCAGACACAGGAAATTGGGCAGAAATGGAGTTTAGACCAAGAGATTTGGAACAGGAGGGCTGTGGGATAATCTGCATCTAAACCCAACCAAAGTGTGACTTGATCCCATCGTGGCACTCTCTTTGCCCTGTTCTGGATGTGCATACTTTTCCTGTGTGGTCACATAAAGGCTAGTAGGTATGTGTTCTTACCCCAGAAAAAAACAGGAGATAGAGTTCTTCACGTTCTGGTAAATGTAACAACAGGACTAGGTTTTCCAAGGAATCGTTAAAATTCTTACAACCACATTTGAACCCACTCAACATAATGGAATCATGATTCTTTCCCTGAATAAACCATGTTTGCTAGGGACCAACATCGAATTCACATTGCTTTCCCTTCTTGCTGCCAAGTAGAAGCCTCTATCAGGCAAAGTTTCTGTATCCAACAGATTGTTGTATAGTTGTAATGGAATGTTGCATAGTTGTGATGGAATTTTGCCCGAGATGGAAAACAGTCATCATGCATTTTCCTGTCAAAAAGATTTGGATCAAAAAACAAAAATGTTCATTGCCTTAAATTCCTTCACACATAGTTCCTTTCTACCTTTCCATTCTTCTTACACTTTTCTCCCCTCACTGAACTCTATGATCTGGTAACATCAACCTTGTTCCTTGCATGTGACATACTCCAACTCCTGACTGCATGTATTTTCAGTGACTGTTGCCTACACCTGGAACACTCTCCTCAACTCCACATCCTTGTTTCTTTCAAGTCTCAGCTCAAATTCCACCATCTGCAAGAGGCCTTTCCTAATTTCCTTCAGTGCCCTTCTTCTGAGATTTCCTCCAGTTGATCACCCTGTTTGTATGCTGACTCCCCCATTAGAATCTGATCTCCTTGAAGGAAGTTGGTTTTATCTTTGTTTGTATCATCAGTGCTTAGCCTAGTACCCTGAACAAGCACTTTTAAGTAACCTGCTGTCCTTTTCCTCCATTCTTGTTGCCTTATGTTATTATAGGAAGTCTGTGGTAACTTTTCATGCTATCTAAACTTAACTGGGCTTTCCTTGCTACTCCATAATCCATCATTTCTTGTTGATTCCATTTTGCATCCCTCACAACAAATGCTTTTGATTGTCCTTGAGCCCCCTAGTCTTACTTCTTTCCTCCTTAGTCTCAGCAGATAAACCCTGTCAATAATCTTGAGCAAGCCACCCAATCTCCAATGGGTATCATTGATTACAGTGACTGGAAAATGAGCAGTGTCAGGAGGAGGATCTTCAAGGTCCTTTTCAGATTTAACATGATCTCATTTATGTACTTATTCCTTTTCTATCTCACCATTTGTATATATTTTCCCCTATCCTCCCCACCTCCCATATCCTTTGGTACTTTGTCCATTATCCTGTCTTTCTCTTATATCTTTCTTCTCTCCCTCTCCATTGATTGATTCCTTTCTACCTATGAGTTTACTAGATGCCATCACTCAATCAACAAGCATTTATTAAATTCCTATTATGTGCCAGGCACTATGCTAAGCTCTAGGGATACAGAGAAAGGAAAAAAAAAGTCTGCTGGGAGGCATATCATAGAAATGATAGGCAGGATCAATAAAGGCAACACGCAAACTGGAAAGAGCACTGGACTTGGAGATCTGGAGACACAGGTTCCAATCCTATATTCAGTAGCTGTGTAACTATCAGCAAGTCACTTAACTTCTGGGCCTCTATTTCTTTGTCTATAAAGTGGGGGAAATAATACTGGTTATTCTGAGTTCACAGGGATGTTGTAAGGATCAAACAAGATAGTGTCTATAAAGTATCTATAAACTATCTATAAAGCATTAAAGCACAATATAAATACCATCAAGTGTTGCAATACAAACAGAAAGTGCCTGCAAATATAGGGTAAACTATATGCAGAGTGCCAAGGGCTCACTAAGACATGGCCTGGGGAAAGGCATGACTGCCTTAGTGGGGCATGGCATTGTCACAGACCTCTACTTGCTCTTCCTAACTCGCTGTTCTTGAGCCATGCCAAGTTTTAAAGGACAAATGCACTATTTGCTGCTCTTTCTTCCCACATCTGTACGTGGAGAAAATCCCCCTTCTTCTGTAATGACAATCTCCCATGGAGATGTTGATTTTATTTTTTAATCAGCCTCTGGCATTGTCAAAGGAAATACTGTAAGCCTGGGTACGGACTGAAGTGAACTGTTCTTCCTACCCAGTGTGTTCTTTTGTTCCCTACTAGCCATATTACCAATCTGGATTTCACAGCAGTCAGGATTTCTTAGGTAACAGCTCACACTAAAGGGAGTAATGTGATAGTTCTTTTGTGGTTGCTGTCTAGGGCTGTATACCTCTGCAGGATATAAGGAAGTGCCAAGTGGATGCCTCCTGCCTAAGCTCAGGAAGAGCTTAGTGCCAGTGCTAAATCCAGAAGTGGCCTTGGATACCTAGGGCTCAATATTGTCAAGCAATATCTATTAAGTACCTAATTTTGCACGCTGTCATGCTGTAGGCTAGGCAAAGCCCTCATCCTTGCTTAAAAGTTTACCATCTTAGGCAGAGATTCATAATCTTGGATCCATGAACTTTTTGTTTTTATATTTTGATGAATTCATTTCAATATAATTGGTTTCCACTGTAATTCTGTACAGACACATTATACTGAGAAGAGGTCTGTAGGCTTCACCAGACTGACAAAACGTCCATTAGGCAACACAGAGACATATAGCAGTGACGTAACTGACTTTCAAATTCACTTATCACTAACCTCAAAAGAACCCAAGACAAGGGTAAAATTAGACCTCAAATGAACAACTTCTTGATTCACAGATTCTTGCTACTAGGGAGGAGTCAAGGCTAAATGAGGCAAAATTGGTTAATGGGGAAAGGGGTTATCTTATAAACCCAGACACCCGGTTTTAATGCTCCCTCTGCTACTGATTACTTTGGGGAGCTTTGACATGTCACTTGACTCCTTTGGACCTCGTGTTCCTCATCTGCAAAATTAAGTAGGGGAGTGTAAATTAGATTAAGTCTAAGGGTCCCATCAGCTAAAAGAATCAATGTATACACTTGTCACAGAGACGTCCTATCATGACATAATTTAACTTAAAACTCACTTGTCACTCACCTCAAAACAAAAGGGTGAAATTAGGTATAAAATGGGCAAGGGATAACAGGTAGAAGGCCAGAGTATGCCACTGTCTCAGACTCAATCTCAAGAAAAAGTGAAAAAGGCCTTTGGTATATGCAATAGAATCTCTCTGAATTCTTTGGTAGATACAATGAATCTCTCTGAGCAGCTACAAAGAAAATTCACAGTAGGGTGGGCAAACATAACAGATGGAAATCTGCAACCCTGGAGGGAACATCCAGATCAATGAGGTTGGAGCCCACGCCAAGGAGTCAAGATAACACCCATTTCTTTGACCACACACAAAGATAAATTTGATTGATGTTTTTTCCATGTGTCTTTCCCCCCAGGCTTTACTGTACTACTGTGAGGCACTGACAGAGACAAACCTCCACCTTCAGAAGGCTGCGTGCATGGCACTGAAAAGCCTTGAGGTGAGTGAGTCCCAGGACCAGGATTCCTTTGACAGTTCAGATATTTAACGATGCAGAATTGGTCGACTCGGTCAACAAGCATTTATTTATCAGGATTTACTCTGTGCAAGGCACTATGTAAAGCTCTGGGCGCACAAAATAAAAAATAATGAGCTTGCTTTCAAGGACCTCGCAATCTAATGAGAAATATGAAAGCAAACAATTATGCATATACAAAATATATACATATACAGAGTAGATAGAAAGTAGATATTCATATACAGTGTAGATAAAAAGTAATCTGAGAGGAAGGTGTTAGCAGTAGAGGAATGGCAGAGGGGGGAAGGGGGGTGGTAATAGGGAAGGAGCCAGTAGATCAGGAGAGGCCTCTTACAGAAGGTAAGTTTTGAACTGAATCTTTAAGCCAGTAGACAGAAAGAGGGAATAGAATGGAACAGGTTATTTATTAATCACCTACTATGTGCCAGGTACTGTGATAAGTGCTTTACAAATATTATCTCATTTGATGCTTATAACAACCCTATGGGATAAGTGTTCTTATTATTCCTATTTTATAATTGAGGAAACTGAGGAAGACAAACATTAAGTAACTTGCCTGAACTAGTAAATGATATCTAACTTGTAACTCTTCACTCTCTTCCCCCCACCAAAACCCTCACACTGTACTCCACATTGCCCTGTAATCTTCTAAATGCATCTCTCTGATGTCACCTTGACCCTTGACCCTCCACCCATTTAAAAACTCAGTGCTCCTCCCATTGTCTACCCCTGCCCCCCCCAAAAAAAAACCCTAAACCTCTTAACTTTGGGATATGAGAGTAGCAAGTGAATTAAATGCGCTACCTTTTTACATGAAAGTAATGACAATGGTCCCTTGAAATTGTACCATTCTGTCTACATTCTCTCACTTAACTCTCCCATGTAACCAGTGACCCATATTCACAAGGCTCCTGGCCAGAAAATTGACCTGTGAGGTCTTAGAACAATAAGTGCTACTGAAGTACATGGGGTTCAAAATGATTACGCCATGATCACGGCCTCATCAGCACCAATCTCTGCTCAGCTAAGCCTACCCAACCGTGGACAACAAACAATGCAACCCACAGCTTTCTCTTCATCAAAATCACGCCTGAGGGCAGCTTAGATCATCTAGTTTTATTATTGTAGTTAACTTGTTTTTCAATTGTATCCAACTCTCCATGACCTCGTTTGGGGTTTTCTTGGCAGAAATAATGAAGTGCTTTGCTATTTCCTTCTTCAGCTCATTTTATAGATAAGGAAACTGAGACAAACATGGTCAAGTGACTTGCCCACGGTCACTCAGATAGTAAATGTCTGAGGTGAGATTTGAACTCAAGAAGATGAGTTTTTCCTGACTCCAGGCCCAGGTTCTATCCACTGTGCCACCTAGCTGCTAGTTTAGTAGCTCTCAAATGTCTGTTCCACAGAGTCAGTTTCCTCAAAAGGATCATAGATTCTACAGATATCAGCCCATTCCTGTCTGCCACTATAAAACAGTCACAACAAATATGTCAGGAATGTGACTGTTTTTGAAAGATACAGTTGATAATATAAGTAAGTTGCTAATTCTAGAAATCAAAATACAAGGAATTTATTTTTTTAAACTATAAAAGACAACTATCTCGAAAAATTTCAGTGAATCGCTGTTATGATTCATCAAATCATCTTTAAATACAACTACAGTCATCTCAAGCAGATGAAGATCTATATTCAGAGAGTCTATAACCTCCTCTAGCCAACCTTTCTATTATTTGGCAATTCTTAACTTGGGAAAGTTTCCTAAGGACTTCACATGCCATCTCCATGTTATTTTTATCTTATACAAAATCCTACTGAAAAGTAGGAATAACAGAACCTACCATATAGGGTTGTTGTGAGGACTAAATGGGATATTTGTAAAGCACTTTATAAACCTGAAGTACCATATAAGTGCATGCTTTTAGCTATTATTGATAAAACACAATCACTGGTAAAAACCTAATTGATTTTTATATAGTATTATAGTATATTTTTGAAAATATAATATATTTTTATCTGGTAGTACTAGTAATACCTAACGTTACTATAGTGCTTTAGAGTTTGTAAAGTGCTTTACATAGATTATCGCATTTTTATCCTTTCAACAACCCTGAGAGTTAAGTGATCTTAGCCTCATTGTATAGATGCAGAAACCAAGGCAGAAAGTGACTTGGCCAGGATCACACAGTCAGGATTCAAACTCACAAATTCCTGACTTCTAGTCTCCAAGTCTAACATTCTCTGCATGTATTGACCTCCCTAGAATCAAACTTCTCACCTAGAGGAGTTTGTAAATTCCTTTTCCTCTTCTGCTCTTGTCTTATTCTTGTATACTGTCTTCTTCCAAGGCTTAAATGAGATTATCTCCCCTTTCAGTGACTCAACTTGTACATAAAATGTCACAGCTCCCAAAATTTCCCTATTAAACTGATAGTCTTTTTTTAAAAAAAAAATCCATTTTCAAATGTTTAAGTGATTTCTTATTTTCTTAATTTTATTCTCTTTAATCATAAGACATGTATGCACAAAATAGCAGAGATTTTAGGAAAATTAAGTCATGCTTTTAGTTCTAAAATCTCCCCCAAGGGCCCTCTATCTTTTTGGTGCCCTAGAAACTGTATTTCTGCATATATACACATTTCTCAGGTTTTTAGGAAATGAAAGATCTTTGTCTGCTCTTTTATAAAATTAAATTGCTCTCACACAAACTCAGCATCATACAACCTTGTTACCAAAGAAATCTGAACCTTCAAATCTGTTCACTGGATCATTTTCTCTCCAAAACTGTCCAAATCCCTTTGGAAAACTGAGTTTCTTTGTATACATA
This sequence comes from Bettongia penicillata ogilbyi, assembly GCA_023548195.1. Classification (NCBI taxonomy): domain Eukaryota; kingdom Metazoa; phylum Chordata; class Mammalia; order Diprotodontia; family Potoroidae; genus Bettongia; species Bettongia penicillata. The sequence goes on from JAJHZJ010000318.1 coordinate 14,982,932, forward strand.
TTTTAGCAATTTGTGTGGAAATGAAGTTCTTTTTCTACAAATATAAGAAATGAAAATGTTCATCTAAAACATGAGGAGTATCTCATACCCTCGGATAATGTTAATCTCTTCTTTTACACAAAAACATTTTTTTCTGTCCTTTTAGTCATTAGCTGCTCCTTATGAGATGGGGTTTAAAGAGAAAGTTATTTGTTATATATAAATGAGATGCAGATAGGTACACAGCTCCACTGCCACTCCCTACCTGAGACCTTTTTCCTGATCCCCCTGGTTATTAACAATCACTCCCTCTTGAAATTATTTTCTATTATTTTGCATATATATTGCATTTGCTTCCATATGTATGGTATCCCTAGTCCCTACCACAAAGGCTGGCACATAGTAGGTACTTAAATGTTTGTTGAATTGAATTGGATTCTCTAGTATGATGGCAATATCTTCTCCTACTCTAGATACCAGAACTCTTAAGCCAGGAAATTTCCCTGTAACGCTCTTTTTGCCATTTTATATAGGCTACTGAAAGCATTAAGACGCTGGTAAGTCTGTGCCAGTCTGATAACGAAGAGATCAGAAATGTGGCATCTGAAACACTGCTCTCTCTTGGTGAGTTTTTAAGAATTATATTTCTGCCATTTGTTGAGGTAATACATCTTTTTTTAATGTAGGTTGTTTCTGTACATGCACAGTAATGTGGAAAATTAAGGAAATGATCTAAATTTTTGAGTATTCTTTTGTTCAGGCACCTAGGTGACACAGTGCATAATCTGGCCTCAGATACTTACTAATTGTGTGACCCTGGGCAGGTCATTTAACTCTATTTGCCTCAGTTCCCTTATCTGGAAAATGAGCTGAAAAAGGAAATGACCAGCTATTCCAGGATCTTTGCCAAGATCACCCCAGCTGGGGTCACAAAGAGTCAGGCATGGATAAACAATACAACTCTTCTATTTTCCATCTCCCACTTACAGGCAGCTAAGTGACACACTGGATAGAGCTTTCAGTCTGGAGTCAGGAAACTTCTTGTTGTCTTGGCCAGTTTTCTTGGCAAAGATATTACAGTGGGTTGCTATTTCCTTCTTCCACTCATTTTACAGATGAGGAACTGAGGCAGTTAGGGTTAAGTGACCTGTCTAGTGTCACTCAGCTAGTTCTGAGGTTGGATTTGAACTTGGGTCCTCCTGACTCCAGGGCAGGTGCTCTGTAAACTGTGCCACCTGTTCAAATTCAGCCTCGTACATTCGGTAACCCGGACGAGTCAGTTAACCTCTGTTTACCTCAATTTACTCAACTGCAAAATGTGAATAAGACCTACTCCCCTGGTTGTCATGAGGATCAAGTGAGATACTTGTAAAAAGCTCTTAACACAATACCTAATGATATCTCATCTGGTCTTCTCAACAATCCTGAGAGATAGGTACAATTATTATCCCTATTTTGCAGTTGAGGAAACTGAGGTAGAAAGCGATTAAGTGACTTGTCTGGAATCACACAACTAATATCTGAGACCAGATTTGAACTCTGGGCTTCCTGATTCCAGTTAAAGGGTTTCATCCATTATACCACCTAGCTGTCTCACACTAGCATCCAACTGCTAAACAGGGACAGAAAGTAGGAATGGAGGTGACATTACAAGTTCAGAAGTCCAGGGCTCAGAATCCAAGAAAAGAGGAAGATTAGACTCTGATACTCTTGATACCCATGAAAGAAGCTCTATAGATCACCAACATGGAGAAAGTCTTTAGAGACCTTAAAAATACAGCTGTCTGTACTTGGTTCAGCATCTTTGATTAACTCTTGCCTACCCAGCTAGCTTCTTCCTCCCAAAGACCTACTTACATCAGATAAAAGTGATTTTTAATTTAAGGGGAAAAAACTTTACTTTTAAAAGTTTGGGTTTAGCAGGTTTGTGACTGATTTCCTTTCCTTTTTACTTTTTTTAAAAGTTTCTTTTATTTTTAATTTATGGAATAAAATAAGCATTTCCATAACATGGTAAAATAAAAAAAGATGATTGCACATTTCTCTTTCTTTTTCAATTTTCTTTCTTGTTGAGGAAAGAAGTTGTATTCCTTAGAAAAAAGCAAATTCACTACTAAGGTACAATGACAAAACCTAAGAACATTGTACTGAGCAGAAGCTCACAGATATAATCTTGGTCAATGGTATGATGTGGAAAGTAGTCCTACTTTGACACCAGTAACTTAACAATCTGTAGGGGGGACCTTGAGGGGTGTATAATAGTCAATTCAATATGTTCAATCTTATACATGTGTCCTTTCTCACCCTGGCTTAATGGTGCCTTCTGCTACTGAGCATATTCTTTAATAATAACTGAAAAAGAGCCAGCATTTCTTTGTTTGAAGGATGAGGTGAGGACTTCTTGTGCCCTTAATTCCCTCGACGTTCCCTGTGGCATTAGTTTGACCTTGAGAAGCATTTTTTAGAATAATAATGAAAGTAAAACTGACATTCAGTAAATTGCTGGAGATGCTTTTATTTTATATATTGTGTGTATGAGCTAAAGAGGCAGGATGGAATAGTGGATAGAGAGGGCTGGCCTCCAAGTTAGGAAGACCTGGAGTAAGCCTTGCCTCCTTCACATTAGCTAGGTGATCCTGTGCCAATCATTTGGGCTTTCACGGCATCAGACAACTTTTCTAAGACTAAAAAACTAGACAAGTTATTGGTCTGCATCAGTGGAAGGAGTTTCCATGCTAGAAATTCTCCATACTAAAGAATAAAAATATATAGAAACTTACCTTTGTTAAAGACAAAATAAGATTTACTTAAAAAAAAAAGCCATTCCAAGAGTAGCAGGCCCTGACAGCCTCACCTTAACTCCTAATAACTGTCATCCATTCCAATCCAGTTTCTCCCCATCACTTTATCATATCTTTCTGTCATTCACAAAGGGCTTGTCAATTTTTCTCTCACACTCAAATTACCATGTGTAAGGACTTAGAAGTAAAAATATTAATTGCAAAAGAGACAACATATCAGAGACAACCAATAAAACAGAAAGAGTCCAAGACTTCTGTGATACAGGTTTGTTTTGCTTTAAGAAAAACCAGTGCACAAAAATCCCCTTAATCAAACAGGTAAATTAGGGGATGATCAGGAAGACTCATCTTCCTGAGTTCAAATCTGGCCTGACATTTACTAGCTAGTTTGACCCTGGGTAAGTCACTTAACCCCATTTACCTCAGTTTACTCATATGCAAAGTGAACAAAAGAAAGAAATGGCAAGCCACTCCAGTATCTTTGCCAAGAAAACCCCAAATGGGGTCACAAAGAGTTGGATACAACTGAAACAAATGAACCGCAGCAACATTTTCTATATGTGGCTTTTTAATTATACAAAAATATTCACTGCAGAGTTCCCTAAAATCAGAGTTTCTTGATCAGGGAATCCATGAACTTAGTATTTTTTAACATCTTTTTGATTACTATACTGTAATATAATTAGTTTCCTATGTACAGTAATTCTTGTGATTAATGAGAATTAGCATTTATATAGCACTTTAAAGTTTGCAAAGTGCTTTACAAATGTTATCTCATTTCATCCTCATAGCAAGTCTGTTATTATCCTCATTTTAGAAATGATGAAACTGGGGCTTAGAAAGCTTAATTAATTGACTTCATCAGTCACGCAGCTAATAAGTGTCTGGGGCATTCAAAACATAACTGACAGGAGTCCAGAGGCTTCACCAGACTGTCAAAGGAGATTTATGATACAAAAAAGGTTTAGAATCCCTGCCTTAAATGATCCCTACTACATTTTTAATGTCGAACTTCTTTCTAAAAAAATGAATTTATGTTGTTACTTCCCTGCTCTATCTTATACAAAGTGGAGCATACCTGAGTAATTCCTGGCAAGAGATTCCTCAGTGGGCCTCTTCATGAAATACACCATTTATTTTCATCTTATTTTAATAAATGTCAAATAATAGTAAATATTTGTTTATTGGAGGTGGTGATGCTGATAGTGAAGGAAGCCTGGCATGTTTTTGGATCTGAATATTTGCAAAACTAAGATTTTACAGATTTGCCTCCAAATAATGCTTAGTTACAAATATTAACTAGAAAAGGTTTGTCCAACATCTTTGTTATGGCTCAATCCTTTTTCAGTTGTGTCCAGTTTCTCATGACCTCATTTGGGGTTTTCTTGGTAAAGATACTGGAGTATTTCCTCTCCATCTCATTTTATTGATGAAGACACTAGAGCCAACAGGGCATGTGACTTCCCCAGGGTCACATAGCTAGTAAGTGTCTGAGGTCAGATTTGAATTCAGGTCTTCCTGATTCCATGCCCCGCCCTCTATCCACTGTGCCACCTAGCTGCCCTTCAAAGACCATAATAAAAAAGCAGGTTTTAATTTTTTTCCCCATCTAAACTAGCATGCCAAACTATAGCAAATCTATCTCTAAGCAACCTTGGTGTGAAATTCTTTTGTTAGAGAAAATCAAAGGTCTCATGTGTAGTAACTCACAGTCACTGTTTTGTATGTAGGAGAAGATGGGCGGCTGGCATATGAACAACTGGATCAGTTTCCTCGAGACTGTGTGAAGATTGGAGGTCGTTATGGAAATGAAGTTGCCACTGCTTTCTAACTACTTACTAACGCTCAGTCTGATGTTTAAAGGCCATGGCATCTGGCCTTCCTGCCTAGGATGGTGCTGTCATTTAGCTGGAAAGACAATGCAAGGGAGGAATCTTATTGAAAGAGTACAGAGACTTAATTATTTCTAGAACACATTCAAGTTGGGCTACTCAATTCCCATCACCTTTTTCCTTTGCCCAATGGTAGAGCAGACCTCAGAGTCAGTAGACTGTATTGTTGTTGGCTTTCAGCAACACCCAGTATAATTCAGTCTCATCTGGCATAGATATTTTAAAGATGGGCATCTCCACTTTTTACATGCATTGTATTTTTTTACCAGAAGTTTTCCTGTAAGCTTGAAATATTCATGTGATGCTTTATCTCAGCAAAGGAAAAGTGGGCTCAATAAATAAGGACTAACTGAAGAAAAGGGGGTTTAGTTTAGCTTTGTTTTTTTACTATAAGGTGTAATAAATGACAGCTTCCTTGTGGTTTTCTCTTTGTGATGGACTCAAGGTTGAATTAACCCTTGGCTATCTAATATCCTTCAGAAGAGAAGAAAAAGGACTTCCACAAATAGATTAGTCTATAAAACTGAGCGGGATTTTAGCTCATCAACTTAATTTCTGACTGGCCATCTAATCTTTTACTTCCTTTTTTCAATCACCCCTACTACTCCTCAATAATTTACAAGTTTAATGTCTATTCTACTGAAAAGTCAAGTTGTTATCTAAAACTTATAAATTAAAGTTATACCCACTCATATATGTGTGTATATATATTCAACTAACTTAAGAAAATTTCAAGATTAATTTGCTTTTGGATCAAGAAGAAGCAGGTGTTTCACTCTTTGAGTATACTCTGGGGTATTTTGTCACTAGCATACACTAGAACTAATGTCAGAAGGCTAGAAGGATGCTTATGATGTGGGATGTGCTTGGGGGAGCTGACAGAGATCCTTGGCTCCTGGAAAGAAGTAGGGGAAGAGATAGTAGGGTGTCTTTGACCCTCACAGAGTTTATGAAGCAAGCTCAAGGCAAGACACCCACCCTCCAGGGATACTTCATCTATGTCTGTACTCCAGAGGCTGTTACACTGTAGGTACGAGACAGCAACTTGTTATGTTTACTGCAAAATCAGGGTGCTAAGCTAGTGGGAGATGGTTAAATCAGATGACATTAAGTAATGACTGTCTTGTCTCCCTAAAAGCATAAAAAGAAGGATATGCCAAGGTATTTCTTCAGTCCTTAAAGTATTAAAAGGAATCTTCATGAGTGTAATTAAAGCTCCAGGATCCAAACTGTACTGTTAACACTTGGTACAGTACTCTGCTTAGATGTCAATTCAACTCATCAAATTTTTAATATAGTTTTGAAAAAAGCACTTCATTTAAAAATGGAAATCATTTGCCAGGCTTCCTGGTAAATCACTGTTTCAACTGTGAATGTTATAGTGATGTATATATTTGTAAATTTATAAATACACATAAATATATATATATATATATCCTTTATTGAAAAGATACATTTGTATAGTCTAAAATGTTTACTTGTTTAATGGATGAGATGGTTCTTTTTATGGAAAGTAAAAGCATAATGTTAAAAGCTGTTTTGAGGTTGTTTTTTATATTATGTCTACTGCATGAACTGATGATTTCCAGACCTTTTTGTATGAACTTTTGCTTTTTTTCTTGGTGGGGAGGGGCTTCTAGTTTTGTGGCATTTGTACTCATCACTCTCATGATCACATAAATTATAATAAAGATTATTTTTGAATTACTAATAGATACCCCAAATGAATTTTATTCTCTTTGACAAGAGCATTTTTTGGATGCCATGACTCGTGTTAAAAGCAACACATTTAGTCTTATCATTTCTTCAGCTAAATCAAACTGTGCTTACCCCCTGACTCCCAGGGGTCTCTCCTTCCACACAGTTTCTTTTCTTTATTCCGTGCCTGTGATTACAATGGTAAGCTGCAATATTATGAATATCTATGTATAGGCTATATTTACCTAGTAGAATGTAAATGAGGATGTGTTGGTAAAATGTTTAACAATCAGCTGTTCCCCAAAAAAAGTACCTAGGATACTTTTAAGTTTGATCTGCATTTTCTTAAGTCTCAACAGTCAACAAGACAACAAATGCTGCTTTGTAGCCTGCAAATTTAACCATCTGTTAACTCCAGAATACCCTAAAATGTAGGGTTGTGGAGAACTGAATTGGAGAATATTTCAAAGGGCAATAGAGAGCAAAGTGAAGGAGGAAGCCAGGTGGAACATTGCAAACAAGGAATTAGGCAATTAAAAGTGTTTGATATGCCCTCATAAGTGCCAGGCACTGTGCTAGGGATATGAATAAAAAAAAACACTAAGAAAACCATCTATACTGGAAAGAAGCTTGTGTTCCAAAGCAAAGCCCCTTCCCTCTATAGGGGGAGAGAGTTTTCCCATGCAAGGAAGACAACTTATTTGAGGGAAGGAGGGTACTAGCATTTGGAAGATGAGGAAAGGTTTCATTGTGGAAGGTAGTATGTGAACTGAGTCTTGAAGGAAATGGCTTTTTTGGAGAGGGCGGACATTCCAGTGCAAAGGCAGGAAATGGAGTACCATGTGAGATGAAGGACAAAAAGGCCAGTTTGGATAGACCATAGATTGTAGATATACAAGTAACATACAATGAGGCTGAAGAGGTAGGCTGAGAACAGATTGCAACAGGCTTTAAAAGCTAAACAAAAGAGTTTATAGTTGGTCATTCAATTAACATGCATTTACTACCATCTATTTATGCACAGTCTGGGCCAGAGTTGGGGAACCTGCTGCCTTGAGGCCCTCTAGGTCCCCAAGTGCAGCCCCTTGACTGAATCCAAACTTCACAGAACAAATCCATTTAATAAAAGGATTTGTTCTGTAAAACTTGGATTCAGTGAAAAGGTCATACCCATGGACCTAGAAGGGTCCTAGTACCTTCTTGGACTAGAGTTTATGTATAAGGCAGTGATGTGGCCAGATATGTGTGATTAATGAAAACCACTTGTTCATACAGGATCAGCAGCCATGGAAGGATTATGTTCTGTATTGTGGAAGGAAACTAACAGCCATGTCAATATGATCAGAGATCCATTGGAACATCTCTCTAGTATTTAGCACAGTGGCTCACACATAATGGGAATTTAATAAATATTTGTTGAACTGAATTTTGAATTTAATATATTAAATATTTGTTTCCTTGAATTTGAATTTCTGAACAAAGTAATCCAAGAAATGAGTACATTCTGTGTCTGTGGTTACTAAAAATAATAATGATGATGATAATGATGATACTGTAATGAGCAGGAAATTCACCCCTACAAAAAAGTATATTAATTATGGAAGTTACTTATTGTAAATCAAGAAAGCTACGTCTAATATACACACATATATATACATATATACGTGTATATATATACAATATTAGAATGCATATTCTAATATGGATCTTGCTATAACAACATGGAATTTGTTATGATACAGATCCACTTGGATCTCATCAAAACTGAATTTAGGGTGGTGATAGATTCAAGATGGCTGAGAACAGGTAACAACCCAGGTGAATTCTCCCATCATTCCCCTCCAAACAACTTTAAAATAACTCTTAAATCACATTTTGGAATAGCAGAGGCAACAAGAGGCCTGAGTGAGACATTTTCCAGGCTAAAACAACTAAGGATGCCGGCAGGAAAGGTCTATGATACTGGGAGGTGTACCAGCCATACTGACACCAGTGGTGAGCCTAGGAGGTGACTGCAACAGCAAATTTCAGAGCTCTTAACCCAGAAACAGTAAGGGGTGGGGTGGGTCAGACAATTGGTCAGAAAGATTACAGGTGACTCTTTCCTGGCATTGGGCGAAGCTAGCACTGATTAGTAACTGTAGATCTAGGGCAGAGAGGAAGGAGCACTGGGCTTGTGGCCACAGGGGAGTAAGGGCCCTTTCCTGGGTAATGACTGGAGCTCAGATGAGGAGAACAGTGATCATATATAGGAAACTGAGTCAAATTTATAAAAATAAGAGTCATTCCCGAAATTGATAAGTGGTCAAAAGAATTGAATAGGCAATTTTCAGAAGTCAAAGCTATCTATAGTTATATGAAAAAAAATGCTCTAAATCTATTAGAAAAAGGCAAATTAAAACAACTCTTATCATACCTATCAGAAATGACAAATGCTGGAGGGAATGAGGGAGAATAGGTTCACTAATACATGTGGTAAATTGTGAACTGGTCTAAACATTCTGGAGAACAATTTGGAACTAGACCTAAAGGGCTATAAAATTGTGCATTTCCTTCCATCCAACAATAACACTACCAGGTCTTACTTCAAAGAGATCAAAGGAAAGGGGAAAGAACATATATGTACAAAAATATTTATAATAGTTTTTTTTGTGGTGGCAAAGAATTGGAAATTGAAAGGATGTCCATCAACTGGGAAATGGCTGAACAAGGTGTGGCATATGACTGTGATGGAGTACTACTGTGCTGTAAGAAATGATGGGTGTTGAACTGATGCTGAGTGAAAGGAGCAGAACCAGGAGATCATTGTACATAGTAACAACCACAGTGTGTGAGGAATTTTTCTGGTAGACTTGGCCCTTCATAGCAATGCAAGCACCTAAAACATTCTCAAAAGATGCTTGAGGCAAAATGCCATCAACATCCAGAGAAAGAACTATGGAATTGGAATGCAGAATGAAGCAAAATATTTTATCTTGTGTTATGTCTTGTTTTGTTTGTTTTCTTCTCATGGTTTCTCCCACTCAATTTAATTCTTCTATGCAACAAAACTAATGTGAAAATGTGATTAATAAGAACGTATGGGTAGAACCCATATAAGATTGCATGCTGTCTTAGAGAGGGAGGGGAGAGGGAAAGGGAGAAAGCCTAAGACTTATGGAAATAATTGTAGAAAACTAAAAACAAGTAAATTGATAAAAAAAAATTTTAAGGAAGAAATGATGGGTGATTTCAGAAAAGACAAGGCAAAACCTATATGAAATGATACAAAGTAAAGAGAAGAACCGGGAGAACATTGCGCACAGTAACAGACACCAATGATGACTGACTTTGAAAGACTTGGCTACTCTATTCAATACAATGATCCAAGACAAACCCAAAGGACTCATCATGAAATAAATGCTATCTACCTCCAGAAAGAGAACTAATGAACTCTGAATGCAAATTAGAGTATAATTTTCTAAGTTTATCTTTTTGTTGCAATATGGCTAATAAAGAAACATGTTTTGCATGGTTTCCTATATATAATTGATATCATTTGTTTGCCTTGTCAGTGCAGGAGGAGTTAGGAGTGAGGAAGTAGAAGGAAGTGGGATAGAGGGAGCACCTGAGTTCAAGTCCAGCCTCAGACACTTACTGGCTGTGTGACCCTGGGTAAGTCACTTAATTTTTGCCTTAAAAACACATACAGAAAGAGGGAGAGGGAGCGAGAGAAATGTGAAATCTTGGAATAGAAGGTTTTAAAGACAAAAGTAATGAGTTCAGTTTTAGATATGTTGATTTTAAGATTCCTCTTTAGACATTCATCCTGTGGAAATGTCCAATTGTCCAATGATACCACTGCTAGGCCTTTCAGTTTTATAGAGTGCTTTGTAAAGCAAAATGTTTTAAAAAGAATATTTGATTTCATATTGTTTTTAGCAGCAATTTGGCTAGCATTGATGCTGGGTTTTATGTTTTTTAAAGCATTTTATGTATGTTATGTTATTTGATTTTCACAACAACCCTTCAAAGTAGGTGCTATTATTATCTCCATTTTACAGAGGAAACTGAGGCAGGAAGAGATTAACTGGCTTTCCAAGGGTCACACAACCAGTAAGTGTCTGAAGCCAGATTGAAACACCACCTACGTAACAAAGTCATTTTTGTTCCACAATAAGCCCTGGGTCCTAAAATCACCTTTTGATATATGAAGTAGATCAGGATCAAAGAAACTTGTCCCATGGTCATACGACTAATAAATGTCAGAGGCAAGATTTGAACCTAAATCTCCAGCACAGAACTTGAGCTCTGAACTTGACCTCAACATTGAACTTGACCTCAAGTCTAACTCTTTCCTAGATACCACACAGGTTCAGGAACTGTTTCAGAAGCACTGATAAGTCTAATTTAGCTGGAGTTTTTTTATAGGGAAGTAGTGAGTAAGAAATTGAAGTGATGGTTCTGAGCTATATCAAAGTGGGTCTAAAATGTTGGTTGAGGTGTTGTTTACATACCATTATTTTCCCTCTTTTTATTTTCTTTCAGAGACAGCTAGGAAACAGTGAATAGAGCTCTTGGTCTAGAGACAAGAAGACCTGAGTTCAAATCCTCAGATACTTGCTAACCATGTATCCCTGGTCAACTGTCTTAGCCTCTGTTTACCTCTGTTTCCTCAATTGTAAAATGGGAGTAATAACAGCACCTAACTCACAGGGCTGTCATCAGGATCAAATGAGATAATAGCTGTAAAGAGCTTAGTGTACAGTGCCTAGCACATAATAAGGTGCTATATAAATGCTTATTCCCTTTCTTCCCTCCCCTGCCACCCCTGTTTTGGTTTATTCCATTCTATAGTGTTGCTAAGTGATCAACACAAAATTGTTGATCATTAACTGGCTTTACTGCTACACGTGGTACATGTGAAACTATTCAGTTGCTACCAATGGCTAAGCAACTAAATATTTGCCTACGCTTTATGGCAGTTGTAATTGGAATGTTCACGAAGATATTTTGTTTCTTTAAAAATCTTTGCTACCAGCAGGCTATGGAAAAGAAAATGAATGCAGGTGACAGCGTTTTTCACAAAGAAAAAATCATAATATTCGGCTATCAGTTGAAGAATAAAACTCTGACCCTTGAGAGGAGAGCTCAAGCTGCCTTTAGATTGGGTCTGTTGGCTTATACAGGTACAGACTAAAAAAACCTTATTCTGAAAGATTTGTTCTCAGTTATTTTTACCAATATATCTTAGCAGACACCATCAAATAGGTCTGAAAATCTTTTGTCAGATACAGTATAACATGAGGCTGTCTTAAGGTTAGTTTTATAAGACCCATCGTATGTGATCTAAATTATTAATTGGACACATGATGTTACAAAGGTGTTATGACTTTAAAGTGGGGTTTGGTTATACTGTAGTAATGATTTTGTTATCCCTTCCACATCATGACTTTTCCCATTGAGGTTTTGATACTATCATGGGTTGGCATAATAAATTAAATGGGAATTTGGGGAGAGTTTTGCAGAAACTACAGACAGAACTCAAAGGTCAGCAGACAACACAAGAAAAGTTTAGAAATTCAGAAATACATAAATACATGTATGGTATTGTATAATATTTTTCTTTTTATTTTATCTTTTATTGCCATATATATACACAATTTCTTCTTCTCTGCTATGAAGGGAGGGCCAAAAATTTTTATATGGATTTTCCAGATCACAGGAGCACCATTCCCCTAACTCCCATGACATGGAAGGGATAATAACTGTAATATATAATGATTAAAGACTCTTTAGTAAAGGACATTAGTTGGGACAATATTATTTGGTACTGAGCCTTCATGCATCATAGCCCTATGCTTAAAATTCCATGAAACAATGTAACTTTTTTACCTTAAAAAAACCTTTATGGTATAATATATTAAAAAGCAATCCTTCAGTAAAAGCATGTAGTCATCTTAAATTCCAACCCATGAAATTCAATATATTATGATTTCACTGTAAGTAGGTATTTTATATATAGTCAATTCTTGACTTACCTAGTTTAAAGGCAGCAGGTAAAATGACAAACATGACTGTTTGGAAACCTAGCAACTCTGAGGAGAAGAATAGGGGAGAACATTTGTGTGATAGTCAAAGGAGGGGAAAATAGTGATAATATTGTAAGTATCTGACCAGAAGAAGAGGAAATGGATGATTTCTTTATAAGTACCATAAAGTTAATTTGCAGGAGGGATATAATTGAAATGTAAAACATTGGTAGGAAGTCTCTTTCCACCCAAACTAAAAAAACTGCTAATTTTTTAAATTTCTCTTGCTAACAATCTTATCTTCTAAAAGGTAGAAGAAATAATAAAGGAGGGTGGAGATGATTTATTCTGGACCTCATTCTGACCATTAACAAGAATCAATTGACCAAGTAGAAATGATGAAAATTTGGGGAGACTATCTTAGTGTAATGCTTTTTACATTCAACTTTGGAATTACGTATTACTTGGGTTCACTATAGTGGTAATATACAACTAAGCATCCCCATTCAGTGCCTTTTCTAATAACAGACCAGGAAAGACAAAACAAATAGCAATTAAATAAGACATAAGGAGAAATTAAACAATAGGGAAAAGTCAGGGAATAAAATCATTCTCAGCTTCCCATATACAAATGAATACAAATTCTAACAGATTCACTTGATGACAGCAAAAGGTTTAGGGACTCATTGTTAAAGAAATGCCCAAGAAAACTCTTACTCTGAGGTGAGAGAGGCTTCAAGCCTCCTCAAGACTTCTGTTGTACCCCATCTTCCATAAGTTAGGACTATATTTTGTTGCTTTACAGCAAATGAAGAAGTTTTAAATCCTGTGGATAAGTTCACTTACCTTCGCAGTATATTTTGTAGGGATGTACACATTGATAATGAGGTTGACACATGCATTGTCAGAGCTATCAATGTTTGGGAGACTCCCAAGGAAAGAGTGAGAGAGAAGAGGTATTAGACTGACTACCAAATTGAAGTCTACGGAGCCATTGTGCTGAACTCATTGTTGAATGCCAATGAAACCTGAGCAGTATACCAATGCCATGACAGGAAACTGAACCATGCACATTTGAATTGTCTTAGGAAGACTCTGAAAATCACCTGGCAAGGTACTAGACACTGAAGTCCTTTCTTGAACTAAACAAACATTCAAACTCTACTGCAGAAAGTACAATGCCAATGGACTGGACACATTATTGGAATGCCAAATGTACAGTTGCCTAAAAGACTATTTGATGGAGAACTCACACAGGGCAAGTGCTCACACAGTGTTAAGAAGAAGTGATACAAGGACACTCTCAAGGTCTCTTTTAAGAACTTTGGGATTGATTGTGTGACATGGGGCACTTGCACAGGACCTCCTAGCATTGCATACCTTTATCAGAGAAAGTTTTGTGCTCTATGAGCAAGGCAGAATTGAATTAGTACAAAAGAAACTCAAGATGCATAAAGTTAGAGAACCCCCTCCAAATGGGGACTATCTGTGCCCATTCTGTGGTAGAGCATTCTGAGCTCATATTGATCTGAAGAGCCACGGTCCAATGCATTGTAACTTGACTCTAACATAGTGATGTCATTTGGTCCTCTTTGAAAGAATAAGGGGCAACAAACAACCAACCAGGTTTTGCTGTTTCTTAACTCCACTTCCTGTAGTTCAAGGCAGACCAGATCCTTTCTTGCTGCTCCACATTCTGATGAAGTTTGGAGATTCTGCCACTCAGCTACAGCATTCAGCCTCTATAGCCATTATCCACTAAAACTCTGCTACTACTCATTCCAGTATTCCACTGCAGTTCCACCCTCTATGTCTAAAGCTGTCAATGTTGAAGCAGTCGCTCACTGCTGCTATTATTGCTTCAATAGAAAAGTGTCATTTTTTTTATATGAATCAGGTCAACATGCCTGAGGGTTAATCAACACATTTAGTGTCATATATTTAGAATTGGATATGGCCTTAGAGTTCATCAGGCCCAACACCTTTATTCTGAAGATGATAAAACTAAGGCCCAACGAGTTTAAGTGGGTTGCCTAGGATCATCTAGGTTCAAGTGACAGAATGGGACAAGAAGCCTGATCCTCTTATTCTAAATTCAGCACTTTTAAGCTCTTCTATCGTCATTATCATCACCCTTGTTATTATTACCAATAATAATAATAGCTTTGAACAGTACCTACTATGTGCCAAGCATTGTGCTAAGTGCTTTACAAATATTATCTCATTTTATTCTCATGCCGTTGGGATGTAGGGGCTATTGTTATCCCTATTTTACAGTTGAGAAAACTAAAACCAATAGAGTTTAAGTGATCTGCTCAAGGTCATGTAACTGATGAGTGTTATCAATCACACTTGCAACCCCACCTAGTCTACACATTAGATTGTACTCTTGAAGGTTAAGGACTGTCTTTTTTTTTTTGTATTGAAACCCCTAGCCACAGCATACTTCCTAAAACATAGTAGGTGCTTGATAAATGTTTACTGACTGTTGCCACACAAAGGATTAATCAGACTATGGTCAAAATCTTGATGATTTCCCCCAAGTGAATTTCTTTCACATTTTCCTTGTCCCAATTTGTTGTGATCCATACCTCCTATCAAGTCTTTCTGAGATTGGGAATAATTACATGTACACTTACTCATTTGTCATTTCAGTTCCAATTATCCCCTAGTCCCTTGCTCCAGTAGCTATAGTATCATCCTATGCATCTTATCTTGAATTTTTAACATGCCTTAAGAAAGCACTAGAAACCCTGGAGAAGAACACAAGTAGGTAGCTTCTGCTAGTATACCTTCCATTACAGCAAAACTCTCACACTGAGATGGGATAGGATGGGATGGGACAGGACAGGACAGGTCAGGATGGAATGGGACAGGGATACCAAGCATGACCTGATCACTATCTTTTAGAATTTAAGAGAATAAATTTCAGAGATTTCAGAAAAAGAACAGGTAGGATCCAGGGACCTGAAATTATGCAATAGCAGGATGGAAAGTTCCCAAGAATGATATTTTTACTAGACAGTTGAATTCTGATAAAGGAGAAATATGCTTATTGATTGATATGGCTGCACAAGGAAATCATTGATAAACTTTAAATGATTAAAAGACAAGGACAGAAGATGAAATCATGAACATGATATATTCATCTACGGATAAATACCAAAACAAAGTAGGTCGATCTTGTGAAAATATTGTCTAAAAAAAAAAAAGGCTAAGAGACAGAATGAGATTAAACTTGTGATGAATGCTGAGGAAATCTAAAAGGGCTTTGAAAGTTCAGTTGCCAGCAAGAGGAAAATTAAAGAAGTGGGGTGAATCAGTGATTTCCCAGTTACTAGGAAATAGCCACCCAGTGGCTAGAATCCTGGTAAACGACTGTGGGGATTAGGTGGAATGATTTAAATTGTATCTGCTTTCAATTTTTCTACAAGCAAAAATGATGTCCAACATAGAAAGAACAATATGATTAAAACTGAGTATCATAAAGAGATGCAAAGAAAACACCTAGCTACCTTAATGAGTCCATGTCATTGGAAGGATGCGGAAAACGTATGGATATGATTGCTTACTTGCTGTTACTATCTCTGAAAAATCATGGAGAATGATAAATAAGCTGTGGGACTGGATAAGGGTAGATGTCCAAATTTTAAAAAGAGGAATAAGGTGGATTCTTCTAAATGTAGTTAGAAGAATCCTACAGAACAGTAATTTTTAATTCATTATCCAGAAAAATCCTAGAAAAATTTGTTTATTCATTCGTTTATATGTGTGTGTGTTTGTTGTATGTATGTGTGTGTGTTTGTTGTATGTATGTGTGTGTATATATATGTGTGTGTATATATATATATATATATATATATACATCTTGTTTGATGGCCACAGTAACCCTAGGAGGCAGGTAGTTAGTTCGTTGTTCTTCGTTCTCAAAGAAGACCAAAGGGACATCACTGTGTTAGAGTCAAGTTACAATGTATCTAGCTCTGACTGACCACATTACTATGAGCTCAGAATGTTCTATCTATCACAGGTTGGGCACAAATAGTCCGTACGAACATTTGGGATGGATTCTCTAAATTTGCACGTCTTGCATTTCTTTTGAGCTATTTCAGTTCTACTTCACTCACAGAGCACAGAACCTTCTTTGATGAGGGCACCCCATGCTGAGTGGTCCTGTGCCAATGTCTCCCATGTCATACAATCAATTCCAAAATTCTTAAGAGATGCCTTGAGAGTGTCCTTGTATCACTTCATCTCAACACCATCTGAGCACTTGCCCTGTGTGTGTTCTTCATAAAATGGTCTTTTAGACAAGCAAACTTTTGACATTTGAACAATGTGGCCAGCCCATTGGAATTGTACTTTCTGCAGTAGAGTTTGAATGTTTGTTTGGTTCAAGAAAGGACCGCAGTGTCTGGTATCTTGCCAGGTGATCTTCAGAATTTTCCTAAGTCAATTCAAATGTGCATCATTCAGTTTCCTGTCATAGCACTGGTATACTGTTCAGGTTTCATGAGCATTCAACAATGAGGTCAACACAATGGTTCTGTAGACCTTCAGTCTGGTAGTCAGTCTAATACTTCTCTCCCAAACTTTCCTTGGGAGCCTCCCAAACATTGAGGTAGTTCTGGAAATTCATGCATCAGCCTCAATCATTGGGTACATCACTGGAATATATACTGCCAAGGTTAAGTGAACTTATCCACATGATTCAAAACTTCTCCATTTGCTATGACTGATGGTTTCCACATATGGATGGTGTGATGCTGCCTGATGGAGCACCTTTATTTTCTTGGTATTAATTGTTAAGTCAAAATTAGCACAAGCAGCGGAGAATCAATTTATACATTGTTGCATCTCAGCTTCATAAGACTGCATTTAGTGCAATTATGTGATTATGACTACAAACAAAAAATCATGCCCCAATATTCTCTCCACTTTAATCTTGACTTATAGCCTTTTCAAGTTGAATAATTTATCATCAGTATGGTAGCTGACCTTGATGCTGGATTTATCCTTATTCAAGGCATTTGACAATATACCTGAAAACATCATGCTAAAAAGCATGGGAGCAAGCACACAACCTTATTTTACTCCACTGGTGACTGGGAAAGCACAAGAGCATTGTCCATTATCCGGAACTCATGCAAGCATGCTGTCATAAAATTGACATACAATGCTGATGAACTTCTCTGGGAAACCAAATTTTGAAATAATTTTCCACAAGCCTTCATGACTAACAGTGTCAAAAGTCTTGGTCAGATCTACAAATGTTGTGTACAGACCTCTGTTCTGCTCCGGGCATTTCTCCCGGAGTTGTCAGACAGCAAACACCATAATGACTGTTCTTTGGCCCTTTCTGAAACCACACTGGTTCTCAGGTAGGTGACCATCTTCCAGGTGAAGGATCAGCCTATTAAGGAGAACTCTAGCAGGAATCTTGCCAGCAATGACTAAGAGAAAGAACTCCTATGATTATCACAGGATAATCTATTTCCTTTACCTTTATAAAGATGGACGACGGAGGTGTCCTTGAATTCCTGGGGGATAACCTCCTCTTGTAATCTGGAAAATTTCAGTCAGCTTTTGCATGAGCAATGGACCCTCCACCTCGTAAATCTCAGCTGAAATAGGATCAGCACCAGGTGGTTTGCCACATGAAAGGAGCCTAATGATATTCAAAACCTATTTCTCAATTGGAAGGAGGGATTAACTTCAACCCGAGGTAAATGGTCAATGGCTTCAGCACTCATTGATGACAGTCTGTTGAAAGAACATTATGGAAGTGTTTAATCCATCTCTCTAGGATCATATTCTCATCACTAATCAATGTGGCTCCATCAGAACTGAGTAGTTTGTCCCATAAACAGCCTGCAGGGCATCATTAAAGTGCTTTGGGTTGTTACTATCAGCATAAAACTGAATTTCATCTGCCTTTTCTGAGCCAAGGATCCTGCCCCTCTCTAAGCTTCACATATATTTTACTTTTGATGGAATTCGAGCTGTCTTCTTAGAGATGGATGAACTATCTTGCTGGTAAACCCTGCAGAGGTCTCATTTTTCATTTAACAGTTTCTGAATTTCCATATCACTTTTGTCAAATCAGTTTTAATGTTTGTGAGTGCTCTGACCCAGATGAACAAATGCAGTGCTTTATACTAAATCTCTGAAACCTGCTCACTCTTTTCCTGCTCCATTGTTGCCAACTGTGTTGGCTCAACTTTCCCTCCAAATTAGCAACAAACTATTTGTGCTCAGAGAAGTTCTAATCTGTTGACATTAATTCTTCTGGTAGTCATTTTGCCTTGGAGTTGCGGCTTATTGAATGTGAATATTTAGGATGGAAAAGATAAGTCTATGATCAGTCAAGCATGCAGCAAAATACATTGCCTTCATCACTCTCACATCCTGTCTGTCTCCTTGACTTACAATTACACAGTTTGTTAATTGCCAATATTTGCTGTGAGGGTAATCTATAGAGTTTATTTTATTTAGGCAAAAGGAAAAAAGTGTTGGTGATGAGGTCATACAGTGCACAAGTCTTCAGCAGTAAGTGACCATTGCTGTCGCTGCTTCCAATTCCATTTCTCCCTAGGACTCCCTGCCAAGTCTGGTAGTCTGAGCCTAATCTAGCACTAAAGTCACCCAGAATTACAAGCTTGTCCTCTTTCAGTACATTGATAATAAGGGTCTCTAGGCCTTCATAAAACTTTTCTTTGACCTCATCAGGGTTCATCATGGTGGGAGCACAGGCACTGATGATGGTGGCATGGGATTTTCCTTGCATTGTTACAAGCCTGTCGTTCATTCCTTTTGGTAGGCTTACCAACTTGTTGCCTAGTTTTGATTGTAAAACCTACACCAGTTTAATGGAGCTCCCCTTCACTGCAGCCACTTCAGAAAAACATGTATTCATCTCCAATTTCAGCAAGCTGGACTTCATTTGCCAGTCTTGTTTCACTCAGGGCTGCTATTTGGATGCAATCTCAGACAAGTTCTCTCACAACAAGAGCTATTCATCTTTCAGGTCTACTGGATTTTGTGTTGTCTATAAATGTGCACACATTCCATGTACTGATGGTGAGTGAAATCATCTTTGCAGAAGTTTTTGTACTTTTTGTGTGTTTCAACCACAGGGTGGGATTGCCACCTGCCACAGTACCTTTTCTAGCCCCTTCCTCACACTAGGAGGTGAGCAGTGTGATCCTTAAAAGACTGCTCAAACACTCAGAGGGCTGCCAAATTTCATTGCTATTCCCAGTGAGAAAATGACCATATGGCCTGGGCCACCTGTATAGAGTTGTGACTATAGCTACCAGTATATCAGCCCTTGATGCTTCATCATGTGCCGGTTGCCACAGGACTTTGAGATAGGTAAAAATGGTAAAATTGTATGGTTGATATCTTTTGATTTGTGCATAAATTGGATTTAAGTGAGGCAGAGGTGCACAAAATTGTTGGCCTCACTCTCTCTTTCAGAGTCATCACAGTCCAGTGGCAGGACAGAGTCAAGATGACTGGTGATGGCTCAAGATGCAGTGGGTGATTTTGGCATCTTCAATGTCTAACCAAGTTCTAAGTCAGACCTGCATAACTTAGCAGTAGGTAGGGGCCAAAAGTAATAGGCCAAATTTCTTTGGGCCACAGTGTCTCACTTTGCAAGTAAAGATATAATTAATGATTAAACTATTTCTCAAAAACACTTTTTAAAAATTGGGATGGGGGGGTGGAGCCAAGATGGCAGAGTAGAAAGACTCACGTATGCTAGCTCCGAACCCACAGCCCATATATTTCCTGCAAGAAGAACTCCCCACAAATTCTGGATCACTGCAAGGCACATAGAAACACAGTGGAAAAGATCTCCATTCCAGAGAGCCCTGGAGAGCCATCCCCAGGGTCCGTCATGCCCCAGAAAGCTAAGCCCACCCCTGAGCTGCCCTGGCGGCGCGGCCCCAGAGGAGCAGATCCAAGCAGGCTTCAGGGATGGAAAGGTTCCTCTGCCCACAGACACTACAGGTCAGTGAGAGAGATGTCTGGGCTGGCCAAAAGGGGAGCAGGGTGTCTCCATGACTCAGGCCCCCTCGAGAGGCAGCAGAGGCAGCGGCGGCGGCCCCCAGGACTCCCGGACCAGCAGGCAGAAGTTCAGGGCCATTAGGGAAGGTCTCTGCATAAAGCCCCTGAGGGAACTGAGCCTGGGAGGCGGCCCTGCTCACATTGAATAGCAGCCGTGCCTGCCGCGGAAAGCCCATTTGAATCTCAGACCCCAAGCACTAGCTGGGCAGATCTAGGTGGGGGTGGACAGGAATTGCAGAACTCAAGTAACTGGCTGGGAAAATGTCCAGAAAAGGGAAGAAAAATAAGACTACAGAGAGCTACTTTGAGGGGGTACAAATGTTCCCGCCTTTCAATTCTGATGACAAGGAAACATTCTTACCATCAGGGAAAGATGTGGAGGTCAGGGCCTCTCTATCCCAGACATCCCAGATGGATGTCCGGTGGGCTCAGGCCTTGGAAGAGCTCAAAAAGGATTTTGAAAATCAAGTTAGACAGGTGGAGGAAAAACTGGGAAGAGAAATGAGAGAGATACAAGAAAAGCATGAAAAACAGGTCAATACCTTGGTAAAGGAGACCCAAAAAAATGCTGAAGAAAATAACACCTTGAAAAATAGGCTCACTCAATTGGCAAAAGAGGTTCAAAAAGCCAATGAGGAGAAGAATGCTTTCAAAAGCAGAATTAGCCAAATGGAAAAAGAGGTTCAAAAGCTCACTGAAGAGAATAGTTCTCTTAAAATTAGAATGGAACAGATGGAGTCTAATGCCTTTCTGAGAAACCAAGAAATCACAAAACAAAACCAAAAGAATAAAAAAAATGGAAAAGAATGTGAAATATCTCATTGGAAAAACAACTGACCTGGAAAATAGATCCAGGAAAGACAATTTAAAAATTATGGGACTACCTGAAAGCCATGATCAAAAAAAGAGACTAGACATCATCTTCCATGAAATTATCAAGGAAAACTGCCCTGATATTCTACAACCAGAGGACAAAATAAGTATTGAAAGAATCCATCGATCACTGCCTGAAAGAGATCCAAAAAGAGAAACTCCTAGGAACATTGTGGCCAAATTCCAGAATTCCCAGGTCAAGGAGAAAATCTTGCAAACAGCTAGAACGAAACAATTCCAGTATTGTGGAAAAACAATCAGGATAACACAAGATCTAGCAGCTTCTACATTAAGGGATCGAAGGGCGTGGAATAGGATATTCCAGAAGTGAAAGGAACTAGGACTCAAACCCAGAATCACCTACCCAGCAAAACTGAGTATAATACTTCAGGGGAAAATATGGTCTTTCAATGAAACTGAGGACATTCAAGCATTCTTGATGAAAAGACCAGAATTGAAAAGAAAATTTGACTTTCAAGCACAAGAATGAGAAGAAGCATGAAAAAGTCAACAGCAAAGAGAAGTCATAAGGGACTTACCAAAGGTGAACTGTTTACATTCCTACATGGAAAGACAATATTTGTAACTCTTAAAATTTTTCAGTATCTGGGTAGTAGGTGGGACCACACACACACACACATACACACACACATGTACACATGTGCACACACACACATACACACATGCATGCACATACAGAGACAGAGAGCACAGAGTGAGTTGAATAGGATGGGACCATATCTGAAAAGAAATTAAGGTAAATGGTGAGAGAGAAATGTAGTGGGAGGAAAGAGGGTGAAATGGAATGGGGTAAATTATATGTCATTTAAGAGGCAAGCAGGAGACTTTTTAGTGGAGGGAAAAAGAGGAGAGCTGAGAAAAAAACAAGAAGTTTACCCTCATCACATTTGACTAAAGGAAGGAATAAAATGCACACTCACTTTGGTATGAAAACCTATCTCACAATACAGGAAAGTGGGGGAGAAGCAGATAAGCAAGGCGGGGGGGGATGATGGAAGGGAGGGCAACGGGAGGAGGGAGCAATTTGAAGTTAACACTCGGGGAAGGACAGGATCAAAAGACAGAATAGAAACAATGAGGGGCAGGATAGGATGGAGGGAAATGCAGTTAGTCTTACACAACACGACTATTATCGAAGTCATTTGCAAAACTACACAGATAGGGCCTATATTGAATTGCCTGCCTTCCCAAAGGGAATGGGTGGGGAGGGAGGGATGGGGAGAATTTGGAACTCAAAGTTTTAGGAACAACTGTTTAGTATTGTTGTTGCTACTAGGAAATAAGAAATATAGTTAATGGGGAATAGAAAGTCATCTGGCCCTACAGGACAAAAGAGAAGATGGGGAGAAGAGAAGGGAGGGATGATAGAAGAGAGGGCAGATTGGTGATAGGGAAAATTAGATTGCTCGGTGTATTGGGGTGGGGGGAGGGGATAAAAGGGGAGAAAATTTGGAACCCAAAATTTTGTGAAAATGAATGTAAAAAGTTAAGTAAATAAATTTTTATTAAAAAAAAATGGGACAATCCAGAAACTTCAATCTGCAAATACTTCTTTATGAAGTCAACTTCAGTAAAAGACTTCCCAGCAGCAGCAATTTCTTTAGAAATCTGAAAACTAACCTTAGTAGCTGCCTCATTTTCTGAGTATACTTTCTAGAAAAACTATTGTTCTCCACTGAGATTTTTCAGCAATTTGGATGCTTTAATCTTTTTTCTTCGGTGTCCAATTTACTTAAGTCACGATGTTTTGATTCAAAATGATGACAAAGATTTTATTCCTTCAGAATGGCTTATTACTTCCAGCAAACAAGGCACAATATTTTGTCTCTCGTGTAAGCAAACAAGTATCTATTTGTCCTGGATCTGGATTAAACACTCTATTTTCTGATTCTATGTTCTGTTTCTATCACCCATTTTACAAAGTCATTGCAAAAATTTTGATGTTAGAACAAAAAACTTTCCACAGCAAATGCTCACATATGTAGAAATAGCAAACTGAGTATCTGACCCTGGTGAGAGTGCCAAACACTCATGTAACTTGGAGGGTGGCTGCACAGCAAGGGAGGGGAAGAAGCCCTCCCACTGCTGCTGCTCATCACATAGAGGGAGTCAGCTGCATTGTTGTGTAGCCACACTCACTTTGTCCCTGTTCAACTCCAGTAACAATCAAAAACACAGCAAAAATATGACTCTCACTCCTCTCAGAGTAGAGACAGACATGGTTCAGCATGGGTCATGTGACAAACAGAAGAGAGCATGGAGTGGCAACCTAACCCCAACCAAGTTACATGATAAGCACGATAGTGACTAGTAGAAGGTAGGTTAAGTGGAGCATGGACAAAGCACTCATTACAGCTTTACTGTTTTTACATCCTTGACAGTTTTTGCAGGCAGCCTGAAATCCTTTGGTGAGACCCAAGTGGCCCATGAGTCATATGTTTTGCAGGACTGCTCTAAGCGCTCCACAGCACCTGCTTCCACTGACTTCATGGCCATTAGAACAAATTGTTCTCATCCTCCCATTCCACCAGGGGAAGTCTTTATATGCTTGGGGTAAACAGCCCCCTAACTCACCAATGGGTTTGAGACCCCTCAGTTACCCTCCACCTGGTTTAGCCTGTCTGCCTAAATCATTTACCAGGGAGTGGCCACTGTACATGCTACAGCTTCCAGGAGCCACAGGTGAGAGTTAGGCAGATCAGGTAGACACCAAAGGTGGAAAGCAGCCCTGAAAGGGGCTTGCAGCCCTCAGACCAGAGGTCCTAGTCCCTGAATACACTTTACACCCCAAAAGACAGATACCATGGGTAGTATTATATTCCCATTTTACAGGTAAGGAAGATAGGCTCAGAGAGTTCAAATGACTTGCCCATTATTAGACTCAGAGGGATCTAGAAAATATTACTAAAAACATGCTTTTTTGACTACTTAGGAAGAAAAGCAATGATCATAAGGCAAGGCATTTTCATTAAAAACAGGTTATATAAGACTAATCTCAGTGGCTTTTTTGAAAGGGTTATCAGATGAGCAAATTAGTGAAACGCTGTACATATAGTATGTATATAGAATACTATTGTGTTGTAAGAAATAATGAAAAAAATGGTTCATAGAAACCTAGAAAAATATACAAACTTATGATGCCAAGTGAGGAGAACAGAACCAAGAGAATAATTTATACAAAAACAACAATATGGTAAAGACAAGCAACTCTGAAGGAATTAAGAACTCTGATCAGTGTATAATTCCAGAGGATAAATGATAATACATGCTACCCACCTCTTGATAGAGTGGTGAAGGATAAGAGCAGAATAAGCCATATGGTTGGTTGGTTTGTTTTTAATTTTGGACATGTTTTGCTTGATTACATATGTTTGTAGCGCAGATTTAATTTCTATTTCATTCCCAATCTATTGGGAAGGATTGGAGTAAGAGGAAGAAAAGACAGATTTTTTCTGATTAAAAAAATAATAAAGTTAAATTATGATAAAAAATAAAATCCCACCTTAATTGCTCTTAATTTGAATACCTTCCTTCTGTTGCTTGCACATAGTCATTTACATATTTTCTCCTCCTTTGTACTATGAACTTCTTGAGAGCAGGGATTATGCTTTACCTTTTTTCTGTATCTTTAGTGTTTAGCATAGTATCTAGCTTATAGTTATTGTCGTTGAGTTGTTTCGGTCATGCCTAAACCTCTAAGACCACATTTGAGGTTTTCCTGACAGACATGCTGAAGTAGTTTGCCATTTCCTTCTCCAGTTCATTTTACAAGAACTGAGGCAAATGGGGTTAAATGACTTGCCCAGGGTCATGTAGCTAGTAAGTGTCTGAAGCTGGATTTTAACTCAGCTCTTCTTAACTCTAGGCCTAGCACTGTATCCATTGTGCCACCTAACTGCTTTGCTTATAGTCATTCTTAATGAATATTTATTGACCGACAATAAAGTCCATTCTGCTTAAAGGAGTCTTGTAGATTTTGCAAGGAAAGCATTCTTTTTAAAAATAAATAAATAAATATCATTTATTATTCAATATATCCTTTCACTTTCCTCAGGCAAAGAACTATCTCTTGTACATAACATATTTCAGAGAAATATCGTTGTAGGATAGTACAACTTTGAATGGATTAGGATGGGCCATACTGGTATCAATAGGACAATTATCTTCCTTATCTGCTTATTTACTTGGTGGAAAGGGCTCTTTGGAGACTCAGGGTTGACCTGCCCTACACTCATCCACCTCTTAGAGCCCCTCAAGCTAAACCTTCCTAGCAAGGCCACATCTCCACAAGCCTCAAGTCCATCTGGCCCATATAGACATTACTTCTCATAAAGGAGGCCCTGACTCAAAGCTTCCCATAGCTCTAAGACATCTCTTACTTTCAGTTTATGATAAAATTCATTTCAGAAATGTCCTATAAAATTATATTCTTGGGGTCAAGGGGGATAGGAGGATATGTCAGGGAGACTTTGCAGAAGGAAATAAAAGTTTCTTGGTCTAAAAGTACCCTGAATGATTATGTGGGCTGGGTCACATATATCACTCATGCCTATTTTTTGCATACCTACCTCGGTATACTTCATTATGTAACATTATATACGTCATTAACTTTCTCTTCTTTGCTTTCCAGTATATGAAATTGTCAGGTAGTAATAGCCCTCTTAGATAAAGCATTCCATCACAGTTAGTATGGGAGGCAGATTAATTATGGAAGAAACGGCAGTGGGGAAAAAACATCCAGCTAGGAAGCCAAGACTATGAATGAGTATACTTTGTGAGATCATAGAAATATAGGAGCATAGATTTTTAACTGGAAGGGGCCTTAAAGCTTATACTCAATGTCCTCACTTTACAGATGAGAAAACTGAGGTCCAAAGAAGATAAGTGATTTTCCCAGTCACACAGTAAATGACAGAGGAGAGTGACATACACAAGTGATATATCCAAGGCAGAAGTGGGATGTATATCTGGGTCTTCTGACTCCAACCCCATGACCTTTTCCACTGCCGTATTTTTAGGGTTGGCCTTACAATTGAATTCAATTCCCTTTCATTTTTAATTCAACAACTATTTATGAGGAACATAATAGATGCAGTATGTTGTGCTACACATAGAGATGACTGATTTCCTTTCTTGAAGGAACTGATCTGACAGGGAAGATCCAATGTATACACAAATAACTACAACTCAAAAGAGAATCATAGACTTAGATCTGTGAAGGGACCTTTTGAAGCCATTGAGTCAAATCACTTCATTTTACAGATGAGGAAACCGAGACCAAGGAAGTTCAAAAACCTTGCCTGACCAAGGTCATAGGGTTTTAAGTGTTTGAGAAGGGATTTAAATCCAAGTCTTCCTGACCCCAAGCCTAGCATTGTATTAGAGGGGACAAAGAATAATTTTTTTCTAGATGACTCAAGAAAAACTTTATGGAGAAGGGGGCATTGGAACTAATAAGCAGTAAATGATGTTACTGTTGTTATTACTAGCCAGAGTAGCAGAACTGGACAGAAAGTCAATTCCATGGTTGTGCAACTCAGTAATTCCATGCTTTTACATGTGATTTTATCCTATGCTTTCCCTTCATTTCCTGAACTTGACTCAACTGAATTAAGGGAAGAAAGGGTTTGCTGATCTTTTGTTCCAAGAGTAAAAGGGACTGAGTCCCTATTCCCCCAGAGGTCAAGACTATGCTTGGGATATTGACAGAATAAGTGAAGAAAGAAAATTTTGTGTGGCAGCAACCAGTGAGCAAAACAGTTTCTGGCTTCTCAGGAAGATAATTCATTTTTTTAAAATTCTAAACTTGGACATTCCCCACTTTCCATAGGCATAGCAAAACACAAAAGGAATTCTCTATGGAACTGTGAATTTCCATTTCATACCACTTGGAGGTTGGTTGGTTTTTTGAGTATATAATCAATTCTATATGTTTCTTTTAAAATCATCCTGCTTGCTTATGCTCCCTTTTGCAATGTTTTTTCTAATGTTTCGATGGCCCTCTTTTTTGGGGGGCCATCACCATTGCTAATCCCACCCTTCTTCTCCCCCTAATCTCTCCCAATTAAAAGCCAAGAATCCAATTTACACATACATCAAGACATCACCCTCATGATGTCATAGATCCTCTTCGAGAACAAAAGACACACAATAAGAATAGTACAAAAAAAAATCTTTTGCAACAAATAAACATAGTCAGGCAAAAAGAATCCATATTCTATTATGTCCACAAAAGGCATGTTGCCTTCTACACCTTAAGTCTACCACCTCTCCATCAGGAAGTGGGTAATATTTTTTACCCTTGTTCTTCTGTAGACATGGTTACTTGTTGCTTGGATGAGAGTTCTTACAAATCCTTCAAAGTTGTAATTCTTTACAGTGTCGTTCTCCTAGAACAGGGATGGAGAACCTGCGACCTTAAGGCCACATGTGTCCTTCCAGGTTCTCAAGTGAGGCCTTTTGACTGAGTCCAAGTTTTACAGAACAAAAACTATTATTAAGGGGACTTGTTCTGTGAAGATTGGATTCAGTCATAGGGCTGCACTTGCTCAGAACTGTGTGGAACACCCCAGAAGGGCTTGCAGAACAAAGCACTTTATCAGGTTTGCCCCAGGAGGGCCAGAAGACTTTATTGTCCTGACTGGGAACGTACCAGAGTGGTTGGAAGACCACGGTGTCCTGACCAAGACCCCACAGGGGACCCAGAAGACCACAGAGTTCTAGTTAGGAACACTGAAATCTGTCAGTGTTCTAGAGGAAGGCAGTTTCATCATGGGAGGTGGAAGCCAACAAAAGAACTGAAATCAAGAACAGAATTAAACATGACCTGAATATCCCTCCCAGGAGGGGAGCAGAAACTGGCCCTGTCACAAAGCTCCAAGTCAGGAATGGAGGCTAGAAATACAAGTAAACAGAAGAAAACCTCAAAATATAATAAATACCATGGGTCAAGAAACATCCAAGAGAGAAACACAGAGGAAGAAACTAATACTGCAATAACTATAAGCAGAATCAGGGGGGAAGGGGATGGGGAGACAGGACGCCTGACTACAAGAACAAGAACAAAAACAAGAAAATACACCGAGGAAATAAAGAAGAGTGAGGAACCTACTATCTAGCAGCAATCAGGTGCATGAGAAGACTATATAAACATGGAGCGTGTGGGCATCTCATGAACCTTGCATTTATCTCAATGATGGACAGTTGAACACACATACAGACAAATGTATGCGACTTAGTCTAGAAATACATTGAACTCAATAGAATTGTGTGCAGGGATCCAGAAAGCAGAAAGAAATATAAAAGGAAGAATAGATTTGGGGAAAGAGTTATTGTTCAGTCATGTCTGACTCTTCATGAACCCATATGGGGTTTTCTTGGTAAAGATACTAGAGTGGTTTGCTATTTGCTTCTCCAGTGGAAGGCAGAGAGGTTAAGTGACTTGCCCAGGGTCACATGGCTAGTGAGTAACTGAGACCAGATTTAAACTCAGGCTTCCAGACTCTAGGCCCAATGGATAGAGTTATCCATTGGGTCATCTAGCTGCCACAGAGAAAAAAGTGGTCACAAGCAACAACAAAAAAAAATCATTCTATTTCAGTAGTCTCATTATGAAAGGTAATTAAAGAGAAAGTACAAGAATCAAAGGTCAAAGCTGGGGTTTTGTCTTGGTGAAGAGAAGGGCAGAGGAATAAGAAATAGACCATTTCAGTATTGGTTACTAATACTTGTATCTTTTATACAGTAAACATTTGAAACAATGATTTACATGAGAGACAGGAGCAGAATTTATTATGCTTCAAGAGAAATTCAAAAAAAGTATGGGTGCCAATCATGATCCCAGACAAGAGAAGAAAAATAGACATGCTTAAAAGAGATAAGGATACAGCTAATGGAGTACTTAAAAAAAAAAAAAGAACTAGAAAAGTAACAAATCAAAAACACCAAGTAAGTGAAAGAAGAAAGAAAAACAAAGGCAAAACAACCTTCATTGAGTTGGTGAATAAAACCTATAAAACCAATTTCAGAAAACCAATAATAAAATGTATAAACCATTCACTAATCTAAATTTGGTTAAAGAGGAAAACAAAATTGATAATATCAAAAATGAACAAGGAAAATTTACGACAGAGATTATTAGAAATTACTTTGCCTAATTGTGCACCAATAAAACTGATAAATTTAAATGAAATCAATAAGTATTTTCAAAAAATATATTAAGCCCAGATTCATAGAACAAGAAAGAAAATGCAAATAATGCAATTTCATATACTTATGGTATAGTAGATAAAGAGCTAGGCCCTGAATCAGGAAGACCTGAGTTCAACTCCAACCTCAAACACTTATTAGCTGAGTGACCCTGGGCAAGTCATTTAATCTAGCCAAAAGATGTCCATTTGACTTGGGTTTTACTGACTCCTTAATTGATTACACACTATAACCAGGTTGAATTTAAATGAAAAGTATAGTTTTAATTCACTATTAAGAAATCTATAAGTATAATAGATTATATTAATAATAAAAACCACAGGATTTTACTAATATAGGAAAAAGCTTATGAGAAAATATAACACTGCTTTATATTAAAACCATTAAAAATAATAGTAATAAATGAGCTATTCCTTAACAAGGCAAATAGTATTTACTAATACCAATAGCTAGAATTATTTGCAATGGACAAATGCTCAAAACCTTTCCAATAAGATCAGGGTAAAATGACCATGTCTTTTGTCGCCGCCATTTGCTATAGTTCTGGAAATGTCATCTAGAGCAATAAGATAAGAAAAAGGAATGGAGGGAATAAACATAAGAAAAGAGAATGCAAAAAATCAATGTTTTTGCAAATAATATAGTATATTAGAGACTCAACTAAATGAACTGAAGCAATTTATAACTTCATCAATGTGACATGATATAAAATAAATGCACAATATGTCTTTCTATATATTACCAATAAGACCCAACAGGGAGAAGAAAAAAAATTATTTCAAAATAACCACACAATATGTAAAATGTTAAATTATCAAGATAAACATAGGAATTGTGTGAATATATCTATAAAACATTCATATCAGAAATAAATATAAATAAAAATAACTGGAGAGATATTAACTGCTTGTGGTTGGGCCACACCCATGTAATAAAAATTATTTCATGCAAATCAATATACCAACAAATTACTTTATAAAACTAGAAAGAAACAGTAACAAAAGATTCACCTGGAAGAATAAAAAGTCAAAGATCCAAAGAGAAAACTGAAGGTAAAAATAGGAATGAATAGGAGAGAATAATATCAGATCTCAAAATATACTACATAGAAGTTGTCATCAAAACAATTTGTTACCAGTTAAAAAAATAGAAAAGTTAATCAGTTGGAAAGATTAGGTTTATTAGACTCAGAAGCTATTAAACATTTGATAAACCAAGACCTCCAAACAGTGGCTTAAGGACAACAAGAACTTCTTGTTGTCAAGAAAGATGGAAGACTGTGACAGAAATTAGGTTTAGACCAATATCTCACGCTACATGCTATAGTAAATCTTAAATGAATAGAAACCTAGTAATAAAAGGTCATATCATAAACAAATTAGAGGAACAGTTAAGGAGCAGCTAGGAAACACAGTGGATAAGGCACTGGACCTGGGGTCAGGAAGACCTGAATTCAAAGTCAGCCTTACACGCTTACTAGCTCTGTGACCCTGGGAAAGTTGCTTAACCTCTGTTTGCCTCAATTTCCTCATTAATATCTTCAATGAGTTATTTTGTGAAGCTACCTGTGATCCTCTAAGTCCTCAAGTGTGACTCTTTGACTGAATCCAAACTTCACAGAATAGCACCTCTTAATAAAAGGATTTGTTCTATTAAACTTGGACTCAGTCTAAAGGCCACACCCAAGGACCTAGAAGGCCACATGCGGCCTCAATGTCGCAGGTTCCCTACAGGAAATGATGATTCGGCATGAGGTCAGTAATACCTGTGCCCTCAACATGCCTTCTGAGCCCTTCCCTATTTTCTCCATCATGCCTATGTCAGAGGTTCCTGTATTCCCTGAGTATTCCCTACGTAGAGGGTCCCAGCAGAGGATCCTGATAGTGTCACTAGAAGGACTGGGGCAGAGGGTAAGGAAATTAGGGAAGAATATCATTACTAAACACTGAGACAGGGCAGGAACTTAATCACAAGAGGACTGAAAAAGAAAATGGCAAATTGAGATATACAGAACTAACTCAGTCATAGAAGAACAAGATAAACATTCTATTTCCTGGTAAATAATACTATACCCTTAAAGAGAAGCCCCTCAAACTCATCTGATGCTGTTCCAATGAATTATGGACCTAAGACTCCTTATGGTCTTTCCTAGGGTCAGGATTGGTCCCAGATGCTGGGATAGGGTTTAACTCAGCTACAAAGGTTAGAGCCAGGAAGACTATTGTAATTAGTCAGAAAAAATGAGCTCCATAAAGTTAGGAATCATCTCCCATATAAATTTTCTCCACTAGCATCTATCACAATGTTCCATACTCCCAGAGGTATTTAGCTATAACATTTGCTAAACTGAACCAAAAGCTAGTTAAATGTACTTTGGTTTCCATTGGTTTTATTCTAAATTGTGTCTTAATATAGTAATTAGGGTTTAATTAATTGTAAGATTATTTTTCCTTTTTTAAGAAAAAATATTGATACTTTCTTTTGAGATAAGATACTTTCCATCAAAGTATATTTTACAAGAACAAAGTAAAATTGTCCTAATAGCACATTTGACATGTCATTTCCCAGTTTTGTAACTTATCAATTGTTAACAGAAAGGAAGGGCATGTGTTTTCACTTTGAAAATAGGATACTATCTTTGCTGTTTTGTTGGTTTGAGATTTCTTGTGCTTGCTTTGCTTTCTCACCCTGTATCCTTTCATACAAGTCTTCTCAGGTTTTTCTTAATTCTTCATATGCATTATTCCTTATGGCACAGTTCGAATCTAATGTATTAGATTCTATTACATTTTTCAGCCATTTCCCAATTTGAAGAGAGGTAAACTGAGGAAATCTTCAAGTGCTGCCAAACTTACTGAGAGTCATCTATTCGACAATGCTACTTCTATAAGCCAATCTCTACAAACTTTCCAGGGTTCCTCTTTGAAGCACAGGACCACTGAAGATGGAAGGAGATCCAGCCCTTAAGTGGGGGGAAGAGATTGTTTGGTAACTAGCTAGTTAATTAAGAAAAAAATTAGGAAAACAATTGTTTGTTTTTTGTTTTTCAGGAGGACCACTGGCAGCAAAATGGGTAGCTGATTACATGAGTGACGTAGTTGCAATCTTGCAGAGGGACAATATTTCTCCTCAAATCAAGGTCACACTACTGCAGAGCCTTGCTAGTTGGTGCTACTTAAACGTCTTTGGTCAAAAGAGAGCTAAAGTGATGAACGTAATTCCCATCCTTGTGTCTTTTCTGGAAGAGGAGACTCCCAATTTTGAGTTAAAGGAGTCCAACCTGCTTGTTAAATTCTGGTCTTGCTATCTTCTTGTTGTCATTATTTGTAACAACTCGTCAGCTGTTCAGGAGCTTGCAAAACATACAACTTTGAAGTTCTCACTACAAATGCTGGCAAGTGAGAATTGGCTGGCATGGCCTGAGAATTTTGCTGAAATCTTGTTCTTCCTGCTGGGGTACCACAGGAGTTAATTAGACAGGCTATTTAAAGGAAACAGGAGTTAGAAAAATACAGTTTCCCCACTTAGAGACATTAGTGCTCTTATACTTGCCTCTTCTTATATAGCTGTCAGAGGGTAGTAATAAAAACGGATACAATGTTATTTTTCAAAGATTTCTTTATTCGTAGTGTTGCCTACAATTGTAAAAGGTTTTGCAATTGCTACAATGGCCAAACAACTGGAAAATGCTCTTGTTAAAAGTGTCAGATTACACCACTTCTTTTCTCCCATTTTTCCAAAAGTATACTGTATTCAACAAATACTTTTAGTATTTACTATAGTTAAGGCACTGTGAGATAGATAACACATATTCAATTCAACATCCCTCCATATTCTTCAGGAACTCAGTCGGTGAACTATTGACATGTGTGTGTATATACACATATAATTGGCATATGTGTATATATATGTACAATATTCCTATGTATGTAGATGGTGTAACCACAGTGGGTGGCATTGCTATTAATCTGATTCTGTTCACCGAAAGGACAAGGCTCTGCAAAGTTCCAAATTCACCCTATTTGTCATATGTTCTACCTCTATCCAGAGGGAGCTCTAGGGAGATAAGTTCTCAGAAAGAAAGGAGGGAAGCATTTATTAATCACCTACTATTTGCCAGTCACTGTGCTAAGCCATTTATAAATATTTTCTCATTGGATCCTCACAACAACCTTGCAAGGAGTTGTTATCATTATCCTCATTTTCCTGAGGCAGACAAAGATTAAGTGACTTACTTAGGATCACATGGCTAGTCTGTAACTGAGGCTGAATTTAAACTCAGGTCTTCCTAAACGCAGGCCCAGTGCTCTATCCATGGTTATCACCAGCTGTCTCAGTGGGCAACATTCTATCACACAGAGCTACGTTTGTCTACTGATTGTGTTAAGTTTGTATTTACATGATGAAATAACTATAAGTCCCAACCTACCAGAAAATTGTGTCTTCTCCCTGAATCTTCTATCTCTGAGCCAGGGCATGCGACTTTCTTAAATCTGTACAAATACAAATAGGCATCCTTAACTGTACACATAGTTATTACTACAACAACCAAATGAAATAAATAGAAGATCTACCATATGCATACAACTCAATCTTCTTTTAAACTTAGGCAACCTAACTGATAAACAAAGATTTATCAGGTACCTAATCTATTCCAGCCACTGTGGTAAATGCAAAAGATAAAGAAAAAGCAAGAATGGTCCCTGCTTTGAAGGAGCTTATATTCTATGGAGAGAGAGATAACATGTACTTAACAGAAATCAGATGATTTTAAAACATGCACAGAGTAGATGAAAGATTTATAGGCATGCTCTGCACTCACACAGGTCCTCGCATCTTGACTCAACCTCAGCTGATACCACAATGGCAGGTATATTTGATGCAAAAATCAATAAAATCTTTCCAATGCAGAAACTGGCAAACCTTCCCAGTGCTGGAGTTAACAAATACAGTTTCCCCACTTAGATATTAGTGCTCTTATATTTGTCTTGTATTATATTGATGTCAGAGGTGAAATGTTATCTTTCAAAAGCTTCTTTACTTGTGCAGCTGCCTAGAATTGTAAAAGGTTTTGCAGTTGCTACAAGGGCCAAACAACTGACACCAGTACTCTGAGCTCAACAGCTCCCATCTGGGCTCTCACCAGCTCCCGTCTGGGCTCTCTGGGCAATAACTGGGTCTTGTTAGCACCTGAGGCTGGTGTGCTTCTATTTAGTGTCTAGTAATTGGCAGGCACAGGGACCATTAGCAGCTTCTTACCATGGTTGACTCTTAATTCATGGAATGGGGAATTGGACTTAAAGGCAGACCTTGGCCAAGGAACATCTACTACCATTCTGCCCACCCATCTGCCTATTTTTTGATCCGTGAATCCTCTCCAGCATTTCTATCATTCTACTGTGTCATTTTATCCTCACAATAACCCTGAGAGGTAAGTGCTATTACAATTTTATAAATGTAGATACCAAGACAGAGATTAAAGGACTTGCCCCAAAGTCACAGAGCTAGCAAGTGTTAGAAAGTTAGATTTGAACTCAGGGCTTCCTGATTCTATCCATGTATTATCTAGCTGTGTCACAACAAATGAATGAATGTGAGGGGAGCATTTACTAGTACCTATAATAGCCACATGTACTGTGCATAGTACTAGGGATCTTGACTTTATGGATGGCATCATTCCACATGAGGCAGGACATAACAACTTTTTGGGTGTATATATGCATATATGTGTGTACATAAAATTCCAATATTAAATTTTGAAAACTCAGCATTCTAGACTTCCAATAAAATCTTAGGATTTGAGGACACTGGATTTGAAAGAAGGAAAACTATGTGTGGAAAACAAGGGGTGTTATTCCAGCTACCCAGGATTTAAGAGGGTAGTGAAATATCTTCTTGACAATGTAATTATTGTCTCATATGGTAGTAAGGAATCCGGTCCCTGACACATATTGGGCACTTAATTAATGCTAATCAAATTGATTTGGATGTAGAACATGAAATGTGTATGTTTGTGTGATTTCATTTTTTTGTTTTGTTTTTTTTTCTCCATTATGTTGCTTAGTTGTGTTCTACTCTTCACAATCCCATTTGGGGTTTTCATGGCAAAGAAATAGTTTGCATCTCCTTCTCCAGCTGATTTTATGGATGAGGAAACTGAGGCAAACAGGGCGAAATGGCTTGTCCAAGATTACACATCTAGTAAGTGTGTGAGGGCATTCTATCCACTGCATCATCTAGCTGCCCCCTCTATTATGAAACTTGCTTTTTAAAAGATGTATGATGGATTTAAGTGACTTTGATGAGGAAGGGAGAAAGAGGCAACATTATTCCCTTTCCCTCCAAAATCCCTCCTTCCAATGGAAAAAAAAGAAACAGTCTTTGTAACAAATAAGTGTAGTCACATAAAACCAATCCAGACTTTGGTCATTTGTGAAGAAACATATGTCACCTTCTGTATTTGAATTCAACACCTCTCTGTCAGAAGATAGGTAACCTTCTTCATCATTTATCATTGGGTATTTTTTTCTTTGTGGATGGTC
Source organism: Bettongia penicillata ogilbyi (assembly GCA_023548195.1). NCBI lineage: Eukaryota > Metazoa > Chordata > Mammalia > Diprotodontia > Potoroidae > Bettongia > Bettongia penicillata. The sequence continues at coordinate 15,019,030 of JAJHZJ010000318.1, forward strand.
CTTGCATTTGTCAGTTCTTAAGGCTCTTAAAGTTACATTTCTTTACATTGCTGTTGGGAATGTAGGTTGCACAGTAAATAGAGCTCTGATCTGGAGTTAGGAAGACCTGAACTCAAATCTGACATCAGATACTTGTGTGTCCCTGGCCAAGCCACCCCAATCTCTATTTGCCTCAGTTTCCTCATTTGCAAAATGGGATCTTATAGCACCTGCCTCCCAGAGTTGTTGTAAGGATCAAATCCCAGCACATAGTAATCACTATATAAATGTGAGCTATTATGTAGAAATCATTCTCTAGTTTCTGGTCACTTCACTCTACATCAGTTCATACAAATGTTCATTGCTTCCGTTAGATTCCTATACTATATAATCTTCAGGTATTCTCCAATTGATGAGTTCCACCTCTCCTTACTTTTCAGTTCTTTGCTACAATAAAAAGAGAAGGATGCTATAGCACATTTTCATACATAAGAGTACTATTCTTCTTTCTCTGATGTCTTTGGAGACAGGAACCGATACGTGGTATTACTGAGTCAAACATTACGTATAGTTCAGTGGTTTGGGGGTTGTAGTTCCAAATTGTTTTCCAGAATGTATGGACAAATTCACAGCTCTTCCAAAAAAGGAATGTGTGCCTAATTTCTACAAACCCTCCAATAACTGAAATTTTCTGCCAAATCTACATGTGAGATAGAATGTCAAATTTGCTTTAATTTTCCTTTCTCTATTTATTCGTGATTTGGAGCATTTTTTTTCAATTAGCTATAAATAACTAGGATTTCTTCACTCAGGAACTGCCTGTTCATAGCCTTTGACCATTTATATATTGGACATTCAATTTTTTACATATCTTAGTTATCAGACCTTGGTTGGAAACATTTGCTGAAAAGATCTTTTCCCCAGTTGCTTCCCTACTAGTTTTAAAGGTATTGATTAGTTTGTGCAAAAACTTTTCAATTTTATGTTATCAAAATTGTTCATTTTATCTCCTGTGATTATCTCTATCCTTTGTTTGATTATAGAGCTCTTCCCCTATCCATGGCTGTACAAGGAAGTTCCCTTCCTGATCTCTTTTGTTTATGATATTGCCTTTTTATATCTAGATCATGTATATATTTGGAACTTGTCTTAGTATATGATGTGAGATCTTCATCTAAACCTAATTTCTGCCAAACTGCCTTCCAGTTTTCCCAGCATTTTTTGTCAGTTTGTCAGTCATTTTGTTGGCTAGTGAATCACTAGCCAATGGGATATCAGTGTCTTTGGGCTTATTGAATAGAATGATAGGCCTGGAATCAGGAAAAACAGAGTTCAAATTCAACCTCAGACACCCACTAGTTGGTGATCCTGAGCAAATTACTTAACTTCTTTTTTACTTAGTTTCCTCATTTGTAAAAACGGAGATAGTAAGAGTACCTACCTCCCAGGGCTGTTGTAAGCATCAAATGAGATAATAATTATAAATTACACACAGTGCAAACACAGTAATGTAAGCACAGTGCCTAGCATACCAAAAGCTCAATGGAAACGTTAACTGTTGCTATGTTTATTTCTGCATGATGATCACCTAATCTGTTCTACTAGTGCCCTTCTTTCATTTTTTTTTAAATTTATTTATCTGTTTTAAGTTTTCAACATTCATTTCCACAAAATTTTGAGTTTCAAATTTTCTCCCCATTTCTCCCCTCTCCCCACCCCAAAACATCAAGCATTCTAATTACCCCTATCACCAATCTGTCCTCCCTCCTAACATCTCTCCTTTCTCTTATCCCCATCTTCTCTTTTGTCCTGTAGGGCAAGATAAATTTCTATACCCCATTACCTGTATTTCTTATTTCCCAGTTGCATGCAAGAACAATACTCAACCGTTGTTCCTAAAACTTTGAGTTCCAACTTCTCTTCATCGCTCCCTCCCCACTCATTCCTATTGGGAAGGCAAGCAATTCAATAAAGGTCATATCTGTGTAGTTTTGCAAATGATTTCCATAATAGTCATGTTGTATAAGACTAACTATATTTCCCTCCATCCTATCCTGCCCCCCATTTCTTCTATTCTCTCTTTTGACCTGGTCCCTCCCCTAGAATGTTGACTTCTAATTGCTCCCTACTCCCATTGCCCTCTCTTCCATCATCCCCCCCACCCTGTTTATCCCCTTTCCCCCCACTTTCCTGTATTGTAAGATAGGTTTTCATACCAAAATGAGAGTGCATTTTATTCCTTCCTTGAGTCAAATGTGATGAGAGTAAGCTTCATGTTTTCTCTCACCTCCCCCCCTTTTTCCTTCTATTGAAAAGCCTTTTTCTTGCCTCTTTTATGAGAAATAGTTTGCCCCATTCCATTTTTCCCTTTCTGCTCCCAATATATTCTCACTCCTTAATTTCATTGTTTTTAGATATGATCCCATCCTATTCAACTCACCCTGTGCTCTCTGTCTCTCTCTCTCTCTCTCTCTCTCTCTCTCTCTCTCTCTCTCTCTCTATATATATATATATATATATATATATATATATATATATATATATATATAAAATGTGTGTGTGTGTGTGTGTGTGTGTGTGTGTGTGTGTGTGTAATCTGACCAACTACCCAAATACTGAAAAAAGTTTCCACAGTTATAAATATTGTCTTTCCACGTAGGAATATAAACAGTTCAACTTTAGTAAGTCCTTTATGATTTCTCTTTCCTGTTTACCTTTTCATACTTCTCTTGATTCTTGCATTTGAAAGTCAAATTTTCTTTTCAGTTCTCGTCTTTTTATCAAGAATGTTTGAAAGTGGAGGGAGGAGCCAAGATGGCAGAGTAGAAAGACTCATGTATGCTAGCTCTGAATCCACAGCTCATAAATTTCCTGTAAAAAGGACTCCCCACAAATTCTGGAGCACTGCAAGCCACGCAGAAACACAGTGGAAGAGATTTCCATTCCAGAGAGCCCTGGAAAGCCGTCCCCGGGGGTCTGTCACGCACGGGAGGCGGAGTCCACCCCTGCGCTGCCCTGGCCCCGGCCCCAGAGGAGCAGATCCAAGCAGGCTTCAGGGATGGAACCTCCAGCAGCCGCGAAGGTACCTCCACCCACAGGCGCTCCAGGTCAGTGAGAGAGACTTCTGGGCTGGCCGGAGGGGAGCAGGGTGTCTCCGTGGCTCGGGCCCCCCTCGAGAGGCAGCAGCAAAGGGAGTGGCAGAGGCAGTGGCAGCCCGGGACTCCCCAAGCAGGCAGGAGCTCAGGGTCATTACCAAAGGTTTCTGCATAAAGCCCCTGAGGGAACTAGGAGGTGGCCCTGCCCCCGCCCAAGCACCAGAACTTAAGCTCACATTGAATAGCAGCCGCTATTCAATCCCTGAGGAAATCCCTGAGGCTGGGAAGCAGCATTTGAATCTCAGACCCCAAGCACTAGCTGGGCAGATCTAGGTGGGGGTGGACAGGAATCTCAGAAGTCAAGTAACTGGCTGGGATAATGCCCAGAAAAAGGAAGCAAAATAAGATCATAGGGAGCTACTTTCTTGGGGAAGAGATGTTCCTTCCTCCCTTCATTTCTGATGAGGAAGTTCAATGATTGCCATCAGGGAAAGATGTGGAGGTCGGGGCCTCTCTATCCCAGACATCCCAGGTGGATGTCCGGTGGGCTCAGGCCATGGAAGAGCTCAAAAAGGATTTTGAAAATCAAGTTAGACAGGTGGAGGAAAAACTGGGAAGAGAAATGAGAGAGATGCAAGAAAAGCATGAAAAAACGGGTCAATACCTTGGTAAAGGAGACCCAAAAAAATGCTGAAGAAAATAACACCTTGAAAAATAGGCTAACTCAATTGGCAAAAGAGGTTCAAAAAGCCAATGAGGAGAAGAATGTTTTCAAAAGCAGAATTAGCCAAATGGAAAAAGAGGTTCAAAAGTTCACTAAAGAAAATAGTTCTCTCAAGATTAGAATGGAACAGATGGAGTCTAATGACTTTCTGAGAAACCAAGAAATCATAAAACAAAACCAAAAGAATGAAAAAATGGAAGAGAATGTGAAATCTCTCATTGGAAAAAAAAACTGACCTGGAAAATAGATCCAGGAGAGACAATTTAAAAATTATGGGACTACCTGAAAGCCATGATCAAAAAAAGAGCCTAGACATCATCTTTCATGGAATTATCAAGGAAAACTGCCCTGATCTTCTAGAAACAGAGGGCAAAATAAGTATTGAAGGAATCCACCTATCACCGCCTGAAAGAAATCCAAAAAAGAGAAACTCCTAGGAACATTGTGGCCAAATTCCAGAATTCCCAGGTCAAGGAGAAAATCTTGCAAGCAGCTAGAAAGAAACAATTCCAGTATTGTGGAAACACAATCAGGATAACTCAAGATCTAGCAGCTTCTACATTAAGGGATCGAAGGGTGTGGAATAGGATATTCCAGAAGTGAAAGGAACTAGGACTCAAACCAAGAATCACCTACCCAGCAAAACTGAGTATAATACTTCAGGGGAAAATATGGTCTTTCAATGAAACAGAGGACTTTCAAGCATTCTTGATGAAAAGACAAGAGCTGAAAAGAAAATTTGACTTTCAAACACAAGAATGAGAAGAAGCATGAAAAAGTCAACAGCAAAGAGAAGTCATAAGGGACTTACCAAAGGTGAACTGTTTACATTCCTACATGGAAAGACAATATTTGTAACTCTTAAAATTTTTCAGTATCTGGGTAGGTGGTGGGACCACACACAGATGTACACACATACACATGTACACACACACATGTACATAAGCACACACACATACACACATGCATGCACACACAAAGACAGAGAGCACAGAGTGAATTGAATAGGATGGGATCATATCTTAAAAGAAATTAAGGTAAATGGTGAGAGAGAAATGCAGTGGGAGGAAAGAGGGTGAAATGGAATGGGGTAAATTATATCTCATTCAAGAGGCAAGCAGGAGACTTTTTAGTGGAGGGAAAAAGAGGAGAGCTGAGAGAAAAACATGAAGTTTACTCTCATCACATTCGACTAAAGGAAGGAATAAAATGCACACTCATTTTGGTATGAAAACCTATCTTACAGTACAGCAAAGTGGGGGAGAAGAAGATAAGCAGAGAGGGAGGGATGATGGAAGGGAGGGCAATGGGAGAAGGGAGCAATTTGAAGTCAACACTCTTGGGGAGGGACAGGATCAAAAGAGAGAACAGAAGCAGTGGGGGGCAGAATAGGATGGAGGGAAATACAGTTATCTTACACAACACGACTGTTATCGAAGTGATTTGCAAAACTACACAGATATGGCCTATATTGAATTGCCTGCCTTCCCAAAGGGAATGGGTGGGGAGGAAGGGATGGGGAGAATTTGGAACTCAAAGTTTCAGGAACAACTGTTGAGTATTGTTCTTGCTACTAGGAAATAAGAAATACAGTTAATGGGGAATAGAAAGTCATCTGGCCCTAAAGGACAAAAGAGAAGATGGGGAGAAGAGAAGGGAGGGATGATAGAAGAGAGGGCAGATTGGTGATAGGGAAAATTAGAATGCTTGGTGTATTGGGGTGGGGGAGGGGATAAATGGGGAGAAAATTTGGAACCCAAAATTTTGTGAAAATGAATGTAAAAAGTTAAATAAATAAATTTATATTAAAAAAAAAAAGAATGTTTGAAAGTCCTCTATTTCATTGAAGGACCATATTTTCCCCTGAAGTATTATACTCAGTTTTGCTGGGTAGGTGATTTCTTGATTTTAGTCCTAGTTCCTTTGACTTCTGGAATATCATATTCCATGCCCTTCAATCCCTTAATGTAGAAGCTGCTAGATCTTGCGTTATTCTGATTGTATTTCCATAATACTCCAATTGTTTCTTTCTAGCTGCTTACAATATTTTCTCCTTGACTTGGTAACTCTGAAATTTCACTACAATGTTCCTAGGAGTTTCTCTCTTTGGGTCTCTTTCAGGAGCGTATCAGTAGATTCTTTCAGTATTTATTTTCCCCTCTAGTTGTAGACTATTAAGGCAGTTTTCCTTGATAATTTCATGAAAGATGATGTCTAGGCTCTTTTTTTGGTTATTGCTTTCAGGTAGTCCCATAATTTTTAAATTGTCTCTCCTGGATCTTTTTTCCAGGTCAGTTGTTTTTCCAATGAGAGATTTCACATTCTCTTCCATTTTTTCATTCTTTTGGTTTTGTTTTGTGATTTCCTGGTTTCTCATAAAGCCTCCATCTCTTCCTTTCTAATTTTTAAAGAACTATTTTCTTCAGTGAGCTTTTGAACCTCCTTTTCCATTTGACTAATTCTGCTTTTTAAAACCTTCTCCTCACTGGCTTTTTGAACCTCTTTTGCCAATTGAGTGAGCCTATTTTTAAAGGTGTTATTTTCTTCAGTATTTTTGGGGGGTCTCCTTTAGCAATTTGTTGACTTGATTTTCATGATTTTCTTGCATCTCTCTTATTTCCCTTCCCAATTTTTCCTCCACCTCTCTCACTTGATTTTCAAAATCATTTTTGAGCTCTTCCATGGCCTGAGACCACTGAATATTTATTTTGGATGTTTGGGACACAGAAGCCTTAACTTTTATGTCTTTCCCTGATGGTAAGCATTGTTCTTCCTCATCTGAAAGGATGGGAGAAGATATCTGTTCACCAAGAAAGCAACCTTCTATAGTCTTTATTTTTTTTTCCCTTTTTTGGGCATTTTCCCAACCAGTTACTTGACTTTTGGGTCCTTTGTCAAGAGTAGGGTATAGTCTGGGTATCTGTAAGATTTCAGTTCCTCCAAGGTGGCACAATCAAGGGTGTACACTGGTCTGAGAGCAACCAGAAATTTTTGTGCCCAGAATCTGAGTAGTAGAGTTTCCTCTCCACAGCCACTTGGCCTACAGTTCCACCAACCCAGCACTGGGGACTGAGATTCAGATAAGCTGCAGGGGCAGGGCAGCCATTCAGTGTGAGATAAAGATCAATTGCTCAAATCTCCCAGGAGCATTAGGTGGGGGCAGGGCCGCTACACAGGGCTGAGGTAAGAATCAGCTGCTCAGTGCCTCCAGGGGTTTTATGATCCAACAATGGATGCAGGCTGCTGTAGGGGCTGCTGTGGGAGCTGCTGCCACCAGCCAGAGCTATGGGAAGACCCGCTCTCTTCTCAGTCAGCTGAAAAAAACTCTCTCACTGACCTTTGGCACCTGAGGGATAAGGGATCTGCAAACCCCAGCTACTGCCACTGGGGATTCCACCCCTGAGGACTGCTCATGTCTTCCTCCCAGCACAGTGCCATGGCCAAGGCTGAGCTGGGCTCTGCTCCTCGTCCGGTGCAACAGTTGTTTCTCATTGGCCTTTCAAGTCATGCTGAGCTGGAAATCTCCCCCACTCCATTGTTCTGTGGCTTCTGCTGCTCTAGAATTTGTTGAGAATCTTTCTTTACAGGCATTTTATGGGCTATGGAGAAAGAGCTAGTGTATGTGCATTTTTTACTCTGCCATCTTGGCTCTGCCCTGTGATTTCATTTTAAGGCTGCCTTTCAACCAATCTTAAGAAGGGAAATAAGTATTGATCTTATTTTTATATAATTTAATTTTTCTAAAAATCTCCACCATTAGTCACCTCTAATACCAAAAATTTTTTAAAGAAAAATTGGGTTAGTATAACCAACAAATACATCAACTGAGTCTGATAGTGTAGGCAATATTCCATACCAGTAGTCCCCCACTTCTGCAAAGAAGGGAAAGAATGCATTTTTCTCAACTCTTCTCTAGAATTAAACTAGTTTCCCAATCAATCTTATTGATGGAAAAGTACTCATATTTTTCCCCAGATTCTCTGCCCTGTATGCTCATACAGTAGATTCTGCTTATTGAAATATCTTTAGGAAAAAGTATGATTTTTATATGCTACTGATAAAAGGGGTTCTTTGGAAACTATATAAGGAAAGCTTCATGTCAATTGCTGCTGAATAAAGAGACACCTGGTAATTTTTTTAAAAAATATTTTGTTGAATTAATAAAACCAAAGTCTTTATCTTTTAAGTTTCTAGTTGTAGTTGTCAGAACTCCAGACTTGAATTAAATTGAATATTTATTTAATGAACACCTGAGTTGTAAAGTCCTTCAAGTGTATAATGGAATAAGTAGAATAGAATAATTTCAAATGCTTCAGATGACTTTCTAAAAGTTTCACAAATCTAAAACATGAGCTCCCAACAATCCTTCTCCCCAAGATAAATAATAATAACTCACATTTATATGGTGCCTTAAGGTTTTCAATGTGATTCGGAAAGATGATTTCATTTTATCCCCACAGGAATTTTATCCCCCCTGGAAGACAGGTGCTATTAATTATCCTTATTTTACAGACGAGGAAGCTAAGGTAGTCATGTTAAGCTACTTGCCAAGGGGTCATGATGTTTGTGTCTGAGACTCGATTAGAATTCGTCTTCCTGACTTCAGGTCCAGTACTCTATCCACTGTAGCACCTAGATCAAGAAGTGCCAAGAAAGATTCTGTAAGCTTGGTGACTGGGAGGACCTTAAAGTAACAAGTATAAACCATTGAGAAAGAGCCCCATCATTTCTCTTAGTGCCATACAATTATTAGAGACCACCTGGGTCCAAAAAACCTTGCCATAACTGCTTCCCTGCAACAAGAAACTCCTTTGCAATCTGTGAGAGCATTAAAGAACGTAGTTGGTGCCCATAATGAATAGAAGCTGAACCAGGAAAACAATATACATGACTACAATAATGTAAATGGAAAAAACAACAAAACAATAGAAACTGAATGTTGTGAAATTATGATGACCAAACATCCCTCAAAAAGAGAAATTAGAAAGCAGCTTCCCTCCTTTTTTGTATAGGTGATGGACTCTTGGCATGGGACCCTGCCTAGAAAGTCAGACTTGCTCTATAGGTTGGCTGCTTTGGCTACGCCCTATGAACTCCCATTTTTTTAAAAATAAGAGATGGTTTTGTGGAAGACAGAAACAGACAGAGACGGATATAGGCAGAGATGAAGGACAGACCTAGAGAAGAGAGAGACAGAGACAGAGATACAGAGAGCAAAAGAATATTTTGGGAAATGTAAGTGATTTTTTTAAAAAGATAGCAATAAAAATTTCATTTAAAAAATCAGTACTTAATGCCAGCATCTAAGTGGGGTGCCTCTAATACCAAACCCTCAAATTACCACCTGAATGAAGGTTTACATGTAATAATTCAAAAACCATTTGATTCTATAATAATCCAAACAAATCTATTAGCTAGTAACATGATAAAATCAAGTCCAGCATAATGAGAACAGTCCTCCTTAATGGGTCTTCCCTCCATTGGTTATCTCCAATTTATCTTACATAAATCTCTTATGAATAGTTTTCATGTTGTCTCTCCCCTATTAGACTCTGAGCTCCTTGAAAGCAGTGCATGGAGTCCTTTGCCTGGATCGTGAAGACCAAATTCAAATCCTATTTCAGACATTTACTAGCTGTGTAACTCTGGACAAGTTACTTAACTCTGTTTGACTTTCCTCCACAGAGTTGTTCTAAGGATCAAATGAGATAATATTCATTAAAGTGCTTAACATAGTACCTAGCACATAGTAGGTGCCATAAAAATATTCTCTGCCCTTTCCTCTTCCTTTTGTCCTCAAAATTAAGTATAGTGTCTCATACATGGTAGACAAATATTTATTGACTGATAAGAGAACTTTTAAGACTACCACTAACCTAACTTGGGTGATGATACGTTATTTTAAAAGGTCTGTTTCTTTCTTCCTTGGCTGCTATTGGAGTCTTCTTTGTGTCTGTTTCCATGCAAATTTCTTGATGAATATTGTAGACTAGGTCATACTGGTTGGCCTGAACCAGCGTGGGGATTAGGAGCAGAATTGACCCACAATCTCATCAAGGTGACTGTTCTCTGACCGCTGATACAGATCATATCCCAGCTCTGCCCCCTCATCCTGTGCAATTCCTTTCTCCTTGTCTCTTCTCAAGTCCTCCATAGAGGAAGTCTTCAATATTTAGGAGGCCTCTTTCTACTTGTTTTAATATGGAATTATCAAAGAAATTTTTATTTTTCATAATAACAGCTCACATTTATATAGTGCTTTCATGTTTACATAGCACTTTACATGTATTTTCTCTCATCTGTGACAAAAACAAGTACTGGTTTTATTGTCAATGTCCTGGAACACACCATAAGAATGGAGTCTGAGAAATAAATTCACTAAAGTACTTAGTATTCAGAGTAGAAGGTTGGATGCCACTCTTTCTAATCTACATATTTTAATGATCATAGTCGCATTAAGGAAAAAGCTAGAATGACTCCATGAGAAGGAAGAAAGTCTGCTCAGAGGCAGCTGCAATTCTGCTGTTCCCTTACAACCAATTTAAAATCAAGTTATAGTATAATATAAATAATTATTGGCTTAAAAAAAACCTTCAAAAATTCCAAAGTTCCCCATTCACTATTGACTTTTAAGGAAGAAACATGATATTTTTTATGTCAGCAATCCATAAGTTATCTATGGAGTTGTGACAAAAGAGAAAGTACTTTTGCATTCTTTCCCACAACTCTACCCTACCAAGAGACTAATTTATAGTCATCAGAATGAAAGGTCCTATATGCCCCAAATACCACTTTTTTGTGGTAGTAAAGTTAGAAACAAAGTAAATGGCTAAACAAATTGTGATACATAAGTGTGATGGGATATTATTGAACCATAAGAAATACTGGATATTAAAAATTTAGAGAAGCATCAGAAGACTCACATGAACTGTTGCAGAAAACAAAGGAAGAACAAGTAAGCAGAACAAGGAAAAGAATATACAGTAAGAACATTGTAAATTAATAAAACAGTAAAAAGAAATTGAATAATGTGTTAAATATAGTAACTAAGCTTGGCCCTTGAGAAAAATAGAGAAAATGTATTTCTTTCCCTTTACTGTAAATGTGAGGAACTATTGGCACAAACAAGTCTATATGCCCTCATATATCATTAGTGTATTGGTTAATTTTGTTAATCTCCTCTTTTATTTCTCTTTAATTTTTTTTTTTTTTGCATAAGGGATAGTCCAATAGGTGTGTAAGTGGGGGAAGATATATTTGGAAATGAATATGATGTAAAAACAAAGGGCATCAACAAAAACTTAATTTTTTAAAAATGTCATTTGTCCAAATTTGAAATGCAGTCACTAGTCAGGTGCCCACTTAGCAGCTTCACATGAGAAAGAAGTTATTTTTTATAACATTAGAAACATAAGTGAAAACTAACCAAATTTTTAAATTTTTATTTCTATGTTGTTTTAAATCACCCAATTCCCAATGCAGCTCTCTCATCCTTTTCTAGAAAGTCATCCTTTATAACAACAAAAACATGGTCCATCAAAACCAGCATATCAAAAAAATTTGACACTTTATGCAGCATTCCATACCCATACTCCCCTGATTCTACAAAAAAGGGGGGCAAGTCTTTTTTCATATTTCTTCTTTGGGGTCAAGATTTGACCAAGTAATAATTTACATTTACACAGCACTTTAAAGCTTGTGCTGCACATTCCATAAAAGTCTGTGAGCAGGTACAACAAATATGATTCCCATTTTGTACATAAGGAAACAGAGCTTCATAGTCCTCTCCTTAGTAAGATGGATGGTAAGTCTAAGGGAGACTAGGCACCCCTGGCTACCTGGAAGAGATGCAAACCTAGTTGTTCATACTCTGTCATCTAGTACTTCCTTCATGCTGCCTCCCTTGAGTTTCAACAAGACAGTAAACAATATTGGAATGAAAAATTCAAATAAAACCCAAAGTATTTATGTTATCAAAGGAGAGGTATATCTGTGTGATCTTGGGCAAATCACTGGACCTCTCTGGGTTCTCAGGTTGCCAATCTCTAAGCCTCTCTACTGTATCTACTATGTGTCAGGCACTGGGCTAAAATGCTTTTTACAATATTCTCTTAATTGATCTTCATAACAGCCCTTTGAGGTCAATGGTATTATATCCCTTTTACAGATGAGGAAACTGAGGCAAACAGGGGTTAAGTGACTTGCCCAGGATCACACAGCAATGTCTGAGGCTGGTTTTGAACTTGTCTTCCTGACTGAACCGCAGCTGCCTCAACAGAGTGGTATCCTCTAGTTCAGATTAGAGGTGGTAAAGCTACATGACCTCTAAGGTTCTTTTTAGTTTTGCCATTCAATGCACTCTGCAATGTTGCTAGGTTTGCATTGACTTTCTGGGGGATATGACCAGCCTCCATAAACACACATGGACTCTGGTTAATTGGTTTCCTTAAAAAGGGATTCCTAATCTTTTCTTCTTCTTCTTCCATGTGAGGGTGTTTTATCTAAAGTATAATTCCAACAATTTAGCACAGTGCTTACATACTGTAGGTGCTTAATATGTTTGTGGGATTGAATTTGCTACCATTTATGATGTTCGGTACAATGCCTAACCCATAGAAAGCATTTAATAGATGCCTTATCTATTTATTTGTCTACCTGAATCAATACATATAAGAGCCCCTATTTTATAACCTTAACATGGAGAAGATCATTCAGAAACAAGAATAACTGGGTTAGTATCTTTACTTGAGAATCATAAATGATTAGATGCTAAGGACCTTGAGAGGGGAAAAAAGGATGTTATAGGCAATCCCTGATTTGTGACATAGTAAGTTTATAAGGAACATCAACTTAATGCATTATCTAGTCCAATCTCATTTTACTGATGAGAAAAGTGAAAAGGGCAGCTCCCAAAAATGTTAAGTAACTTAGCAGCAGTGCTGGGCTTCAAACTCAGATTCTCTGATTCTACTCTAATGTCTTTCCACTACACTAAGCTAGTTTCCGCTATTTCATCCTGTTTCTAGAACCTTGACAACTATCAGGTAGAGTCAGTTTGTCTCTTTCTTCTCTGCTCCACCTAACACACACCCCAAACCCCCCAAAAAGAGGAAGCTCAACCCTTGCTCTCCACTGCTGCACTGAATGTTCTAGACCAGTCCTCTAATTCGGCTCTACTTACATTATCATGACTTTTGCAAGCTGGTCTGGGAACTAATTTCATTTACAACATTAATTCTAGTTCCTAACAGTTGTGGCAAGAACAATTTTGGACAACCTATTCAGAAGCTATGGAGTGATTGTATTAAAATACTTACAGGTCATACCAAGAACAATTTAAAAAGTGAATGTGACATTTTGAAGAACAGGAGTTTCACGGCTCTTTTCCTATAACATTTGTGTGCTGTTGGGAGAGGAAAGTAGAGAAGGGAGGAAAGATACTGCATAAAATCATTTTATATGCCATTTTATAGACTCCTTTTCTTCTCCATGTTATTCATTCTTTAAGCACTGAGAGATATAGAGGGAAAAGAACTAAGCCTTTGGGGAAACAAACCTTTTCTCATCTTCCAAATGTTTCCATGCTAATAACTCATTTTCTTTCCAATTTTTGCAAAATACCTCTGGCTTTCTCTCTCTCTAACTACATCCAGGACATTGCATACCAAATCAAACTGATCCACTTCTCCATGCCTGCCTTACTTAATCCCTCCCAAATTCCCAATACTTCTGTTTTACCAGTAACCCAGGATCAAAACCTCAATTACCTTGGCTTTCCCCTCCCCCTGTCTTCTATATCCCTTGACCTCTCTAGACCTTCATTTCCTAATCTATAACATTAGAAGTTGAGTTACATGATCTCTAAGGTCCATTCATAAGGTCCTGTCAATTATTTCCAAACTTCTATTTTTTCTCAATTTACCTAGATACAATATTAAGCCTTCACTTCACATATCAGTTTCCTCTAAGACTCAGTCCTTGGCTCTTGGCTCTTTTTTCCCTAGTGAAGTCATTTATTAATCTCATTTCAATTATCATATTTATTCAGATAGTTTCCTCATCTAGTTTCCAGGATACACTAGACTAGGAATCAGAAAATGTTTTCCTGGCTCACTCATTTTATACTAGCAATGTGATCTTACCTCATCTGGAAAATGGGGTTGTTTACATTATTTACTTGACAAGGTTACTGTGAAGACAAAAGTATATAAAAAGAATTTGTTAGAGAGCTATATAAATTTGACGTACATAAATGTTCTGACTTCTGAAACTTAGCTTAAAAAAATTAAACTCAGTATCCTGTCACCCCTTTCCAATTTTCCATTGCTATCCATTCATTCCAAGACCAAAACTTTATCACATTTCCACTAACCCCTACATTTACATCTTTTGTATTATTTGAGCTTTCTACATATAAAGCTACCTCCCCAGAACAGCTTCTTTACAGCACAATTACTAGAACCTTCAGCTAATTCTGCTCCTTCTAATCCTCCCCATTTCCATCCAACCTACCTGTAGAGAACAGCAGATGAATTACTAGCATGTGAATCAGATGGAACAGCTTGGATCTTCTCCTGGCTTTGTGATCTGTAGAAGGTCCCATCATCCATTTAAAATTCTGCTTTTACTTTTAATTATTTCCCAGAAATCCGCTTTCCTAGCTCCTACCCTTCTCCCTTTTTGGAGGTTTCACATGCAAACTCAGCTGTGGGGGGATTTCATTCTGAGTGATAAAGCCACAAGCCAGGGTCACTCCTCCACTGTGTGGAAACTGGCCTGAATGAAAGATAAAGCCATCAGTTCAGCTGTGCACTTCTCCATCTAGGTGAAATTGAGTCATTCACTGCGTGGATTAGGATGTCCTGGATTTCTGCTCCTGTTGTATAGTAGGCCAAATGTGCTCTCAGAGGGTTACCTGGGGTCTGGGCCTGCTATCACTGTATGCAGTAAGGGGTTGGCAAGATAACACTTATTCCTGTATATAAATAAAAATTCCACATTTCATTGTGCAATTGCAACTATATCATATAGTAATTTTATATTCCTAGTCATTTGATCCCCAGCAATGACCTGAGGATCTGACAAGGTTTTAACACATTACTTAAATTATCCTTTCCCATCAGTCTGCTTTTCTGAACATCATGATCTCCAGAAAGTGATCATTCTGCAAGATGAAATCTAATGTGGAGGAGCCAAGATGGCGGAGTAGAAAGATTCACATATGCTAGCTCCCTAACCCACAGCCCATAAAATACCTGTAAAGAAGAACTACCCAACAAATTCTGGAGCAGCAGAAGCCACACAACAATGGAGTGGAGATTTCTGCTCCAGAGAGCCCTGAAAAACCAACAGCAAAGGTCCATCACGCACCGGACCAGGAGCAGAGGCCAGCCCTGCCTTGGCCATGCAGTACCAAGAGGAGCAGGCTTCAGGGACGGAATCTCCAGCTGTTGCGCAGGTCCCTCCACCCACAGGCACCAAAGGTCAGTGAGAGAGCCTTATTGGCTGGCTGAGAAGGGAGCAGGATGTCTCCATAACTCAGGCCCCCTCAGGAGGCAGCAGCAGAGGCAGCAGAGGACAGGGGCTCCCAAAGCAGGCAGGACCCTGGATCTACTATTGAAGGTCTCCACATAAACCCCCTGAGGGAACTGAGCCCTGTGAGGCTGCCCCCACCTGAGCACCTGAACTTAATCTCAAACTGAATAGCAGCCCCACCCCCGCCAAAAGCCCTGAGGCTGGGGAGCAGCATTTGAATCTCAGACCCCAAGTAGCTGGGAGGATCTGAAGGCAAGGCAGGGGTAGAGAGGAATCTCAGAAGTCAAGTAACCGGCTGGGAAAATGCCCAGAAAAGGGAAAAAAAAATAAGACCATAGAAGGTTACTTTCTGGGTGAACCGGTATCTCCTCCCTTTCTTCCTGATGAGGAAGAACAATGCTTACCATCAGGGAAAGACATAGAAATCAAGGCCTCTGTATCCCAAACACCCCAAAATAAATATTCAATGGGCTCAGGCCATGGAAAAGCTCAAAAAGTATTTTGAAAATCAAGTTAGACAGGTGGAGGAAAAACTGGGAAGAGAAATGAGAGAGATGCAAGAAAAGCAGGAAAAGCAGGTCAAAACCTTGCTAAAGTAGACCCCAAAAAAAAATGCTGAAGAAAATAACACCTTGAAAAATAGGCTAACTCAATTGGCAAAAGAGGTTCAAAAAGCCAATGAGGAGAAGAATGCTTTCAAAAGCAGAATTAACCAAATGAAAAAGGAAGTTCAAAAGTTCACTGAAGAAAATAGTTCTTTCAAAATTAGAATGGAACAGATGGAGGCTAATGACTTTATGAGAAACCAAGAAATCACAAAACAAAACTAAAAGAATGAAAAAATGGAACATAATGTGAAATATCTCATTGGAAAAACAACTGACCTGGAAAGCAGATCCAGGAGAAACAACTTAAAAATTATGGGACTACCTGAAAGTCATGATCAAAAAAAGAGCCTAGACATCATCTTTCATAAAATTATCAAGGAAAACTGCCCTGATCTTCTCGAAACAGAGGGCAAAATAAGTATTCAAGGAATCCATCGATCACTGCCTGAAAGAGATCCAAAAAGAGAAACTCCTAGGAACATTGTGGCCAAATTCCAGAGTTCCCTGGTCAAGGAGAAAATATTGCAAGCAGTTAGAAAGAAACAATTCAAATATTGTGGAAATACAATCAGGGTAACATAAGATCTAGCAGCTTCTACATTAAGGAACTGAAGGGCATGGAATGTGATATTCCAGAAGTCAAAGGAACTAGGACTAAAACCAAGAATCACCTACCCAGCAAAACTGAGGTCTTTCAATGAAATAGAGGACTCTCAAGCATTCTTGATGAAAAGACCAGAGCTGAAAACAAACTTTGACTTTCAAACACAAGAATGAAAAGAAGCATGAAAAGGTAAACAGCAAAGAGAAGTCATAAGGGACTTACTAAAGTTGAACTGTTTACATTCCTACATGGAAATAAAATATTTCTAACTTGAAAATTTTCAGTATCTGGGTAGTTGGTGGGATCACACACACATACACACACACACACACACACACACACGTGCAAGCACACAGAGACAGAGAGCACAGAGTGAATTGAATAGGATGGGATCATATCTTAAAAAATGAAGTGGGGAGAGAGAAACATATTGGGAGGAGAGAGGGTGAAATGGAATGGGGCAAATTATCTCTCATAGAAGAGGCAGGCAGGAGACTTTTTAGTGGAGGGAAAAGGAAGGGAGCTGAGAGAAAAACACGAAGTTTACTCTCATCACATTCGACTAAAGGAAGAAATAAAATGCACACTCATTTTGGTATGAAAACCTGTCTTACAATACAGGAAAGTGGGGGAGAAGGGGATTAGCAGAGTAGGGGGGAGGATGGAAGGGAGGGAAATGGGAGAAGGGAGCAATTTGAAATCGACACTCTTGGGGAGGGATAGGATCAAAAGAGAGAATAGAAGCAATGGGGGGCAGGATAAGATGGAGGGAAATATAGTTAGTCTTACACAACACAACTACTATCGAAGTCATTTGCAAAACTACACAGATATGGCCTATATTGAATTGCTTGCTTTCCTTTAAGGAATGGGTGGGGAGGGAGGGATGGGGAGAAGTTGGAACTCAAAGCTCTAGGAACAACTGCTGAGTATTGTTCTTGCTCCTAGGAAATAGAAATACAGGTAATGGGGAATAGAAAGTTATCTGGCCCTACAGGACAAAAGATAAGATAGGGACAAGGGAAGGGAAGGATGATAGAAGAGGGGGCAGATTGGTGACAGGGGAAATTAGAATGCTTGGTGTAGTGGGGTGGGGGGAGGGGACAAATGGGGAGAAAATTTGGAACCCAAAATTTTGTGAAAACGAATGTAAAAAGTTAAATAAATTTAATTTTAAAAAAAAGATGAAATCTAATGTGAAACTCCTGCCTCTTCAGCACCCCTTGCCCCCCAAGGCCTCCTTTTACATTTAGTGGGTGGAGAGTGAACTAACTGGGACCTCCTCCTTTCTCTCCACTATTTTTCTCACCTGGCTGTTTTCCTAGACTTTATGAATTCTAGAAACTCATCATTTTGCAAGATGACATCAATTCTGAAATTCTCACCTCCGTAGACCATTTCTCTTCCCAGCATGCAGTACTTTATCACACTGGGTAACCTAGATTGTGAGCTTCTTGACGGTAGGGAATGTCACAGGCCTTTCTTTGTATCCCAGTGCTTAGCACAGTGCCTAAGCACTGGTAAGTGCTCAATAAAAGTTTACTAACTCTGACTAAACACAAAAGCGCTAGGACTTTTCAAACTTTTTTCACTTCATAGATTTATTCAAGAACTTATAGGAACTCTTTTGAGACTGTTAAACAATTCACACCTCCCTGTATTCAAGGCCTTTCAAATCTATTTCCCTATTCCCTATCTCACTAACATAGCATTCACCAATGTTGTAAACTTCCCTGTCTTTCATAGGCAGCTAGGTGGCACAGTGGATAAGAGTGCCAGCCCTGGAGTCAGAAGCACCTGAGTTCAAATTCAGCCTCAGACACTTGCTAGCTGTTTGACCCTGGGCAAGTCACTTAACCCTGTTTGCCTCAGTTTCCTCATCTGTAAAATGAGCTGAAGGAAATTGCAAACCACTTTGTCAAGAAAACTCCAAATGAGGTCACAGTGTCAGACACAATCAACAACAAAAAAAATCTGTACCTTTACATATCATTTCTTTCATCCTTGTCCTTCCTTTCTGAAGTCCCTCATTACAGATGTCACAGAATCTAAGGATTAGGAGAGGACTTCGAAGGTCATCAAAGGCAACTGATAGTGATATTGTAGAAGGGGAATTCTCAGTTATCTGACAAGCAGTCATCCTGCATTTACTTAAAGACCTCTAGGGAAAGAGGAACTTGTCTGTGATAAACACAAAAGCAGCACTGGCATAGTGGATACAGCAAGCCTGTCAGAAGAGCTAGGTTCAAGTCTTCCCTTTAATACACTGCCTGTGTGACCCTGGGCCTCCAGAAAACAGTTAAGACTATAAAGTCCATGCCCATCTGCATTTGAATTAGGGCTTTTCTCAACAGGAATTCAACATACCAATGATCATAAGCCCAGCAAAAAATTAAAAAGCACCCCGGAAATCTTAGCGCTTCCATGTTAATGATTTGTACTACTCCAATTATCTTGTTTTATACAATGGATGTTCCTAAAGTGATGTGGTTTACATCAAATTTAACAGCATGCTATAGGAGCTAGCTACTCAGGACACCTATAAAATTTCTTATAAATAAAAACAACCATGCCCACATAGCTATTTTCTAAATTTCAATTTTTACAGTTTTTTAAAAAGTATGATATTATTCAGATATCATGTTAAAGTCTTTCCATGTGTTTATTTTCTACATCTCAAACCAGATTATAATTTCCTTAAAAGCAAGAGCTTCTTATGTTGTATATTCCCCCACAGAATACATAATACAGTACTGAATAGTGACTGACAAATACACAACAAATAGAAAATGAGGTAACAATAATTCACCCTTCCCAAACATTCATGTTCCCCAGTTACAAATATAAGATGTATAAGCAAAGCTTTTGTTGATGGGAGACTGAAGTTTATTTACCAAGTGTAAGTCATGCCAGACTCGAATGAAAAGATGCTATTTACATAAAGTATCACAAGATTAAAAATACACAGTATTTGTACTTTAATACAAGTGTCCAAAAGCAAACTGTAATAGTTTGCAGAATACAATTAATTCTCTGCCACTAAGCATCAAATTAAAAAAAGAGAGAGCAAAATGTTCAAGATTTTCACTAATTTAGAAAAGTAATCCAAAGATGTAACTAAAGTGGACATAAACTTTGGCAGTGTTATTTCCCAACAGTCAAATAACATGGTCATCCATTTGTAGGTAAAGAAGCATTTCTTTCATCACATGTGTCAATCTGGGGACTTTCTTCAAAATCTCTGCCTCCTACTTCACCTCCAGAATCAGAATCCTCAAATTCAGAGTTGTTTTGTGGTTCAAAGTTTTCTAGAGATTGGCCAGTTAACCTCTAAAAAGAACAAAAATGATTTCAACACAAAAATTTTAAGGATTTTGCATGCTATCAGTATATTGATATAGGGTCCTCTATATAATCACATATTCAAGATCCATGTTAAAAAAAAAAAAAGAAACTGTTACAATAAAGCTCTTTGGACAGATCCAGTAACTAACACTTCGAAATAGTTCAATATTTATGTCCTACCAAAACATAGATTTTACTGTAAACTCTTAAATTCAAAACAATTTCAGTTTGGATATGAAAAAATGAAGGCAAAGTACCATTTTTCACCAGTCTGTATGAATCTTGGGCTTAAACTTAATTCTACTGAGTTTTCACTAGACATTTGCTCTGAAAGTGCCAACAAAACAGATATAATATTAGCAGCCTCAAAGAATGGGACCAAAGCCATTTTGGTTTTTTTTTGGTTAAGAAACCACTAGTTTTTTGGGTTAAGAAACCACTAGGTTTTTTTTGGTTAAGAAACCACTAGTTTTTTAATAGTAAAAACATCACACCATTTTGGTTCTTATTTAAATTAGTTAAGAAAAATTCCTGTAACAATTGGACATTTCATGGCTTATTTTTAAAAAAGCATGTCTGAGTTTAGAGGTTAAATCTATTTTTAGAACTTAGGAAGAGATGGTTTGTTGTTTAAAGGTTATGACTAAAACTAGGTATGGCAAAATTAAGCCTCAAAATACAATAAAAATCAACATCAAATTTCTGAAAGCAATTCTTTAAGAGACTTATGAATACTAAAAATGCTTACTTCTATCATATCTGCCATATATTGCACATGTCCTGCTAATTCTGCCAGTTCTTTATTTTCTTCTTTTAGGTGGGCAATTTCATTGTCCTTCTGTTCAATTTCTTTATGTAGCTAAAAATACAAACACAATTTTATAAGCTATTTCATGGAAGGAATTTAATTCAAGACAACAATATGTTTTAACAATCTATTATGTGACAAAGTATCTGTTCCTAAGGAGCTTAAAATCTAATAGGTGAAAAGAGGGTGAAAAGAGGCGCCCTACATTTATACACAAATAATTATAATAAAAGGCTTGGAAAAAAAAACTAAGAAATTTGAACACTCTAATCTTGAAGGAGGATGGGAGTAAGGGGGTACCAGGAAAGGCTTCAGAGAAAGTAAATGAGTTGAGCCTTGAAGGAAGAAAGACTGGGGATAGTCCAGTACAGAATAGCGGATGGTGTCAGTAAAGGTATGGAGATCAACGAGGGAAGGATAATAATGGGCAATAAAAATTACAGAGCTTAGCTGAAACAGAAGTTGGAAAGCTTGCCAGCAGTCAGATTATGGTGGGCTTTGAATAGCAAGGCAAAAAGTCTCTTGTAGTACATTTGGGGAAAATAATGGAGAACCACTGAAATTCTTTGGACAGATGTCAGATAGTCATGGGGTAGTACATTAAGATTATGTGGGAAGCAGAATCAAGAGGACAATATACACAACAATTATAAAACTGCAAATAAAAACACTGAAAGGCAGAAAAACTCAGATTAACTGCAAGGAACAATCATGGTTTCAGAGAACATAATAAAATAAATTTCTCTCTTGATAGAGGGTAGAGGATTGTGATATCAAAATGTTGCAATGCTAACAGAAGCAGTCCTGTTGGTTTTCTTTGTTAGAAAAGAGGGTTCAATGGGAGTTGGAAAGACGAATTTATTGAGGCTATAGTGTAAGGCAAAAAGAAAACAAGTAAGTAAAGAAAAATATTATGTGGCTAATGGTACAAAGCATTGATCAGACATGGATAGAACAGAGAGAAGATAAGAATTCAAAAGGATATTATAATGTTTTAGGTGAGAATGAGGGCCCAAACTACATTGGGAATGAAAGGAAGGAATACAAGAGATACCAAAAAGGCAAAATGAATGGAACTTAACTAAATGGATGGAGGGGGGAAGAGAAGGACCAAGGCTTGAAGTCAAGGATGACCTTAGTTTTAAAGCCTGTGTAACTGGAAGGATGGTGATACTGTTACAAGAAATAGAAAAGTTAAAGAAGGCAAAAGATGATGAGTCCAATTTGGGCCACAGTAAGTTTAAGATGTCAGCTTAACATCCAGGTAGACTAAATACTAAATATTACCTAAGAATTATTTTATATAACAATTATCCTCATATAGAAAATTCAGTGTGGATCAAATCAAACACTGCCCCTCCCTCCCCATTCTATACAGTTTCATGTATTCCTCAACATAACAGCTATACTATATGTAATAATTCTTTTTAACATTTACTTTCTTCATTATGGCCTGTTGAAGCTAACCAATGTGTTTCATTCTCTAAGCACACAGCACCTAGGCAATCAAACATTCTTCAGGTTAGAGGGAGAAGATCTGGGGGTTGGAGAGAGTGGTACACAGTAACATTAAATGGACTAGAATTGAATACATACTTTCTCATTTTCTTGTAATACTTCATAAAGAGCCTTCCTCCGTTTTTCTGCCACTTCTTTCCAGTACTGAGAAGAAGGGTTTTCTGCGTGAATAAAAATAAATCTTAAAATTAATCTTAAATCTTATTATTATGGAAGTTAATAAGTTATTTTGATTCTTGAAGTACATCAAGTAAACCTAGACAAACTAGGTCTGAGTTTCTCTGTAAGTAGTTGTCAATTCTTACCTCACACAAGGAAAAATTATGTCTGATCATTTGATCTCTTTTTCTTAACTTTTCCTATTAGAATCTAATTGGTCTGCCTATTTTATTGCTACTAGTAAGTTCCAGGGAGAAAGAGCAGTATAGTATACAAAGCATACAGTATATAGAGGGCTAGCCTAAGAATCAGGAAAACTGGGTTCAATCCTTGCTGTGTATCTCACCTGACCTTTTCTAGACGTGGAATAAGAGTTAGGGAAAAAGAGGATGGTGGTGGAGCAAGGACAGTAAGAGTCAGATCAGGGTTAGTGGGAGATGTTATGATGCTTGTGACAGTGGATGTCGGGAAATATTGGTCTATATTCACGATAAAAAGATGGGTGCTTTTTTTTTTTAATGTCCTTGCCTGGAATGCTGACCCCTGGTGTCAGTCTGGGGTTTAAGGATACTTTTCCTAAAGACCTCATCATTTCATAATGGTGATGGGGCTTTCCCTAGTAATTATCACTCAGAGGTTCAAGCTTTCCTTCCTGATAGTATCTAGATGGCTCTAGAAAAGACATGAGGCAATATTACCCACTGGACCTTTCCAAGAGTTGTTAAGAGGAAGGTGGAGGTAATCGTAACCCACTAAAAAGTAGGGAGAAGTTTAGTTCAACAAACATTTTAACAGCAACACAAAGGAATTGGGGAAGGGAAATCCTTTTTAGCTAAACTAGAAGCCATAAAAGGACTTATGATAGGTATCTGGGAAAAGCTTGATGGGGCACCATTATAGTAACATATAAATGACAAATATTTACATACCTTTAATCATGAGATCAAAAGCTTCTTGAGAGACTCCTTCAAGGTTTTCGTTTTCACTCTGTTCTGGGTGTATAGCAACCTCATCGTTAGAAGGCTTGGATGTTGGTTGGTCATTCCAAAGTTTCCTTTTGGATAAAGCCTTGATAGAAGTTGACTGAAATTTTATGTAACAATTACTAATTTTGATTGAATGGACATGAAATACATATGTAATTGGTAGTCTTTTAGTCATATATTAGCTCAAAACAAAGAACTTAACTTCTCAGTGTTAAGCTACTAACCTTTAAGTATTCATTCATACACATTTTTAATCTATCTACGATTCTATGAATACTAAACCATTTTTTAATTCTATCAAATAAAATTAAAGTTAATAAACTTAAAAACGATCCACATTATCTGCAACAGTTAAAAAAATCTACCCTCTCAACACCAATACTTTCTCTGTGGTATTATATGGCCACAAGTCATAAAACATAATCATCTATAAAGAAAAATACTATATGATCATGTCATAGAATACCATGATCTACAAAGAATTGAAATTGTGAGTCACCAATAACAGCAATTCTATATGATGATGAACCATGAATGACTTATACATTCTCAGTAATACAATGATGCAAGACATTTCCCAATATCTTGATGATGAGTCTGAATGGAGGTGGAAGCATATTTTTTAAAACTTTTTTTATTTTTCTTGGTTTTTTTGGTCTGTGTTTCCTCTCACAACATGACTAATATGGAAATGGTTTTAACGACTACATATATAACCTATATCAAACTGCTTGCCTTTTCAATGAGGGAGGAGAAGAGGGTGGGAGAGAATTATGAACTCAGAATTTTAAAAAGTGAATAAGTTGTTTTTACATGAAATTAGAAAGATATCTGAAACTAAAATGCTTGATACATACACACACACACACACACACACACACACACACACACACACAAATTTTAAAATATTGCAGGTGACCCTGCAAAGGAACAATATATTGGTCATATATAGATCATGACATCTTACTAAAGATGACTTGTATGCAAGCCATCATACAACATAAACCTAAACAAAAAAAGCAGTGGCCATGAACAAAAGCCACGAACAATACTCTCTCAGTACCCACAAAAATGTTAAAAGACCTAGAGGAAGAGCTCCAGAGTGTCCAACAATTCCCATTTCTAAAATTTACAGGATGACATGGACAAGAATCTCAGAGGATAAAAAAGCGAAATGTGAGTATTGATCTGCACTGGAAGAGGGCATCTGATGCAGGGAACTTATGTAGCTTTAAGTCTCAGCTCTGCCATTTATTACCTGGCACAAACATGGACAAGTTATTTAAATTTTCTAAGCCTCAATTTCCTCATCCAAAAAATGGACACAAGAATAATACACTCTACTTCACAGTTGCTATTAGGAAATCATGATGTAAAGTATGAAGTGCTACATAAATGTGATCTATTATGATCATTAAAATACTAGACACATGTTAACATTTTTAAACTTGTAGTTACCCAAGTAACTTTCTTTCCACTTAAACTCAATAGCTAACAGAACTGTGGTAATTCAACCACAGTGGTGTCCTCAAGTTCACCACTATTTGATGTTTTCTTCAACTCTCAAACAGACAAAAAAATCAATAGATATTATTAAAATATTCTCTTGCACTGAGAATTTAATTCAATCTAAGATTTTTAACTTCCCCAACTTGAATTCTGAACAATATTTATTCTATGAACAATGACTATTTCACTGTTCAACTATCCCTATACTTCCATAACATGTACTTTTATACTACTTACATCATACTACCCCAATACTACATACCTCATTTACTCTGCCAACTAGAGAACCAGCTGCAGATGGCTGAATCATCTGGAGTGTTCGTCTTGGAATGAGGCTGCCATTTGTGCTGTCCAAGAAGTAATTCTACAAATTAAAATATATTGTCTGGCTATTAAATACTGTATTTATAATTAGTATCATGTCTATCATAATAGCAAAAAACAACAACCCATAACTGCTAACATTTAATGCTGATATATTATTCTCGAGAAGAAAAACCTAAGTTTCGATTAATTTTTCTTGGAATTACGGGTGGGAAATTTTCACTTTACAAATTGGCAACTCTTTCAATGAAAGGAATTTTAGATATTTTAAATTTAATTCAACAAATTTTACTTAGTGCCTGCTATGTGCAAGACACTTTCTTTAGTCAAAACACTTTTTCCCAAAGAAAAATGATCCTTAAATTTCTTACAAGAAAAGCATCATATATGATCATATTGTGCTATGCTTGGCCAGTAAAAACACAAGCCTAATTAACCAGATTAAAAATACCACCTTAGTCAACAGGTATGCTTGACAGATTCTAATAGAGTTATAAATAAGCACGGTTTTGATTTTTTTATGATGATAAGCATTGTCTTATAAGCTTAGGGTAGCAGTAAAGGGGTGAAAGGAGGTAGAAGCTAATTATTCATTTTCTAATATATCTGGCTAAAGTTATATGTATTATAAAATGTGAGAAAGTAAAAAATGGGCTGGATCCTATCCTAAGATATATATATATATATATAATATATATATATATTATATATATCCTACTTTAAATAAAACCCAATGAAAAAAATTAAGAATAACTGTAAGGGGCTATTTATGTGTTTCTTGTCTTTACAAAGGACTCATTACGGGGTTGTCTTTAAATAGCAAGATCTCCTAAATGTATTTTAAAATTTTTGATTTCCTAAAATCTAACTATACAACTAAAGGAATCATCTGCTAAATAAAATAAGGTAAGTCATTTAAAAAATCATTATTTAGAAAACTTTTTCAAGGGTTACTTAAATATATAAACAATTATGCTTCAAACCCATTAATCAAAAGACTGCTAGAATTTCCTTGCTTGGGGCACAATTAAAACACTCTGATCCAGCCAAGCCATTGTTTTGTGGAACAGTGTGTACATCACCTTCCTTGTTGAATGTAAATATCCTGTATATTTCCCGGACTGAAAGCTTTTTATGTTCAAAAAAATCATTAGTTATACTGCCATCAGGGAATAGCAAACAATGTTGGACAGTCAAACAAAGTTAGTTAGAACATGATACTATAGCAGCGTGAGAAAGTTACTGATTTGCACTGTACTTCACATGACAAGAGTTCACCTTTCCCACGGTAAAGTTTCTGAAGTTGATTATTATCTTACTATTCAAATGAAAATGCCAGCTACTGTGGGAACTAACATTTTACCAACATTTCAGATACACTATAGATTACAACAGTTAGTCAGTAGTCTTCTGACAAACAGAAACAAGCTTAACTTTGAAAGCTAAAATACAAGAAGCAATTAGCTAATTAAAAATTAGCCAGTCTCCATTACTAAAGTCTAAATGAACCAAAAGAAAATGGTGCATTATTAGACCATCATGCTGAAATGGGCAAGATTCTTTTTACCTACATCATACCATATAATTATACATCACAAAATGCCATAGTAAGAAACTTTAAAGATTATCCAAAGTTTGTTCCCCCTTATTTTATGAATGAGGAAAAATCTTTAAAAAGTTTAAGGTAACATTGCTAAACTAGAATCCATGTCTCCTAACCAGTATTCAAGGTTCCTAATCATTCCAATTCAATGCATAAAATAAAACAGTAAATCCATTAAAGTGTATTTATTGCTGAAGTGTGTTTAGTCCAGACTTGTAAATTTATTTCTCCTCTATTCTTCCAAGTATATTTGTGTGACTATATAATAAACAATGCAATACATTTCAGATGGGTTCTACGTTTGAAAAGTTACTTAAGGTCTATTCAATATTATTAAGACTCCTAATAGTCCTCAATTTAGAAAAAAAAAAAAGCAAACCCCAGGTCCAAATACAAAGAGAACATTAAATTTGGAGGGAGGAGGGGGTAGGTTCAAATGACAATTCTGCTACTTAATATATGGTGTGACCTTGGGTAAGTAGCTTCCCTTCCGTTAGTTAACTTATCTATAAAATTAGAAAACTAGAATAGGTAACCCCCATGGTCCCTTTTCTGGTGATCCAAGTTTTAAGATATTATAACAAAATATGGCTTATATATACTTTATACTCGGAAAGATTCTTTAAAGCAGTTTCATTAATTTTTTTGAAGGGGTGGGGGAGGGAAGGAAAGGATCAAACTATTTCACATTTCCCAAAATGAAAATTAACTTTTTAAAAAAACTTACATCTCCCATATATCCCAGGAGGCCCACATTAATTACTATTACAGAATCAAAAACACTGACTCTAGAGCTGGAATACCTGAAAGGCCATAGACAGGGCATAATCGTTTTCTGTTCCAGCATGCACTACATGCTTATGTAACTCTACCTTTGCTCGTGTTGTTCCCTCTATCTGGGGAATGTTCTACCTCCCTCCCCATTTTTACCTACTAAATTCCTACCCTTCTATTTCGTACCAAAGCTAAAACTAGAACCTCGAACGGTCTTTCCTCCATACTGAACTGTTTCGAAATATTCTAAATAAATATCTAAACTGTTTATAAAATAAAACCCATCATCCAGAATTATATCACTTTTATTTACTCACAAGAATGCACTTTTTTATTTTCTACACTAATATAAAACTGGTATTCACTTGTTGCATAAAATTTTAAAACTGCTAGGTTCCTATTCTCTTGATCCATGTAGGCAGTTTTTGTCAGAAAGTGCTAAAACTTAAAAAATCCTTTTTCCAGTGCTTTCTGATTTACTTTAATTGTTTTAGTGAAAATGGATTGGAAAACTTAATCAGCAACCTAGCTCTGCTCTAGATGAAATGATGACCCAGTTTTCTTTTACTTGTAATTTTTACTTTGTCATCTTAGGTTCATTATCTTTCTGAGCTCTCACTCATCATCTCATGATGTTATAGGCCCCTTCTTTGTCTCTGCAATGTGAATTCTAATTGTGACATACAGGGGGAAAGCAGTGGATTTGTAGTTTAAAGACCTAGATTTGAATTCAGGCTCTTCTAGAATGTATGCTTCTGGAGGGAAACAGGTATTCACTTTGGTCTTTGTATCCCCAATATCTAGTACACAACAGGCATTTAATAAATGCTTGTTGAACTGAATTATAAAGTCCTTTAAAATTATAAACTCAAATGCCACCATTTCTAGGAAGATTTCTTTGATTCTCCTAGTTGGTGGATGCACTCTACCTTAGATTTCCACTTTAAATTGTCATTTTTTCCACTGTATTTACCATGAAATGTTGCGCTATAAGATTAAGTTTCAAGAGGGCAGGCATCATGTTTTAAATAAAAGTTTACTGAACTGTATAATGTCACTACTGATACATCAAATATAACAAAAATTAATGTAAACACAATATAAAAACAGCACACCATTATAGATGGTTTGGGACATTCCATAGCTTGATAGCAAAGAGGAACAGCTTAGAAAAAATATCAAGGTAAGTAAAACGAAATTTAAAAACTTAACAGATTAAAAAAAAAAATACCACCCTCCATACCCATGTCTTTTTTTATATCACCTGTCTGCCTAGTGTTACCCACATTTTGACAAAGAGATAATGAGCTAACCATGAAGAATTAGACATACATTTTTGGACATGGTCAAAATGGGAATGTGTTTTGCTTGGCTGTGTATTTGTCAGAGACTTTTTCTTTTTTTTTTTCAGTGGGGAAAGAACATGGGAGGAAAGAAAATAAATGGCCATTTCAAAAATTAATGTAAAAATTCAACTGCTTACTCTAGTTAGTAGAAGGCTCTGATCTAAGTGAAAGAATATGGACTGGAAAAAAGTCCTGACTTTCATTATAACGCTTTGGGCAAGTCATTCTAATGGAGATAATACTTGCTTACCTATCTATCTCTGTGTTACTGGAGGGGGAAAATGACAATGTAAATAAGTATATGAACATGGGCTACTATTGTTACAAGACGCTTCTAAACTTATTTATAACTCTGTTACAGATAAAGAGCTGTCCAATACCTTTATAGTTTTTTTGGACCCTTCTTCTTTTGTCTGCTTCATTCTGGAATTCATCAAAAAGCTGAAAAAGTCAGATGTCAGATCAGTAAGACCTGTACAGCAGTACACAAAATAGACCAAAAAAGTATACATTCCACATAGACAAACAAACTCTAAGGAGCAGTACGTGTCAAGAAATGAACCCACAATTTTAAAGGAAATGCTTCAACTATTAAACAGTGTATCAAATACAGCAGGCATTTAATGTCTGAATCAAAAAGAATGAATTACACTATTATTTCATAGGCAAGGGCGACACAGACACCATAAACAGTCTATGGAAATTTTTGGTGAACTACCATCCTCTTACCAGCTCAACATTTTCCTCTTTTCTTCTGTTCCTATTTCTCAGACCTGCTAGGTCTAGTCTTATGACAGTTAAAAAAACAAGAGTTCTTGATGTACATATTCTACCCTCTCTGTACTAAAAAGCTTTTGCTACAAAAACTTACTTCTAAAACAAAGTTACATGACACAGATAAAACATAAAGATTTGAGGAATAATGATCTTTAGCCCACAGAGGAGTGTGTTTAAAATCTCTAGGAAGATGATCACCATGGAATCTAGGAGACATGTAACTAATTGGATGTGAATGATCCCATGTCACAATTCAATACAAAGAGAACTTCTAGTGGTGTTCCAAAGTTGAGTCATGTTAGAGGACAATAGGCTCAAATTTGATTCCTCTTTATGATCTGGGGAAAAAAGAAAAATCCAGTGATCTAATGTTTAATATGAACTGAAAGGAAAGAGACAAGGTTAAGTACGGAAAAGTTCTGGGGAAAGAGATCTAGAAAACAGGAGAACACTAGTTAAGACTTATTTCTAAGGACTTCCTCTATTGTCCTCCCTATCCCACCCCAGCCCCGACCTTCAATACTTTCTACTTTACTAAAGATATTTCCTTTGCTAGGTCAGAATACCTTTACACCTTTTCCAATCCAGGCATAGCTGTTTCTGCAAAAAAACATGAGTCTTCCGGAAGTTCTTTGATCTAAGGTTTGACTGTCCTATTTTATGCTGATAATTTCTTTACCTTAAACCCCTTCTCTGTTGGCAGTTTTACACTGTATCTAAAATCTAGAAAGGATCTTTCTTTTCAGTTTATGAGTGAATGAAAGTATTGCCACCCTCAGTATTATCCTCAAGATAAAAATGTCTTTAATAAGAACCCCTGGGTAAGTAGCTGGAATAAACCGTGTCTGAAGTCTGACACCACTTGGGTGGTTTTTCTCTCTGGGATCTAGTTCCCGACTGGATTAGGTCACGTTGAAGGCCCTGTGCAGATCTAAATCCAGCACCCTTCAGGTCTAACATTCCATGACACCTACAACGGGAGTTTTTAACCCACTTTGCTTCACGGACCCCTACAGAAGCCTGGCGAGGAAGCCCTTCTCAGAAGCATGTCTTTAAATGGTATTTTAAAAGTCACCAAAATATATTCCAAATCAGGTTCACAGCCTCCAGGTTAAGATCCTACGCCAACTTCCGGTCCTTGCACCCAGAACACCGACACATTCCGGCGCTGACAATGGGAAGCGTCCGTGGAGTCACCGGCTTCCGAGCCCCACCACAGCCGCTGCGAAGGCTGGACCGCGGCAGGGGCGCAGCGGACAGGAGACTCCCGGCCGCCGGCGCGGGACGCGCAGGCGCAAACCCACCTTCGGGGCAGGCCCCGCCGCGCGCCGCTCCCGGACAGCCAATCAGGGACGTGGACAGACCAACGCGCCAAAACTGAACCAACCAACCAACGAGGCTCGCTCGCACGTCCCTGTCGTTCCCGACTCCTACAACCACTTAAACCAACTGCCTCCTCTTCCCCTCCCACGAAGAATCCCCTTTAAAAAAAAAACAAGAAAAACTGCCTGACACGTAGGGAATCATTCGAGGCCGCCAAGGGCTAAGAGTACACGGGATTCCTTAGAAGGGCTCGCCCACTCCGCGTCCGAGAAACGCCCTCGGCCTGTCCCTCTACTTCTCCCCTCCACCCTCCATTCCCACTCCCACTCACCGAAGAGTGGCGCCCGGCGCTGGCGCACGGTCACACACGCGGAGGCAGCGTCCTGAGTAGAGGCCAGGGCCCCACCGAAGCAGCGGCACGACGAGCTCGAGAAGCTAAATACCGACTGGAACGCGAGGGGCCAGCCCTAGGGTGGCCACGTGACCACACCCCTCCCGCGCGCGTCACGACCCACCGGGAAACGGAGCCAATTGCTTCCCGACTTCGCTCTCCCTCCGACCCCGCCCCTGGGCCACGGATGCGCATGCGGGTTACGGAGTGGTCTGGAGATCACGTACGGCGGGAGCCTGGACGGCCTGATTCCGGTCCACGCCCCTTGCATCTGAACTTCCAAACTTGTCTGCGTGGGAAGGGGGCCAAGCAAGCGACCTGCGCGTCATCACTCACTTCTGCGGATGAGGAAATTCGGACCTGCCGAGGCGACGCGAGTTACCCGAGGTGATGCAATCCGGTCCTTCCGACCCAGGCTGTGTGCTGGTTCCGTTTGGTCAGGCCAGTTTACAGAAGGTGGGGTCCAGTTTTCTGTAAACCGCATTCTTTTAAAACTTTGCTCCCCTTCAGTCGCAGCTGCAGCAAGAGAAAGCGACATCAGTAAAACAAACTGATCGTGTACAGATTTCTCTAATTAGGAATTGGACGTCAGCCCGCAGTGACGGGCACGTGATGCGTAAGTGCACTCTGACCCCCAGAGGTTGCGTTTAGTCCTTATATTTGTTCTGCACCGAGAGGTGGCGGGCCGTGGGGTAGAGTGCTGTTGTGGAGTGTGAAAGCCCGGAGTCGGGTTCCGCCTCAGACCCGCAGGAGCTGTGGACAAGCCCCACTCAGCCAACTCAGACTGGCGTGGAAGGTGCTCCCGGGGATCAGCACGGAACGCTCCTTACACCGATGAGATCACGGCGGCGGCTTAAAAAGTATCTAAGTATGGACACCCGTATATTGAATTTACGTTTGTGTGTATGGGCAGTTCTCGTGGGCCACGTGGATAGAGTGCTGAACCAGGAGGCGGAAAGACTCATCCTCCTCAGTTCAGATCTGGCCTCAGACACGTACTAGCTGTGTGACCCTGGGCAAGTCACTTAACCCTGTTTGCCTCAGTTTCCTCATCTGTAAAACGAGCTGGAGAAGGAAATGGCAAACCACTCCAGTATCTTGGCCAAGAAACCGACAAACGGTATCATGAAGAACGGGGTATCTGATACCTGATATTGGTATCTGGTACCTGATATTTTCCTGTTTTTGTACTTGTAGTACCAAGTGCAGCGTCTTAGTGCTAAGAACCAAGGACAGCAAGATTATATTTTATAAGAGAAACACTTTATAAATCACCTAAGTAATGTTTGCTTTAAAATCGTGAAATGGTAAAGGAGAGTAGGCTGATAAGGTACAAAATCTTAAATGGAACACTTCCGCTGGCCATGTGTAGTTGCCCAGAACTGCTTTCTCTATTGGATCCTTTTTGTTCATTTTTGGGGGGAGATTTAGAGTTCAGGGAGGGCAGGGGAATTTATCTGTTAATCTAGCTGTTGTTCATTCTTCTTTTTTCAGTCATGTCCTAGTCTCGGTGACCCTATTTGGGATTTTTCTTGGCAAAGATACTGGAGTGGTTTGCCATGTCCTTCTCTGGCTCAGATGAGGAGCTGAGACAGATAAGTGACTTGTCCAGGGTCACACAGCTAGTAACTCGCTGAGGCCAAACTTGAAGTCCTGAGTCCAGGGCAGCACTCAGTCTTCTGTGCCCCCTAGCTGCTGTTAATCCATTTTATATAGCACCAGATTAGCAAGAGGCTTGATAAATACTTTTCACACTGATAAGTTGATGGTTTCCCATTGTTTTCAAGCTATATGCAAAATGATTACATGTGACCCAACCGTATTATCTGGGGGTTTCTCATATGTGTGTGGATTTCTGTTTTAGACATATATATATGGCTAAAAATGTATTTTTCCATTTTAGCCAGATATGTATACATGTATACATACACACACATATACACATGTATATACATATATATGAGTAAATATATATGTATATGGACATATATTAGGCTAAAACAGAAAACAATTTCACAAATTCTTTGGAATACTAGCTGACTAGTGTAGAAAAAACTAGAATCGTAGAATGTTATAATTTGATGATAGATTAGAGATGATATGGACCAGTTCCTGTATTCTGTAATGAGAAAACCGAAAGTCAGAAAAATTCAGGGCCTTGTCCTGTGTCACACCACAAGTTAGTAGCAGAAGCAGGTCTAAAAGCAACATAACACAGTGGGAAAAGTACTGGATTTGGAATTAGAAGACCTGTGATTGAATCCTTCACTCTGCTAAGTATGACCACAAAAGCAGGTCTCTTGATTTTCAATATAATTAGTGTTCTTTCCATTGCAGCCTGTACTTGCTTTCCTGTTGTCTCCAAAAACCTTTGCTGAGCCGTGGTGATGGCCATGTCTAATCTTCCATATGTATAAAACATGAGCCAGCTGAGATGTCATCTATAGCTTCTTGATCAGTTTATTTACTTATCCCTTTTGTCCTGAACTAGTCATCAGATGGTAAGTCAGAATTATTAAGGACAAGATTCTAAAGTTCAGTCATTCTCCCAGCATGAGAACAAGGCTTGTGTAAATTAATCTTGTATAAAGAATGATGCAGGACATAATCATCACCCAAGGTATCTATTAAGGGCTGTTTTCAGACAGTGCTACACCAAGTACAGCATAAAGCAAAATAGATATTTTATCTTTTCTGTCGAAAAGCCAAGACATTTGAGTGGCTTTCATGAAGACAACAAAAGTGGAACATGTTTTCTTAAAAAAAAAATTTTTTTCAGTTATGCACTTAAACACCAAAAGAAAAAAAATATCCATATGCAGTAATGCAGAAGAACAGGGGAAAGAAAGATATTTGTATGACTGGGGAGGCTTCAGGAGCAAGAAATTGGCAGAAGAGGCTGAGGGGACTTTGGAGGCAGTGGATGGTTTCTGAGGAGGCCAAGGAGGAGGAGGGGGCCACAACAAGCCACAAGGAAAAAAGACAAAATTTGAATAGCTTCTTCCCTTCTCTTTTCCCCTGCCATGTGAACAGACTGTGGGTTTTATCCTGTCCTCCAATCACTGATGGAGCCTTCTGAGGACATTCCAAGACAGGCAGCCCACCAGCGTCTTGGACAAACCTGGATGACATTTCAAGGGAGAGAGCATGGCGATTTTGACTGGAAGGATGTTCCATATAACTTTTGCACAGACCTCCTTTGGGAGGTCACCTTTTTGTCTATAAGTTGTCTTGAGTTTATATAGGTATATACCCCATGTACAAAACCATTTTTTTCCTCCAAATACCTGTAGTGGTTTTCTGTTTCATTTTTACCCCTTTTTTGGCTGTAAAAAAAAAAGGCAAATGTTTTTTTAAAAAAAGATAATTGTAAATGAATCTCTAAATTGCTTAATACTTATAACTTACTTTTTACAAACTTAATACAGTGCTCAAAGTCTATTTGCACAAGACTTTCCTCATTGGTAGACAATGATTGTTCAATGTTTTACTCCTGCATGAGGGGCAAAGTTGGTGAGAGCTTGGGAGAAGTTTTATGGAACAGTTCCTTCTATTAAGGGGATTTTGTGCTGTGACATTTGGATTCAGTCAGAGGGCTACACCCAAGGACCTAGAAGGCCACATGTGACCTCAAGGCCAGAGGTTCCCCACCACTAATCTAGAGGAAATAATTTTTAGGTTCAAGCTGAGCTCCTGATTGTTACCCCATAATGAGGAAGTCCAGACTCAAACTGTGTATCCAAGGCTCAACTTTTTTTCCCACTAAATGCCAGTTCCACAGTGAACACACATGGCAAATGTCAAATAAACTCATTTATCCAAGCCAATAGCAGACAGAAATTAGAGGATTTCTACAGATGAAAATATATACTAAACAATGCACAGAGTGAATGAGCTATTGAAAAGTTGATGTCTTAGCTCAACCAAGAGAGTCAACCAAGAGGGTTTTCTTGGCAAAGATACTGGAGTGGTTTGCCATTTCCTTCTCCAGGTCATTTCACAGATGAGATGAGGAAACTGAGGCAAACAGGGTCAAGTGACTTGCCCAGATGTCTCGCAGAGGGAAATTCCCTCAAGTCTCTATTGTAGTAAACTGACCATAGGGATGTGATCAGTGCTGACTCCTCTACATGTCAGCTTCTTCCCAGAGTATTTCTCTCCCTTAAGGAACATGAAGGCAGTCTATCTCTTGAATTGGAAGCCAGAGGACTAGGCTCCTGCTTCTCCTAAGCCCTCACTTAATCTGCACCCCTAGCCGAGATAGAACACTGGATAATCATTCTTCACCAATTTGAAGAGAGTCTTATGCAAATGGGCTTTGAACTATTGGTTACACAAGGCATATAATAAATTCTCTAGGGTACTTCCAAACTTGAAAACAAGACATATATAAGATTTACTATGATGTATTATTAATAAAAATGATATTTACAAGAAAGATATGCCATGTGCCTGGCAGTAGTCATCCAGAATTCATTGAAGATCTCCAGTGAGGTCTCAACAGGCACACTATAGGAAGCATAGTGATAACCTTCTTTAGGGAGGTGATATACTGCTTTTTATTCAAAATTATTAGGAATAGGAAATGAACTAAAATCCAGTGAGTCACATGTGACTAGCTGAACTGGCCAATGAGAGCTCAGTTTTTATGAGCATGTGCAGCATACTCTACCAGAAGCAATCTCTCACATTGAGGGCATGCATAGATATCCTTTCCTGCTTAATAAGAGATGAAGAAAAGGGCTTTTTGACCAACTGCTTGAGCCAGAAGTGAGAGTTCCAGGTAAAAGCACCAACTGACCAAATTAATTTCTGTCTCTCCCTGGATGCTTACCCAGAGGCTTAAAGCAATTATTTTCTCCTCCCTTGAACAAAGCCAGGGAAAAAAAGTCAGTTTGACTAGTTAGTGCTATTTGTTTGCACTCACAGTTCCAGCTCAGCAATCAACCAAAATTTCTTTACCATGTGGTTAAAGCAAGCAGGAAATGGAGAATCACCTGAATATGTCCTGAAGTCTACATTAGAGTCTGACACCTCATGACCACATTTGGGGTTTTCTTGGCAAAGATACTGGAGTGGTTTGCCATTTCCTTCTCCAGGTCATTTTACAGATGAGGAAACTGAGGCAAACAGGGCCAAGTGACTTGCCCAGAGTCACATGGCTAGCGTCTGAAGCTGGATTTGAACTCAGATCTCCCTGACTCCAGGGCTAGCACTCTATCCACTGAGCCACCTCCATAATTAATGGGGCCACCTAATGTGGGGCAGCTGCCTTTATTTGTATGAAATTGAAGGAAAGGTAGCAAGGGCAAAGAGGAATAAAGAAAGGACAGGAAAAAACTGACTTGATTACCAATCCTATCAAAACTTTAAGTGAGCCAAGAAGCCCATTTGTGTAAATTTCCCACGTGATTTCAGTTTGAAGGAATAAAACTCTGTTTTAGGAAAAGAGGGTATGTGCTGTCATTCTTTATCGAAAAGATTACAGTGCTTACCTGTGTCCGTATATATTTAAATTGCTTGTAACAGGCAAAAGTGTTCTAATGATATTAAGGCAATTAAAATCATATCCAATATCCAAGCTGATCTAGACAAATGAGATGTCTGTAAACTCTGTTAGCTTCTCTTCTACCCCTTAAGCCACACAGGTCTCATAACTTACCTACCTGGAAATGAGAGGTAATACAATATGATGGAAAGATCACCAGCCTGGCAGTGGGGAGACTAGCTTCATAGTAGCCCTACCATTGATTCTGTTAGCCTTGGTGAATCACTTACCCTCTGTGGCTTAAGGTTCCTTGTCTGTCAGCTATATGATTCTCAAGTCCTCCTCAATGGACTCATTACATGCTTCTCCCTAGACTAATTCTTCCTTCAAACTTCAATAATCAAAGGCTAGTGACTGGCCTTGATCCTCCCTAAGGGTAGAACCATAGTGAGTGGCTCCTATTGAAACTGATTGTGAAAGCCATTAACAACTCAGTCACTATTTGAAATGCCATTACTGGTTATTAACAACACACAGCACCACTACCTAATGCATTTGGAGAGGCATACAAATAGAACTGACTGTGATGCAGTGGCTATAATAAGAAATTGCTTGTTGTACAATATGCTTCATTAAGGAAAACCCAGAAATGACTACTGGTTGGGGCTGTTAACGTGGTGGAAGTCTGAAACTAACCTTTTTTATTGTCTCCAGAGTCCTAAGCACTGGCCTTCCTCCACGTTAGTGATCTTTCTGTTCCATTCCACTGAATTTAAAAATAAATTTTTGGTTTTTTGGTGTGGTTTTTTTTTCCTTTGGCCAAGGGTTCTTTGGGTTGAGTGTAAAATAAGTTCAGAGGAGAAGCATTTTGAGTGGAAAGAGCATTGGATTTGAAATTGGGTATGGGTTCAAATTCAGACGTTTTCCCTTAACTACTACAAAGTCACACAGACTTTGGAAGTTACTTAATTTTATGTGCCTTGCTTTGCCCAAATTATGAGATAGAACTAGATGATCTCTCAGGTCTCTTCCAGTTCTAATCCTTTGATCAGTTATCTAATGACCTAATAAATGTGAGTATGGTAATGAAAGAGGCCCAGAAGAGTGATTTACAAAATGGCAAGTGGTATGAATGTACTCAGGAAGTTTAGGAGAGGAACCTTTGTAAAGTAGTAAGAAAGTGCTAGAATTTTTATTTATCTAACAAAGAAGAGAAAAGAAAAAAATTCAACTTCATTAACAATATATGGATTATTATTAGCAACCCCACTCTGTCTATATGTCAAGAGGTCATCTATATGGTTCCTGAGATACCTTGAGAGAAGAATGAGCGTTTTCAAAACAAGGAAAGGTTTACAGTAGCTTCCTTCATTTTCAGGGCACTGGGAAATAATGAGGCTTACAAGTGCTTGGTTAAGTAGATTTGTGGATCATATTATCTAAGTGTAACTGAACTAACCCTCACAAAATGGAAATATGTCTTAAAGATCTTCCTTCAAAGAAACCATGAATTGGAGAGATTTCTAATTCGACCACAAACAAACAAGAAGAAAGGGACAGAACTGATACTTCTCCTAACGCAAGCCATGATAACAAGCTAGTCAGACTTGATAAGAAGTTAGCCAAAATAATTTTTATCAAGAATAAATTTTATCAAGAAAATATTTGAAATAGGAATTTAGATTCACTATGCTGTTGAGCCTCACCTTAAAGCTTGAGGTATTAGCTATGATAGTAGGAAGCTGTGATGATGAGCAAAGCAAAAACCAATTTTCTGTTGCCAAGAATTATCTACCTCACCAGTAAATGACAGAAATTAAAACCAATTGAAATAAACAGAACTTAGAACCAGACTTTCACCTTGTTTTATCATAAGGTGGTAAATCAAGATTTTCAGAAATTTTGATGCACATCCAAATTCAATCATAAAAGGTTTTTCTTACATAAAATAAAAATGATTTTAAAACATTGTTTATTTTCTCTTTATGTTATCTAATTTCTATTGCATGTGCTTCATAATATACATATCAATATAATAATTCATATGTATAACTTACACATATATATTTTGGGGGGTGAACGTCCAAAATATTATTTTTACTGATGTGGTATATGATCCAAAAGTTTGGAAAATACATTTAGATATTTGAGGAAAAATATCACTTGAAGGAATACATTCAAATTAAGTCCTAAATTTAATGAAAAATTAAATCAAATTTTAAACATTTCATCCCTTAGTTTTTAAAAAATAGTGAAAACAGTAATATAATAGGAATGTACATAAAAATTCTATGCATTCATCCTTCATGACACTCAGTAAGATTGCTCGTCAGATATCAAAATGAGTTATTGACCTGACCACTGTGGTGAAACCATGGTTTATGTCATGTTTAAGATGAATAAAGTTACATCATTTTAGCTATTTTGATTTATGCAGTAAATTTGACATTATAAAATCTTTTAATTTCTCACTTCTTTGCAGCTTTTTAATAATCACAGTACTTCATATAAAATGTTAACTGCACCAGATAAAGCACAAATTTTAGTTTTGTGGACATATGATTAAGCTATTTCTGCCTATGTTTTCTGACAACCTTTACTATCTGTGAACAGAGTAGGATGAGGAAGATTACAGTAATGTATTGAAGTAGAAAAAGTTAGGTGGGGCAAATGCTTTGCAGACACTACATTAGCCTGAATCTACTCTCCCTAGGGATTGAGATAGTATAGAGTATGCTGGTGTAGGGGAGAATACCTACAAATGTTGGAGGAATATGTTTGTAATTTCTGTTTTTGCTGAATTTTTGCAGTAAATATGCTTTTGTAAAAGTTTAAAAAAAAAAGATCATCATAATATGACAACAAAATGTATTTTGGCTTTATCATCAGTGAATGCCAGTATAACTATTTAGTAAGAGAAGCAATAAAATCATCTTTCATTAAAGTGTTAATATTTAGGCCAGGCTGAGCTCCCAAAGCTTGCAACTAGAGCTACATATTTTATCTCAAAGACACAAAGATAATATCTGTTCTTATGAAAACTGCCATGGGCTTAACTAGCAATATTGGGGAACGAACAGCTATTTCTTTTGTTCTCATTCAGAAGGATAATAGTTTATATGGAATTCAGCTCAACCTAACTACTTTAATTATATTTTCCAAATGGGTCCCTGTTTTTCATATTATGTGTAGAATCAAGAAAACTTGATTCTACACTTCTATGCTAGGTTAAGGGAAAAAAGTAAAGCAACTGGTTCAAGAAATATGTACTATAAAATTTTTGCAAATCAAAAAATATAAGTAACATGTTGAAGGTGATAGCTCCATTGTATGTTACCATCATCAATCATTTCTGAGGTATCATCATCACTGCTTGATGTATGAAGGACATTGACAAGCTGGAGAGAGTTCAGAGAAAGGCCACCAGAATGGGGAGAGGACTAGAAACCCTACCACACAAGAACTGAAGGAAGGAACTGACAGTGTTTAGTCCAGAGAAGAGAAGATTAAAGATGACATAACAGCTGTCATCAGATAGCTGATGGATTGTCATGTGAAAGAGCAATTAGACTTTTTTTTTTTTGCTTAATTCCAAAGGGAGCTAATGCATGGAAGTTATAGAGAGGCAGATTTAGGCTCAAGAACACAAAGGTATTGAGGGAATGATATAAAAGGTATCTGAAGAAGAGGAAGATACCAAAAAAAACAAACAAAAAAAAAAACCTGACCTTATTAATACCAAAAAAAGGGTGATGAGAAAACAGTAGCTACCAACCTATATGCCCACTCTCCTATATATACAAAAATCTTTGAGAATTATCTATATAGATCAAAGGTATCCTCAATGAGCATATTTGTAGGGAAAAAGTAGGTTTTAATATTCTATAGTAGAGTTCATCTTTTCCATTTCACAGTTAAGTAGAAAATGTAGATAATGAGATCTTCCTGTGCTGCTTATTTGTTGATTACAAAAAAAAAAAATTTGATTTGGTAGGAAAGGGCACTACCTTTTGGCTTTTATACAATGAAATCTCTTATCCATACATCAACACCATTAAAGATTACTTAAAAGGTATAGTAATGGAAATATCCCTGTTCAGTTATTATTTTGAACATTTGAATAAAGAACTTCCTAACAATTAGAAATATTCAGTAGTGGAATGAGTCGCCAAGGGAGGTGGTAGGATTCCTCCTCTCCTAAGATCTTTAAGTGGATGACTATTTTTGGAGGGAATAATAGAAAAGAAATTCACCATTCTGATCATAAGTATTAGGTCAGAAAGGTAAGGGAGTATGCTTGCCAGAAGTGCTCACTGCTATGATGGAGGATATCCAAAAGGAAAGTAAGTTGAAGAGGGATTCCCTGTGGAAGGTGAGGTCCTACTTGAAGATGACATGGTGCTGATTGCATCAAACCCCACAACACTGCATAGCCTTCTGAAAGAGATCTCTAACTGCACAAATGAATTTGGCTTGACCATCCACCTATGAGAGGCCAAATGGATGAAGAATGTCTGTTGCCCAGATTACAATATACATTTGGATGGAAAAATTATAGAGCTTCTTTATTCAATATGTATATCTGAAATAGTATAGATGGAAAAAGAGTTGAGCCCCATTGAACAGGTAGAGGACAATGGTCTGGATGGCTTTCAATTGCAGAGCCCTTTTAAATGACTCTAAGTTTCTCTTGAAAGAAAAGGCCCATCTTTTTATTATCAATATTCTCTAACTGTTGCTTTTTGGCAGGGAGTCATGAAATTCAGCAATCTTTGAAGAATTAAAAATGAATATCACAGAGAGAGCAATGGAAGAGTGTGACTTCAAGTGTATCACTATCCTTAGGCCACCTAGCTACAACCCAGTATCCCTCTAGCTTCAATTCTGCATCACCAAGTGTCTATTGGACATTTCAAACTAGATGTCCTGGAATCATCTTAAACTCAGTATCTTCAAAAAGTGACTATTTTCCCCCCAAAAACCACTCCTTTTCTAAACTTCCCTATTACTGTCAAAGGTACCACCCTTCTTCCAGTCTTCCAGGGTGCTAACTTCAGATTTATCTTCAGCACCTCACCCTCCTTCACCTCACATAGCCAGTCATTTGCCGAATTTTGCATTTGTACCTCCACATGCTCTTTGT
The DNA here is from genome assembly GCA_023548195.1 of Bettongia penicillata ogilbyi. Classification (NCBI taxonomy): domain Eukaryota; kingdom Metazoa; phylum Chordata; class Mammalia; order Diprotodontia; family Potoroidae; genus Bettongia; species Bettongia penicillata. The sequence goes on from JAJHZJ010000318.1 coordinate 15,061,069, forward strand.
CACCTGATCCCTTCTTTCTACTCATACAACCACCACGTTAGTTCAGACCTCTCAGCAACATTATTGCAACAATCTACTCCTGTAAAGTAGATCTAGTATCTCCTTGAGCCAGTCCATTCTCCACACATCTGCCAAAAAGATTATGTTGTAAGTGTAGATCTGACCATGTCATCCCTCTACTCAGTAAACTCCATTGACTCCCTTATTTCCTCTATGGTAAAATATAAACTCTTCTGCTTAATTTTTAAAACCCCTTACAACCTGACCCTAACCTATCCTTCCGGTTCCATTGTGTGGTACACTCACTCTGTGATATAGCCAAACTGACTTTCCCTGTGTTCCTCACATAGCAGCTATCCATTTTTAGTACCTTAAAACACACACACCTATAATACCCAATATAATAAGATAATTACATCAGGGTTTAAATAATGCAAAACAAAGTGCTACATGAGGTCTGAAAAAGAAAGGTCTTTATTAATATTAGAGAATTTTTCATCAAGAAAATAACATTTGTACTGGACTTTAGAAGATGATTAGAATGCAATAACTTTGACACTAGGAGAAAAATCTAGGCATAGGAAGCTGTAAGAGCAAAGATAGAGGTCAGAGAGTACAGGAAATGTTTTCTATAAACTTCAGAGGATATAGACTAGAATATGTTTACTGGAATGCAGATTATGTGAAAGCCAGTAATCTAATTTGTATGTTTTTGTAATAACAATGATACTTGTTAAGCATGTTGTAGAAAAGGTTGGAGTAGATAATTCCCTTGTGTGGATTGGGATAGATGATCTCTGCAGTCCCTTTCAGTTCTGTTAATAATTACATATAAACTTGATTTCCTTATATGTAAAATGAAAGGGTCAGACCAGATGACTTTAAGGTCCCTTCCAGCTCTAAATTTCTCAGCCTGCAAACCAAAAGAACAAAAGTCAGTAAATAAATAGAGAATGGAAAATATAGGGAAAGCAAAAATGAAATATACCAGCTAGTATTAAAAAAAAAAAAAAGCACTTCACAATGTAAGTAAATGAACCATCTCCTATTGGTTTTTTACTAAAGTTGTTATCTTTTGCAAGTTGATGTAATCGACTCTATAAATGTCACTTGTGTCCATATTGGACTCATATCCTGGCTGTTGGAAGATATCTCCTCATTATCAAAAGAAAATGCAGTGGGAAGCAGAGACAGGAGAAAACACAGCTGGGATGAAATGTGAACTGATTGCATAAGCATTTATGCCAAAGCTTGTAATCAGGGTGTTTAGAAGAGTAGACAGAGGCAGTGGAACTGGCTTATGCTTATTTAGTTGGCCTATATGCAGTTAAATAGGGTATGTGCAAAGTGTAGGCATAGAGATCAGATGAGGCTCAGAGAACCTATCCAGTGGTACCTTTGTTAGACACTACGACACAGTAGTTATAGCAACTTTCCATGCAATTGGCTTCTCTTATCATATGGAAACTTTTGTAAGTATGGTACAAAAATAGGGAGAGCAAATGAAGCAATAAAAAACACTGAATGTGAGACTCAGAATCATAGATGGAGAGATTTTGTCTCCAAAGTGGATATATTCAAGTTATAGTGTTATCCAGACTATTGCAATAGCCTCCTATTTGGTCTCCCTGCCTCCAGTATCTCCCTACTCTGATCCATCCTCCATATAACTCCTAAAGTGATTTTCCTTAAGCCGAGGGCTGACTATAACACACACACACACACACACACACACACACACACACACACACTATAATGCTATTATGGGATTAATATAAACTCCTATTTGGCATTTAAAGGTGCTCAGTGAGAACTAGCATGTCTGGTATGAAGGCTCGCCAAGGCCTTTAGGGCTTGCTCATTCACCTTTGTTGTCCACTTGTAGCTCCAAGAAGCTGTAGCATGCACAGCAGCCACACCCTGGTAAAACCCTCTCAGCAGATGGGTTAAACAAGGTTGAGGGGAACCAACAGGCTTCAAACCGTTCATAGAGTTAGCGGGGTGTCTGCCTCAAGCATATGAAGACTTCCTCCAGTGGAATGGGAAAATGAGGACAGTTTGTTCCACTGGCCATGAGGTGGCTGAAGCAGGCACTGTGGAGCCCTTAGAACTTGGTCAGACATGGAAGATGCCAAGATCACCCGCCGCATCCTGGGCCATCGTCAGTCATCCCAACTTTTGTCTTGCTGCTGGACTTGGATGACTGTGAAAGAGTGCGACTGAAGACTGTGCAGTTCTACTTCATTCAAATACAGTTCACTCACAAATCAAGACATCACAACATGATACCAAAAATGAAGAGAAAACAAACAGACAAAAGCAATCCTGGAGAACTGAGGTTGGCATTTGCCCTTTTTTTATCAGGAGTGCTTAGCAGTGCCTGGCACTGACACTGGACTGTGATGACTCTAGGAAAAGGAGTGAGGCCAGCTACTTGGTGCAACTCTGCCTCATGCAAATCCAATTTACTCCTAAGTCAGAACATCACAAGCATTACTCCCCTCTGTGTACTCTCTAAACCAACTACACTGTTCGTCATGCTATTCTTCATACACACCATTCTATCTTCCATCTCTCTTAGTGTTCACTGTCCCTCATGCCTGGAATGAGGTGACTCATCATTTCTCCCTTTTCCCCTGGTTTCCTGTAAGGTTCAGTTCAAGAAATACCTTCTACAAGAAGCCCTTCCTAATCCTGCCTCTCCCCTCCGTCACTAGTCTCTCCATTCCAAAATTCCCTTATGTGTATTCTATATAGTCTGCGAAGGCTTACATACATGCGTGTTGTCTCCTGTTAGAAGGTGAGCTCCTTGATTTTTAGCTACGGTTGTAGCTCAGTGTCTGCCATATAGGAAACACTTAATAAATGTTTGTTTATTGAGTGTTATCTGGTCTTAGCATTTAAAGATCCTATGACCCACTACCACATACACCACAAGCGTGTGATATAGAAACAGCTGATGTTGTCCTTTATCTTTGAAAAGGACCAAAATGACATCACCATGATAAAGTGAAATTTCAGTGTGTCTGACTGTGACTGATCAGACCAATATGAGCTCAGAATGCTCTACCACAGGCTGAGCACAGATAGTCTGTGTGAATATTTCAGGGGAATACTTGAAATTTGCACATCCTACGTTTACTTTGTGCTGTCTCAATTCAGCTTTGCTCAAAGAGCACAGCACCCTTTCTGATGTGGGCATGCCATGCTTAGTGGTCCTGTGCCAGTGTCTCCCATGTTGCACAGTCAAATCCAAAGTTCTTCAGAGAGACCTTGAGAGTGTCCTTGTACCGCTTCTTCTGCCCACCATGTGATTGCCTGCCCCATGAGAGTTCTCCATAAAATAGTCTTTTTGGCAAGCATACATTTTGCATTCAAACAATGCGGCCAGCCGATCAGAGTTGCACTCTCTGAAGCATAGTTTGAATACCTGGCCGTTCATCTCGATCAAGGACTTCAGTGTCTGGTACCTTATTCTGCCAGGTGATCCTCAGAATCTTCCTAACACAGTTCAAGTGGAAGCGATTTAGTTTCCTGGCATGGTGCTGGTAGACTGTTCATGTTTCACAAGCATATAACAATGAGGTCAGCACAATGGCTCTGTAGACCTTCAGTTTGGTAGTCAGAAAAATACCTCTTCTCTACCAAATTGTTCTTCAGAACCTTCCAAACACTGAACTAGCTCTGGCAATGCGTGCATCAACCTCATTGTCAATGTGTACATCCCTGGAAAGTACAATATCAAAGTAAGTGAACTTATCCACAGCATTCAAAACTTCTCCATTTGTTGTAATTAGTGGTTCCACATATGGATGGTGTGGTGGTGTCTGATGGAGCACCTTTGTTTTCTTGGTGTTAATTATTAGGCCAAACTTAGCACAGGGAGCAGAGAATTGATGAATACTTTGCTGCATCTCAGCTTCAGAGGCTGCATTGAGTGCATAATCATCTGCAAACAGAAAATCATGCACCAACACTCCCTCCTCTTTGGTCTCAGCTTGTAGCCTTTTCAAATTGAAGAACTTACCATCAGTTTGGTAGTTGACCATGATGCTAAGTTCATTCTCACTGAAAGCATTTGTCAATATGGCTGAAAACATCAACTAAAAAGCATGGGAGCAAGCACACTGCTTGCTATTTCACTCCATTGGTGACTAGGAAGGCACAAGAGCATTGTCCGTTATCCAGAACTCAGGCAAACATGCAATCATGAAATTGATGTACAATATTGATGAACTTCTCTGGGCAACCAAATTTTAACCTAATTTTCCATAAGCCCTCATGACTAACAGTGTCAAAAGTCTTGGTCAGATCTACAAACATTGTGTACAGACTTCTGTTCTGCTCCTGGCATTTCCGGTGGAGTTGTTGAGCAGCGAACACCATATTGATTTTCCTCAGCTTTTTCTGAAGCCATCCTGGCTCTCAGGTATATGACCATCTTCCAGGTGAAGGATCAGCCCATTAAGGAGGACTCTAGCAAGAATTTGTCAGCTAAGAGACTAAGAGAGTGATCTCTTTGTGGTTGTCACATGACAATCTATTCCCTTTACCTTTATAGAGATGGACAGCGGAGGCATCCTTGAACTCCTGGGGGATAACCTCCTCTTGCCATACAACCTGGAAAATTTTAGTCAGCTTTTGTATGAGCAGTGGTCCCCCTCCCTTGTAAATCTCAGCTGGAATAGAATCAGCACTAGGTTCTTTGCCACATGAAAGGTGCCTAATGGCCCTTAAAACTTCTTCTTCAATTAAAAGTTCAGCTAAGGAGGGATTGATTTCAACCTGAGGTAAATGACCAATGGCCTCAGCATTGATTGATGAAGGTCTGCTGAGAACACTATGGAAGCGTCCACATCTCTCTAGGATCATGTTCTTATCACTAATCAATGTGGCTCCATCAGCACTGAGTAGTTATAAGGCACCATAGATTTTTGGTCCATAAATAGCTTTCAGGGAATCATAAAAGCACTTTGGATTGTCACTATCAGCATAAAATTGAATTTCATCTGCCTTCTTACTGAGCCAGGAATCCTGCATCTCTCTAAGCTTTGCTTGTACTTTGATTTTGAGGGAATTAAATGCTGCCTTCTTAGAGGTGGATGAACTATCCTGCTGGTAAATCCTGTGGAGTTCTCATTTTTCATTTAGCAGCTTCTGAATTTCCCCATCATTTTCATCAAGCCAGTCTTGGTGTTTGTGAGTGTTCTGACCCAGATGAACAAATGCAGTGCTGTACACCAAGTCTCTGAAAGCTTCCCACTCCTTTTCTGCTCCACTGTTGCCAACTGTGTGTTGGCTCAACTTGCCCTCCAAGTTAGCAACAAACTGTTCGCACTCAGAAAAAGAGCTCTAATTTGTTGACATTAATTCTTGTGGTAGTCATTTTGCCTGTTGAGTTCTCTTGCAACAAGAGCAGTTCTTCTTTCAGGTCTACTGCATTTTGTGTTGTCTATTAGTGTATGCATGTTCTATGTGCTGATTGTGAGTGGAATCATCTTTGCAGATGTTTTCTGTACATTTTTTGTGTTTTGACTACATAGTGGGATTACCTGCCTGCTGTGGTAATCAGACCAGGGTTGGGTAAACAGACGATGTTTAGGGCACCTTTTCTAGCCCCCTTCCTCACACCAGGAGGTGAGCAGTGCAATCCTTAAAAGGTTACTCAGACACTCCGGAGGCTGCCGAGTTCCACTGCTGCTTCCAGTGAGAAACAAGCCTATGGCCTGGGCCGCCAGTATGCAGGGTTGTGACTACAGCTCCCAATGTATCTGCACCTGCTGCTTCATCACTTGCCTGTTGCCACAGGACTTTGAGGCATCATAATGAAATGGTATGGGTGATGTCTTTTGATTGGTATGCAAATTGGATTTAAGTGAGGCAGAGTTGCACAAAGTTGTCATCCTCACTCTGTCCTCCAGAGTCATCATAGTCCAGTGGTAGGGCAGAGCCAAGATGGCTGGTGATGGTTCAGGATGCAGTGGATGACCTTGGTGTCTTCAGTGTCTAACCAAGCTCTAAGCCCTCCACATCTCCTGCTTCATCTGTCTTCATGGCCGTTGGAACAAATTATTCTCATCTGCCCATTCCACCAGAGCAAGTCTTCACATGCTTGGGGTAGACACCCCCCTAATTCACCAGTGGGTCTGAGAACTCTTGGTTAACCTCAACCTGGTTTGGCCCGTCTGTTGAAACAGTTTACCAGGGTGTGGCCACTGCACATGTTGCAGCTTCTTGGAGCCACAGGTGAAAGTTAGGTGGAACAGGTGGACACCAGTGGTGGAAAGAACCACGAAAAGGGCTAGGCAGCCATCACATCCAAGGTACTGGTCCTCTCTGAACACACCCTACATGCATTAATATAACTACAGTGTAGGGAGCGGGGGAGAATTTTGAGAGTAGGAAGGCAGCAGTTGCTGCTCATAGCCATGAGCACGATAGTCTCTTTCCCACTCTGTGACTATAGACCAGACTGTAACAGAAAAAGGAAAAAAAGAACCAGAAAGGCCTTCTTCCTGACAAAGAATTCAATTCAGAGGAATCTAGTGACCTGGATAATTTTCCCTGTGTGTTTATATTTTTTGTATAATGTACCCCTCAAGAAGTTTTTGTGGCACAGTGGATAAAGCTCTGAATCAGGAAGATCTGAGTTAAATCCTGCCTCAGACACTGGCTATGTGATGCTGGGTAAGTCATTTAATACATACACACACACACGCACACACACATGCACACGCACACACATACATATAGACAGAGAGCACAGGTTGAGTTGAATCAGAAGAGAGGATATCCATAAAAAAAATGAAATCAAATTAAGAAGTGAGAGAGGAAAATATTGGGAAGAGAAAGGGAAAAATGGAATGAGGCAGGCTATCACTCATAAAAGAGATAAGAAAAATCTTGTTCAATGGAGGAGAAAAGGGAGGAGGTGAGAGGGGAAAAGTGAAGCTTACTCTCTTCACATATGGCTTAAGGAAGGAATAACATGCTCATTAAATTTGGCATGAAAATCTATCTTACACTACACGAAAGTAGGGGAGAAGGGGACAAGTGGGGTAAGGGGGATGATAGAAGGGAGGGCACATGGGAGAAGGGAGTAACTAGAAGTAAATACTTTTGGGAAGAGACAAAGTCAAATGAGAGAATAGAAAAAAGGGGGAGGACAGGGTAGGATGGAGGGCAATACAGTTAGTCTTACACAACATGACTCTTGTGAAAGTCTTTTGCAAAATGACACATATATAGCTTATATTGAATTGCTTACCTTCTCAGGGGGATGGGTAGGGAGGGAGAGAGGGAGAGAAATTGAAATTCAAAGAATTAGAAATGATTGTTGGGAATTGTTTTTGCATGTAACTGGGAAGTAAGAAACACAGGTAATGGGGTATAGAAATGTATCTTGCCCTACAAGAAAAGAGAGAAGATAGGGATAAGGGAAGGGTGGGTGAGGTGTGATAGAAGGGAGGATACATTGATGGAAGGTGTAATCAGAATGCAAGGTATTATGGGGGGAGGGGAGAGATGGGGAGAAAAATTGAAACTCAAAATTTTGTGGAAATGAATGTCAAATCTAAAAATAAATAAAATAATTGGTATATAAGCAGCTTTTATGTTAGGTACAGTAATCACAACAGTCTAGGAATCAACTAAATGGTATCATAAGGCTAGTGACAACTCTGTCCTTCACATCCTGAACTTTTTTCTATTTTCTCAAGAATATAGGTTTCAAATAACATGAACTCTAGCAGTCGATGACTCCAGTATCTTGACACCAATAGAAGCCATGGATTTTCAGTTTCCAGGGATTTTTACATAAAAATCTTGGGGGTAGATTGGGTATCATTGTTTAAGAAAATAGACCAGGGATTCTTAACCATTTTTTTTCTGTCATGGACCTCTTTGGCAATCAGGTCAAGCTTATTGATCCAGTTTTGGAATAATGTTTTGAAAGGAACAAAATAAAATATATAAAATTATAGGGAAAACCAATTTTATTGAAATGTAGTTATCAAAATATATATATATTTTTAAAACAAATTCATTAGCTCCAGGTTAAGAACCCCTAGAGTAGGAAACAGTTGAAATTCTTCCTTCTCTATGAGTCTCATGCTGGCAAGCAAAGTATAGTAATCACTTCACCACTTAAGGAAGCAATTCCTATAACTATTGTGAATGAAAATTCTGTGTTTTAGGCACAAGCCTGTCAGAAATAACTTTTATTAATTTGAGTTATTCTAATCTAAGCATTTTTGCTTTGAAAGAGAGGAACAATGGTCAACAGAGTCACTCCATGGTTCTGAAAATCTCTCACATAAACTGTTTCAGCGTTCCTGGACTACAAACAAAACTTCAGAGTGAGATAAGACAGAATTACAGCATGGACAGGTGTTCCCCTTCCTACTCCTTTTGTGAATTTCTGTCTTGTATGTGACTGAGAAAGTTTTGGTTTTTGCTCCTTTTGTGAATCTCTATTTTGTATGTGGTTGAGAAGGTTTTCCTGAAACATAAAAAGATTTATTTTATTTTTATAATTATTTTATTTGTTTTCAGTGTTCTATAATCACTTCCATATCTTAGATTTTTTTCCCTCCCTCCCCCTCTGCCTCCCTCTCCCCATTCTCTCCCCGAGACAGCTTGCAATCTTATATAGGTTCTACACATACATTCCTATTAAATACAATTTTACCATAGTCATGCTGAATAGAAGAATTAAAATGAATGAGAGAAACCATAAAACAAAACAAAACATAACACAAAAGAAAATGGTCTGCTTCATTCTGCAGTCCAATTCCATAGTTCTTTCTTCAGGAGGCATTTTGCCTTAAAAGTCCATTGGGAATTTTTTAGGTCGTTGCATTGCTATGAAGGACTAAGTCTACAAGAAAAATTTCTCCCACACTGTGGTTGCTGTGTACAAAGTTCTCCTGGTTCTGCTCCTTTCACTCAACAACAGTTCATATAAGTCCTTCCAGGCCTCTCTGAAGTCTTCCTGTTCATCATTTCTTACAGCACAATAGTATTCCATTACATTCACATACAACAACTTGTTCAGCCATCCCCCAGTTGATGGACACCCCCTTGATTTCTAGTTTTTGGCCATCACAAAGAGAGCTACTGTAAATATTTTAGTACATGTGGGACCCTTTCCCATTTTTATGATCTCTTTGGGATATAGTCCTAGAAGTGATATTGCTGAGTCAAAGGGTATGCACATAAAAAGATTTATTTTAAAAAACCAAACACTGTGACAATGTTCAGGATAAAGTCCAGTTAACATTTACTTCATCAAATAGGACAATAGTCACTTATCTTTTAATACACACTTAGGAAATCATTCCCTTAAAACCTCAATTTCTCTTTAACCACTCTTTTCAAGAATTTTCCAGTCCAGCTGATGAAAGGTGAAATTAAGAGAGTTTCTCTCTGTCTCAGGCCCCTGCCTTGCCCTCTCCTCCCCCTGCCTTACTCCACCAACTGACCATGTCAAGGGAGAGAGAGTAGAAGATTGTGGATTCAGTTGAAATCATTGAGACTGGACCAGTAGCAGGCAAATACATCTGCCTTGGTGGGGAGTCTCCCATGGAAAGGCAGCATCAGAGAGTGTGACCCCTTATGACAGAAAGTGCCAACTATGGACTTTCTATAGGCACTGACCCTCCAACTTCAGTGGAGAGCTACACCTACAAGGAGCTTCAGGAGAACTCCACAAAAGAACCAAAGGACTTTCACTCTCTAGATGTTGCTAGTTATTCCTTTGCCACCCATATTTTCTACATGTGTGCATCACCACCTTTGTGTTTGAACTTCTTGTCTAATGCCCTCCAAAATGCTGTATTTGAGGGAGAACATGCCCCAGACTTGGCTTCATTCAGGTGCTCATGAGTAAAAACAAAGATGAATAGGAAAAGAAATCCAGGACTGAGGTTTGTTAAGACAAGAGTAATGATGGCACAAGGGGGTAAGGGATTCATATAGAAAGAACAAGGTAGAGTTGAAATGGTTGACTATTGTTTTGAGGTTGGAGAGCGGGGAGAGTAGTAGAGGGAATGGAGATCTCTGTGATGACCAAAACAACCCAGGTATAAGAAGGGTGAAATATGGGGAGAGGTAGAATGATAAGTTATGACTAGATAGGGAAATGTTAAATTTTCTAATTAGAAAACTGGAAGTAATAAGTGTCTAGTGTGTGGCCATCCCTACATGTGGCTGAGACAGAGTGGAGGAGTAGGTTGTGGAGTTTAAGGAGGTTGAATTTATGGAAGGTCAGGGACATTGAGGGAGCAGCTATATGGATATTAAAGTCCCTTAGCACGGGGCAGAAGCTGGGGAAAACAGGAAGGTTGTGAACTAGGCTCTCCTTGAGAAAAGAGAGAGAACAGTCTGGGAGTCAATACACTACAGATACCATAATTTTCATTGGTTGGAAAATTTGTCTTGTGTACTTCAAAAGAGGGAAGATTACTAAGTGCAGGAGATGAGAGGAAGGTCTAGAAATAAGGATGGGAAGGGGAGAGTATTCCAATTGGTCTTCCAGGACTAGTACAATGGGAGGGGGGTGGGGAGAAGGTAAAGCAACGCTGAAGAAGAAAACTGGGGATACAGTGTCATCAGAAGGGAGCCATGTTATAGGTGATGGACAATAGATTGAAAGTATGAGAGAAAGAGGGCTAGAATGAAGGGGGATTTGTCATGGAACCAGAATTCCAAAGAGTACAGCAGAAGAGGTGGTCAGTATGGTCAGTATTGGATTGCCAGATGGGGGGAGGGGGAGGATTCAGGTTAAAGGACATAAGATGAGGATGAGAGAAGATGAGGATGGTAAAAGGAATAGTTTCCCCTCAAAATTATAGAGATATAGAGGGAAACAGGAGAATCCACAGGAGCATGATGGGGAGAGAAGGTGGCAGATCGGGAGAGAAGTGCATAGTCTTCTAAGGGTATTACAGAGAAAGCTGGTTTGGATCTAAATCTGTTCCTTCTCCTTGGAGGCTAATGGAGGTAGGCAAAGTATCTAAGACGTTTAGGAAGTAGTTCCCCACTCCCACCTTTAACTTTAGGAGGGTACTAGTCTATGACCAGACTTGGGTCTTTTCTTAGCCCAGAACCTGTCAGGTATGAATGACGCTGCCCTCTCTCTGCATTACCACTGATATTTTCTTGATAAATGACATATTTCAATTTGTTTTCAATATGCTAGTAACTTTTATAGTAACTACCAATGATATTTTCAGTTATTAGAACTTCTATGCTGTTGTTCAAATGACAATTTTTTTTATTTCCCACTAGGTGGCAATGCTACATAATCTAATTTAAAGCAATACTTTGATTTCAGTGAAGCTCAGTTTTGTACCCTCATGCCTCTGTCCTAACTTTCCTAACAACCACTCCTACTCATTGATCAGTTTCCATTGATATTTGTATATCAGTGATTTTCCTAACATAAGTAATATAGAAAAATTGACTATATATCCCATAGAATGACCATATTAAACTGAATAGAATCATTGGAATGGAAATGTGTCCATAGTGTGTGCGTGCATGTGTGTGCGTGCGTGTGTGTGTATCATATTAAAAACCAGGACAAACAAAAATCCTTAATGAAGGAGATTCCACAGCTTTTTTCAAAAGCCATTTCAATACTTAGCAGTCTCTAAAACCAAGGAGTTCAAACCTAATTTATATTCAATTTATAGATATTTCTCAATTCTAGATTCAGTAGAGATGAGGAACAATAAGTTCCTATATCCTTTAAATTAATATTAAACTGGAGTCATTTTAACTTTTTTCTCCAGTGATATATTCCAAATTTCTTTACTGTTTGTGTAGGTACTTTTCCAATTATGTATTCAGTTTTATATAAATTATAGATTTCAAGTTAATGCAATCCCCAAACAGGCACACTATTTTTTAATAAGAATTTGATCAACGCTTTCTTAGTTCATTGGGAATTTGATAATGGCTCCTTCATGTGTGATTTATTGGAACACACACCTTGCCAGAACTAGCTCAGTATTTGAGAGGCTCCAAAAGAAAGTGTGGGAGAGAAGTATTAGGCTGCATACCATACCGAAGGTCTACAGAGTCACTGTGCTAACTTCATTATTGCATGCCTGTGAAACCTGAGCTGTATCCTAGTACCATGCCAGAAAATCGAATCGATTCCATTTGAATTGTCTTACAAAGAGTCTAAAGATTACCGGCAAGATAAGGTACTGGACAGAAGTCCTCTCTCAAGCTGAAATGCCAAGCATTCAAACTCTACTGCAGAAAGTACAACTCTGATGGACTGGTCACGTAGCCCAAATGCCAAACACATGTTTGTCTAAAAGACTATTTTATGGAAAACTCTCACAAGCAAGCATTCCTTTGAAGATCAGAAGAAGTTGTACAAGGATACTTTCAAGGTCTCTCTGGAGAACTTTAGAATTGATTGTAAGACTTGGAAGATGACGGCACAGGACTACCCATAATGGTATGTATGCATCATAGAAGATCCATGCTGTGTGAGCAAAGCAGAATCAGTAGCACAAAGGAAACGTGAGATGCACACATCTGTAGACATCCCCATTCCTAGCGTTCAAACAATTTGTGCCTGACCTGTGGTAGAGCCTTCTGAGCTCCTGTTGGACTGATCAGCTGCTATCAAACACATTGTACCTTGACCCCAACACTGTGACGTCATTGGTCCTCTTTGAGTACGAAGGATGAGCAAAAACATTGGAAAGTACAGTGGATTTGGAGACTGGAAATACTAATTCAAATCCTGGTCTTGTTACTACATCTGCGACCTTAGGCAAATCAATTAATCTCTCTGGGTATCAGTTTTCTTGTATGTAAAAATGAAAGGGTTGGGCTCAGGTGACCAGTAAGGTCCCTAGGGGAGACAGCTAAATGTCTCATTTATCAGAATGCTGGACCTGGAGCCAGGAAGTTTTTGTTGCTCAGTCAGTCCAACTCTTTTTGACACTGGACCTCTGTCCATGGGATTTTGTTGGCAAAGATACTGGAGTGGTTTGCCATTTCCTTCCCCAGTGGCAAACAGAGGTTAAGTAATTTCCCTAAGGCTAAACAGAAGTTTCTGAGGCTAGATTTGAATTCAGGTGTTCCTGACTCCAGACCAGCACTCTATTCACTGAGTCAGGAGTCAGGAAGATCTAAGTTCAAATGCAGCCTCATAAACTTCTAAGCTGTGGCCTTGGGCAAACCACTTAACCTCTGTTTGCCTTGGAGATAGCAAGGTGGTCCAATGGATAGAGCAATGGGTCTGGAATCAGGAAAACCTGAGTTTGAATCTGACCTCAGACCTTTATTAGCTATGTGACCCTGGGTAAATCATTAAATCTCTGTTTGATTTAATCCTCTGGGGAAGGAAATGACAAACCACACCAATATCTTTGCCAAGAAAACCCCAAGGACAGTATTAGCATATTATGGTTGATGGGATTACTAAGAGGCAGACACAACTGAACAGCAAGAACCAAGGCCCCTTCTGACTCTGAATCCATAATCCTATAATCTTCTCACTATGTGATTACTAAAGTAATTTCCTGTTCTAAATTCTATGATTATAGAAAGTAAGAGTCGTCAGACCACAATACAAGAGAATTGTCTAAAATGCTGAGCCCCACATTTTAAGAGGGACATTGACAGATCAGAACGTGAGTGATCAAGGTGATGTTGGGTCTGGAATTCATGTCATTTGAAGAAACTGGGGATGTTTAGCCTGAAGACAGGAAAATTATAGGAAGATGTGATATCTAGCTCCAGAAATTTAAAGGATTATCAGTAAAAGAGCCAGATGACTTGGTCTATATTGCTTCAGAAGGTAGGAACATTATCACTAGGATGGATTATAAGAAAGTGAATTTTCTAATAGTTGTATAGCAATGGAAGTCACTTAATCATTAACCCATCACTGGAAACATTCAAGCAGTGACTGTGATATTATAGCAGGAATTACACAGTGAGAAAGTTAAACTTCTAAGTCTGTTTGACATATTCCCAATAAAGATGAATCTGGACTTTTGGCTTTTGGTTCTGTTTTTAACTGTAATGACTTGCTTTGGTTTGTTAGGTTTGCTTTGGTTTAGTTAAGTTTCCACATAAATGTGAACTCATCAGAGGTCTCCTATAAGAGGGGAGTCACATCTTTTCTTCCTTCATCATGGTGTTCAGTTCTGTAAAATTCAATTAAATAAAATGTAAAGTACTTTGAAAATCTTAAAGCATGATACAAATGTTGATTATTATTAGAAATAGTATTATTCACCAAGCATTAATAATTAATAGAGGAACCTAAAAGGGAATATTGTAGAAATAGTTATGTGTCCTCCTTACAAACTTCCATTTTGACTATCCATTCTTACTTATACTTATTAGTGAATTTTTCATAATCTTCTCTTGGTCCTGGTCTAATTCATTTCTTTAATACTGGATTAAGTCATAATAAAATAAATGGAACTGTTAATACTTGCCCATCGTTCCTACTTGCCCTACTGTAATAAGCTTCTGCTTGTATTTTTTGTGGTGTTTATTTAAATTTGAAAAGAAATAACTGAATCATGAGATCAAATTATGTCAAAGATTGTTTTGAAAATTGTTTTTCTAGAGGCAATATTTCCTTTATTCTTCCATCAGATGGCACTGCGACATTTGTTTGTTTTTTAGTTCCTTCAGATGCCATCTGCTACAGTTGCAATTCCAGAACCTAAAAGAGGTGCAAGGAATGCAGGAAGAGACATGATCTCTTCACCTCCCTTGCGCTGCTAGGCTATCTAGGCTACACCCCCAAATGTAAACATAGACGTGGAAGTAGAAAGAGAACTCAGACCAACATAGGGGAAGAAAGACAAGAAGAAGCAAAGTTGTAAGCTTGCTACTGCCATTTGGGTTACATTCACTGGCTGCTTCTGCAGATATGTAAAGAGAGATTTTGTGAATAAAATACAATGTGGTTGTTGTTTTTATCATGAATTTGGCTTGTTTAAAAGGAAAAAAACTCCACAGATCATTCAGTACAGTATTGTTGAGCCACATGGGGCCACATCACTATTCCAGTTAAACTACAGAAAAACAGTTAACTGCATAGGACAATAGTGCCTCTGCCCACACCTTCCAGCTCAATCACAATTGTAGATGTCTTTTTTTATGCTCACATTTCCTCACCACATCTCCCCCGGCCCCCACAGTTGACCCATTGTTTAGCACCACTTTCTCCCCTTAGTATTGCCCCTTTTCCTGTTTCAGGTACCAGGGCCCTTTAGCTCCCTATCACCCTCTCGGCCCCCACTACCCCCACTCACTCCTCAACCCATCAATAACACAACAGTAGGATCAACATCTTGGCCATTCCTACTTGTTGACTTCTTAGCAGAAATTTGTTTGAGTGGCAGTCAGTGCTCCTTAGCTCAACCAGGCATTTCCTCTTTATTCTGAATCATGAAAACAACAAAGGCTCTTACCTGGGTCAGAGAGATTTCTTAAGTAAGAAAAAAAAAGTGAAGGGGATGACCCTAGCATTATATTCCATTAAAAACTCGCCCTTAGGGCTAGGGTCCTGAAAATAAGACCGACAGACCCCTCTAACCCTCATCCCCCAGAAACATCCTCAACTAAGGTAGCTGAGCCAAAGAGCCAGCGCTTCCTTCCTGACCCTTTCTTTCCTTAGGTTTCCTGAAAGAATTAAAGTGCAGTTTACATCCAAGGGCAGCCATGTATGGTCAATATAGCTGGATATCCTGGTCCACACCACCACCCCCTTAAAATGTCATTTTAATTAGCATTTTAGGTAGGGAGTGGACAGAGGAAGGAAACGGGGATGCATATTAGACAATATTACAATTATGGTAACTTTGATCAAAACATAGATGGGAAAATTGAATGAAACATGCAATTTGATGATTTTCTGGGGATTTCTTTATCTATGCTATCATCATGTTCAAACTTTTGACAAATAGTTGTAATTCACTGTGTATAGGTGTTACTTACAAGACCATAGAGCTGAAAGGTGCCTGCATTCCTACCCCTCATTTTATAGATAAGGCAACTGAGACCCAAGTTTGTTAAGCAACTTGCCCAACGTCACATAGATAGTAAGAGATAGAGGTGAGATCTGAACCTTAGTCCCCTGACTCAAAAACTAGTTCTCTAGAGGACAGATGCCTTCTGTATGTACTGTTGATTTTTAGTCCCAACCCATCAAAGACTGGCTCTTTCTACCTTGGTGGAAAAGGTAAGAGCTAACATTTGAGAGTCAAAAGAAAAATAAAATTCTGTTTACCAGATTGCTTAAATGCCTGAGGCTATTAGTGGAATAACAGCTGTACTAAGAATTAGACTTCCTGAGAAATGAAACAGATCTCAAAATTGGGAAAGGAAAGAGGAAGTGAAAAAGAATATGAAAGAATAGTTAGTGGTGCTTAACACAGTGCCTGGCACATAGTAAGTCAGCACTGAATAAATGTTTATTGACTGACTGAAATCAGAAAAGGAGCAAGAAAGCTGACTATGGTATGTAGCAAATGTAAAAAAATAAAATAAGATTAACAATTTAACCTTTTTAATAAACTCAGTAAAAGAGAGAGAAAATATAATAGAATTTAAGATGAGTATAGGACACTAAGAATATCATCTTTGAAAAGAGAACTAAAATAAGGAAATAGTTTATGTGTGGATTCTCTCTCCCACATACATTTGCTGTTTTGACAGCAATGAAAAAATTTTATTAGGAGGTAGGAAATACATACTTTCCTTGACCATGATAGGCATTTGTTTTGTAGATGATTATCTGTTAGCTTCTATACTTACAAAACAGATAATCTCTCAGGTTTGCTCTAGTTCTATAATTGTATAACCTAGAATTTTTAGATGTTTTGGAGGTATAATTGACAAGCCTTAGTAAATGATTGGAGGTAAGGGAATAAGTAGAAGGAACAGTCAAGTAGGACTACATGGGTGTAAATCTGACTTGGAGGATGGTGATGCTCTATTTCTCAAAAGAAATAGGGAATTTTGAGGAGGGGGAGTTTCATGGAGTTAAATGATTAGTTGCGATTTGTATGTGTTGAGTTTGAAATGGCTCTGGGACATTTAGCTGGGGATGTACAACAAACAGACAGCCATTGAAATAGGATTGGAGTTCAAGAGAAAAGAGATAAGGGCTAGGAATAGAGATTTGTGAGTTGTCTTCATAGAGATGAGAGTAGGAATGGGAGTAGGTGAGATTACCAGAAGAGGTAATATAAAAGGAAAGATTTGAGCTCAAGTCCTTTGACTCCAAAGCCCAGGATGGAGCCTTGAGGATGACCCCTATTTAGCTGATATGATTTAAATGATTATTCAGCAAAAAGAAAAAAAGCTTTGATCAGGAGTAGTCAGGTAAATAAGAAGATAACCCAGAGGAGCAGTATTGCTACTGGGAGGAAAATATTAAGGTGGGGAAGAGTGGTCTTTAGTGTCTGAAAATTACACAAAGGTCAAGAAGAATGAGAACTGAGAAAAAGCTGTGGAATTTAGTGAATAAGAGAAAGAGCAATATCAGTAAAGTGATTAGATCAGAAACCATTTTTCATAAGGTCAAAAAGTGAGTGGGGGGTAAGGAAGCAGGCGGTGCTGATTACTAACTATCTTTAGGAGTTTGACTATAAAAGGAAGGAGAACTAGCTTGAGGGGAATTGAAATTTTAGAGAATTATGTAGAGAAGTTTTGAGCCAGTAAGTAGAGGAGAAAAGAATACTCTTTTGAATGGACGTGTTTTTCTAGAAGGAGGCAAAGTCCTCTGCTGAACTAGAGGGTAGCACAGCGCTTGGGGAAAAGGTTTGGAAGAGCCCCTGGGGTAGAAAGAAAGTCAAACAAGGAAGAATTAAAGCGTTCATTGCTTATGATCGCAGAGGAGTATGAAGCATGTTTACCACCTCCCTGACAGAGAGTGAAGAAGGAAACATTTTAGGAGATGTGGACAATGCAGGAATTTGTTTTGTTTGATTATGTTGCAAGAATTTTGCTTTTCTTTTTCTTTAGTGGGGGAAGGGCAAATAGTATGTGGGAGGAAAAGAAAATAGATTTTTGTTAATTAAAAAAATGTAATTTTAACAAAGAACAAAGGACTTACTTGGTAGTAGTAAGGGCCCATCTATGATTAGACAACATAAATGTGTAATAAATCCAGTTGGTGCAGTTGCTTGATTTCAAATACACTCAGCAGTGCAGGTATATGAGTAGCAAAGGTAGAGGGTGGGGACATCTGTGGCTGAAGTTTGGCCAGGTCTAATTACAGATAAGACAAGGAAGCCATAGATTTAAGGGTAGATGACAGTATAAATAATGGTGAATTGGTTCATTTCTAAGGTTAAGACTGTGGAGGGAGGCCAGAGCAGGGGTGATAAAGTGGAAGAACAGGAAGAAGTTGAGGAACTGGAGGTTGTGAAGAGAATGAAGAAATAGAGTTGGGACAAAGGAGCCAAGAGATTAAAAGAAGAAAGGGGAATTTCCAAGTGTAAGACACTGGCACAGTTGTGGGTGATGATGAAATCTAAGTATGGCCACCGCTGTGAGTGGCTGAGATTGAGGTAAATTGTGGGTCATGGGATTTGTGGAGGTAGAATTTGGAGACCAGAATATTTGAAAGTACATCAGTGTGTATACTGAAATACCCCAGACTAAGAGTAGGAGTTGGGGTGGATAGGAAGATTCTAGGCCAGGTACTAAAGTCCTTGAGAAAGGAAGGAGAGTGAAGAGATCAAAAAGATAACAGAACTGGACCAAGTAACATAGAATGCAATGAAGCTCAAAGGAGGAGAGGTTTATGAACAATGACAGGAGAGTGAGCATTTGAGAGTGGTGGTGGGTAGTCCTCACAGAGTCTCAAAGTTCAAAGGGACCACTGAAACTATGAAACCCAACACATAAATGAATGAGATCTCTCTTCAACACACCTGACAAGTAGACCTCTGGAATTTTCTTGAAAACCTCCAATGAAGAGAAAGTACTTTCCTGAAGAAATTCATTCTGATTTTATACAAGTCTAATTGTTAGGAAGTTCTTCCTTATATCAAACTTAAATCTGCCTCTATTCAACTATTGTCCTGATCTTTATCTGGCCACTGAACCCAAATGGCTCCAGAGAAGAAAGTGGGGCTGGTGACTTTGCACAGTTAAATCCAATTCACTTGCATGTCATGGCTTCATCTCTCTGATATCATGGTCCTCTGCTAGCTACTCTCTCTCAGCTGTGTTTCTCTCCATTTTTTCCAGTTCTATGCCTGTTCTCAGTCTCAGGTGCTCACTCAATCTACCATGTCAAAAGTGGTATCAATGGAGAAGTTAGGGAGACATCTTCAACAAAGGCCTTATCTTGAGCAGGATCCTCCAGATCATAATTTGCAATTGTATGATAAGGTATGGTGTGGTGTGGTGTGGTGTGGTATAGTATGGTATGGTATGATATGGGTTGCATTGTATAAGTCAGGCAAAGAAGTAAATACTAGAAAAAGGGTTGAATCAGATATATTCTACAGGCCAGATATTCAAGTAATAAAGTTTAAGAAAGGCAGAGATGAATAAATACCTTTGATCTGGGCAGGAAAGAAAGTGGGATCAAATAAGTTGGCTAAGGCAGAGAAAAATAGACAGACACTATCATCAGTCAGTCACTCAATAAATATTTAATTAAGTGCCTGTTATGTGCCAGGCACTATGCCAAGTGTTAGGAATACAAATACAAAAAAGAAAAAGAATAAGAGGTCTCTGCCCTCAATTAGCTTACAATCTAGTTGGGGAAGACAACACACTGAAAAGGAGGGAAGGAGAAGGCCAAAGGAATACAGATAGATAAGGTAATGAAGAAATGGTTGGATGGTCTCCTAAAGAAGGTTTGGGGGAGGAGTTCTTTACTCTTCCTTCCAATCTGAGGGACAAAGGATACTGATGATGTTTGAGTACTAATACTGATGTAACTTGCAGGATGATTCAGGATGATGAAGGTCCTGTGTACATGTTACAGAACTCCAAAAGAGAGCAGCGTGGTGGAAAGTGAAAAGCTAGGCAGGCAGATTACACAATCCAGGAAGTCAGAGAAAGTTAACAAGCTGGTGATAACAGCTCTGAGCTTTGATCCTAGGGCAGAAAGTATTTGCACTATCTCCTTTTGTATACTGTCTCCTAGGTGTAAGTAGCCCTGAACCCAAGATATTGATTAAAATAATCAGAAAAAGATTATGGTTTTGCTGATAAATACTGATTGATATAGGAGCAAAGGTGTTAGGATCCCTGGGGAGATATGACCTCAACTCTCTGACTATTCATTGCAGTGTTCCCTAAAAACCTGTATGTTCTATCAACTATTTCCATATTCAAAATAAAAATAATAATACATCTTAGAATGTACTTTATAACTTACAATGTTACTTTCTCTAAACAAATTTGTGGGGTATGTGTCCAAGTTTACACAGCTAAATAAGTTACCCCTTCCAAATATAGAATCCTTTTCTCTACATTATTTAATAGCCACAACTCAAAAAATGTCTGGTTTTCAGAATTTGGACTTTCTTTTGACAAACTATCTCTGCTCCTTCCTGCCTTAGAATCTTTAATATATGTTATCTTATTATCTGGGAACTTTGAGCTTCTTTAGTATCTCCAAGTACCTCAGAGATAGGAAGCCAAGTCAAGCCAAGTTGCTGAACATTCTGTACTTCCATCCTGGCAAAATCCTAACCCACTTCTCCATCAATAAACTGACTTGATGCATGGAGTTCTGTGGGCTAAAAGATTCTTGCCCACAAAATTAGAAGTGGCTAAATTTGATGTAACAGTGAGGCAGGTCAAAGTGTGACCTCTTCTGATAGCACCTACTGCTCCTTCTTGCCAGATTGAACCTGATTGAAAAAAAATTTTTTTTTATACAGCAGATATTTCCCAACAAATGCTCAAACTAAATTCATCAGAAAAAGTTAGAAGATCTATTATTAATGTAAAGAAGGGATAAGTCCTTAAATTTTGACAGCAATATTTGCTATCATATTTGACCAGAATTTTGTTTTACCACCATATTAACTTTATTTACATTGTCACATTGTTTTTCTTTCTTCATTCTGTACCACTTCATATATCTTTTCACATTGCTCTGAATTCTTCATATTGTCATTCTGTACGGAGTAATATTCTACTCCATTCATATACCATATATAGTGAGATTGGAAACTCAACTGTTCCAGAGTTCCATCACTCCTGTGAGTTCTAGGCATAATCCTGAGGTATTAGAGATGGTTCTTCTCTTGCTATCAATTTGAGGATCCATTCCTGTGTTTTCTCTATTATTAACTGAGAGTAGAGTTAGTATTTCCCTTATATCATTGATACCCTTCAAGGACTAGTGTTGCAGTACCATTTAACAGGTTAATATCATTTAGTTTCATGTAGCATCAATCAATTTACAAATGAATATTTCTTAAGGACTTACAGCAAGAAGAAAAATTACAACGATTTGCTCTCAATATTTATGAGACCTCCTCTCTCTTTTGGTACCTAGGGAGAGTGAGCTCAAATTTTAAAAACTTTAAAAAAACTTTAAAAAGTTTCTGCAAAGCCCCCACCAAGTTCAGTTTCAAATCTGGCATAGTCAAAGCTCATAAAGTCAAAGCCCAGAATTTCTTCACTTAAAAGCAGGAAGGAGCAGGCTGCTGTGGCCACGGCTCCTATCCCTCAACCACTGCAGTCCTGTGTGCTAACAGATTAACTTTGGCTCCAGGTGGGAGAGGGCTCAGGCCCTTACTTGATCCCACATACATACCCAGAGCTTTCAGCAATCCTTGTTTCCTTATTAAGCACAGTCAGACAGGAAAGAGAAAATTCCTTGGCTTGTTAGTTAGTGTTTTTGAAGTCATTCTCAGTTCTGACTTACCAGACAAATAAAAGGTTCCTCTTCTTCATGTAGTAAGTAGACTTGAAGTAACACCTATGGATGTTCATGTGCACGTTGGAGTCATGTCATACAGAGTATTCTATTAATGCTTATAAAGTGCTCACTGGACAATCCAATTCTCCATTACACATAACTTCTTGGGCCATTCCCATTCATTATGAATATAATTTGATTATAGATTTTTGTTCTTTCTGTCAACATTTTTGTGCATATGGGTTATGATTTACTGTCAATCTATACCTTGGAACATGGCCCTAAATAATAGTATCTCTGGGTATGAGCAATTAAGTTACTTTTCATAAGTGTGTCCTTGAAAATTGTTAGGGAAATTCAACACATGTTCTATAAGAGGGTCCCTCCATGGGGTATTATCCCCACTCCACATGAATATTGTGAAGTTTTTTTCCAGAATGGTTGAACCGTTTCACAGCTACATAAACAATGAATTAGCATTCCTGTCCTTCTATAACTCTTCCAACAGTGAGTTTTCTCATTGTTTATAGTATCTTTGCTAGCTTCTAGGTTTTAGGTGATAACTTAGGCTTGTTTAATTTTAATTTCTCTGATAATTAACGATTTTGACTTTTTCAGATGGTTATTAATAGTCTACATGTCTTCTTTTTCAAAAATTATTATGTCCTTTGACCATTTGTATATGGGGAAAATGGGTCTCAAGTTTTTATTTTTCTGTTAATTCCATGTATATGGTATTTTGCATGTCAGACTTCAGATATTTACTGTCAACATTTTTCCCAAACTGCACATTTTCCTCTCCTCTTAGATACATTGTTTTTATATAGGCAAAAGTCTTTTCATTTCTTGTAATTGAGATTGCTTGGTGCTTTTTTGACATAATATTAATAATAACATTTATATGGTACTTTAAGGTTTACTAAACACTTTACAAATATTATCTCATTTATGTTCAAACAACCTCAAGATGTAGGTGTTATTATTATTTTCATTTTACAGATAAGAGAGTGACGCAGATATTGAGTGACTTGGCCAGGGTTACATATCTAGAAAGTTTCCAAGGCCAATTTTAAACTCAGGTCTTCTTGACTTCAAGTCCAATGCTCTATTTACTGCATCTATATCACTTGTCTATACATTTTTTTCTATCTAGAATTATGAAAGCTATTCTCTAATTTTTATAGTATATATAGTATAGTACTTAAAATCATTTATCTATTTGGAATATATTGTAATATAAGGTGTAAAGTATTGATCTAAACCTCTTTTTTTTTTTGTCCAAACTGTTTTTCAGTTTTTCCAGCAATTCTTGCCAAATAAGTCCCTTCTGCAGTACTTTGTGTTTTGAATTTGTAGAATATTAGAATGCTATATACATTTGTTACTTGGACTTGTTTATCCAACATGTTCCACTGATCTACTTTCCTATTTTTTTAATCTAACACTCACTAATTATGGCTTTGTAGTATAGTTTGAGATCTGTTAGCACTAAGGCCTGCTCCTTCCTATTTTTTTCTTATATTCCTTGATATTCTTGACCTATTATTTTCTCTAAATGAATTTTGAATACTTTTAGTATAGCATTAATATAAAAATGAATTTGAGTAGCGCTGTGGTGTTTTGTTTTGTTTGTCATATCCCTTTCATTTTCTATTTTTCTTTCTTTCATGGGTTTCCCTGGCCAAGGAACTGATGACTAAGTGGGCAGCTTTTTGGTAATCTCTACACACTAAACTAGCATGGTGTTTGGAATAAAGACACAATCTATACTCCCCTGGAATTACAATGACAATAATTTTAACACCAGCTTCAATAGCCTCAAAGACTGCAAATATTGTTATTGTATTTTTAAAAGGCAATGTACTCTTGGACAGTTTTAAGCTTAGTTGTCATTTTATGAGGAATCTGTAAAGAAATTGAGCATTGAACTCTGATTCTGGAGAATCTGATAAATGTAATGCCTAAAGAAAGACTGAAAGAGTTCAGAGAAATGAGTAGGAGAACTTAGCTCCTCAGAGAACTGATTTAACCCCTAATTTGTAAAGAAATATGAAGAGAATTATTTTTAAATCTATTTATAGTCCATATTTATTGATATTCTCATAGTCATCTTTTTAAAATATAACAATGTCTGGGTTTTTTTTTCTTCAAGCATTGCATGTTCTCCTTAGGCCTGATCTATCCATGCTTTTAAAGTCATTTTTCATCACATTTCTCCTCTGTATTTACTTAGTGTAGCCTAGTTGCACTACAAAGGCCTTGTATTTTCTTGAAGAGAACTCTTAAGAGATTTTAATTAGCATTCTGAGAGAGCCTAGTGGTAGGACCGTGTTTCCAGAATTGAAAAAAAGTCAGCTGTTCTAGTAATGCTTAAAAGTCATTTTAGGTATGATCTTTCTCACAGCTGACATATTGAAAATAATTATTTGTCTTTGTTTTAGTGCTTGTTACACTGTTGATAAATTATATAACCAATAATATTTTTAATTAAGCTTGAGAAATTAGGTTTGATAGGGTAAGAACTTATGGAAAAGGAGGTTTCTCTAATATAGTTAATAAATAACATATAATAACCTGAGATGAAGACTCAGAGTTAATTGATTATTGAGATAGATGTTGCAATTTCAGTAATTACTAGTAAAATATACTCCTTTGATTTCCCTGGAACCCATGATGAAACTAAATAAGAAAAATAAAACAATGGAAGGTGGAGAGAGTGATAATTAATCCCAACAAGGCTATGTGTGAAATAACTGACTTTAAATCCCTGTTAAGTAGAATAATATTAATTATAATAATGTCACAAATTGTTTGAAAAGGAAATGGACATACTTAGATCAGAATTTTCAAAAAGTCTTTATGAGTTTGATCACATGAACAGCTATACAATACCAATTTTAATAGAAACTTTAGACCTAGAAGAGGAATAATAATAGTCTTAGAATGTATTCTAGAGGAAAACTATACAATATTAATGAAACAGTATCTATCACCCTAAAGCAACTTTAGAAGGATGAACATTTCTTTACCAAAAAGGAAGAAGAGGGTTAATAAATATTCTCAGCAGATATGATAAGTCAAAAATCTCCAGAAATACTTTTCACTTCACTGAACCCAAGTAAAGGTCAATAAATGGTTTAACCTTCAGATTTGTCAAATATAACTTAGAGTAATTTTTCCTGGATGGCACTTGTGAAATAGGTAAGATCCAAGAGTGGAATCAAAAAGCGCTCCAGGGTCAACATCCATCTGTGATAACTCAGCCAGAAATACTTCAACAAAAAAAACATCAAACAAATGATGACTAGGATATATTTCTAGTAGGAAAGAAAGAAGATCAGAGGTCTTCTCCTAAACTCTATTTGCCTGAAGGTGCTTCCTTAAGATCCTGATCTAATAGTACAGAATGGAATGGTTTGGGGGTTGGGTTTTTAAAAAAATATTTTTTTATAATCTCAACTAGTATGCTTTAATACTTCATTATCATGCTCATTTAAGATTGTGTTTTATTATTAATGAATGCCTGTTATATATTTTTTACTGGAATTTGCCATGCTAAGCCAAACTTAAGCTTAACCCACTATAGCTTTAAAAGCTTAACAGACTATATTTTATTCTAGAAGCAACAGAGAGCCACTGAACTTTAGCTGAGGACAGGAGTCACATGGACAAGGTAAAAATCCCTTCAAAGCAGTGTGGAGGATGAACTGAGGTAGAGAGAACAAAAAGAGCAGTTATAACAAGAAGGCTGTCTTGGCAAAAAGTGATGAGGTTCTGAACTAAAGGAGTAGCTGTGTGACCAGAGTGAGAGGGTCAGATGTGAGAGGTGTTGTAGAAGTAAGAATGTCAAGTTTTGGCAACTGATTTGTATATACAGATTGCGGGAGGTCTATGAATCAATGATAAAGCCTTGGTTAAGAACTGGAGAGAATAAACAGATAGTGATACCACTGGGAAATTTGGAAGAGGAATAGATCTGAGTGAAAATGAGTTCATTTGGGAGTAGGTTGAGTTTGAGATGTCAAATAGGTAGTTGGTGATATGGAACAGAAACTCAAGGGAGACAGCCAGACTAGATATATGTATTGATAATGCATTTTTGCTTATTGTTAAATTTTGCTTCTTAATGGGAAAATCTTTCCCATCCATGAATAGGTCCATGTGACCTGCTTAAGTCATATGGAAACCTGAGTCACATGAATCAAGTCACATGAAACAGGAAAGGGTGAAGCAGGAAGGAGTGGAACAGGAAGAGGTGGAACTAGAACAGAGCTGAGAGGAAGTTAGTCAGAGAGCAATCAGAGCTGGGAAAGGCAGCAACTAGTGTGAGTGGGAGAGCTTGTCTGTGATTTTGTTTAAGGGAACTGGTTTGTGGGAAGCCCAGCAGGGGAAGACTTGGGAATGGTAGTGCCCCTTGCATTGTTATTGTGTATAGATTTCTTTGTTGCTATGATGGATTTGGCTTTCTGGTGTCTGAATAAATGTTTTGGCTCTGTGTTCCATGTGCAGAGTCTGTTGTATTTTGTGATTCAGAATTGTGCCGGGATATTCATGGCTTTCATAGGCACCATGAATATCACATAGGCACTGAATAAATAAATGAGATTTATCAGATGGAAATAATAATTAATCCCATGGGAGCTAATGAAGTCACCAACAGAGAATGCTGAGAAAGAAGAGCAGAGGATCCTTGAAGAAATTTTCAGTTAGGGGACATGATGTGGATGATGAACCAGCAAAGGAGACCAAGAAAGGACAAGAACCAGGAGTGAGTTGTGTCCCAAAGGAGGACAGTAATCAGAAAGAGGGGATAGCCAACAGGTTCAAAGGCAGTAGACAGGTTGAAATGGATGAATGTTGCAAAAGACTTTTAGATTTGGCAATTAAGAGATCATTGGTAACTTTGAAGAGAACTGTTTTAACTGAGCGATAATGTTGGAAGATATTGCAAAAAGTTGAGGAATAAGAAGTGTGGAGGCACTTCTAGTTTTCCTAGGAATAATTTTTTATAGGACTTTTGCTGAGAAAGGGAAAAGAAATAAAGTATGGTAGTTTGAGGGGATGATGGAGTCTAGTGAAGGTTTTTGGTTTTTTTAAGAATAGGAAGACTTGGACATATTTGAAGACAGCTAAGGAACCATTAGAAAAGGAGTGGTTGACAATTAGAGAGGAAATGAGGCATAATTGATATTAGAATGCATGCTCCTTGTGAATAGGGATGATTTCATTGTAGGCTCTTGTATCCCCAGCCTCTAGACCAATGTTTGGCACATAGCAATCATTTAACAGCAGATAGGGCATGAGGCCTGAAGTCAAGAAGTCCTGGGATCAAATCCAGCCTCCAACACTCTAAATTGTGTAACCCTGGGCAAGCTGCTCAGTTTCCTCAACTGTAAAACAGATAAAATAACAGCACCTATCTCCTAGGGTTGACATGATGATCAAATGAGGTATTTGTAATATCCTTAGTAAAGTGCCTGGAACATATCAGTAGGTGCTAAATAAATACTTGTCTCGTTAGTTGATATTGCAGTCTGCTAGAGAAGAAGAGAAATCAATGGCAAACAAAGGTCTCTGCTAAGGACTCTAACTCAAATCTTACAATTCCAAGTTCATTGCACTGTTATCACACTGCTTCATGTCACGCTTTCTTCTTTCCTAATGATTATGACTACAGTCCTAGCGCAACGTCTCACAGGTAGTCCATAAATTAGTTTATTGGTTGATAGAACAAGAGTCTCATTCTCTGCTTTAAACTCTGTTCCGTTAGCAGAGTGGAGAAAGACCAAGGAGAGCTAAGAAAAATCTGAAAACTTCATAGTAGAGCTGGGTCTTGATGAATACATAATACTTGTGTAGGTAGCAAAAAGTAGACCTCATTACTGAGGCACATTTATCCTGTACCTTGCTCATCTACCTTATCACTTACCCAAACCTGCAAGCCTGACCATACGTGTCTGAAATACCCAGCTAAATTTTATTTTACTCAAACAGCTCATCAAATTTCACCTTTCTGGGAAATCCAGTCTTTCCTCAACATCTCATTCTCTGGAAGACCGCACATAAGCAGAGAACATACTGACAACCTAATGATTCACTCTAAGAAAATACATTGGATAAATACATTTTCTAATGACTATCACCCTGATTACCTAGCCTTAGCGTTAACCTATGGGAGCAAACCCAGAATACCAGTTCCCTTCTTTCTTCCTTCAATCCTTTTTCTTCCCTCTTTCCTTTCTCTCTTGCCTAAATCCCAACCGTCCTATACTTATTCCCTCTTTTCTCAGAAACTTCTTCCTTTTCATGGGCTGCTTTTCCACAGTTTTCAATCATGTGCTGTTTTCCCGTATCTTGGTGAAAATTTCACTTGATCTCAACTTATTTCCTAATATTTAATACACATCTCCCACTCTAATAAGGTCAGTCCATGACTACCATGTTCATTTACATTACTATTCTATATCCCCAACAGAGACTATGCTAGGATGTACTCAGTAAATAACTTGTGTGGGGTTTTTTGTTTGTTTGTTTCACTGTTTTCAAGAAGTAGAAATAAATAACAGCCTATCTCTTGCCTGTATTCTGAAGAGATACAGGAGTATGAGTGTAGGGGTAGGAATTACAGGACAAAAATGACCAGCTCTGCCCCACCTTTTACCCTTCTTTATTAAAGGCCTCTTAGATTATTACAGCTTCAGGAGAATTGAATGAGTTCTATGACAAATTGACAGAGGCATGATGGGAGTGGAAAGAAATGTACTTACCTCTACCTAAATATTAGGGGATCCTGAATGACTTTCTATTTTAAGACAACATTAGAAGAAAAAAAAAGCCCTTGACCTAAGGAGCCAATTTGTTGTGCAAGCTAGATGTGGCTTTGGGCCTGATTAACAAAAGAGGGAAAAATATGCTGATTAGTTCTAGGCTTTATAATGCATTCTTGGAGAAAGAAGAAGTGCTAAACTCAGAAGAAGATAGCTCTCGCTTGGCAGAGAAATAGCCCACTTGGTTGTTGTGCTTCTGGCTCAAAGAGGACCAAAATGACATCACTAGGTCGAGGTCAATGTATAGTGTGTCTGATCACACCAATATGAGCTTGGAAGGTTCTGTGGTACAGGTAGGACACAAGTAGTCCGTATGAACATTTGGAATAGAATCTCTAAATGTTCACATCTCACATTTCTTTTGAGCTAGTGAAATTTTGCTCTGCTTATAGAGTACAGTGCTTTCTTTTATGTGGGTGTTTCTGTGTCTGTGCCACTCATGTCTTATAATTGATTCCAAAGTTCTTCAGAGAGACCTTGAGAGGGTCTTTGTTATAGTTTCTTCTGATCTCCATGTGAGCACTTTTTTTGTGTGAGTTCTCCATAAAATAATCTTTTAGGCAAATGTATGTTTGGCATTGAAACAACATGGCCAGCCCGTTGGAGTTGGGCTCCCAAGTGCTTGGTAGTTCATTTCAAGAAAGGCCCTCAGTGTTCAGTACCTTATCTTGCCAGGTGACCTTCAGAATCTTTCTAAGACAATTGAAATTGAAGTGATTCATTTTCCAGGCATGGCACTGGTTTACTATCCAGGTTTCACAAGCATACAACAATGAAGTCAGCACAGCACCTTTGTAGACCTCTGTAGAATGTAGCTTGGTATGCAGCCTACTGACTATTTTAATTTGCCTTGAATTCTTTGCATGTAAGAGCAGAAAATAATCAATGAACAATATCTATAAAGTTCAGTATATGATTTCCAAAAATGAGAGTATCCTTTTATTACTGATGATACAAGTCATATTTTTCCATTTCATCATTGTTGCCAGAAAGTTCTATAGTTCTTTAGCCTTTTTGCATATTTTGAATTGAACAATCAGGAGTAGTATATAGAATTGTAGTGAAAGCTGAAAGTAGTAACTACACCAAAGATCTTTGAAGAATAAGAGAAACTATTTACAGAGAAAAGTAGGAGGCTAGATGATGCAATAGATAGAACTAGGGAGCTGGAGTAGGGAAGACCTGAGTTCAAATTTAGCCTTGGACACTTACTGTGTGACCCTAGCCATGTCACTTAATCTTTCTGTGCCTTACTTTACTCATCTGTAAAATAGGGATAAAAATAACACCTACCTCTCAGTGTAGTTGAGAGAATACAATGAGATGATAATTGTAAAGCATTCTGCAAAACTTAGTGTTACACAAGTGCTATTATTACTTTTCATAAATTTTTATTGATACCTTGTTTCTTACATCATCATACTTATTCTAAGTATCCCTCCATTATGCCCTTCCAGAACAACATCCCATATCCCTTTTTAAAAGGGAAAAAAAAATCAGAACTGATCAATACATTGAGAAAGTCTGAAAACACTGGATTATTTTCATTGTTTCTCATTCTCCATTTTCTAATCTGTTTGATTAATCTATTTTTCAACCAATACTAAATGATTTTGATGGGTGCTGTTTTATAATATAATTTGAAATTTGGAAGTATTATTCCCCCTTCATCATTACTTCTTTTCATCATTTTCTTTGCTATTCTAGGTCTTTCTTTCATTTTTCCAAATGAATTTTATTATTATTTTGTCAAGTTCTATAAAGTGTCCCCTTGATAATTTTATTGATATAGCATTAAAAGAATAAATCAACTTTGGTAGTATTATCATTGCTATTATACTGGCATGGCCTAGCCATGAACACTGAATATTCCTTTAGCTATCTAAGTTTCTTTTAGTTCCTTAAGAAGCACTTTGTAATTGATTCTATAAATTTTTTTTTTTTTGACAAGTCAGTCTCCAAATATTTTATGCATTTTGCAGTTATTTGGAATGGGATTTCCTTTCCTGTTATTGCTTCCTGAATCATGTTATTATTTTATAGAAATGCATTTGATTTTTAAAGTTCATTTTGCAGCCTGTAACTTTGCCGAAGCTTCTAATTGTCTCAATTAGTATCTTTGTGATTTCCTAGAATTTTCCAATACATCATTATGTCGTTAGCAAATAGGGATAGTTTTATCTTCTCTTTTCCTATCTTTATGCTTTTAAATTCTTTTTCTTGTCTTTTGCCATTGCAAGTATCTCCAGAACTACATCAAATAATAGTGAGGAAAGTAGGTATCCTGGCTCCACTACCATTTCTTGCTATTGCTGTTCAGTGGTTTTTCAGTCATGTCCAATTCTTCATGATCCATTTATGTTTTTCTTGGCAAAAGTACTGAAGTGATTTGCTGTTTCCACCTCCAGCTCATTTTACAGATGAGGAATTGAGGCAATCACGGGTAAATGACTTGCTAAGGTTTAGACATCTAGTAATTGTCTGAGTCCAGATTTGAGCTCACAAAAATGAATGAGGATTCCCGACTCTAGGCCTGGCACTCTATCCAATGCACCACCTAACTCCTTTATTTAATGGGAAAAGTTCTAGTATATATATCTCCATTGGTTATGCTTGCTTTTGGTTTTAGATAGGTCATTTTTTGTGATATTAAAAAAAGGTCCTTCTTTTGTAATGTTTTTAATATAAATGAGTACCATACTTTGTCAAACGCCTTTTTTGTAACCATTAAGATGATCGTGTGATTTTGGATGGTTTGATGTTTAATATAATTATGTTGATTGTTTTCCTAATGTAGAACTATCCTTATATCCCTGGTGTAACTCTGTTTGGTTATAATGAATGATTTCTATGATAAATCATTGTTTTCTGTTTGATAGGATTTTGTTTAAATTTTTTTGAGTCAATATATATTAATAATATTGCCCTATGGTTTTCCTTCTGAGTTTTATCTTTCCTTAGACTAGGTATCAGTACCATATTTGTCTCATAAAAGGATTCTGGTAGGGTACATTTTCTGCTCATTTTTGAGAAAAATTTGATAAGTGTAAGTATTAATTGCTCTAAAAAGTTTTCTAGAATTCTCCTATGAATCCATCAGGACTGTGAGTTTTTTCTTTGGTAGTTTTTTCTTTTTTTAACAGCTAAATCTATTTCCTTTCCTGGGAAAGGGTTAAGATCCCTATGTATCTTCTAATAGTTTAGGAATTTTATGTTTTTGAAGGTATTCCTCTGTTTCTTTTGTGTTCTCAGTTTTGTTAACACATAACTCTGCATAATATATTCAGAATATTGTGCTCATTTGCTATTTTATTCGATTTTCTGCCCTTTGCTTTTCATTTTATCAGTCTATTCAAAGAACCATCTCTTAATTTCATTCATTGTTTCTATGGGTTTTTTTGTTTTTACTCTATTTCTCTAATTTTTGATATCTCCTATCTTGCGCTTATTTTAGATTTTATTATTTGTTGAATTTCTAATTTTTAAAATGATGCATATTTAGTTCACTAATCCTCTCTTTTTCTCTTTTGCTAATGTATGCTTGTATAGATATGAATTTTCCCCTGAGGACTACTTTAGCTGCAACCTAGAAATTTTGCTATGTTATTCCATCATTATCATTTTCTTTTATATAATTATTGCCTTCATAATTTGTTCTGTGACCCAATCATTATTAAGTTAAATCTCCATTTGGGTCCCATGTGTCTTCTGTCACCCCTAAACCAATTACTGTGTTTACTGCATTATCATTTGTAAAGGTCATATTAACCATTTCTGCCTTTTTACATTTGTAATATCTCTGTGCCCTTGTACATGGTCAATTTTTATTAACATTCCATGTGGTACTGAGAAATATATATATTCTTTTGCAGTTCCATTTAGAAGATGCCTTATGCCTTTTAACTCTAGACTCAGCAATTTGTTAAGTTTCATATTTCCCCTTTTGCTTATCTTTCCATTAGATCTATTCAAAACTGATAAATGTATATTGAAGTCTTCAGACACAAATTTGTTAATTTCTATGTTTTCTTGTAGCACAAGTAATGTTTCCTTTCTGAATTTAGATACTAAGGCATTTAGTATATATAAGCATTTTTGTTTTGTTTTGACTGTTACTAGTTTGTTATCTGTGATTCCTTTCAGAATTATAATTTCCTTATCTCCTTTTATTTTTTTGAATGTTCATTTTTGCTGTATCAGATAGCATGATTACAACTTTCACTTTTTTTGGTTTTGGGGTTTGTTTTTTTTGTGTGTGGCTTCAACTTTTGCTTTTTTGGATTCACTTGAGGCATAGTAGATTTTTCACCATCTTCTCAGTTTTACTTTGTGTATGTGTTTGTTTTTTAAATGTGCTTCTTTTAAGCAACAGATTATAGAGTTTTGTTTTCTTATCCAATCTGTCACTTTTTTCAATTTATTAGATTATTTAAATCCATTCACATTTAAAGTTATGAGTTAAGTTTATATTTTCTTCTATTTGTTTTTAACATTTTTGTTTTCAAGTTATGATTATTTTTTTCCTGTTCTGCTACAAACAAGTCCTATCTTCCTTCAGTTACTTTAATCTTTTTTAAAGTGATTGTTCTCTTTGACTCTCTTCACTGCTGACTCTTCCCCTTCTCATTTGTTACCCCTTTCCCTTTACTGTTTCACTTATTAGTTACTTTTTTCCTATTTTTATATAATTATTCCTTCTTTTATTTTCCTCTTAATCAAATAGACTCCTCCTTCCACCACTCCTACTCATTAGTTTTTTTAATTTCATTTTTTGTGCCCCACTCCAGGGAGGATCTTTCTCACTCTCTTCATTATCCATTCTCTCTTTCTGTACTCTAGACCCTCATTCTCTGGGTTCACAATTTGTTTTCCTCATGTAATCAAAACTTCCGAGGTAGCCATTCTGCGTTACCATTTCTGGGAAGTTTCTGCCTCTGTTCTGTAGAGCTTTCCCTACAAATTTCCCTTTTCCATTATGCCTCACTCCTAGAACAACATCAGTTCTTGCTGATGTCAGAGAGAACACTGCTCCCATGCCCTCTCCCACCCTCCACCACGTATCTCTTATTTTGCATCCCACCACTTATCTGTGCCCTCCTTCTGGTTACCTTTTCCCCTTCAAAATATCCTTCCTGGGTCTATGCCTTCCCACTGAGGAGGTTTAGGGGTGCAAGAACCCTAAATACTGAAGTTCGGGGTGGAGTTATCTGGAAAGAATTAGAGGACTCAAGCAGTCTTTCAATCACATGGCAAAAAGTTTATTGTAATGCTAATATGGCAGGCAGAGCTCCTTTTAGGGGAATGTGCAACCTAAAGCTTATATAGAAAAAGTTCAGTGAGTGGTGTGCCAAGTGTGCTAATTAGTTCTGTACCTTGGGCATAGGTGTCATTCACTATTGGCATGGTGTGGGGGGGAGAGGCTTCTAAGGGGTCTGTCCATCTGTCCATGCATGTCTGTAACAAGATAGCCTCTGGAGTTGACATCTGTAGCTTGGTGTCTGGATTGTATATGATAAATGTGGGAATAAGTACATGATAGTTCTGCTGATCCAAGATAGTACTGTTCATACAAGGAAAATCCTACAGAGGTCAGTTTATATCTTGTAACAGAGAGAAATAGTTTGCCTCACTGGGCCCACTCATGAGTTATCTGATTCACCTATAGGCATGGTGTCATGAGATTTGGTTCCTAATGTCTCAGGCCCTCCTCTTCACTGTTTTCTTCCCCAGACTTCTGCCTTCACCCCCATCACCCGGTATAAATTTAAAAAGATGCTATCATTCCATTGCCACTGCTATCTGCAGGACAATAAATGTTGGTGCATTTATTCACCCTTCCTGCATTTCTGATGTCTGGGGTATTCAAACAACAGTTTCTCCAGTTCTGGTTTTCTTTCTAAGAACATTTCAAATGTCACTTTCTTTTTGAAGGTCCATCTTTTTTTTTTATGCCCAAGCTTGGAATTGCAGGGTAGGTCACCACTGGCTGCATCCTGAACTGCATTGCTAATTGGAACACAATATTCCATTCCTTCTGGACTTTTTTGGAGGGTACTGAATGATCTTGTGTTATCTGAATTTCCTTTCATTTGTATTTGAAGATCTCTCTCCTGGATCACTTGCAGAATTGATTGGTTCTGAATTAATTGTATGTCTAGGAGTTTACACCTTTGGGATTTTTCTGAAGGCAATCTATGAATTCTTTCAAATGGTATTTGATTTTCTGTGTTTGGGAGTTCTGGACAATTCTCTTTTATTATTTCTTGCATTATGGTGTTCAGGTTTTTGTCTTATATTCTGCGGGGAGAACTATGCTCTTTAGGTTGTCTTTACATACCTTTTCTTCAAGATCAATATGTTTTGTTTGCATAATGAGCATATATTCCTTTAAAGTTACTGTTTTTTGCTTCTCTTGTTCAAGATTGTTTTTCATTTCTTTGTATTTTCAGATGTAATATTTTGTTTTCTCTTTTGTTTCTTTGGTGAAATTTGCATTGCAGATTCCAGTTCTTCTATTCTGCCCATTATTTTTGCTGTGCAGGCCATAAATTTTGCTCTCACAATTCTCATTTCTCCTTTGAACTGCTCAGGAACAGTGTGTTATGATTTCATGTTGTCCTCACATTCCAAAGCCCTCTATCTCATTAAATGTTGGACCATTTTCCTTTGTTTTTGCAGCATTTAATCTAGAGGCCTGAACTTGATTACTAGATCTGGTCATATTTCTTTCTGCTGTTAATGTTTTTCCTGTTGATTTATCTGTTTAGGTGCCAGGCCTTTGTGGGGGTTTTTTCTTCCTGAGATCTTTGCTAATTTCAGTCTTTTTTATCCCTTTTTCCCCTTTTATTGCTCACTTTCTGATTCTCTCTTCTCTGCTAGTAGTTTCCTTGAGGGCTGGATCTCAAAGCATCTTAGATTCCGCCTACACTGGGAAAGTCATAATTCTAGCCTAGCTTTCTACCCCAAGTGACTTTTGGGTGGACAGATCTGGTCTCTTCTGGATCCTGAAGTATTTCCCTCAAGCTTAGTGAAGTACTACACTCACACACACACACACACACACACACACACACACACACACACACACTCCTGTCCCTGTGTCCTGTTCTGCTGTTCCTCAGTTTTCTGGCCTGCCACCAATAGTTCAGAACCTTGATGCACTCACTGTATGGGGTTGATTTCTTTAGTTGGGTCTCTGCAGCACTGGGAGGAGGGTTGTGGTGGGGTGTGGTGTTGAGTTGTACTTCAAACCCAGACATATGTCCTGAGCTTTCTCGTGTACTTCTGCTCTCCTACAGAGATCTTTTGCAGCACAGACTTCTGCCTGCTGACTATCTGTTATGTTCCAAGTAAACTTCCACAGCCTGGATCTCCATGGCACTGCTTTGAAAGACGGAAAAGAGACCTATGTGTGGGACTGGGTTTTGTTGCACACTATGTGTACTTGGGAGGCCTAGTGCAGCCTTGCACAGAAGGTAGGGGAGAGGTTGTTGAATGACCTCAAAGTAGATGTCAGTTCATGGGTGTTTTTTTTTTTAAAACCTTCTTTTGGATTCTGGGTATCCTAGCTCATGGAGAGAGCTGAAGTAGCTTTATCTTTGTTACATACTTTCTAACTTTGGAGAGGTTTGAGAGGCTGTGGGGACCAGAGAAAATGTCTAGTCCTCCATATTGTTGGTCATATGACTCCCCCAAAACCCTGCTGACTATTATTACTAATGAGAACCAAGGTCAGGAAAACAGTAAAATTTGTTGATATTTTATTATTTCTCTAAGTTTGGAGACTAGAGGTAATGAGTAAAATAAAATGATGTTGGCCAAATTCTTTTGGATGGAAATCAGCAAGGTCCTTAATCCTAGATTATGTAATTCTGAGAGTCATTGGTAGATGTAAATAGTACACATAGGTGGACTGGTAGACTGAAAACATAAGGAAGAGGGAGAAGAGGGAGAGGAAAAGAGAAAGATTAGGATTTGAGGAATGGGGGGGTAGAGTAAGACAGATGAGAAGAAGAAAAGAAGATGAGGAGGAGGAAAAGAAGAAAGAAGAGCAGTTGAATATGGAGGAGAGAAGAAAAGATAAGAGAGCACTTCTTACAGTTATAGGAGAGGTAGAATAATACTAGCAACTCTATTAGGTTTAACAGGTTATTTAACTCTGCTCCAGAGGGAGGAAAATGCCTCTGCCTCAGATAAAAGTCATATTTGTTAAACATTCAATGGAACCACTAGCATATTATAAACCCTCAATAAATATTAAATCAGCAATCTGAAAATAAACACAGGCTTATTTGCCCAGGGCTGAAATTAAAACAAATCATGGCTATATGACATTTAACACCATCAGAATCATTCACTATTAGTATGCAGATTAGGTTTAATAAAAATCGGGTATTGGCCTCAAGAAAATTTTTTTCTTTTTGTACTATTTTTAAGGTTTTATTGATACTTTATGCTTTTACATCATATTCATTTCCAAATATACCCCTCATCCACACCCAGAAAGCCCTGTCTTGTATAATGAGAATCATCTATGGAGCACACTTAGAGATGTGTGTTGGCTGAGCACTTGGGTATGACAGAGATGATGATGTCCCTGGCTGCTTCTGTACATGTGGTAATTTAGCAGTGACTTGGCAAACCCAGGGTGGTCCTTTGTTCCTTCCCCTTCTTGCCTAGGATGCTGTATCATGGGTGGGTGGAGGGGAGAGAGAGAGATACAGAGAGAGAGAGAGAGAAGGGGTTCCATATAACAAGAAAATATATTTCACTGCAAAGTTACTGACATGGTTTGTCACTTCCTTCTCCTTCCTAAAATAGGAAGCTGTTAAAGTGCTGCACCCAACATGCTAGTAAATTTGGAAAACTCAACAGGGGCTGATGGATTGGAAAAGATGAGTTTACATCCCAGTTCTAAAGAAGGGCAATGCCAAAGAATGTTCAAATCACTGAACAAAAGCCCTCATCTCACATGCCAGCAAGGTCATACTTAAGATTCTGCAAGCTAGACTTCTGCAATATGTGAACTAAGAATTACCAGAAGAGCAGGTTGGTTTTCAAAGAGGCAGAGGATCTAGAGACCAAATTGCCAACATTTGCTGGATTATGGAGAAAGAAAAGGAATTCCAGAAAAATATCTACTTCTACTTTATTGACTACACTAAAGCCTTTGACTGTATGGATCACAACAAAATGTGGTAAATCCTCAGAGAGGGAGTAAAAGGTCATCTTACTTGTCCCCTGAGGAACTATACATAAGCCAAGAAGCAACAATTAGAATCAAACACAGAACAACTTATTGGTTTAAGATTAGAAAAGGAGTACAACAAGGATGCATATTGTCATCTTATTTATCTAACTTACATGCAGAGTACATCATGCAAAATGCCATGCTGGATGGATCAAAAAGCGGATCAAAAATTAGAATTAAAGTTGCTGGGAGAAATACCAACAATCTCAGATATGTAGACAACACACTCAGATGGCAGAAAGTGAAGAAGAATTAAGAAGCCTCTTCATGAGGGTGAAAAAGGAGAGTACAAATGGTGGCTTGAAGCTTAACATAAAAAAAACCTGAACTCTTGGCAACTGGTCCCATCACTTCCTGGCAAATAGAGGGAGAAGAAATTGAAGCAGTATCAGATTTTCTATTCTTAGACTCAAAGATCACTGCAGACAGCAACTATAGATATGAAATTAAAAGACACTTGCTCCTTGCAAGGAAAGCTATAGCAAATATGGACAATATGCTAAAAAGCAGAGATATGACCTTGTTGATGAAGATCTAGATAGCTGAAGCTATGTTTTTTCAGTAGCAATGTATGGCCGTGAGAGTTGGACTATAAAGGAAAGCTAAGCATGGCAGAAGTGATGCTTTCAAATTGTGCTATTGTGTTGGGAATCCCTTGGATCTCAAATCAAATCAGTTAATACTTAAAGAAATTAGGGTTATTGTTGAAACTGGAGCTTAAATACTTTGCCATGAAATGAGAAGACAGGACTCATCAGAAGAGACCCTGATGTTGGGAAAGATGTAAGACAAAAGGAAAAGGGGACTCTTGAGGATGAGATGGATAGATAGTGTCATAGAAAAAAATAATAAACTTGGATAGTCTTCAAAAGATGGTGGAGGATAGAAGGGCCTGGTGTGTTATGAACCACTGGGTGATGAAGAATCAGAGATGACTGAACAGCATTTTATTGGGGGAGACAACAGGTACATATATAATTATATAGAGAATACATATAAAAATAATAAATACAAAATAGGTGGAAAGGGCACTAGCAGTTGAGGACATCATAGGATCAGGGATTTAAACTGGAATAGCTCTTAAGCCACCATTGAATCTAATCCCCTCATTTCACATATGAGAAAACTGAAGTACAGAGAGGTTAAATGACTTATCCAGGGTCACAGTTAGTAAATATCTACATAGTATATATGTATATATATATATATATACACACACACACACATATATATGTATAGCATATATACATAGTAAACATCTATATAGTAAATATGGGGCAGCTAGGTGGTACAGTGGATAGAGCACCAGTGCAGGAGGACCTGAGTTCAAATTTCACCTCAGACACTTGACACTCACTGTTATGACCTTGGGCAAGTCACTTAACCCCAATTGCCTCATCCTGGGTCATCTCCAGTCATCCTGATGAATATCTGGTCACTGGATTCAGATGACTCTGGAGGAGAAGTAAGGCTGGTGACCTGCGCAGCCTTCCCTCACTCAAAACAAAGTCAAGTGCAAGTCATCTCATTATTTCTCTGATGGCATGGTCTTCTTCAGCAACTAAGTTACACATACATAGTAAACATCTGAGTAAGGATTTGAAACTTAGTTCTTCCTGATTCTAAGGCTAGTGTCCTATTTCCTGAACCATGCTGCCTTGAATCCACTCCTTTTTAAAAAATCATTATTTATTTTTAACATTCATTTTTTTAAAAAAATTTTTGAGTTCCAAATTCTTTCCCTCCCTCTAGTCCCTCCCCTACTCAATGAGAAGGCAAGCAACATGATATCAATTATAAATGTGATATCATGCAAAGCATATTTCCATATTAGCCATGTTGCCGAAAAAAGCAAGAAAAATTTTAAAAAGTCTTGCACCCACTTTTAACACCAATGTAAATGTGTCACCAGTGTGGGTGTCCTTGCGAAGGGTAAAGTTGGCTAGCTGGTATTAAATCCTTTTCTGTTCCTTTCTTGCTGTTAGACAGGAAGAGAGTTGAATCCTTCCCAGGCCTTTCCTATCATCTCCCCAGGGAGGTCTTTTCTCTGCCTCTTCCTCCCTACCCCATTTCTCCCCAGAGATCTAATCAACCACACCCTGTTAAAACAATTAGCCCTTTTTTTAGCTTAGGGGCAATAAAAGGCCAGTGGACACGTGACCCTCTGCTCTGCTGTTTTGCAGTCTTCCAGGAAGAGAGTGATTCTATGAGGCAGAAGTAAAGAGAATGTACTCAGGAAGGTGGGAGGATGGCCAGGGCAAAGTCTTAACGACCAGAGAAAGCATGCAATAGGTGATAAACAGAGAAAAGCCTTGTTCAGCTAGATCATAGAATGTGGAAAGAGATGTGTTGTGTAATGAAGCTGCAAAAACAAGTGATTGTATGGTTGAGTAGGCCTGTCTTCTGGAAAAATTATAGAGAAATTTGGCTTTGCCAACCAGCCCTGTCCCCTATCTTGTTCTCCTCCCTCCCTATTATCTCCCCAACTTCCTGAACCATGTCCTATTTCTGGAGGGTAGTTAAACTCTACTCATGTCTCATATCTCCAACTATCTTTCTGACATGTTAAATTGGATGTCCAGTAGATATCTTACGCTCCACATAGCATGTCCAAAATGAACTAATTTTCTTGTCCCATTCCAAATTTCCCTATTGTCAAAGAAATATAGCCCCCAGGTTCTCAATTTAGGTATCATCTTCAACTCCTCTATGTCTTACTTACTTTCCAGTCTATTGCCAAGGTTTGTCAGCTTTACTTTGCAACATCTTGCCAATAAACCTCTGCTATTATGATACTGCTATACCGCCCTGATAAAGGCCTTCTCCTTATGCTTGGTCTATTGAAATAGCCTACTGGTTAGTCTCCCTACACAAGTATCTCCACCTCCAATCCATCCTTCATTCAGCCATCAGAGTGATTTTCCTAAAGTAAGGATTCTTCCATGTCACTCTTTTACTCAGTAAACTCCAGTAGCTCCCTATCACCTTCATGATCAAATACAAATTCTCTATTTGGGTTATAGAGCCCTTCATAAACTAGTCTCCTGCCTCCTCCTCGTACCTTTTCAATCTTTTACACCCTACGTTGATCCTCCATCCTTCTCCCAAACTCTTTGATCCAATTACCTGAATAAGACACTTCATCTCTTGACTCCTGGCATTTTCTCCATACCTGAATCTCTCCCTCTTCATCTCTGCCTCCTGGTTTCTCTGGCTTCCTTCATGTTCCAGCTAAAATCACACCTTCTACTGGAAGCTTTTCCCAATTCCTCTTAATTCCAGGGGCTTTCTGGTGTGGACTATTTCCTTTTTGTCCATTAAATAGCTGATTTATACTTGTTTGCATCCTATTTCCTCTAGATTGTGAGCTCCAGGAGGGCTGTATGGAGTATTCAGGGTGGACCAGCATCTCTGGTATGTGGGGTTTTGAACCACATCAGGGCTGCTTATCTACCTTTGGTGTTCAGTCTGTCACCCAGCTCTCACCTGTAGCTCCAAGAAGCTGCGCATGCCCATCAACCACACCCTGCTAAAACCAACTTGGCATCTTGGGTTAAACCAGGTTGAGGGTAACCTGCAGGCCTCAAACCCAGAAGGGAGTTAGTGGAATGTCAACCCCAAGCATATGATGAGAACAATTTGTTCTAATGGACTGTGAAGTTGGTTGAAGTAGGTACAATGGAGTACTTAGAGTTTGGCCAGACATCAGACACCAAGGTCATTATTTCAACCCAGGTTCTTGGCAGTCATCCCAACATTTGTCTTGCCACTGGACTTTGATGACTCTGGAGGAGAGGGGAGGCTGATGATTTTGTACAGCTCTGCCTCACTTAAATCCAATTCACTGGAGATATCATCAGTCTTCCTCGAAAAGGAAAAACTAACAAAAAATCCTGAAGGGCAGAAACTGGCTTTTGCCCTTTTTTTTATTCCTAATGTCCTTGGCATTACATGGGTGTTTAATAAATGCTTATTGACTTAGTGTCTAATCCCTATAAGGTATTGGTTGATTATGATTCCCTCTCTACAGGAGTTCCTGAAGAACAAAAAGCCTTTGAGATTAGAAAGAATAGTAGACTTTCAGCAGTCATAATAGTTTGTGGGGGAGATTTTTTTGTGTGTCTGGGAAAGTGTCTGTGACTACTACTATGGCAAATTTTGAATATGTAACTTAAAATAAAATGCAATAAAGTCTATTCATATCTACAGAAGAGCTGAGCTAATGAACTCCCAACTGCTAAATCCAAAGGACTTGTATTAGTTAACTTTCTCCTTGACCTTTCTGCAGCATTTATTATTATTAAACATCCCTTCCCCTCAATATTCTTTCCTTACTTCAGTTCTATAACACTAAGGTCTCAGATTCCACTACTACCTGACAGCTACTTTCCAGTCTTCCTTACTAGTTTCTCATCGTACTCAAGCAATGTATATGTCCTTTAAGATTCTGCCTTACGCCTTTCCCTCTTTTGGACCTTCTTTTGCATGAGGGTCTCATCCACTCAAATATCTTTATCATCCACACATGAATGATTCTTTTTTTAATTAATTTTACTTATTTTACATATGAATGATTCTTAAAACTCATGAATCTAGCTCTCCATCTTGAAATAGTTTTCTACTTAGATGCTGTGAGAGAAATGATTTATTATATTGTTTGGGAAAAATTATACTGTTTAAATCTAAACTTAAGTGATTAAAGGTGTTTCACATCCAGAGTATTGCCTGAGTTCCTTTAGGTCCTAGATTCACCCAAAACATTTTTGTTTTGGGCCCCCCACACGAGGTCTTGTTTTGGGTCTACCCAAGCTTATGTCTTTTGCTGTTCAGTCGTTCAGTTGTGGTGTCTAACTCTTCATGACCTAGTGGACTCTAGCATATACTTGGCAATTCTTGGTAAGGCTGCTGGAGGGGTTTGCCATTTCCTTCTTCTTCAATGCATTAAGGCAAACAAAGGTTAAGTGACTTGTTGAAGATCAAACAGCTTGTGAGTGTCTGAGGCCAGCTTTAAACTCAGGTCTTTCTGGCTCCATGTCTGGCACTCTATCCACTGAGCTGCTCCTTGTCTTTTGGCTCTGCCCAAATTTTATTGATCATTTACAATTATTCATATCTTTCTCAACTGACCTTGCTTTCAATTTACCTTCTTGCAATCAAGTTGTGGTTCTGTGGTCCTTGTTCCAGTACCCTTGTCTAAATCCTACATAATGTAAACCTTACAGAGAGCCTGGACTAGCAGGAGCCAAACCTCCTTTCTTCCGTCCTCTCCTCCACCAAGTAACCTAAAATGCAGTCTAAAACATTTCTTTCTAAAACCATTTGAGACAACAATGCCATGTTGTCACCAAAAACATTTATCAAACTGAATGCATCATCTCCTCCCCCAATATTTGCCTCTCTTTTTAAACATCTCTATTTCTATCCTCTTAGTTAACCAGCCTAGAAACCTCAGATTCATTTTCCTCCATCTTGTCCTACTCTTTTCTACTGTCATGGCTGGAAGAGCTCCTTCCCCTACCCCTGTCCCCGAATTACTCCTCTTAAAATTATTTTCTTTCTTCAATGTTGAGGTCAGGTGCCATCTCTTCATATCCCACCTCCCATTTCTCACCCAATAAGTGATTTCTTTGTCATCCCCTTATACCATTTTGTTTAAACTTCTCCCATACATTCATCATATTATAACATTATTATGTTTATTTTGTGTTTGTCTTATCTTGCGTCAACTTGTTCAGTCATTTCAGTTGTATCTGACACTTCGTAACTCCATTTGCAGGGTTTTCTTGGCAAAGATACTAAAGTGTTTTGCCATCTTCATCTCTAGCTCATTTTGCAGATGAGGAAACTGAAGCAAACAGGGTTGAGTGACTTACCCAGTCACTCAGCTATTAAGTGTCTGAGGCCAAATTTGAACTCAGGTCTTCCTCACCCCAGGCCCAGCACTCTATCCACGGTGCCACCTAGCTGTCCCTAGTCCCCTTCTAGACTACAAGATCCTTGAGGACAGGGACTATGTCTCATTTCATATTTGCATAGCTTGTGCCTAATATTTGGATGGTATATGTGATGGGTTGATGGGACCTGGGCCCCTAACAGGAAAAGACTATGTCTTTGAAAGCAATCCAGTC
Source organism: Bettongia penicillata ogilbyi (assembly GCA_023548195.1). Taxonomy (NCBI): domain Eukaryota; kingdom Metazoa; phylum Chordata; class Mammalia; order Diprotodontia; family Potoroidae; genus Bettongia; species Bettongia penicillata. The sequence continues at coordinate 15,105,169 of JAJHZJ010000318.1, forward strand.
CCTGAATTTTCCCAAATACCTGGCCCACTCCAGCCCACCTAGATCACCTTATTGGCTTACTTGACATTCTTTTCACAGTAGTCCTTGGCCCACTTCGGACTACTTGCAAACTGGGACCTCTACACTTAATCCCACTTAGATCATCTAATTAACCTACTTGATATTCCTTTCCCTGTTTGCACCTGGCCCACTGCAGACTCCTTAATCCTGTTTAGATCCTTTGACTATCTTTTTTGTATATAAGCATCAGGACCATCCTCATCAAATTGCAGGTTCACTAGGAACCCTGCCTGCTACTATAGGTGTTACAATAAACCTTTTTATTTAATGGGAAGGGTGCCGCCCTGTACCCTGCCATTTTGGGGTTCCCAGGAACCCCAAACCACATCATTTGTACATAGTACATGTTTGCTGTTTGGTGGAATGGATTTTTGAACTATCCTCTTTTTGTGAGTTATCACTACAGCCTCTTTCTCATATCTACAATAATAATGCAAGAATTCTTTCAACAGTGAAATCACAGACTTAAATCAAGGACAACTAAGGAAGACATGAATCAGTGCTCAAATGAATCATGTGTTAAGATTGTCTTTTGGATTTTCTCCAAGCACTGAAATAGTCTTGTTGATCTTTTGTTGTTGTTACCCACAACAGCATTGTGTCAACCCTATTAGTTTGTATTTACAAGACAGTAAAATATACTCTATGCAAGATACTATTTATTTCAAATTGGGAGTGGATACTGAAAAACTCAGAATTAATTTCTTCAGATTGTAGGCAATAGTATATTCAACAAACATTTATGAAGTACTTATGTGCAGTATAATACAGTGCGACTTTTTCTGGTTCTCTGTGCTAAGGCTAACCCCCTCCTCTTCTGCCTTTGATCCCATTTTACCTTTCTCCTTGGGAAATAATTCCATTATCTAATTTTACTCTCATCACTCTCTAGTAAGTAGTTCCTTCTCCTCTGCTTACAGACATTTGCAAGCCTCTCCATTCTAAACATTTTTCTCCCTTGATAATGCTACCTCCTCAAATTATGGTATTGTATTTCTTGGCAAGTAGTCTGTACCAGCTTCCCTTATTTTCTCACTACCCATTTATTTCTTAATTCCCTGTAGTCTGGCTCCTGTCCCCACCTCTTTAATGAAGCTGCTTTACGCAAGGTAACTAATAAGTTTTTTTTTTAGATTGAACATGTAACTTCCCTGGTATCAGGAATACCAAAACAGTAAGCTATACCAATGAAGGGACAACATATAAGTGCTGTCTAGGATCCTGAGAGATTAAGTGATTTAGGGGCTACTCAGCCAAAATATGTATGTATCAGAAGCAGATCTCAACTTTGTGGCTGGCTCTCTAGCCATTACATTATATTACCTCAAATTAGGTACTTCAAAATTTTTCTCCTTGACAGGTTGCTACAAGATTTGATACTACTGATCATCTTGTCCTTTTGTTTTTGTTTTTTGGAGGCAATCTGGATTAAGTGACTTGCTCAGGGTCATATAGCTAGTGTGTGTCTGAGGACAGATCTGAATGCAGGACTAGGTTTTCCATCTACTTCTACACTGTTTCCCCTCTTGCCCTTGACAACTCTTCCCACCCCTACCTGCCTTGGCTTCTGTGTCCACTTTTTCTTGTTTCTTCTGTGTACTTGGTTTTCTCTGATCTACTTCTAATTCTTTGTCATTGCCCTTCTCTCTCTACATTTTCTTCCTAATCAATTTTCACTGAAGGCTTCGATTATTTCTATGCAGAGGACTCCCAGATCAAATGAGATAACATTAATAAAGTGCCATATACTTGCTAGTTATTATTATTATATCTCAGGGAACTTCAATACTGCATCTTCAATACCACCAGATATCACTTCAAAGTCTCATCTGCATTTGAAAATCAGTGTAGACAAAACTGAACCCATCTTTTACCCTAAGCCTTCTCCTTTGCCCAGTTAGCCTGTTTCTGGTCACCAAAAACTTCCCAGGCAACTTTGATTCTTCTGTCTTCCTCCAATTGCAAATCTCTGAGAATAAGGGCTGTGTTGTTTTTCATCTTTGTATCACAGAAGGCTAGAACAATACTTTCCCCAGTACGTAAGTCATGGGATCAAAAGATCATGGGTGGGAAAAAAATCATAGATATAGACTTGGTTAAGGACCTTAAAGGTCATTCAGTCCAGACCCCTCACAGATGAACAAGCTGAGGAGCATTAGGGGGAAAAGTGGTTTTGGGATTAAGGTTGTTTCCATTCCAAATCCAGCATATTTTCCACTTTATCAAGGCTGACTCAAGTTTGTTAAACTGAATAAAATTGCTAGACGCGGGGAAAGATACAAAAATAATGACACAGGTCCCTGCCCTGGAAGAGTTTAAGAGCTAGTAAAGTGGCTAAGATATATGTGCTTCAGTAACTATTACAAATTAGAATACAGTAAGTCAATAAAAAAAGAACAAAGTATATACATTGGGGTGGGGTGGAGTGGGGTCATAAAATCCTAACCAAGGCTCTGATAGGATGGATTAAAGTCAAGACAGCTATACCTGTAAAAGATGAACGTTTCGATTTATTGCAGAGGCTGCAGAAGGGTCATTTTAAGGTTGGACAGTTTTGTGCCTTTACGTGGAAACCAGGGCGCTTCTCTGAATAACCGGAGGCTGAAGTCCCCTAAAACATTTCCCCCTCCAAGTTACCGGGGAGAGTCAGGGGCAGATCTTTCTCCAACCAATTAGAAAAGAGGAAACCCAGGAGATTCACTCCGAGATCCGATCAGATAACAAAACAAAAATTACGGGCGACGTTCCCCTTTAATAAGCCGCCACAATTTCGCTAGGAAAGTGAGTTTTCTGAGCTAGTTTCAAGTACGATGCACAACTTGAACCTGGGGCAGAAGAGCGAAGAAAAAAGGTCACCCCAGGGTCCAGACTGGGGAGGGACCGAGGGGTCCCTCCGCCGCCTTCCCCCTCCAGTTTTACAGAGGAAGGCACCGAGAGGGACTTGCCCAAAGCCAGCCACTCCGATCCTAGGTGGCCGACCCGCAGCCGGGTCCCGGCTCCAGAGCAGCGCTCCTTCCGCTCAGCCCCACCAGGCGAAGGGAAGGAAGATCTGGGCTGGAGCGCTTTCCCGGGAAGAGGAGGGATGAACTGAACTTGAATCGGGCTACAATCAACTTCCTCCCATCCCCCACTCCCGATTTACGTCCCCACAGTGGGGTGGCGGGGAATGATTAGCGGTTTGGAACCGAGATATCCGGAAGGGAATCTCCTCTAGCTCACAGCCGAGCTCCTCTCCTGCCAAGCGCAACTTCGCAACCCAACAGCCAAGCCTAGTTTGGAATACTTTCTTCCCCCTCCTCCAGTCGTCCTCTAGGTCCATCCGGGTGCTTCGTGGGGGGTGGGGGTGGGGAGAAACTGGGGTTTCTGACGTCACTGGGGGAGGGAGGAAGTTGGAAGCTGCACGCGACCCCTCCGAGGGGAGCGGAGGGAGTGGCGGGGAGACCCTTCACGCCCTTCGGAGAAACCATAATTGAAGGGGGTGATTTCTATTATTAATTTCTTCATCTCCAAAGTTTTTACCTCATGATAGAAACTTAATTTACAAGATATCGCCATTAAATTAAGTTATCTATATGGTATCTATTTTAATTTTGTCCTTATAGTACTCTTATCCCGAACATCTTCCCTCATTCTTGTCTTCCTCCCCCTTTGCTGTAGAGCGAGTGGTACACGCCGGCGAGATGCGCAGCCGCGGCGGCCTCGGGGCGGTGCCGCGGAGGGGCGGGTGACGCAGCGACCGTCGCTGCCATTTTAAGTTGTTTGTTCTTGCTTCTTCCCTCAAACGCGTTACTGCCCCGGTCCGGGAGGCGCTTGACGCCGCCGCCGCTTCCGCAACCACCGGTGGGGGTGGGAAAAAAATCCGAGGCTGTACCACCGTCGACGCCTATCACCCGCTGCTGCTTCAGCCTATTTTTTTCCTCCCCCACCCTCTTCAGCCTCGTTCTTCTTTTCCTGAGAGTCCGGAGCCCGCTCGTTGGGGGGAAGAGAGAAGCGAGAGCCGATGCTCGGACAGGAATAACTTAATTCTTGGGCTCACTCGGCTGACGGACCTGAGTGCAGGGTCCCCTCCCCTCCCCTCCCCCACCGCCAGCGCCATTCCCACCCCCCTCTCTCCTCCTCCTCTTCCCTCTCGTCTTCCTCCTTTCCTTTCCCTGCCTCCTCCCCAGTCGCAGCCACCGCCTCCTCCTCAGCTGCCGCCCGGGGTGCCGAGCTAGACTATGGGTCCCAGGTGGGGGCTGAGCGGCGGCAGCAGCGCGGGCGGCCCGGTCACAGTGCGCACTGCAGCAGGGATGGAGGGGCTCAGTTGGCTGGTGGTTTTCTCTTGACATGGCTCCTGCCCGTGCTGCTAGCAGCGCCCCCGCCGCCGCCGCCTCTTCCGCCGCCGCCGCCACCGCTCCGCCCGCAGGCTGCGGCTAAGAAAGCCCGAGCCCACCCCACCCGAGAGAGGAAAGAGAGAGTCGGTCAGTGAGTCCCGGTCTCCGCGGGGACCCAGAGGGAAGGGGATCCCAGCCCAGCCAACCGCCCAAGCCTGCCCCAGCCCTCCCCTTGTCTGTTTTTGTTTGCCTAAAAGAACAAAAACAATCGAAGAAAATCCTTTCCTAGCCATCCCCGAACCCTAAACCAATACTTGGGAACATGATCTGCCCAACATGAGGGAAAACTAAGCGAAAAGCGGGATTTTTTTTAAAGGGGGGGGTGGGAGAGGGCCCTTTTTGTTAAAAATTTGTTTCTAACAACTTATTTTCTCAATTGTTAACTTTTCTTTTTTCCCATCCACCCCTACCGGGGGTTGGGGGGCTGGAATCGCTTCCACGATGAGATGAACGAAACCCCGAGTGACCCTAAACTTTCCGTGGTGCGAGTGAGTCGCTGAGGAAAAGGGGGTGGGGGCAGGGTAGAGGGCAGGTGGTGGCCCTGGCCATTGCCCGGGACGGGAGAGCCAACCTGTCTTGCCATGCTCGCCCACAGCTAAATCGAACTCCTCACCTCCCCGAGTGAGCCAGGGCTGGGCAGCAGAGAGAGAAAGAGAGAGAGAGGGTCAAGTTCAGGAAGGAATCCTGGGGGAATGTAGCGCACTCTTCACTGGGCTGGGGGAAATCTGGATCCCGGACTTGAATCAGATCTCACCACTGAGCGGGAGGAATAAACGGTATTTCTCTATCCCCTCTCTTCCTGCCACCATGATCCTCCTTGGCAGCAGCTGCAGCCGCCTGAGGGTGAAAATGTGGGTGATGGGGAAGTTGGTAATGACTCCGCTCTTTTTTCTGTTGGCTCCTTTGGGTAACAGCTGCCCGCCCCCGGTGTACACTGTAGTTTATTGCAGGGAAATCCTGTACCTCTCTTCCTTTTCTACCGATTTCGCACTTTCCTCTTTGCTCTCCACCAAGTGTAATCAATAACAAGCACTGTTGATACATAGCAATAGTGAAATCTGAAATACTAACCATAATTAGCTACCACAGCCATGGGTCTGGCTGGGTAAAACTCAATTGGATATTTCAGTTTCATTCACTTAACCCTTGGAAAAAAATTCGGGGATCAGTTTCCCCTTTATCCTTCCGATCCTTTTTCTTTTTTAAACGGGCCAAAAACCAAACTACCCCACCAGATGGATTTAAAGGATTGGGCTGGTGTTAGCTGTGTTTTATTGTACACCTAAATCTTGATGAAAGGCTTCTAATTTTAGTTACCCCCCCCCCCCTTTATTTTGGCAATTAAGTTGTCTCCCATAAATGTGTGTTCAAAATTTTTGATTCAAACTCTTTCCTCTCTTTCTACCCTTCTTCCCCATTCCTATCCATTCCAAAATCTTATTGTCCAAGACACGATTGGATGGCAATTTTTTTGTTAGCCCTCTAATATGATAGTCTCCTCATAATTGCCTGGGGTGCGTTTTTTGGGTTACAGCTGTTTTAGCTATTCAGTCATATTAGCAGGAATAAAACGACTTGTTTCTGTTGTACTTGAGTCTTAAGAAAAAGTGCCCATAGTTTAGTGACAATTTCCAAAGGCTTTAGTACCACCTGTATTTTACAAAATGGGGGACCCAAACTCCCGGAAGAAACAAGCTCTGAACAGACTTCGTGCTCAGCTTAGAAAGAAAAAAGAATCTCTAGCTGACCAGTTTGACTTCAAGATGTATATTGCCTTTGTATTCAAGGAGAAGGTAACTTAAAACTCTTAAAACTTTTTGTTCCATGAACACTTGGGTGACTTTATTACAGGGTAACAAGTTAACTGCAATAGTTATGCATACTAATGGAAGAAAATTGCTTAAAATTGACATTGTCCCTCTGTGTTTCTTAGGTCAAAGGTATGTACGGCCTATGAACATTTAAGTACCCTAATACACATGTAGTTTGATTTGGGGGAAGGAGAAAGAAATTTATTCACTTGTAATCAATTTTGTGCTATAGGACTTGTAGCATTATTGAAAGCCATTGCTTGTAAATTTATATATAGTCACATGTAAATTATTGAATACCAGGTTTAAAAATGATGTTTGAATTAGAGGTATTTGAATTATTTAAATGGGCACCAATAGCACCTGTTTTGTGACAGGGTTCCATGTGACTGATCCCCTTCAGCATAGTAGAAGAAAGGAAGTATCCATAGATAGCCATTACTCCATAGAAATGAATAATACCACAACTGGTTAGTATTAAGGAAATTTTACTCAGAAAACAGTTTTAAAGAGGAAGGCAAACTTTTTTTAAAGCCAACTAATAGGGTTGGGCAGTACAAAGTTTTGGAATAGTGAATATTATGAAGTTAAAATACATCATTATTGTTTTAAGTATCTTTGCTTAAATTGAACAAAGCTGCATCTTCAGTGAACAGCCACTGTTGAATTTTAAAAACATTTTATCAAGAAATCTTTGTCACTAAGTAACAGTGCTGTGCACATAGTAGCTACTTTTAAAACATTTGTTTAATCTTATGTGACAATGCACTCTTGGATTTGTCTGTAGCCATGATCTTATTGGTAAACTAAAATTTGACTTCTCACCCCTAACTCCCCAACCAAAAAAAAAGGTTCTTGATCCAGGAAGATTAAATGCTATGCATTAGGTGCCAAAGAGGTGAATTTTAGAAACCTATTTGGAATGCTAGCCTCAAAGTTAATCCAACCTAGGTACTGACAACTGACAACCTCCAGTAGTCAAATACAGAAGTGATATCTGCACCTCTTCCTTGGATAATTTCAACAAAAGTTGCTATGGTATGACAAATTAGGAATGAAATTGACACTGAGTACAACTTAGAAACGAAATTATTAGACTTTGAATTTGTATTTTTGCCTTGAAGGTGGCTCAGACTCTTCCAGTAATAGATTAGCTTTGACCCCTATGGAAACCTCATCTGGGTTTACCCTGTCTCTGGAATGTCTAGGCAATTGCTGGGACTACCATGGTAAAATTGTTTGCTTGGGGACCTTGAATTCTTCTATCTTGGAATAATATTGTAGATCTTAAACGTGCTACACTTCAGAAGTTGAGTTTTCATTGATACTTGCTTTCTAAACACGTTGACACTTTTATGTTTAAAGCAAAACTACCGTTTGCTAAGTAGTAAAAGTTATATTCTTATTCCTTGATAGTCTTATTTTTCTTTTTTATAGATGGGATTTGAATTTAGGATTTTAAGATCAGGTTAAGTTCTGTTTACTTTGAAGGAGGCAAACTGCTGCCTTGCTGGTAGCATGAAGCTATTTTATTGAAGGTGGAGAATTGTTAGGGTCTAAATTTAATTGTGTAAAAATAAAAATTGTTAATGATTTTTCTTAAAAATCTTCTTGAATTTTGTTTCTTGTTTTGCTAACACAATCAAGAATTTTGTTGGTTTAGAATGACTGTGCTTCACATTAAAATTATAACTGACAGCAGATTGTGTGGAGCTGAAAACTTAAGCTAATAACAAATGTTTATTTGTATTATTTTATGTATGTATATTTATTTTATGTATGTATGTTTATTTTAGAAGAAAAAATCAGCACTTTTTGAAGTGTCTGAAGTGATACCAGTCATGACAAACAATTATGAAGAAAATATTCTGAAAGGTGTGCGAGATTCCAGCTATTCCTTGGAAAGTTCCATAGAACTTTTGCAGAAGGATGTAGTACAGCTCCATGCTCCCCGCTACCAGTCCATGCGAAGGGTGAGAGCCTTATTTTTCTTTGTGCTTGTCTTGATGTTAGGTAGAGTTTTAGAGATAACTTGATTTAAATAAAAAACTTTTAAATGGAGAAGCTACTTTGACTGTGAACTTTTTGCAGTAAACATTGGATGAAAGAGCGAATTGACAGATTGGCCTTGTATCAACTGAGTATTTAGTGTAACTTGAAATTCAGGTTATTTCACAATTCTCATTGGGCCAATGAGAATTGGGCCAGTTTACAAGTCTGTAAAATGTGGTAAGTTTTGTCATTCATGGTCAATTAAAAGCAAGTGAGTTTTAATTTTTAATTTCTATTAATTTGCCTTTGGCGTTATTGTCTACTAGTTCCTAGCTAGCTTTCTAAAATGGGAGAGGTGTTTTTTTTTTTTTCCCTCCAGTGCCTGCAGTTGCCATCCTATGCATGTAGATGGCCAAAACCACACTAAATTTCAGGTACCTACTGCTTTTAATTTTCCCTATACATTTTGTATTTAGAGAAGAGTGAACCAGTTTCATATTTGTGCAGGTATTACTTTTGGGAAATGAATTACATTGCATTTATCAGATAACTAAAGTACTGTATAAGTGCATAGACTACAGTAGTTTACAAAAATCCATGTTGCCCTGTAAGTTGTTTATGAATCTTACTTGTGCAGCCTTCTTTTGTAAATGCATTGTATTAGTGGTTTTGAAGTCCTCACCATTAAAAAATATTTAAATGCCAAATAGTCCTGTTCACAAGACTTTAGGAGGATCTAAATTGAAAACCCACTTAAGATATTATATTCCTATAATAAAAAGAAAGGCCACTTTATGGTAGTGAGTGGATAAAGGGAGGGCAAGGTCTTAAGAGTAAACTTGGTTTTTTTTAGTACTGCCTCTGACTGTATTTGCTTTGAGGTGCTTGACCCACTTAATCTATTAAGTGCCCCAGGAAAACTTTGAAACTGGAAATTGCTGTTCTTCACCAGTGAAGAATTTCCATCTTGGAAGTACTGGTAGATAAAGTCTGGTCTGGAAACTACCCCATGTCCCCAAATGAATAAGAACTTTATACTCGAAAAGAGTTTTATGATGGATGACCTCACATAATTAACCTTTTGGTAAAGAGCTTGCCTGCTTAGATGGGAAAGAAATTTATGGTGTAGGGACTCACAGCTTTTCAGACTTTTAAACTTTTCAGCACATGTTATAAAGTATTGATGGTATATCTTGATTGGGGGGAACAGTGTTTATTCCCATTAAGATTGTGGCTGGGTATGAAATAAGTCTTTTGATATTCCCTCAGATAGAATGATACTAACTGTAGTTGATAAATGTTTTCTCATTGTTAACTCTTGTTCCATACTTGCCTATCAAATGTCCTACAGAAGAGCTACTTGCTGTACTGGGACCCTTTTTCTCAATTGCTCACCTTTAAAAAAAATTTAAATCAATTTTTTTTATATTTGGATTTTTATTTTGAATTTAAACATCAAAAATAGCATTTCCATACACCTAACAGAACACAAAGAGATCCTATATGGAATTGTTAATTGTCATTTCATAATGCATACTTTTTTTAAAAAAGCATATAATTTGGTTACTTTCTAAGCTGTTCTGTTTGTACTTCCTTTTTCTTTGCATTCTTAAAAAAAAGTTTCAATGGTCCCTTCCCTTTTTTTTTTTTTTTTTGGTATTACTATTGCCAATTCTCCCCACTTCCAAATTAAGAAAGAACCACCCTTGTAACAATAAGCATAGCCAAGCAAAGCGAATCCACACACTAGCCATGTTTAAAACAATATAAGTCTCTCATGAATCCTAGAGACAAGGTAAGTAATTGCAATAATGAGTCCTTTCAAAATTGTTTTCTTTACAATATTATTGTCCTTGAGTAAATTGTTTTGGTTCTGTTCACTCTTACAGTTCATACTACTTGAGCTGCTCCAAAATTATCACTCTTACAGAGAGAGACAATATTCTATTACATTCCATGTATGTTTGTTTGCCATTTCCTAATTGTCTAAGAGGCAGTATAAGGCACCACCTTTTTTATTCTGGTTCTTTCCTTTAAAAAAAATTAACTCTTGGATAGTCTTTCTCTGGACATTGAATGTGTATCAATCAGTCAGATACATGGTTTGTTCGTTTATTCCTTGCTTTTACTGCAAGGCCCATCCATCTCCTTTTCTGGTTGTACATTTTTCTACCTCTTCCCTGTAATTGTATGGTAGTATGCAGCAGCTTATTATATGGCTTTCTCTTGTTCTTCGGATAAATTGCAATTTTAATTTTTCAGAGAACATTTAGTAAAACCTGATGTGCAATTGGATGAGAAGTCCAAGTAGCTAATATGTGCTTTGAACAGATTTCAGATAGATAATAAACTTGGCCAGGAATTGAAGAGGAAGAAACAGGAAACAAGGCTGAATTAGGGAAGGGGGGGAGATGAGGAGGAAAGATAAAGCAGGGAGGACTTCCTCTACCAGTGCAAGTTGGGATCTTCTCTGAAACTTAACTACTCGGTGACTTATCTGGAGACACATAACCAATGGGTATCTAAGATAGAATCTGAACCCCCATCTCTTTGTAGTTCTGCTGCACTAATTGCCTATTTTTTTATAAGAAAAAAAGTCAAAAGTAGTGTTTTAATTTAGATCCATATTTAAGTTGCTTAGACCTTTCAGTTATTTCTGACTCTTTGTGACAACATTAAGACACATTGTCTTTAATTTAAAATTGTGGCTTCCCCTGACTCCCAACTTCTGGAAACAAAGACTATGTTCTTTAACACTAATATTTGTGTAGTGATGCTTTGTAGCTTTGAAATGTGGGCTAGCACTGTGAGGCTAGGCTTTTGTAAATAATATACTCTTCTCCGATAAGGAGTGGAAAAAGGATAAGACTGCGCAGAGAAAATTCCAAAGTGAGAGCTCAGTTACACAGTAGCACTGTGCCTGGCACATAGTAGATTCTTAATAAATGCTAGTTGACTTAACTCTACAGGTATGGTTCATATTGGAAACCACTGATAATTCGTTCATCTAGAACCTTGAACTGGGATGCAGTTAATACTAGACTAAAATTTGTAGTTTTGTGTATAAATTTTCTACTTTATATTTTCCTCCCATTGCTTCTTAAAATGTTCTGTAAGTGGTACTTAATATATGTTTATTTTTGTTGTTTAGTCAGTCCGTTCTGACATTTCCATGACCCTATTTGGGGTTTTCTTGGTAAGGATACTGGAATGCTTTATCTTTCCTTCTCCAGCTCATTTTCCAGATGAGGAAACTGAGGCTAACAGGGTTGAGTGATTTGTCCAGGGTCACATAGCTAATGTCTGAGGCCAGATTTGAATTCAGGTCCTCCTGACTCCAGGCCTGGCACTTTGGGCCACCAAACAGCCCAGCATGTTACTAAACAAAATATATGTTTGCTATATTAAATAGTAAATGAAGTAAAAATGATAACACTGACAGTCTAACTTGGAGAAAATCGCTATAGATGTGATTTAGGGAAAGTGTTGCTTACCTTGACACTCAAAGTCTTCAATAGAGATGCACTACTGCTGTGTCCAGGCATGGTTTTCAGACATTAAGCTACCTGACTTGCCTATAGATTTTTCTGGTAAAACATAGCTGGCATTAATATGTGAACTGTTAAGTATAAGAACAAATAACGATGACAATATATGTAGCCTTACTAACTTTTAAAATTTATAAAACTATTCATTTTTCTTAGAATTCTGTAGCTAAACCCTTTAACAACTTAATGCTTTTCGTCTTTTATATAGGATGTAATTGGCTGTACTCAGGAGATGGATTTCATTCTTTGGCCTCGGAATGATATTGAGAAGATTGTCTGTCTCCTATTTTCTAGGTGGAAAGGATCTGATGAGCCCTTCAGGCCTGTTCAGGTATATTTCATTCTAAAATTCTTTGAAACATAGTAAAATACAAGTGCCTTGATTAAACAATGAAATCTTTTTTGGGTTGTGTGTCAGTTAAGAACAGTTTGTGGGCTAGAATAATAACACTTAGAAAGGAAGTACAATACTTAAGTTTTAAAAGAGTTAGGAAGTAGTATCTGATTTGTTCCTAGGTTTTCCTAGATGAAGAATAGGGGACAGCTTGTTTCCTTGAAGGAGGAAAAGTAGTTCTCTAGTCCGGGGTCAGTGACTGATTCCTGGCATATATTTTACTATAGTTGTCAATTGTACCTATTCATTTCTGAGGGGGATTGGTCTATTTGTAGGCCCTTCTTAGAGGGGGAAATAGCTTATCTAAATATGAGAATGTTGTACCAAAAAAGGGGGTTCAGAAAATTCAGGTGCTTGTTAATGGAAAGAATAATTACAAATGAAATGTAATTCTTAGAAAAAGTTCACAGTACAAGACAGCTACATTGAAATTGTCACTGATGTTTAAGATGCTGAATGGGTGATAAAGCAAGGATATCCAGTAAATGGACCACTTGACTAAGATTGAGTTTTATGGGCTACACATAAAATTTAACACTTTGAAGGGATGAATCAGCTCCAGCAGCTTAGATAAACATGGAAAAACTAAGAACTAAATTGTCAGTTTGAGAGTTCCACATGATATGATTTATGATGACAGATTTAAATAATCTTAAATTTAGTAAGGTGATTTTAAAGTATATATTTGAATATAGTGGTGAAAGAAATTTAAATATTGTTGCTTTATTAATAATGTAGATTACAGAAAGAAAAGTAGGCTCAAAGTTTCAAAATCTTTGACTAAGATGTTAAAATTGGAAACTTTTCATTGAGATAAAATACAGCAGCATTTGAAAAATTAGTGGCACATTTAGTGTCCCATTATGTTAATTCCTATAGCCTTTAATTACAGAATTAGTTCAATAGACCAAGGCAAGTTTTATTTATTGTATATTTTTTAACTCCAGTACTTAAGAAAAATGGATATAAGATTTAATATTAATTTGAGATTGAACATGGAAATGAGGTGTTTTTTTTTAACTTGAAGAAACTACTTTTTTCTGTCCGTGCATATACATATATACTGCAACACTGCAGCTATAGCAGCATAATGGCAGCATAGATTGTAAAAGGCATCAGGTTGTGGATTTGGTGTTAGAATTTGAAAAGTACATTAGAGATCTATTTCCACCCTCTCATTTGATTTAAGAAAGTAAAGTCCATAGTTCAAAAATGCTTTGTTCAGTAGCATAGCCAGAATTGGAGCCCACATGTTCAAGTTTGAATCTAAAACTCAACCTTAAGAAGGGAATAAAAAGGTAGGTAGTGTCAACTCAGTTTTTAAACAGTGTAGATTCTCCATACCCCAAATTCCTACTTTCCTTTAACTTGGTATACAAATGTTTTAAGCATGAATTTAAGCTTTAAGTATCTAATTTCAATCTTTGTTACCTTGCTGTCAGGAAAACATTTGACGATGTTTCATGTTAACTCCATGGCTAGGAATAGGTGTGGGCTAGAAGGTAATGTATTTGGGTGGATTTGGGATTGGTTGAATGACTAGATCCAAAGTAGAATCTGTAATAATTGAATAGCTCAGTCAACTTGAGGTAATGTATTTACTGAGACACTCTTAAGGGTATATCCTTGCTTGGTTTTTATATACTTTAAAATGATTATGAATGACATGGTTGAAATATGAATTTAATTTTCAGGCAACACAAGCTTTGGAACGCCATACAGTTTTGATATAAAGGCAGATTTCCAAATGATTAGAACTATTCAAGAATGGGATGCTTTGGGTGGTGTAGTAGTAGGTTCTGCCTTCCTGTATTTCATCTGGCCTTCACTTTAAGGAATGAGTACAGCTAATGGCATCTGTATTAAAATTCTTTTGACTAAAATTCTGTTAAGTAGTAGTGCCAGAATTTTAGCCCAGGACCTCTGACCCAAATAAAGTGTTCTTTCTGTTATAATACCTTTTAGTAAGTCTTTTGGTTTGAATTATCAGATTTTTTTAACCCCTCTGTTTTTTTTAGGCACCTTATTTATATCTTTTCTATTAAAATGGATTATAATGTATGATTATGGTTGTACGGCAATGTCTTTCTCATCTTAGGCCAAGTTTGAATTTTATCACGGTGACTACGAAAAACAGTTTCTGCATGTACTGAGCCGAAAGGACAAGACTGGAATTGTTGTCAACAATCCTAACCAGTCAGTGTTTCTCTTCATTGACAGACAGCACTTGCAGGTAAATAACTTTGTAAGATTTTGTTTGAAGGTTCTCAAAACTAAATGGAGATGTGAGCTTTGTCCTTGATGATTTACAAGCAATTAACAGATGTATGTTTAAAATCCAAGTTCCCTAATAATGTGAGGTCCTTCACAGTATTGTGATAATCTTCTAAAATGTGCCCCTTCTAAAAGGTGAAATAAGAAATAGTGTTGTGGATACATTGCATATTTACTTGAAACTTAAAGGGTCCTTAAAGATAAAACATGAGCTTTTTTTACCCTCCATATTTTTAAAGACAGGTTTTCCAGATCAGATTTAACACTTTTCACCTTAATACTTCCATTTTCCTATAAGTTTATATAGTATTGACTTTTTAAAGTTACCATCCTGATGACAAACAGCCTTGGAGTCAGGAATAGATGAGTTCAAATATAACTCTACTTTGTATCTTGTGACCTTGGCCAAGTCACTTAATCTCTGCTTCAGTTTCTTCAACTGTAAAAGGGGACCAAAGCACCTCTTTCATCTGATTGTCGTGGGAATCAAATAGGATACTTGTAAAACACTTGGCACAGGCACACACCCTTGGCTCTTAATTATTGTTAGTTCTGTCCCTAGAAAGCCTTAACTATTTTTAACATATATTGGACATACAAGAATTAAAAGTTTTAGAAGTAAAATAATGAATAAAAAAAATGATGGTTCCTGTTTTCCTTGCGTAATGCTTGGCTTATTCCTAGTTATTCACATAATCAGAATTTTCTGATTTTCATGGCATATGGCATAAAATTCTGTAGTAAGAGGTAGGCTAGCTTATAGCCTTTTGAATTGGAATGGATTCTTAGTCATTATTAAGTACATCTTACATTAACCTGTTACCTTCCTAGTACTTCTGCTTCCCCATTTGGTATATTCTTCCCCTTATAAATATCTAGTTATGTCTTCTCCTTCTCCTTTCCCCTTCAAAATCTTTCAAGGAAGAATCTAAAATTCATTCATGTTAAGGTGTAAAAATGGCTAACGTATTATCCTTTTCCAAGATATTTACGTTTTAATAAAGACAAAGTTTTACATTTCACTTTGAGATTTTTCTTTGACTTAAAGCACCAGCAGTTTTGAGGTGTAGTACTTGGCACGTATTAGGTGCTTAATAAATGTTTGTTTGATTTGAAGCCAAAGGATGATTTAGAATCTCAAGTCATGTGGTTTAAATAATAGCTGATTCAGAATGCTGGCCCTGAAAGTAACATTTTGTTAATAAGTTAAAATTTTGGAAATTTAGAGTGGAAACTTTTCAGTCCTAATGTTTGGTAAGATGCACTAATTTTTTTGTCTACTTAAAGTACTTCATTTCTCATTTTATGCCAAATTAAAGGCCTTTAGAGCCTTTTCTCCCTTTCATATTGGCTAATGCATCTCCCTGTCTACTATTAGTACTAGATTCTAGAATTAATCTCCAGTAGCCATTTCATGATTGAAAGTCCTTTATTCTCATTTTTAATAATATGACTTCGTTTATAATTTTTTTGCTTTATAGATGCTATTGACTAAACCAGTCTTCATTAAGTGCTTGCTATGTGCCAGGAATTATGCTAAACATGAGGGATTCAAAAGACAGAAATATTACCTCTGCTGTCAAGGAGAGCATTCTAATGGGGGTGGGGGTGGGGATGGAAAGACACAGCATGTAAATAGGTATTTACCAGACAGATGTGAAGTAATCTAGAAGGAGAAGGGACTTAAGGGAGACCTGAAAAGGCCTCCTGCAGAGAAGGTAGAATTTGAACTGAATCTTGAAGAAAGCTAAGTCATGGAAGTGAGGAGAAAGAACATTCCATATATATGGGATAATTAGTACAGAGGCACAGTCTGAGGTAGACGGTAAATGGGCCAGTGTCGCTATAGTAGAATTCATGAGTAAAGTGTAAGAGAAGTGGAATGGTAGGAACAGCTTTGAAAAACTTAAGAACTCTGATCAACACAAAGACCAATAACAATCTAGAAGACTCAAAACGAAAGATGTTATATGTGCCAAATCCATATATGGTTACTTGGCATCTTGGGAAGAAAGGGAGGAGGAGAAAATTTAAGGCTTATAGAATTGATTATTGAAAACAGAAAACAACTAAATTAAAAAAAAGGAAACATGTTACATATCTCCTGATAAAGAAGTGATGGACTCAGAATAAAGATAAACTTTTTTTAACATTTAACAAATGTAAATTTGTTTTGCTTGACTATGCAAGTTTGTACCCCGGGATTAGTCTTTCATGCTTTTTTTAAGGGAAGCCAGATTATAAAATGGAATGAAGTAAATGAAGATCTGAAAATAATTTTATTTAAATTAAAAAAAAAAATGGAGTGGGGAGACACTTGAGGCAGGGAGACCAATTAGAAGGTATTGTAGTAGTCCAGGTGAGAAAGATAAGAGAGAAGACGGTATATATGAAAAACGTTGTGAAGACGGAGATAACCAAATTTGTCAATGGATCAAGGATGTGTGTAGTGTGAGTGAGTTGGGATAGCATTGAAGTTGAGAGCCTAGATAACTAGGAGGAGGAGGATGCCTTCATATCAGTAATAGAGGGAAGTTTTAAAGAGGAGGGTAGAGGGAAGTTTTAAAGAGGAGGGTTTTGAGGGAAAAGGAATTAGTTTTGTTTTAGACATGCTGAGCAGCAGGACCTCAAGTTTGGGATGTCCAAAAGGCTCAGACATTTTAAGAGAGACCAGAGCTGATGTATAGATTGGGGAACCCATTTGTGTGGAGGTATGAGAAACTATAGGGTGAAAGAAGACCAACAGAATTTTTAGTTAAGGAGTATGAAGTATGTGAGAAGTGGAGGAAGATCCATCAATCAGAGTGAAAAGGAGCAGTCAGATAAATAGAATCAGGACAGACCAATATCAAGAAAATTCAGAGAGGAGTGTCCAGGAGGAGGATGAAATACCAAATGGTACCAAATGGAGGTCAAGAAGGATGAGGATTAAGAAAAAGTTCATTGGATGATCGTTAATAACTTTAGTGAGAGTAGTTTGTGTGGAATGATGAGATTGGAAGTCAAAAGTGTTATTTATGGGTTCTGTCCTTAGAACTAGATTGTATATGAACTTCTTCAGTATCAAGATCAGCACTACATTATTTAACAAATGGTATTTACATGTTGTTTTTATACCACAAGAAGTTTAACTCCATTAAAAAAAAAACAAACCTTAGTAATGAAAAACCATTCCTTTCTTTTCCAGACTCCAAAAAACAAAGCTACAATCTTCAAGTTATGCAGCATCTGCCTGTACCTGCCACAGGAACAGCTCACCCACTGGGCGGTTGGCACCATTGAGGATCACCTCCGCCCTTATATGCCAGAATAGAGTACTGGCCAGCAAAACGGGGAAGATCACAGAATGCAGCAGCGATTTTTTTTTTCTTGTTTTCTTACCATTTTATTCTTTCAGAGTTTAGAAGAAAATGGACTCATGCACAGAACACTATACATTGTGAAACTTCTTCATCCTGGATCTTTCTTTTATCATTTGTATCTTGGAACTTAAAAAAAAAAAAAGATGTCTTCTGCATGGACCTTGTGAAAGATGATGCTTTGCATATTTCTGCATTGTATCAGCATCTTACTAAAATGTGAAATGAAAGGACTGTTGTACACTGAAATGCTTAAATGTATCTGAAAGCACAAGGTGAAATTCATTTGTGATGGTCTTCCCATTTGTGCTGGTTATGCCTCTCCAACATTTTGTCATCAGTATTCAGAGGGTGAGAAGTGAATGTAACAGGTATATACATTTTTTTAAAAAGCAGCCTTAGCTTGCTGTAATCAGTTCTAGACCACTGTCCAATTCATTCTAATGAACAGAAATGGTTGCTACAATAGTAGTGGGGAAAGAAATCTCACATGAAAAAAGAATCTCATTCATTGTAGGCATTTTTGCCTCTTATTTTTGCTGGGTCATGTTTATTCCCTAGCACTTAAATGTCTTTTTCAGATCTCTTTCCCCAAGTTGCTGTGTAAAAAAAGAGTATTCTGCTGAGTGGATACAATTATACACATTAAAGCAGACCTGGAGTCTGAAGTAGCTTAAAGCAGCTGTTAAAACTAAGTCAAAATATATTTATAGCTGCAAAAAACCATACATGATAGAATTTTTGTTTTCTTGAAGAGATGACACTTTTTAAAAAGCTAGTAAATTGTGCAGGAAATACTGGTTTCTAAAATGTCATAAAAACCCAGTAAGGTGGTTTTTTGGTTTTTTTTGTTTGTTTTTTTGCTTAGAAATTATAAAAACAGTTGTGATCTTAAATTGTAAAATAGTGTTTTTGGAGTGTCAAAGTTGGTTGACAGAACATTTTGTTAAGATTGTGCAATGAACCTAAGGAAGACTACTGTATAGGGTTTTTTGTTTTGTTTTTCTTTTTTTTTAATGAAGAAGGCTTTGCTTAAGGGTTAAGTACTTTATTGGAGTAAATTTGTATAAGCCTGCTCCCTTGGGGTAAAAACTAGTGCTTACCTGTTTCAAATTTATATTTAGCTTTTATTTGGAATTGGAAAAAGATCTAAATAAAATAGGTGAAAGCTACTTGACTTGGTATTCATGTGAAACACAATGGTTGGCACAATGGCAAATGGTTTGAGAGGCTGGCGTAACAGCTCCCAACAAAGCCATGAAGAGCTGGGTTTAAGTCTGTATGACTGAGCAAATTACTTAACCCCTCAGTGTCCTTGCAACTTTGTAAGACTTTAAGTTACAAATCACTATTGGCAAGTGTTTCCTCACTGAGCTCTCTACACCAGTGAAATCAGGCCAGTCCCTATCCCTCTCAATTTCCACATTGTCAACCTAAATGTATTTTCTCATTTGTTGTTCATATAATGCTTTATAAAAATTACTGGATCATCACAACACTGAGGTAGTTGCCATTATCATCTTACAGATGAAAGAAGTAGGCTTATTAGTTAAAAATGATTTGTCCAGGATCACACATTTAGTATGTGAAACAGGATCTGAACTGGCTTCAAGGCCAAAGCTATCCTCTCTTCCTTTGCTTGCTGCCTTTCCCTTTCTGGCATGTGGCTAATAAAAGTGATAGCTGCTTTTCCTCTAAAGTAGGAAAGCAAATCTAGTATTAAAGGCTAGAGAGCTTAGGCACCACCCTCAATGAAATGTTGATTCTACATAACTCCTTTGTCAGTTAATGAATTTAAGCTAAGTAGAAGCTCAAATAATCACATTTACCTAAACAGTTGTTAGTTACAAGGTTTAAATTAGGAATAAGAATTTTGAACTTGCCTAGTTGGTACTATTAAGGAGACATTCAGGTAATTCCCTACATATTGATACAGGTAACAGAAGTTGATAGGCGCATTTTTGACTTCGTGTGCCCTTGAAGGTCTACATAAAGTTTGAAATTCATTTTTTAATAGTATCCTGGGTCCTGCACACTTGGGATTTTTACTTTCCATCAGTCATTTGTATTTTTTTTGTCATATAAGGCCTCGCCACCCCTTGTACACATTTGTCCAAAACTATGGCACCCCACTACACTATTCTTTGCTGGATGTTCTGCTTCAACTTTAGATATACAGTCTGAATAACTTGCACAGAATTTCACAACTAAAACTGTTTATTTTCAAAATTAAACTTATTTTAAAGTAAGTTTTTTCAAACAAATAACAATGATTGTTTCTTGACGAACAGCTTTAAAGAAATGTGCTTTTAGTTTCCTAGGTGTTTTGTGTGTCTGCCTTGTGCTATCAACTTTCCTGTGGTCTTGTTTGTCAGGTCCACACTTGCAAAGGCAAGAGTTCTTCCTTGCTTCAGAATGTGAGCAGCAATCAGTATTTCTTCTCCTTCCTTAGCCGGGGACAAGTACCTTGAAATAAAACATATGGGACATAATTAATGGAAAGAGACTGACTAAAGGAATAGATACTACACATTTAGAGCAGAAAGGACCTTTTCAGAGGTCATCTAGGAAACACCTCATTTTACAGAAGGCAGACTGAGGCTCTAAGAGGAACGTGATAGGGACTGTCCAAATTCATACTGGAAACAGAACCAAAGTCTGAACCTATTTTCTCCAACTACAAATCTATCATAATTGCAACTGTTAGGTGTTGCTTTTGATAGTTCTGTGAACGCTGGGAATACATACTAGAGCAAAATCTTGGTCTGTTATTTATATTCATATGCCTTTTATAGTTTGACTTCTGATTATGTTAGTGCATTTTAAGATAGGTTATCTTCCTAACCCTAACGTAGTAGTTCTTAAGTTTCTTTGTTACCCCTTTAGAGTCTTAAATATTATTGAGGACCCCAAAGAGATGTGGTTTTGTGGGTTATACAAATATTATTATGATAAAAAGTTTTTACTTTTCAAACCCCACTGAAGGGTTCCAGATGACCCCATGGGCCCATAGACTACCATGAGAACTGCTGCCCTACTTCAAAAGCAACTTTTTTGTTTACTTGCCAACATGTCAACAAGAACATTAAGCTAAAGAGGCTTAAAAATGAAGTAAAGAGAGATTCCATTTCTTATATAATAACCAAGTACAGAAACTACTTTTAAAAACATTGAAAATGCTAATTTTATGGTTAATTAGAACTATATTTGATCACCTTCCCCCAGTTTTTTTCTATTTCTCAATTTGAGACATCTATAAACTTCTGGGTTCTTATGGGGCTTATTCACCTCCACTTTTTTAATCCTTTTGGAAAATTAGAGGTCCAATATTCAACCTAGAGCTTCCTCTTGACAACCTCTATTTGTGACCTAATAAAAGATTAGTAGTGTCTGGCACATGGCAGACCGTTAAGACCTTTAAAACCAAGGTTTATTTGTGTAGGCATTTTACCAGTCAAAACCTTAACAGTGGTATGTTACGGTAATTTTAATTTTGTGGAACCTACTTAACAAAGAATAACTTGAGACTTTTTGTTGCCATAGTGGCCCATCTGAGTTAGTTGTTTATCGAACTGACTTCAAATACAAGCAATGCTGAACAATTTACTCATACTACCCTAGTTTTCCTTCAGGTGAAATCAGCTTGACAGCTACCACTGGGGGTTGCCCAGCTGATATCTTTGGCTACAAATACTTATAAAGAAGCTGTGCCAAAAAAATTTTCAAGGGGGTTTCAGAATTGTGTAGTTTTTTTGTCATGAGAGGCAAGGGACAGCCTGCCAGGTTAAGAACCTTGCTTGAGGTCTAAGAGAGTGTTAGCAAGTAATTCCTTTTTTTTTTTTGGCTCAGATAGGATACAATAGGCTATTAGGAAGAACCAAGAAAAACCTTTATTCAACTTTCTGAAGCTTATTAAAAAAAAAGGCATTAACTTGAACCCTGTCCTATTATGTGTTTGTAACCTCAGCCAACAATTTAAAAGAATTCATGTCTTCCTATCTTTATCTGTAAGTGTGAAAGGGTACACCCACCCACCTTTTTCTGATGCTCAACACCAGCATTTCTCTGATGTTTATAATAATTCATTTTTGCTGTAATGTACTCCTTTAAGGAATAAGGTTTAGTTCTAGCTTGTCTGTTTACCATTTGGCAAATACACTGACTTGAATATACCCTGTTCTCAACACAGTTGGCAAAATATGGCATCTTGACCAACTCTTCAAATGAGTCTTGTAGTATGTCTACATGGCATGTCTTCAGAGGCTCATGAAAGGACACTAAGAAAACCCAGAAGCTACCTAATTTCTATTTCCTCTTTCCTCCTGTGGCTGTTCTTACTTCAAAGATTACCAGGGGACATATACCCTGAGTAGTAATTTTTTAGTGTATACTCAGATACTTCCAACATTTAATTCTTTTCC
The DNA here is from genome assembly GCA_023548195.1 of Bettongia penicillata ogilbyi. Taxonomy (NCBI): domain Eukaryota; kingdom Metazoa; phylum Chordata; class Mammalia; order Diprotodontia; family Potoroidae; genus Bettongia; species Bettongia penicillata. The sequence continues at coordinate 15,127,401 of JAJHZJ010000318.1, forward strand.
TTTGGGATTTTATTTTGTGATAGTGACCCAAATTTACTTTGATAACTGTTGTAACACTGTATGTTGTGGAATTCATCTATACTTAGTTGTATATGGTACAAGTTATCCTTGAAAGAAAATAAGGTACATAATATATACAATGGTAAAATTTATAGCTTAAATAATATATCAGCTAGGAATTTGTGGGCACCCTTATGATTTTCTCCATTAGCAATGTATAAATTAAAGGGTAAGATGGCTGTTTTCAGGGGCAGGGTAGCTCTTACAGCTAAAGCCATACTTGCATCTAGAAATTTATAAAGCTAGTTTCTTAAACTTATTTTTATCTTAATAGCTCTTTTATCTCAGTTGATGTCATTTAAAATATATTAAGTACATACGTTATGTTCATGTCCACACTGACTCCAGGTAATCCCCTTTCTGTGTTCAACAAAGCAAATGTAGATATGACATCTACCAATGTTGCTGTTAAACCGCCATGTAGAGAGCCAAGCCTATTCATATGTTCTTGTTCAACTTTCATTTCACAAACCACCTTCCCAGGACTTGCAGAAAGAATCGTAACCTAAATGTAGAGGAAGAATGAACACAACTGTTCACTAAACTGGTGCATACTTTTATCAGATTAAACAGCAAGACATACAAATGATTAGGATGTATTTTTGGGTGTACCTAAAGTTGAATGAGACATCAAATTTCATCCCTAAACATTACCTAAACTTTTAATCACTTTTTAAAAAATTCATTTTAAGGAAAAAAAAATTAAAGAAAAATGGTATTCTTATACAGTTGTGTTTAAACACAATTGTTTTCTTGTACTGTATTACAGCAGTAAACAAGTTATTGTTGATATGATATACATGTTCATTGTACAGACAAATGAAGTCTTAATTACAGTATCCTCACATTAAGACCTGCACAATATTTAACTATTGCTGGAGAGCTTTGCAAAGGTACCCACTTTCAGCATTTTCAATGCAACACGGTCATCATTTATGTATTGATAACTTTTATGAGTTTTTCTACTTCTAGGGTGGCATCTCAGCCTGTTAATCAAGAAATCCTCAGTTAAACACTTACTTTGTGTCCAAGCATTGTGCCTACATGTGTGGTCAACAGTATTTCTTATCCTGATGTGTTTACAATCTGGGATGGGATGAAAAGACTCACAAGAATTACAAAACAATCTTTCTTTAAAACTACAGGGAAATGGAATCATGCATAAAACCCTCAGATGTAAATGGAGAAGGGAAGAAGGAGAGGGTGGGCATATTTCTGAATATCTTAAGAAATGGGAGGGCAAGAGAGACAAAGCTGATGAGCTGAAATTATAATTGTTTAAAATTTGAGCAAAATGTAAAAGGGAAGTCCCTAACATAAAGAATATACATGGATTCCACTGGCTGCAAGAAGGACAATTTATACAAGTAAATGCACATAATCATATAGTAAAATGCAGTTTTTTCCAACCATGAAATACAAATTAAAGTATTATAACCTAATTAAAGTATTATAATCTATTAAACAATCAAAAAATACTTTGGTCTTGGGTGAGGAAAGAGCCCCTTTTGGCATATCTCTTTTAAAGCTTCTCTCCAAACTCTAATAAGAACATCAAAAGCTTTGATCTCTTTACTTCATCTATTACAGGTACTTCTCTAAATAGCATTTAAAAGCTTGGGCGATTTTCCCAGACAGAAAGGAGAGAAAGAAAAGCAGCATAGGAATAATTCAGTATCCTTTAAAACAGACACAGGGAAGGTTTAAATAGCCAATATTTTATTTAAAGTTCTTTGCCTATCTGCCTCCATCTGAACAAAAAAATGAGATTGCTGGTTGTCACTTATTCCTTAGATCTCAAGTAATAAACCTTATGGGATCACTTGGAAAAACACATGAAATAAATTACAATTTAAATTCTAATGGATGTGAAAATGCTTTATAAACTATATAGCACTATTCAAAAGTAAAGTAGTATTCTACTAGAACTGAACTGGAAAAGAGCAGATAATAAAGCACAGGCAGAGATCATTTAAATCATTATTTCTCTTGGTTGATTTTATTTGGTTTTCTCTGATGTAGCAACAAAGATAATGCTGAGGTTATGAAGCAAGGAGGCAGACAAGATGGTGGTGTCTTTGCTAGAATTAGGGTGGGTTTGGTGGGGAAAAACGAATTTGGTTTTGGCCATGCTGAGTATGAGGTTGTCTTATAATTCCAGTTTGAAATATGTAATAGGCTAACTGCCATCTTGGGGTGGTGGAAGGGGAAGAGATGGGGAGGAAATTTGGAACTCAAAATCTTATGGAAGTGGATGTTGAAAACTAAAAATAAGTAAAATAAGTAATGCAACAGGCAACTGGTGATGCAGAACTGAAGCTGACAAGAGAGACTAGGGCTGGATATACAGATGTGTAAGTCACTGGCATAGACAATGATTAAATCCACAGGAGCTGCTGAGGAGCTTTGCCAGTCATACTCAGGTCCTGACTCAAAGCTATTACTTGGTACCATGCTAAAACACCTTGAGGGTAGGACTGTATGTCCTATCTTTTTGTATCCCTCAAAGTACTTGGGACGGTGCTTTGCACATAGCAGGCAATCAATATTGAAATGAACCAAATCAGATCCCATTAGAGCAAATCCAAATTAAAGCTTGTGTAACTTTTTTTTTTTGCAAATTCTGAGCTAAACAGAAAAAAATTGGTAACTTCTCCCTGACTCTGTCTAAAGAGGCAATTGCATTTTCACTTTTCGTCCTACATAATAATTTGCACATTCTAAACAGGCTTTATTTCTAGTCAGTATCTGTTCCTTCACTGAACAGAAGAACCAAAACTCTATCCTTACCTCTAAGGCATCTCCTGTTGCCTTGGAATCCAGGATGCAAGCCAGGCTACCCAAAGCCTCTGGTTCAAGGCTTACTCTTTCTAGACTACTGGTACCCCTAAATGTCACTGAATTCAAAGCTGTCTTATAGTGTAAATTTCTGGAAAAAAAGACTATCTCATTTTGGGTTACAGAGTAACATGGAAGGCAGAGAGGTAGCCATTGGAAATTTGAAACATTAACTTTGTAGTCACTGTCTTTTAGAAATCATTAATAAAATCAAGGCTGTTTTCTTCTAACAGCCACCAAATATTATAAAAATTCCTTTTTATAAAACTCCTATCATGTAGTTGAAACACGGTCCTTCAGGGAGGGCTAATTGTTTCTTTATAAAATTCAGGCTTTATATTATTATATTGAATAGTTTTACTTAAATTTAGACATGTTATCTATAGGTGCCATGATACTGCGGATAGAGTGTTAACCTAGGAGTTTGGATAACCTGGGATTTAAGACCTGCCTCTGATACACGCTAGCTCTGCTACGCTGGTTGAAGTGACTAGGCCTCTCAGTGCTCCAAGCAATTCTCTATGATTATAATATTTGGTCTAATTGCTAATCTACATTACTGGGGGGGAGCAGGGAAACTCACCAGGAATCTTTCTACCTACATGGATGAAATCACAAGCCTGGAGTGCCCCCCAAATAAGCATTTATGAGGCATTTTTTACTGTGTGCCAGGCACTATGTTAAGCCCTGGAGTTACAAAGAAAAGCAAAAGTAATCCCTGACCTCAGGGGATGACATCAGTGGAAGAGACCACTTGTAAATTCAGTATATATAAAATAGCTAAAGAAGAGATAGAAGGTTACCTTAGAAGTTACTTTATTCTCTCAACTGCAAAGAGGACAATGAAGAGCTGCCAGGGATTCTAAGAGGTGGAGAAGAGTAAAGAAAGCAGCCCAGGCATGGGTGACAGCCAGTCCGTAAGAATGGAAACTACGGATATAGCATTGAAATCAAGGGATGGTAAGGAGGACAATATGCCTGGAATAATGAGTACCTGGAGGGGAGCGAATATGTAAAACTGAAAAAATAATAAAGGACCAGCCAGAAAATGAAGCACTTTAAACAAAGGACATGATATTTTATTCTGGAGGTAATACAAAACCACTAGAATTTAATAAGCAGGGGTGTAATATTAAAAATAGCACCAGTAATTCCATTTTGTTTTTTAGCCATCATTTAGTGAAGCTAAGTTTCAGCTGCCTGTAAGTCACCTGATTGTCACAAGTTTACTCACCCTCTCCTCTGTCATCTGACCACAAGAATACCCCTCTGTCCCTCACTTGATTGTCTCCCACCATCCTCCACCAATAAGAAACCTGATCTCATAATCACTTCATCCTGTTTTTCATTTCCTTTAAATCATGTGTTAACTGGGAAGAAACAAACTTGATAAGGGTTCTTGGCTACTGAGAGCCTTGGTGCCAGTTTGTTATGCAACTGGTATGCCTTGCTTAATAAATCATTTTTTTATTTCAGTGTTAACAGTTTTGACAAATTCCATCCAGGAGAGGAAGATATGAACCTTCACCCCGGTTTCTCCCCCGCACAAAATGTATGGTCAGATTTTAACTTTGGGAAAATCATTTTGGCAACTATGAGGAAGATGGGTTGGAGTGGGGAGAGACTTGAGAGAGGGAGGCCAATTGAAAGCTACTCAAAAATCGAGTTAAGAGGTGATGAAAGCTTGAAATAGGCTTGTGGTTGTATTAGTCAAGAAAAGAAGACATATATAAGATGTTATGAATATTTGAAGAGAAAATACTTTAGCCAGTATGAGAGTGATGACCTGGGGAAGTATTGAGGGGTAGAGGGATTATAGTTGTCAATAAGAAAAAAGAACAGTGTTAAAGGTTATAAGGTGTAGGGAAAGGTAGGAACTTTGGTCCAAGATGGTCAGACTGTTCGACCAGTTAAAAGAATTTCACTGTTCATGAATATGGAAATGGAACATTTGTGGATGATAATATAAAATATTTATCTCTATGTGGGCTAGTCACTGAGGTGGAGCATTAATATTTATTCTGGGGGGGAAGCTAGGTGGCACAGTGGATAGGGACTGGTTCTGAAGTTGGGTGGACCTGAATTCAAATTTGACCTCCTCATACACTTACTGGCTGTGTGATCCTAACAAGCCACTTAATCCCCAACTGCCTAAAAAAAATTATTCTGAAGTCCTCTAATATGAAGGTTGGAGTTATAGCAGAGAGAAAGACTGTAAGCCAGACATGCAACTCACAGAGAAATGAGCAAGAATGACCTAGGATAAGGAAGGAGAGTGATCTGATTTGGGTGATAAATCTGGATATCGCAGATTCAAGTAAGTTGATGAATGATGTTGGAAGAGAATCTGGAGGTGGCAATGGGGAACAAAGAATATTTTGACTGCCTCCATGCTGACCAGCAAATTGGGGAATATGAAAGTGTAGCCAGTGCTGGAAGGGAAATGTGTTGTCAGAAAGCAATTAGGGCTTAGTGAATAACATAAGATTGTTTGTCTCTATGGAGCAAGCATTCTACAAATCAGAATGGAAGGGGTGGGCAAATCTAGAATGGGACACTGTAGGGGAAATGGCAGGATGGAATTGAGGTAGTTGTAGAACCAAGTAGCTACAGGAGTTTGTTATCAGCAACCAAGGTTTCAGAATCAAGGGGATGAGGAGAGAAGGGGTTGGTCATGTGCTAAGAGGTTACTGAATAACTTCTTTCCACTTTACAGATCTACTCCCCAGTGTCAATCAAGGGCAGATATAATTACCCCATTTTTGTTCTATTTATAGTCACAAAACCTCCACATCCTGCTTCAGAAAAATAGATCACTGGCTCTTCCCAAGCACTCAAATTTAAAATGAAGTCAAAACTTATACATCATATTGAGATTTGCAAAATGATTTACACATCTTCACTCATTTGATCTTTACAACCCTATGGGGTTGCATCCTTCATTACTGGCACTGTTTTACAAAAGGGTAAACTGAGATTCAGAATTTTTTTTAATCTTATCATCACCCACAAATGTTCCATTAATGAACAATGAAATTCTCTGAACTGGTTAAACAGTTTGACCACCTTTGACCAAGAAAGTTGCACCTTTCCCTACACTTCACAACCTTTAACCGAGTTATTTTTCCTCAATGAGACCGTTAAACCCTGGATACTTTCCTAAGCCCATCACCCTTATACTCGCTAAAATTCAGTTCAGAAAGTGATCTGCTCATGGTCACAGAATTGGAATTAAGAGGCAGGATTCAAATTCAAGTCTCACTTGACTCAGTCACTAACATCCTGCACAGCGACATGGGGCTTCCATCTGGAATGTACCAAGGCTTCCTAGGTACCTCCTTCTGCTTAGTCATGTCCGCAGCAGAGGGTAGGCACTCCCTGACACCTACGAAGACGAAACATTTCCCATGCTTTAGCAGACGATTTATTGTGGGCCCCTCAATTTTATCATCAGGGGACTGCCTGCCTCCACGTCCGGCACCGCCTTGGCAGGTCTACACCTGAAGCCCTTCCACTCTGGCGGGCACGGTCTCCGAGACGCCAGGGTCACCGTCCTACCACGCGCCGCAGGTTGGAAAACAGGGCACTCACTAGGAGGAGGAGGAGGAGGAGGCGACAGTCCTACTGGTGAAGGAATTCATCCGAATTTGGGGGACGAGGAGGTAGAACAGAAAAAAAGTAACGCGGCGAGTGCCAAGCTTCCGGGCCGGATAAAGACCAGGCGCCAGCGCCCAGGCCGACGAGCCCCGCCGCAGACCTCCAGGAGGGCTGGAGACCTTCCCCGCCCGGCAAGCCCCCGCCCCCCCCGCCAGCACGCGCTCCACCTGGGCCCAGAGCCCGCCCCCGGACCGCGATACCTTGTCTAAAACTCTATCAAAGCCGCCCGACTGCGCGAAGGTCTTCAACACCTCCCGCAATTTCTGCAGACCTTGGGGACTCATCGCTTCTCAGCCCCGCACAAACGGAAAACCGAACCGACAAACCAAAACAAAACCCTGCCCGGGTAAGCGTGGGACCGGCCGCGCCCCCAGGCGCAGGCAGCAGCTCCAAGAGCGACCTCCAGAGTGAGCGTAGAAGACGGACGCCGGGGCAAATAAAGGTTTTCCCCGGTGCTCCCCGGGCCTTCCGGCCGTGTGCACGGACTGCAGCACTTCAGTTCCGTTATCCGGCGCTCTCCGCTGGGCCTCCCGGGGATCCGCTAGAGCCCTCACGGTTCCGGGGCCTTCGGCCCAGGAGTCCGGGCCAGCCCCGCCCAGGGCGCGCCCTCTTTCCCCACCTCCGAGAGCGCGGGGGAGGGGCTGGGAGAGGAGGAGGGGCGGAGGAGCGGTTTCCCTCCGGGCTGTTCGTGCGGCGCTGCACTGCGGAGAAGGAAGTGGCGCCTCGGGCCAGACGCTGGCCCTCGGGAGATGCGCCCGCGGTTATTCGCCGTCTCCAGCGCCATGGATTTGGAAGACGCGCCGGGGCAGTCGGAGGAGTCGGGGGAGGAGGAGACTGTGGAGTCGGCGGAGGAGCGCGTGGTGCAGGAGCGCCAGCGGCTGTGCGCCGAGTTCTCGGCGATTACGGGCCGCGGCGGCGGCGTGGCTCAGTGCTACCTGGCGGAGAACGACTGGCAGATGGAAGTAAGCGCTCGCTCAGTGCGGGGCCCGGCCGGGGGCGGCTGCGCGGGGCCGCCTCCATCCCTGTGCCTTTGCTTTTCAGAGGGCGCTCAACTCCTACTTCGAGTCGGGAGTGGACGAGGAAGCGCCGGACGCCAGGCCGAGCATGTCCCCGCCCGACCCCGTCTGGTGAGTGAGCCGGAGGGGTGGGGGTGGGGCACGGGGGTCCCGGCCGCCTCCCACCTGCTGTCTCCCCACCCAGCCTGCGAGCGTTTCCCGAGATCCTGTGCTGCCACCGAGCTGGGGCTGGAGATGCAGAAAGGAAGGTGGAGATGTACCGGCAACGTTGTGTGTACACGTTCATTGCTTATGCAGAAGTGCATGTGTGTATGTGTATGTGTGTATGCACACGGAGGCATCTGGGCAGCACAGCGCCTGCAGTCCGGGAGACCCGAGTCCAGCGTGGACCTCAGACGCTCGCTAGCTGTGTGACCCTGGGCAAGTCACTTAACCTCTATTTACTTTAATCCGCTACAAGCTAACCTCTGTAGTTTCTTGGCCAAGAAAACCCATACGGGGTCACAAACCACAAGAACCGCACACGTGTATGCGTATATATGCATATGTAATGTTATATATGTGTGTGTCGTTTGTATGTATAGCTATCCTGGAGGAACTGGACATAATTTCAGAGGGAGAGCATCTCTGTAGGTATCTATCGATCTTGGGAAACCTAATGCAAGGGTTTTTAAGGTGGGGGCACTCCATCTAAGGGGTCATATCCTAAAAACTTCAGAGGATCTAGGAAACTCGGGGAAAAAATATGTTCTTATTTCTTAAACTAAGAGAAATTTAGCGTTCCCTTCGGTTGTGAAGGTAGGCAACAAAGCATTGTGAGGAGGGATTTATAGGTTTACCTGTACTTCCAAAGGGGTTCCTGATCGAAAAACCCGGGTCTACTCCATTCTCTTCCTTTTTATAAGCGAGGAGCTTAAAATCTAGAGAGTTGAAAAAAAACACACTCTATATTAGGCCAGCTTGAGGCCACACAGATGTATCTGTAAGTGAAAGAAGTGTAATTTGAACCCATGTTCAAGTCTGCTCCTCCAGATCCAGTGCTTGATAACTGTCTTTTGATAGCCAGTCTGTTGCCAACTTCTGTTCCTACCTTCATAAAGTCTCTTGTAGTATATGACTCCTTTCCCCTCACACAGATGCCCCTGGACTAGATGACTTCCAAGGTTCACACATCCTATTTCACCCTCATCCCTTCTCTCCTGGATGGTTGCCTTCTAATTGAATCCTTGCCTCAAGTCTTTCACCAGATCAGTCCATATTTCAGTTATCTGCCAAAATGATCTTCCTAAAGCACAAATCTGACCATGACACCTCCTTATCCAATAAACCCCTTACCTCCAGATCAAATAGAAAATCCTTGCCTAGCTTTTAAAGCTTTTCACAAGTGGACCTTTCTGCCTACTGTTCACAACTTGTCTGCTTCCTGCTGTTTTAGCCTTCTTTCTTAGACTTTACTTCCCTCTTCATACTCTAAAGATTCAGTAATCCCTGGCCTTCTTGTCATGCCTCACAACATTCCATCTCCCCACAGTGAACCTTTTCCTGCCTGACCCTCAAGCCTGGAATACTCTTCCTCCTTGTCTCTGCCTCCTGACTTTCTGGCTTCCTTTAAGGCTTAGCTCATATCCCACCTTCTGAAAGGGACTTTTCAAGGTTTATCTCTTCCCTCACTCCCAGTAGTACCTTCTCTCTGATCTTAATCTTTCATTTACAGTGTATGTGTGTGTCTTGTATGTACAATATTTTTTGGCATGGTGTTTCCTCCTTTAGAATGTGAGCTCTTTGAGCTCAAGGACCTGTTTTGTTTTTGTTTTTTCTTTTTATTCCCAGCCCTCACCCTCAGCATACCTATCTAGTACATTGTAAAAGCTTAATAAATGCTTGTTGATTGATTTTCTTCAAGGATAAGAGGCCAAGTATGGAAAGTTCTAAAGCTTCAGAAGGAATAACAGTCACTTTAAATAACATTTTAAAGTTTGCACAGTGGTTTATGTAAGTGATCTATCTCATTTGATCCTCACCACAGTTCTTTGAGGTAGGTGCTTTTGTCACTCCCGTTTTCCCAAGGAAGAAAATGAAACTCAGAGGAAGAAATGAAACTCAGAAACTAAGGCTCAGGGACCATAATCTTTGCCCAGGAACACACAGCTAATAAACGTCTGAGGCTGAATTATAATGGAGGTTTTCCTGATACCAAGTCCAGGGTTTTGTCTACTACAAAGCCAAGTGATTTGGTAATCACTAATCCTTCAGGGGCACATAGGAAACTGGAAAAATAAAGCTTTGAAAATAGAATTGACATGACATTTTTGAATAAAAATGATGCGAACATTTGCTAAGCATCTGTTAGGGTATTGTCTACTTCCTTGTGAGAGGCAATGGTGTGAAGTACAAAGATTTACAAGTCTAATTATGAAGTTCAAGGAGTTCAATCTAGTTAGGAGATGTATGGCACACACACAGATTCCTGCCACATAAAGTAGAACAGGACCAGTACATGAACAGTACAAAGTGATAGGTGAGTCTGAGGAAGTAAAGATGGAGAAGTTCTTGGAGAAAATGCATTTGAAGAGCACCTGGTCAGATCAGAACTTGCTCAGTATTTATTTACATTACTTTTTTAATCAGCAGGTTCTTTGAATGCTCATTGCTCTTTAACCTTTTAAGTCAAACATAAAAGCAAAGCTAGGAAATCACTCTTTATGTTAATCTTTGAAAGCCGCGAACAACTATAATTATATTGTAAATGTGTGAAAATGATGAAAATCTGGTGGGGCCAGGTTAGTTGTTCCTTATTGCTTTTTCTGACACAAACATTCCTTTGATAATACAAAGACAGCTGATAACCTCGCTGGACAAGAAAGGAAACTTTGGGCTAGAATGAAAATCTCACAGTTTAATAGTTTAAATGTGCCACTGAAGGATGTTCAGAGAGCAGTCCACCTAGCATAAATGGTCACATATGTAGAGAAGGGGTTCTTGTGATGCATGGAGCCCTGAGGGATCTTGAATAGGGAAAAAAATTAAATCTGTTTATACTTCTAATCGAAATTTAGCATTTCTTCAATTTTGAATTTTTAAAAAACTAAGAAAAGGTCCATAGACTTCACCAGACTATCAAAGGTCAAGAACCACAGATTTAAAAAATATACTTTAAATGGCTTACTTTTTCTTCAGTCATCTGAATATATTGTATGTCTTCAGACGCCTTAAATCTTTTGTACTTTGGTATGTTCCTCTGCAAAATGAGGGCAATAAAAGCTTTTAAAATAATTGTGGAATTTCTTAAATTATAAATCGTTTATAAAATTATTTTTCTTTCTATTCTTGCTAGTGTTGACCTGACAAATGAACCAACAATTAATGTCACCAATACTGATGTCAATATAGAGAATTGTGTCCAGAAAGAAGATGACAGTACATTTTCTTTAATTACATGGAATATTGATGGATTGGATATACACAATTTGCAAGATAGGGCTAAAGGCGTGTGTGAATATTTAGCTTTGTAAGTATTAGTATTTATTTCTAATTATAGCAGTCCTATACATTTGCTTAACAACTTGATATTTCAAAGTGTTTTCACATCTATTTTCTTATAACTGAGTTAGGTAGGGTATGTATAATTATCCACATTTTAAGATAAAAATTGTTGCTCTTAAAGCTTAATCTCTTAGATTAAATACATGAATGGCTAAGGTTACAGAGTTAAGTTAGAAGAGCCAGAACTGAAACCTGACTCCCAGAAGAATAGTCTTTCCATTAAAATGCTTCACTTTTTGTATTTATAGACCATATTCAAATAATTTAATTCTGCATTTTTTAGTACAAAGTGTAATTCTAGAAAAAACAGTACTCATGAGAACATCTTTGCAAAGGATTAAATGTCAAGTACTCTCATAAATCATTATCAAAATATAGTTTAGGACACAAAATTTCCCTTGGAAAAAATGCTATATTCATTCAAAGAGGATTACATTTAGGCATATTTTTGAAGTTAACATCTCTAGTTCAGTTTAATATGGTTATACCTCTTATGGTACTTATTTGGGAAGTTTTTAATTCTTAATTTTAGCAAAAGTAATTGCAGGGTCATTTTGGGGAGGATAGGCTAGACATGTAAAAAAGTGAAAGATTCGGAAGAGAATTGTAATTTTAAAGTTGCATTTTATTTAAGTTGGAATATTTAAATTAAATGGAGGGAAAGGCAGAATTGATTTTCCGCAGGTAATGTTGATTTCAAACTTTTCATGTGTGGTGTTGCTATCACACTATTTTTCCAATATTAGAAAAATAAATAATTGGTACTGTAATTTTTGTTTATAAGTACCCTTCATTAGCCATTAAATATAGTAAATTGTTAACAAAATTGTCTTCATTTTTGGAGTTCTGATCAAGTGACAGCTTGTGTTTTTCTCACTTGTGGAGTATTAAATTTTGGTCTCATTTCCTTGAGTTTGTTCTAGTGAAATATGTTACATTTGTTATTAATCTTATAACAAACTCATTTTTAAAAATTAGGTACACTCCAGATGTGGTATTTCTTCAAGAAGTCATTCCACCGTACTACAGCTATCTAAAGAAAAGAGCAACCAGTTACACAATTATATCAGGTAACACCTTTCTGATAATTTCGCTTACCTGTTAAGAGAGTGATTTTCCTTTTTTTTAAAATTTATTTATTTATTTTTAGTTTTCAACAGACACTTCCACAAGATTTTGAGCTCTAAATTTTCTCCTTATTTCTCCCCTTCATCCTCCTCAAGACAGTGTGCATTCTGAGTACCATTTCCCCTAATCTGCCCTCCCTTTTAAGAGTGTGATTTTCAAAATATCTACCTCTTTAAAAACATCTTCCTTCCCCTCTCTTATTTGGGAAATTGTCTCTTTCCTTAGTTGAAATATTTTATTTTTTTAAATTAAGTAATTTATTTGTTTTCAGTTTTTTACAATCACTTCCGTGTATCTTAGATTTTTTCCCCTTTCCTCCCCACCCCCTCCCCAAGACAGCATGAAATCTTACACAGGTTCTACACATACATTCTTATTAAATACATTTTCATCTTAGTCATGTTGCATAGAAGAATTAAAATGAATGGGAGAAACCATGAAAACAAAACATAACACAAGAAAAAATGGTCTGCTTCATTTTGCGATCCAATTCCATAGTTGTTTCTTTGGATGTGGAAGGCATTTTGCCTTGAGTCCATTGGGAATTTTTTTAGGTCCTTGCCTTGCTGTGAAGGTCTAAGTCTACCAGAAACATTTTTCGCACACTATGGTTGAGTTGAAATATTTTAATCATTGATGTTAGTTATGCAGTGGCTGGGAAGAAAGTGAATGTTATCTGGTTCTTAGAATGGAATCAGCAAAGACAGATTCTTTTTTAGGTAAATGACTTTAGTTTCTGGGGTGTCATTTTAAGATACTAATCTTAGGGACAACTTCATTTTTGAATTAAATTTATTTTTGAAAATAGATAACAGTTGCACTAACAGGCAGTGCTTTTCTTGAAAGAATCTGTGTGAGCATTTATAACTGTCCTTTGTACAATTCGTGATAAAGGACATGAAGACTGGTTGGTTTCAAGATACTCTTCAAATCTGTTCTAGCCCTTAATTCTGTTCTTTAGTAGTCCTTTAGATCAGAGGTTTCAAACACCAACCCTCACAAGTGCAGCTGAATCACATTAAAATGTAGTTGGGAAACATTTAACAAAGTAAATTTAGTACAACATATATAACTTTTTAATTGAAAATTTTTATTTTCAGATCCAAATTTTCTCTCTGCCCACCATTAAAAAGACAGGAAATGTGATACCCATTCTATATAATAACATATTTTAAAACTAAGTATGTGGCCCTGTATGAATTAGTGGTTTCCATTTCTATTTGAATTTGAAATTACTGTGTTAAATGACTTATTCATGGAATATAACTTTCTTTTTTAAAAAACATTTTAAGGTAATGAGGATGGCTATTTCACCGTAGTAATGTTGAAGAAGTCAAGAGTGAAGTTCATAAGCCATGAAATTACGCCTTTTCCAACCACCCAGATGATGAGAAACCTTTTATGTGTTCGTGTAAGTGAACTTGTGAAGAAATTGCCCTCATATTTTAATAAAAGTTTTTTGCTTTTTTAAAATTCAGTGTTCATGAACTTTGAGAACAAGCTTAAATGAATGCTATGTCAAAATAAATTTGTTTGAAGGTTTGAAGGCATATCTCTCCTGAGATAGATGGATTTAATTTAAATCCATGTTAGTTTAGTAAAATAATTGTTGCCAGTTCCCTAAGAAGCTGGTACCTTTATATTAAATAGTAAATTGCCTTCAATTAACCAACCAGTAATTGGAGAAGAAAATATCTGAGGGAGAGGGCAGTGGAGTGGGATAGGTAATGGCAAGCATAGCAAATGGCACTTTGTTTAGGAAGTAAAGACCTTTCCCACTTGGAGCTAACATAGCACCCCTCTCATTGCACAGTGCCCTGCACCTTGTACATGCAGTAGGATCAACGTTTGTTACATCTAATCAGTGTAAGATGTATTCATTGCTTACCAGTACTTACTGTTAGATACTGAGGGAGATACACAAAATTTAAGAGAAACCTTGGGTCCTGTCTTCATGGAGCTTGCAGTCCTTTAGGGTCATGTGACCAAATATAAATTACTCTTATATATAGCAGTTCCATGCATATACATAAGAAAGATGTACTTTGTGAGTTCCAAGAGGGAAAGGCCATTAATAGCATTAGGGAAGACTTTCTGCAAGTGCCTTTTGAGTTGGCTCCAGCTCCTGACTTCTCACCCCAATTCTTTTCTTCTCCAAATACTGGCCCTTCTTGTCCATGGAAAACCCTCTACATTCACTTCTAGTCCCATCCCCTCCCACTTTCTTTAGCATATTGTCTCCACTCTCATCCCTTCTCTCTCACTAATTTTCTGTCTCTTCCCATTTCACTGGCTCTATCCTTGCTGCCTACAATACACCCAAGTTTCCCCATTTCTTAAAGTACCTGCACTTGGTCCAACTGTAGAAATCTGTAATTGTTGTTTTCACTGTCTTTCTACTCACTCTCTTCTAAACAGTTTATATTATGACCTCTGACCTCATCATTCAATTGAAACTTCTCTTTCTTAAGTTAGTGATCTTAGTTGCCAAATATAATGATTTTTCTCAATATTTTTAGTCATTCTTGATCCTTTTTGAAGGGGCACATAGGGGGCTCAGTGAATAGAATGCTGGGCCTGGAGTCTAGAAGACCTGCATTCAAATCCATACCTCTGACACTAGCTGTGTGACTCTGAGCAGGTCATTTAACCCTGTGTGCCTCATTTCCTCATCTGTAAAGTGAACTGGAGAAGGAAAAGGCAAACCACTGTAGCATCTTTGCCGTGAAACTTCACTGGAGAGCTACTTAACGATTGTCCTCCTTGACCTGTTTGCTGTCTTTGATGCTGTCGGTCACCCTTTTCTCTTGGCTGTATTTGTGCCCCCATTTGGGGTTTTCATGGCAGAGATACTGGAGTGGTTTGCCATTTTACAGATGAGGAAACTGAGGCAAACAGGACTAAGTGACTTGGCCAGGGTCACCCAGTTAGCATCTGAGGCTGGATTTGAACTTGGGTGTTTCTGACTGCGGGCCCCAGACCTGGTGCTCTGTCTACCTCTATCTGCTATACCCGCTGTCCTCTCTTTAAGTCTTCATGATAGTGCTCATTCTTGGTCCTCCTGGTTAATCTCTTTTTTTGAAGGATCTCCATCTGTGATATGGCTCCTAACTGTGGGGGTCTCCTGAGGCTCCATCCTAAAAGTTTTCTCTTTTCACTCTATACTTGGTAATTTCATCTTTATGCACATGATTCTCAGATCTCTATATCCAGTCCTAACCTCTCATGAGGTACAGTCCTACATTATCAACTGCCTTTTGGGTATCTCAGATTGGAAAACCTTTAGGCATCTCAAACCTGGCATGTCCAAAACAGAATGCAACATCTTTCTTTTAAGAAAAATAATTCTTTCAGTTATTAAAAATTGGTTTTCTCTCCCTCACACTTCTTCCAGTGGGAAAAAAAGAAAAAAACTCTTGTATAAATATATATAATCAAGGAAAACATATTTCATACCTCATTATATTATCAGCCTTTCCTCTAAGCCCTTCACAGATAATTCTGTTCTTGAGGGCACCACCATTCTTCCAGTCACCCTGGCTCACAACTTTGGTGTCATCCTTGACTCTTATACTCATCTCCCATATCCAGTCTTGTCAAATCTTGTCTGTACTACCTTCACAACATCTCCATTCTATATCCCTTTCTATTCATGCAGGTGCTTATATGGGTCCTAACCACCACATGGTAACCCAAAATATCAACATTACCTTGAGCTGTATTAAAAAAGCTATCATGCCAGAATTAGAAGGGTAATAGTTCTTCTGTACTCTGTCCTGGTCAGATGATACCTGGAGTTCAGGTCTGGCTGCCACATTTTAAGAAGGATGCCAGTATATTTGGAGACATGTACAGGAGAAGGCATCTAGTGTGGTGAAAGATTTGCAGGTAATGCCTCATGAAAATGAGCACATGTTGTTGAGTGTGCTCTAGAGAAGACAAGCTAGGGATATGAGAGCTTTCTTCTTGGCCCCAGAGAACAGACTAACAATTAGCTTGGTCTAAAAGTGTAATGGATTGCCTTGGGAGATGGTAGGTTCTTCCTTAATGGATTTCTCCAGTTGGAGGCTAGCTGACTTCTTGTCAAGGGTGTTCTTGCTACTCTCTCTCTTCCCCTCGTGATATGGCTTCTAACCCTACCCCTCCATTCTGTTGTAATCACTGTCCTTTCTTTATACCCTGTATTTTCATGTTTCCTTCCCTGTGCTGATGCTGTTCCTTATTTGTTGATTGTAATACTGATCTGATGATTTAGTAAACTTTTGAGTGATCCTCAGACCTTCACTCATTCAAGTTTTGCATTGAATATTAAAATAGCAGACTGCAACTTAAAGTACTATTCTGTTGCAGGTGACTATATGTGGTAATGAACTTTGCCTTTTCAACTCACACTTCGAGAGCACCAGAAACCATGCTCGGGAACGAATGAATCAGCTAAAAATGGTGTTAAAGAAAATGCAAGAGGTCCCAGAGTCAGTTACAGTTATATTTGGAGGTGATACAAATTTAAGGGACCATGAAGTGAGTTACAGTGTATCATTTCAGCGTTTCATGTGGTTGATTTTCTTTTCTCTCTTGTGTGACCACAGAATTTCAGAGCAGTAAGGAACCTTGGTGTTTTTCTAGTTCAGCCTATAACTGAAAAATAATCATCTTTGCAGCCAGTGGTAGTCCAGGCTTGACTTGAAGAGTTCCAATGAAGGGCTTCTTCCCAAGACAGCCTGTTCTACTTTGAAGTAGCTTCACTCGTTAGGAAACTTTTCTTATGTGATTCAATCAACAGGTATTTATTAAGCCTGTCCTGTAGGCCAGGGATTGTGCTAAGCACATGTACAAACCAGAGGCAAGTCAGTCCTTGCCGTGAAAGAGCTTGCCTTCTACTTGAGAGGACCCTTGTTGGCTTCTTTGCAACAATAATTGGTAATTTGACCCACTCTATTAAGCTCAGGTCTTTAATTGATCTGTTATATACACAAACCATTATGTATATCAACCCAGTTCTGCAGTTATTTACTGAGTTGTCTGCTATGTGCCAAGTATTCTTTTAGGTAGAATGATATAATATAAGAAAGTATAAGACATGATCATTAACCATAAGGACCTTATAATTTTGTTAGAGAAACAAAACATGAACTAGGTAATGATCTGAGAGTTTATAATTAAGTTCCAAAAGAAGTCATACAGACAGTACCTTCTGAAGGAGTTCAGAACAAGGAATAGTCAGCATACACCTGAGTAGTCAAGGGAATCTTGGAGTAGCAGTATGTCCTAGTGGACAGGGTGTTAGATGTAGTGTCAGAAAAACCTGGCTACCAGTCCTTTCTGAGACATGTAACAGATGTTTGACCACAACTTCTAGGACACTAGATCCAGTGACCACTAAGGTCCCTTCTAGCTCTGAATCCCTGGTCCTGTGATTTGAGGTGGTGGTACTTGACCTGGGCCTTAAAAGTGTGGGTAAGAGCTAGATAAGCAGAGAATAAGGAAGTGGGAAAGGAAATTCTATATGAGAGGGGAAGGAAGGAAACAAGCATTTATTAAGTGTCTATTATATGCCAGGCAATATCTTAAATACTTTACAAATATTACCTCATTTGATCCTCACACCTTGGGAGATAGATGCTATTATCATCATCCTCACTATATAATTGAAGAAACTGAAGCAGACGGTTCTTGTGACTTGCTTACTTGCTCTAGGATCACTGAGGAAGTGCCTGAAGCTAGATTTGAACTCATATCCTGGCTTCAGGCCCCATGCTGTATCCACTGTTCTGCCTCAACTTCCAGGGAGCTATGTAAGCCTAGAACTGTAGGTAGTGCCCACCAGGATATATTTGGGTAAGAATGAAAAACTTGCCCTCGTTGAAGCCAAATTGCTGTGGTGGGAATAAGAGAGAGAGAGAGAGGAGTTGGGATAGGTGCAGTTAAGTTGGTCATGGCCTCAAAGCTAGTCTGAGGTCTCAAACCCTTGAGTTTACTGTATGCAGTGAAGGTTTTATATTCCATTGGAAATATGTCAGGGGTTCTAACTAATAGGACTTAAAACTGAAACTGCTGCTCTTTCTCTCAGGCTTTCCTAGTATTATGGCTAATCCATTAAGAGTTGCCTGAGAAGTATCCAAGTAAGCACTGTATAAGTGAGAAGTATCTGCAACAGGAAGACCTGTTTTAAAAATATAAACTCCCTAGAGAATAGGACTATCTTTTGTTTCCATTTTTTCTGCCTTTTGTATGTTCTGTACCATGCTTGGCATAGGATGGAGACCCCATAAATTTTATGGGGCCAGTCTTGATTTTCCTTTTTACTTCCTGCTCCATAGTTTATGCCACAGTGAAATTAAACTAAAATGTAGGTATTTGTTCACTTTTGCTCCACCACAAAAAGGTGTTCTAAGTAAATTAAACTTCCCATTCTGTGCTCAGCTGCCTCTGCAAATCAAACAAATAATTTTCATCTCCAGTCCCAATGACCTTATACCTTAGTTCACATGTCTAATACTATTTAGGACCAGACTTTTTCTGGAACTCCTGGCAGTCCATAGATGTAATAAAGCATAGTGTACTATGGTAGCATCTATGCTGGACTTAGAGTCTCAACTAAAACTAGTGGTGTAGCTTAGAGTCCCAGACCCAGCTATATTAGAGGTGTGACCTTGCTTAGGTCACCTGACCTATTTAAACTTATTTCCTTATGTATAAAATGGGAATATTAATCATGGCAGTCCTGTGGAAAGTGCATTGTAAACGAAGTGTTCAATTTCTGTGTAAATGTAGGTTTTCATTAGAGCAGTCCTCTTTATTGATACTTAGATGAATTGTAGCGCCCTTTCTAGTGTCCTTAAGCTCAGCTCAAGTTTACCCTGACACTCTCAGCTTCTAATATTTGACTTCTCAGATCACTTTGGATTTATTTTGGACTTAATTAGAAGCATATGTGTTGTCTTCTCTGGTGAAATGGAAGGCAAAGATGATTTGATTCTCATCTTTGATCCTTGATGTCTAGCATAGTACCTGGTATATTATTAATTGCTTTTAAAATTCTCAAGAATGAAATACAGTAAATATTAGAAAAACTGCAGGAATCTTGAAGGAGAAGAATTGTAACTGGACTGTGCTTGGAACATATACAGGGCATCACTTGTTGAACTTTTTTCAAGTCAGGAGTGAAAATTTGCTTTTTTTATTCCAGACCATAAAACAAAATAATTTAGATTACAAAGGAAATAGAAATACAGTTATCAAATTTGTTTCTAAAAGTGTGTTTATGGACTCCAGGTCAAGAATCCTTGGTGATAACACTTCTGTAATCCCTGCTATTAGGGCAGGCTGTGACTGGTGGATTGCTTGAGTTTGGGAGTTCTGAACTGGAATCTGCTATGCTAATTGGATGTCTGCACTAAGACCATCTCCAATATGATGAGCCCCAGATCAGAAGTGGAATAGGTCAGAACTTTCATGCTGATTAGAACTGGAGTCAGGCTCACATGTGACTACTGGATTTTTTAGCCTGAGTTAGGGAGACCTAGGCTCTAAAAATAAAAATTAAAAAATAAAAACAACAAAGAATCTCTACCCTATAATGAAGGGAAATGGAGGAAAGTTTCACAAAACAGCAAGTTATTTACCCTTTTTTCAGCCTAACTCACAAGTAAATACTTGTGTTTTTCCCTATGACTGTGTAACAGAGTTATTTTATGTTGAGTTGTCTAAGTATTTTGTAAACAAATGGTTTAACTGTTTTAATATTACATGTTGCATCTAAACAAAGTAAGCTGATATTTTTAGACTGTAAAAAAAAATTGATGAAAGATCTTTCCTTTTTTAGGTTTCTAAATCGGGTGGCTTGCCAGAAAAAATTTTGGATGTTTGGGAGTTTTTGGGCAAACCTGAACATTGCCGTTACACTTGGGATACACAAGCCAACACTAATTTGGCAATAGAGGCCCCCTGTAAACTACGGTTTGATAGAATATTTTTCAGACCTGCGACAGAAGGTTGTCACATTGTTCCACGCAGTTTGGACTTAATAGGGTTAGAAAAACTGGACTGTGGTAAATTTCCCAGTGATCATTGGGGTCTTCTATGTGGGTTTGATGTAATACTGTGAATATTTTTCAGGTATGTATTTTTTTAAGTCTGTTGTACAGTTTTCTACAGATTTCTTGCAAATACTTGATGATGTTTTGATCCTCTTTGGAAAGATGTGTTGAATATCACATAAGAAGCTGGATCTTTGCTGCTCTTTTATTGTTGCTCCTTGTAGATTCATCCTACATATTTTTTCAAAAGTCTACTTTTTTCTCCCTCTAAGAACTTACCTTTCAAGTAAAAGAACTTTTTGAGTTGGCCTTTTTGTTTTTCCTCCAGTCTCTGTGGTTAAACTGGTTGAAACGAAGACATGGCTTGCTAGTCCCCAGCTCTGGTGCTGCTGCTACTATTGCTGTGAACTCTCTTGATGATGGGACTTGGGCTTTCCTTGTCTTCATCTTGACCATTTCCTTAACAGGCTACTGGAAGGTTAGCATGAGTAAATAACAATGAGAAATGGGATACATTTGTTTTCATTCTGTTTCCCTGAATTAACAAAAGAAATAATGTGTAATGGTAAAAGGCTAATGGAATTTACACATCACTGTATTTCCTCTGTAGTGACAGTATGGGAGGAAAATGTAAATGTGTTAATAGTGATGATAATAGTTTAACATAAATAATCTTATCAGAAAATTGTGGATAATGCGATTAATCCAATCATTTAATAAGCCATGAAACATGTAAGAATGTATCTAGTTAAGTTTGAAAAAATTGCCTTGTGTTTTGATTAAATTGTATTTTTAATTAAAGAGTATAAAAGAAACCCCACTATTGCTGTCTACTTTTGAGTCACATAGAATCTAAGCTAATTTTCTCTCCCATTATTTGACCCTGGAACAAAGATGAAAAAAAGAAGATTGGATTCAGGTAGATGTTAAAAATGAAACCATTTCTGAACAACATGTTTTGGATAATCTGCTTTCATGGGTAAATGAGTCAGTGACCCTACCTTACCTTCATACTCCTTGCCCTTTAATTAGTTAAAAAAGTAGAATCCAACCTTTAGTTTGCAAAGAGGTTTCTGCTTTAGGTTCTTTGACTTGGATCTGTTGAAGTTTTGCTAGATTGTCATGTTTATCCAACTGCTCTGCCTAAATGTGACTCAGGAAAACTACTTATTTCTTGCTCAACAGTTTGCAGAGATTAAATTGACTACATAGCATAGCACTATGACTCAGAGTGAGGAATATATTAGTAAGTAAATCATCTGATTTTACTGTGTTTCCCTTCCTCGAAGCCAGAGTAATGCGTTACTCGGTATCGTGAGGCTGAGTCAACTTTTACATTTTTTAAGCTATTTGAGAGGAAGTTCAGATGTGTAAAAGATACCAATTATAGTAACTGCATTTGACTATTGTTTTAATTGTTTTCCTTTCTTCTCAAGTTACTTTGAGGTTAAAATAATTTTATTTTTGGCTCCAAAATGGACTTACTGAGTGACTTTGAGTAAGTCATTTTAACATTGCATGTCTTTTTTTGGTTATTTGTTTCCTCATAGTACACCAGTGTTGTCTGGGTCTGAAGGCTAGGACCAGGGTATGGACCAAAGGAGAAGAAAATATGAAAGAGAACCAGAAGTCACATTTTGCTCAGTGTTATAAGTTGTTTGAATGTGGGAGGAGGGGGACAGAGGGCAGAGCAGAGACAGTGAAAGGCAAGACTGGCCTTGATGTTGTAGAATTTTAAACTGTTTTGAAATAATGCTAATTTATGAGGTCTTTATTGATTGGTTAATAAATGTTGACTATCTCCACTACCTGTTTGACATTCTACCATTAGAAATTAATTACTTGAGTGAACTTAATAGCTTTTGGCCTTTTGTAGACCTTTATTAAAATGTAAACAATAGTAATGAGAGCATAGTATAGTGGATAGAAGGCTGTCTCTCAATCAGGACAACCTAGATTCATATCCAGCCTCTGATATGTACTGGCCTTGTGAAATGGGACAAGTCACCCTCTCAATGCCCTGGTGACTCTAAGAATAAGAATAAGAGTACCAACACTCCCTCCACTTAGATCTTGGCTTGTAGCCTTTTCAAATTGAAGAACTTACCAGCAGTATGGTGATTGACCTTGATGTCATGTTCATCCTCATTGAAAACATTTGTCAACATGGCTGAAAACATCATGCTAAAAAGCATGAGAGCAAGAACAAAGCCCTGTTTCACTCCATTGGTGACTGGGAAGGCACAAGAGCATTGTCCATAACCTGAATCTGGGCAAACATACCATCGTGAAACTGACGTTCAATGCTGATAAACTTCTCTGGGCAACCAAATTTTGACATAATTTTCCATAAGCCCTCACATCTAAGTGTCAGAGGCATTGGACAGATCTACAAATATTGTGTACATATCTCTGTTCTGCTTCTGGCATTTCTCCTAGAGTTGTCAGGCAGCAAACACCATATTGATTATTCCTCGGCCCTTGCTGAAGCCACACTGGCTTTCAGGTAGATGACCATCTTCCAGGTGAAGGATCAGCCTATTAAAGAGGACTCTAGCAAGAATTTTGCCAGCAATGACTAAGAGAGAGAGTCCTCTGTGATTGTTGCAGGACAATCTATTCCTTTTACCTTCATAGAGATGGACAGTGGAGGCATCCCTGAACTCCTGGGTGATAACCTCTTGCCATATAACCTGGAATATTTCAATCAGCTTTTGTATGAGCAATGGTCCCCCTAATTCAGCTGGAATAGAATCAGCATCAGGTGCTTTGCCACATGAAAGGAGCCTAATGACCCCCCCAAAACCTCTTCTTCAGTTGGAAGTTTAGCTAAGGAGGGATTGACTTCAACCTGAGGTAAACAGTCAGTGGCCTCAGCATTGATTGATGAAGGTCTGTTGAGAACACTGTGAAAGTGTTCAACCCATCTCTCTAGGATCATGGCCTTAATCCCTAATCAATGTGGCTCCATCAGCATTGAGTAGTTGTGATGCACCATAGGTTTTTGGTCCATAAGTAGCTTTCAGGGAGTCATAAAATCTCTTTGGATTGTTACTATCAGCATAAAACTGAACTTCATCTGCCTTTTTACTGATCCAGGAATCCTGCATCTCTCTAAGCTTTGCTTGTACTTTACTTTTGGTGGAATTCAATGCTGCCTTCTTAGAGATGGATGAGCTATCCTGCTGGTAAATCCTGTGGAGTTCTCATTTTTCATTTAGCAGTTTCTGAATTTCCCCATAATTTTCTTTTTTCATTTATTTTTGTTTGTTTTATTTATTTGATTATGACTTTCATTCCCACAAAATTTTGAGTTCCTTGATAATTTCATGAAAGATAATGTCTAGTCTCTTTTTTGATCATGGCTTTCAAGTAGTCCCATGATATTTAAATTGTCTCTCCTGGGTCTATTTTCCAGGTCAGTTGTTTTTCCAATGAGATATTTCATATTATCTTCTATTTTTTCATTCTTTTGGTTTTGTTTTGCAATTTCTTGGTTTATCATATAGTCATTAGCTTCTCTCAGCTCCACTCTCATTTTTAAAGAACTATTTTCTTCTTTTGAACCTCCTTTTCCATTTGGCTAATTCTGCTTTTTAAAGCCTTCTTCTCCTCATTGGCTTTTTGGACCTCTTTCTCCAGTTGAGTTAGCCTATTTTTAAAGATGTCATTTTCTTCAGCATTTTTTGGGGTCTCCTTTAGCAGGCTATGGACTCGCTTTTCAAGCTCTTCCTGAGTCCGTTACATATTCATTGTGGTGGTACTGGATGCAGAAGCCTTGACTTCCTCTGACAGTATGCATTGTTCTTCCTCATCCAAAAGGATGGAAGGAAATACCTTTTCATCAAGAAAGTAACCTTCTATGGTCTTATTTTTTCCCCTTTTTTGGGCATTTTCCCAGCCAGTTACTTCTGAATCCTTGTCAGCAGGAGGGTCCTAGTACTCCTCCTCACCCTAGGACTGAGATTCAGATCAGCTTCTCAATTTCCCCAGATTTGGGTGGAGGCAGGGCTGCCACTCAGGGCTGAGATTCAGATCAGCTGCTTAATTCCCCCAGGAGCTTTAGACAGAGTGCTTTACAGATAGGTTCTGCTGCTCCTGCTACCACAGCTGCCACCTGGGGCCTGTGCTGGGAAGGACCCTGCTTCCCTCTCCCCCAGCTAAGAAAACCCTCTCACTGTCCATTGAAGCTTTCTTTGGTGCTTGTGGGTTGAGGAATCTGAGGCCCTCCCTGCTGGGGATTCTGCCCCAGAGGCCTGTTCTGGTCCTGCTCCTCCCAGTGTTGCACAGACAGGACTGGGTTCCGCTCCACTCAGCATCCTGTGGGATAGACCTTTCCTGTCGGCCTTCCAAGGTTACCTTTGGCTGGAAATGTCTTTCACTCTGTTGTTCTGTGGCTTCTGCTGCTCTAGAATTTGTTGAGAGTCATTTTTTACAGGTATTTTATGGGCTAAGGGGAAAGAGCTATAGTATGTGTGTCTTTCTACTCTGCTATCTTGACTCCCCATATTTTCAACAAACCAGTCTTGGTGTTTGCGAGTGTTCTGACCCAGATGAACAAACGTAGTGCTGTACACCAAATCTCTGAGAACTGCCCACTCCCTTTCTGCTACACTGTTGCCAGTTGTGTTGGCTCAACTTTCTCTCCAAGTTAGCAACAAACTGTTCATGCTCAGAAAAGAGCTCTAATTTATTAACATTAATTCTGGTAACCATTTTGCCTTGGGGGAGGCACTTTTGATGAATGCGAATATTTAGCTTGGAAAAGATAACCCTACGATCAGTCCAGCACTCTGTACCATACATTGCCTTTGTCATTCTCATATCTTATCTCTCTCTTCTCCTTACAATCACATAGTCTATTAGATGCCAGTGTTTGCTGTGAGGGTGCATCCATGAAGTTTTATTGCGTTTAGGTAAACAGAAAACAGTGTTGGTGATGAGGTCATGTGATATACAAGTCTTTAGCATCATAGTCCAGTCTGATAGTCCAGTGGCAGGACAGAGTCAAGATGGCTGGTGATGGCTCAGGATGCAGTGGATGATCTTGGTGTCTTCATTATCTAACCAAGCTTTAAGCCTCCATACTGCTTCATCTGCCTTCGTGGCTGTTGGAACAAATTGTTCTCGACTTCCATTCCACCAAGGGAGGTCTTCATATGGTTGGAATAGACACCCCCCTAACTCACCAATAGGTTTGAGACCCTTTGGTTACCCTCAACCTGGTTTGGCCTGTCTGCTGAAATGGTTTACCAGGGTATGGTCCCTGTACATGCTGCACCTTCTTGGAGCCACAGGTGAGAGTTGGATGGAACAAGGTGGAAAAAGCCCTGAATATACCAAAAATATTAGACCTCCCTGAACACACCCTACACCCCAATTAGTGAGAATAGAAGAAATGTAAATGACTTCAGATAGGTGTTCAGGAATGTAGTATTGTTTGTAGTAGGCTCTCACTGGAATCTGACCTCTTTTCAATGGTTATAAAATGACATTTGCCATTAATAAGCACGGACTCCTGTCCGCAATCCTAATTTCAACTAGTTCAGCTCAGTAGAGGCAGCCCTACTTCTCCTATGAAACTTTCCTCTGGCATCTCATATGGCAGTTTGTACTTAGGTACATGTTATTAGGTATTATAGTCATGTGTTTGAGTCATGGTGAGCTGAGAGATAATTTAGAGAACATCTAGTCCAACTTCTTTTTACAGATTAGGAAATTGAGGCCAGGGAGCTGTAAACTTGCCGGACTATCCTACTGACAGCATTGAAGGTGGATTTGAGCTCAGATCTTCTGACTGCTTTTCACTCTAAGTGTTGCAATGAATAGAGTGCTATTCATTAAGGAATACCAGAGTTTAAATCCAGCCTCAGACACTTAGTGGCTGTGTGACCCTGGAAAAGTCATTTAGCCCTATTTTCCTCAGTTTCTTCATGTGTAAAATGAACTGGAGAAGCAAATGGCAAACTACTCCAGGATATTTGCCAAGAAAACCCCAAATTGGGTTACAAAGAGTTAGATATGACTGAAACAACTGAACAACAACTTACCCCAAAAAGAATGAGAAGGGACTGTTTTTTCCTTTCTTTGTATTTTCAGCTTGTAGCACAGTGCCTGGCACATAGCAAGTGCTTTAAAAATTCTTACTGACTGTGATAATAATAATAGCTAACATTTACATAGTGTAGAATGCTTTACCAATATTTTCCCTCATAACAACCCTGGGAGGAAGGTCTTATCCCCGTATTGCAGGCAGATGGTTTAAGTGCCCATAGTCACACAGCTTGTCAGTGTTTGAGGCTGGATTTAAACTCTGGTCATTCTCACTTCAAGAAGTCAGTTAGATTCCTAGTAAAAGCCATGAGTTCAGAGATCATGTTTTATATAAACTTTGTGCTTCCTACTCCCACAGTACTCTATATATGCTAGGTTCTTTTTTTATTTTAACACTTCAGTAATATTTTTTGTCCCCAGTTATATATCAAAACAATTTAAAGTTTTGAGTTCCAAATTCTATCCCTCACTCCCCTCTCCCCTCCCTAAGATAGTAAACAATCTGGTATAGGTTATACATGTGCAGATGCAAATATTACAAAGAGTTAGATATGACTGAAACAACTGAACTCCCTAAGATAGTAAACAATCCCTCCTAAAATATTTCATATGGTAAGGTCTTAATAAACGTTGCATTTAATTAAATGGATTTCAGATTGTCTCTTTTCATTTAGTCTGATGTTCTTCAGCAAGAAACAAAATACATGTCAATACTCCACCCTATCCCTACCATGACTATTTTAATTATGATCAGATGCTTTTATTGGTTTTAGCTCTGGGACAGGGTTTTTATTATGAAACATATAGTTAAGATTCATTAATTTCACAGTGTCTTTCAGATGAGGCCTTAGAAATCATGGCTCTTTGAATTCAACCATTCATAAGGGATTTACAAAATCATTGAAGAAATCTTTGGCAGCCAAAAGTCCAAAATTTATATTAAATGATTATCAAGGCAAAAAGGAATTTATTGTAATCTCATGAGAAGGGGCACCTTCCACAAGACCATGGGTGGTGTCAGCAAGGGAGTGCACCTGAGCGGAGTGGAGTACAGCATTATATAGTCCCTAACACAGAAGCCCCCTAGTCTCTCTTCCCATTGACTGGGAATCCAGGCATACAGTCTAAGCGCGGAAATCTACCCCAGAGACAAAGAACACAGAAAGGATCGTTGCTCACCAATGAGGGTTTTTGTTACCAAATATGGAACTTAAGGAAAGAATGCTGATGTGGCATTAAGGGGGTGGTGAAGGGGAAAGATACACCAGGTCAGGTGACCAGAATTTTGGTGGTTCTCAATTCTGGAGCATTTTATTTGCCTAAGGGGGTACTTAGTTATTTAATAAGGGTCAGAGCTTGAATTAAGAAGAATTTGGACCTAACAGCCTCTTTGTTCTCTGAAGTAAACTCAGAGAATACATCTTCCTATGTCAACAAAGCCAGATGGGGCTAACTTAGCATTCTTTATGAGACCCTTAACCAAAGACACTATCTTGAGTAATGGGACTTTTTCCATATCTTAATAGTTTGTGGACATATACTGTGTTATGGCATGTTAATGATAAAGAAAACACAGATATCCTGGGTCATAATTTCAATTGAAACTTTGTCAGCTCTGTTATTATATTTACAACCTATGCAATTAAGAAATTCCTTCCTGTGGTCTAGTTAATCACTCATGGAGACCATAAATCTGAAGGACTCAGACCACCTTGGATTGTCCTAAAACAGATTTAAGCCTAGTTATTCTTGTATTAGGCTTGTATTAGTTTCTTCTGGCTCTGCGATCATGTACTGCTAGCTTTAAGGGAATAAACTGCATGCATTTAGCCTGTTTGCCTTTTCTTAACCAAACTTTCAGG
This sequence comes from Bettongia penicillata ogilbyi, assembly GCA_023548195.1. NCBI lineage: Eukaryota > Metazoa > Chordata > Mammalia > Diprotodontia > Potoroidae > Bettongia > Bettongia penicillata. The sequence continues at coordinate 15,155,598 of JAJHZJ010000318.1, forward strand.
TTGACAGTTTTCTACCTTGAGAAGCCCCTGAGTTTAATTTGAGTAAGGGTTGCAGTATCCCACACAACACTATTGCCAAACTTGTTTCTTTCATCTTTCCTTTGAGCTTTACTTACTCTTAATCTTAACTTATGGTTGATCAGTTGGAGATATAGTATGAATCTTACAGCAATCACTGTTGTGGTTGTTCAGTAATGTCCAACTCTTTGTGACTTCATAGTCCCATACTGTTCATGGGATTTTCTTGGCAGATACTCAAGTGGCTTGCCATTTCCTTCTCCAGCTTATTTTCCAGATGAGGAAACTGAGGCAAAAGGATTTAAGTAGTTTGCTAAGGGTCACACAGCTAGTAGGTGTCTGAAGGAATATTTGAACTTAGGTCTTCCTGATCCCAGATCTAGTGCCTTTTAACTGCCTCTGTAGAAATCACTTGACTACAAAACAAGTACTTGGGGTTTTAGGTTTCCCCCTCTCCCATTAAGAACCGAGGTTTCAAGCTGAGACAGCTCAGATGCTATTATTGCAGCTTTATATGCATTCACTTACATTATCTCATACTAGTTGTAGGTGCATTTCATATTCCTTCCTCATCTTCCATATCCCCATTTTTCCCTTATTTGTTAGGGAAACATAACCAGAGGAGATAGCACATTTCTTAGGAATGATCCCTAAGAGTTCCATTCAATCTCAAAGGAGTGTTCAAAAGCCCTCATCTGGAATTTTTCTAGGTTTCCAAACTTCCCAAGTATTCAAAGTAAAACAACATTAGAGAATAAATGAATAAGAAAGTCATTGAATTAAATCCAAGATCCACTGCATAATAACTCTGTTTTCTCAGCCCTGGAGACTGAGAAGCAGCAAACCAGAAGGGAGCAGGTGGAAGTGAGTTATTACAGGGTGGCACGATGACAGCCAAAGAGATAATGAAAAGCTGGCTTCCATGAAAAAGTTATACACAGGACTACATACTCACAATGATTACTTTGAGGAATGAGAACTGAATTCAGTAAATACATGGTGGGTATTAAGCACCCATTATTCCCGAGGCACTATGGAAAAACAAATTAGATACTCTGTCTTGAAGGAGTTTATATGGGGATAGTGGGGTGAGGGGAAGGAAGGACTATGGCATTTAAGGCGTATATCATGTCATAAATTAAGTATCCATATTTAAAAAGTCAGGAAAGTATTCAGTCCATTTTAGAAATAATTTCATCCCAACTGGTAGTAGCCTTCATTTACATAATACCTTAAAATTCACAATTTATTTGCATACATTATCATATTTGAACCTCACAGTAATTGTGGGAAACAGTTGCTTTTATCATTCCCACTGTACAGATGAAGAAGCTGAGATTGAGAGGTTAAGTGACTTGCCTAGGGTCACAAGTGTTTGGGAGATCTCCAAGTCCAGCACTAATTTTTTCTTAGATATAAGGGCCATTATCTTCCTCCTACCCCATGATAGTGAACATATTTGTGTACTTTGAACCTTTCACAGTTCAGTGGGAAGCATAGAAATGGGAAATATCATTTCAAAATGAGAAGATATCTATCTGCCATTTCCCCCTACCAGATCATTGTAACGATTTATACCCTCGACCAATAAATATTTAGTCACCTTTTAAACTCGTGATCTGGATCTCTGGCTCAGTGCCACCTACTATATTGTCAAAAATCTGTACCCACCTAGGACAGACAATTTTATATAGACAAGGATTTAGAAATGAACCTAAAGAAAATTGACCTCTTGTTCTAGGTTCCCTCCAGAGGAGTGGGAGTCTCTAAGGCCAAAGGCATAGGAATCTAAAATATTGAACTGAAAGGGCCCATTGGAAATAATTTAATTTACTCCCCCCTTTCCCCCTCCCCCCATTTAACAAATTATAAAAGTCCCAGACAGAAAATTACTTGCTCAAGGTCACAAGTAGTATTCAAACCTAGATCATTCTCTAAATCTAGTACTCTTTCCTGTACAGCACGAGTATCCATTGTTCCCCAATCTTGTTGGCAAGTCACACACATTAGATCCCCCTTTTATCCTTCAATTTCTTGTGGTGTGCCCACAACCACATAGTATGGGAGTAGATGAGACAGGTGCAGCACTGTAGGAATGAACTCTTTTGGGGAAGAAGGAAAGGCTACCAGCTTTCTTCTCCACACCCCATCTAATCACCTGCCCTTTCCCCACTTCCATACTCACAAGCTCCAGTGCAAGTGCTGTCTCCTCCCCCCACCTGCCCAATTCCTTGTGTGTATGGGTGTGTACTTCCATTTTTAGGATGGTTGTATGTTTGTGTTAGATATTTGTGTGTTTTGTATGTGTATGAATTAATGAAAATGCATTTGCTTGCCTTATTTAGATGCCAAAGCACAGTATTCACCTGCTAGGAATACTGAAGCAAAAGTAAGATTTTGTCTCTGCCCTCAAGGAGCTTAGATTCAAATAGAAGGAATCAAGTACAGAGAGGAATGGTGGCTAGGGAAGGGAGTTTTGGTCTGAGGAGTCACAGGGATGGTGAGTTGAACCATAGAACAGCTATTTGACACACCTTTCTTTTAAAAATTTATCATTTATTTTTAACAATTTTCAAAAAATTTGAGTTCTAAATGCTTTCCCTCTCTGTAACCCTTCCCCCATCCACTGAGAAGGCAAGCAATATTTCAATTATATATGTAAAATCAGACAAAACGTATTTCCACATTAGTCATGTCACACACCCCCAAAATGCAAGAAAAACAGAGAGAAAAGTGTACTTCAGTCTACACTCAGAGGTCATCAATTCTTTCTGAAGGTGGATAGCATTTTTTCATCAGAAACACCTTTTCCAGAAGCATTGATAGCATTGATTTGATAGTTGATGATTTCGACCAGAGCTGGAGCTGAGTAGTCGCGAATCTGCAGGACTGTGTGTGTGTGTGTGTGTGTGTGCGCGCGCGTGTGTGTGTGTATGTGTGTGTGGGGGGCGCGCGAACCTTCAGGTGTGTCGTGGTCGTTTTTCTGGGGTTTGAGACTGCTTCTATGACTGGGTGTGTGCCTACAGGGAATAAGGAGGAGGGGGAGGCGCGGCGTGCGCGTTGTCTTGGTAACAGTGGTCCAGGCTGCATCACGCGCGCGCAGACCGACACCTGCCAAAGCTTCCGCGGCCAAGGGGTCCAGCGCGCAGCGCGCCGAAGCTCCCCACCCCGCCCTCAGCTGTCCAAGCCGGTGCGGCCAGCTCTGGGGGAGGCGGGCGGCGCCCCTGCTGCAGCTGTGCCGTTGCCGCCGCCGCCGTGCCTGCTCCTGCTCCCTGTGCCAGAGGTAAAGAAAGCAGCCGCCGCCGTCTCAGAACCGCAGGAAAACTACACCGGGCTCCCGAGTCTGCTTTGGAGAGAGCCTTGTGTCCGGAGGGAACCGTTGGGGAGAGGAATGAAGAGCTTCGCGTGGCTGGCTGGCTAAGACGGAACCCGTGCGCGAGGTTGTACAGCGAGATGATGACGGGCAGAAAGGAGCAGATGCTGCGGTGAATGACGCCTCCAGGCCTCGGGGTCCGACCAGGAAGAGTGTCTTCTGATTGAGCCTCGCTGAAGTCCAGGTACGGTATCTGAACCTTGCTACGGGGGCTGACGAAGTAATGAAAAAGCGGAAACCCGAGAGTGGAGGACTGTTCCAAAGAAATGCACAACAGCTAAATGGAGCGTAAGCCTAGGAGAGATGGGAGCAGGGGCTGTGGGCTTTCTTGTGGTTGTTCTGGTACCTACCTTGCAGTTACCAGTTCGGAGTAGAACCGCCGATCGCAGCCCAGAGAATTGTTTAGGAGTGGGGTGGAGCCCGGGAGTGGAAAGTGCTCTCAGAGGGATGCCCAACGTCGCGGAATTAATTTTCTTTGGCTTTTTATTTGAAATGCTCTTGCCTTGTTTTACTTTGTCTCATCTTGTCACACTGACTGAGGAGTCAGGAAGCCGCTGTGTTCTACATCGGGGTGGAAAGCTTCCACATCGATGCAATAAAGAATTCAGCGAAGCATCACTTTGTCATCTATTAACTTCATTGCATTCGCTGAGTCCAAACTGTAGCTTAGGGATTTTTAAGGTTTTCATTTTGAATTTCATTAACTAACTGGGACATTAATCTGAAAAGATGACAGTCACTATTCTTTCTGTGAGTTTGCAGTTCTCTTAATGGTAAGGAAGGAAAATTATGTGCAATTATCATTAGTTCGTTTTTTTAACCACTGGATGGTTCTACAATATAGTCGTTTTGTGAATTTATGAACATGAATAGGAAGGTTATAGTGTGAGCCACATAAAAATAATTGAAGCCACCAAATATGTATTTTCAAATATATATTTGATTATAAAAATAACCTCTGCCAACAGGTATTCAGATACACACACCTCTATCACTACATATTCATATATATACAAACTAGAAAAATAGAAAGGGTTTTGTTGTTACTGTTAAAAGGAAAGGTATTGCTTTGAGTCGGGAAGGCATAATTGTTGAAAATATTTACAACCTGTTGTACAGAAGACCAGAACCAGAGGAGATACTGGAGACATACACCCAAAATCCAGAACTTTTCTTAGTCATTATTATTTTAAATTTGTGTTTTGATTTAAAGAAGCTAAGCACATTAAAAGTGTCAATTCAGGTAAAAACTAAAGAGACATCCCATGCATTTAGAAAAAGGAGCATACAAATACAGCATCCTAGGACTTCCTGGGGTGAAAGCTGTTTTAAACCTTTGCCCCAGATTCAGATATCTAACTGCAAAAGGCATGATTAGACAACAGTTCATCTGAAAAAAAAAAAAGTCCAGAGACTTGAAGAGGTAGCTGAAGAGGATAGAGTGCTGGGCTGGAAGTTAGGAAGACCTCAATATAAATCCAACTGTAGACACTTAATAGTTGTAAGACCCTGAGCAAGTCACTTAAGCTCTGTTTGACTCACTTTCTTCACCTGTAAAATATCCGACTCCATTTGGGGTTTTCTTGGCAGAGATACTGGTGTGGTTTGTCATTTCCTTCTCTAACTCATTTTACAGATGAAGAGCTGAGGCACACATGGTTAAGTGACTTGGCCAGGGTCACCCAACTAAATGTCTGAGGCCAGATTTGAACTCAGGAATTTGAGTCTTACTAATTTCAGGCCCAGCACTCTATCCACTGTGCCACCTTCCTCTCCCCACATCACTAATAATAGTACCTAACTCCCTGGATTTTTGTGAGGATAAAATGAGATCGTTGTAAAGTGTTTAGCATAGTGTCTGGTACATAGTAGGTGCTATATAAATGCTTATTCCCCTTTTCCCCCACCAGAAGTTGTTAATGATATGATGATATGGCAGCCAAGGAAGCTCCAGTGATTCAGGTGACATCAAGAGGTATAGGGGCTAAGAATAAAGAGGCAGTGGAGTCCTTGACTCTGCTGTGGTCAAATTCCATTCCTGGGGGTCCATTTTAGGAAGGACCTTGATAAATTGGAGAGTGTCCAGAGAAGGGCAGTCAAGATAATGAAGGACACTGTGATCTCTCTCTGTCTCTCTCTGTCATTCTCTTTCTCTCTATTTCTGTCTCTCTCTCTTTCTACACACACATACACACACACACACATATAAATTATATATAATGAGAAGTTGAAGGAACTAGAAATGTTTAGAGAAGATTTTGGTATAATACATATGCTACCTTTGAGTACTTGGAAAGGCTGTTAGGAAGACAAGGGTCCCAAACCTAGGAGAAATGGGTGAAATTTACAGAGGTAGTTTGGGCTTGATTTAAGGGAAAACAATTGCAACTATCCTAAAGTGGATTGACCTACTTTGGAAAAATAATGAGTTATCCAATACTGAACATCCTCAAAGACTGGATGACTATTTGTTGAGTATTTTTCAGGCATAATTGGACTAGATAAGTCCTTTCCAACACTGAAATTCTGTACTCTGATCTGTTCAAAAGCCATAGAAGAAAGGTAGGGAACAGGAACAAGCAGGAATGGGAGCATTAGAAAGGAAGCATTAAGAGGTTAGTGGGTTTTTCTCCATCATTTTTCCTCTGAGAGGGAGGGACTGATTGATGGTGGTCTTGTACCCTTCTCCCTCTGTGGGGAGCCTAGTGAGATTGTCTTCATTTGTGTAGAATTTAAACCTTCCAAAATTTCATGTGCAAACAATTTCTATTTCTTTATTGATTTTAATTGAGAAATTCACAGAATTGCAAATTTATAAAATCTCAGTTTGAGGGGATTTCTGAAGTCATTAAGCATACCCCTTAACTACAAAAATTCCCTTTACAATTCTGTTCATTATTCATTTCTTTTGTCATGTACCTGAAATTATGATGAAAATGATTACAGTGGCAATGACAACCATTATTGGTTATGAACCTATAAAATGACAATCCAATTTAACTAGCATTTATTAAGTGACTGCTTGGTGCCAGGCCCTGTCCATGGTGCTGGAAATGCAAAAACCAAGACAAAAGAATCCCTGTCCTCAATAGTTTATACCCTATGTTGTCTTTCATGACAGTGCCATCTGTTTTCAGAGTACTGAGTATTTGAAAGGCCTACAGAGGAAGGTTTTCAGAAAGTATATGTTACAAACCAAAACAATTTCCTTTTAATGGCTACCTCCAGGCACCAGTAGAAATGGAAATGTTAAGGATGGTGGCCTGAGGCCAGTGGACAGTGGATGGTCTCTCAGGACATACTTTGGTATAGGAGAAGGCAGAATGTTCTTTGTTTAAGTTCAGGGACCTGAAGATAAACTGTGGGAAGAATAACTCTGAAATATTTTCATACCCTCTTTAGGATGCTAAATATTCATAATCTTTTTATGCTATATGATCTGTATCTGCTGAATCCCAGAGATCAATTTGGAATGTGAAGGCAGCCTATTCTAGGTGGACCATGCTTTGTGGGGGTTTTTTTTCAGCCAACTTAATACATTAAAAAAATGAACCATTTATTTCTTTACCATCAGAAGGATTGGTCTACCAATTTAGCATTCTTTCCCTCCCTTCTTTTGTACCATTCCTGGTAAGCCAACAATAATTTCCTTACCTAATGTCAGAGAGTACTATTTTTAGGTGAGGAATCTCTGACTGTTGATCAGAAATTAGGAATGTAATGTAAAGAGAAGCAGAGTTCATGAATCCCTTACTAGTTTCAGGTCTAATTGATTGTAGACATTTTGGTGGAACAAAAATTCACATTTCTTAACATCTGAATGTATGCTCCCCTTTTCTTCTGGTCATCCAAAAAAGCTTGATGTACAGCTTGCTGAGTCCAAGCTTACAACCTTTTTGCAGGGGGTTGTCTCTATGACAGCTTTCCACCCCTTGACAGCTCTTCTGGGCATTTAACTCAACCATAGAACTGTATATAGCAAGGAACAAAGCATCTACTCAACCAGGAGTTAGTGAACTATTTAGATAGGGAAAGTTTGAAGTGAGTCTATGGAGAAATGAAAATGCTGAGATGATGGAAAGCTAAGCATTTCCTGGAATCAGGCAGTCCATTTGAAGGCTTAAGGTACAACATGCAAGGTTTCATCTTTCAGCAATTTCTTTCCTAATGTGGAATGTTTTACAGGATTGAGATTGTGATACAGATAAATTAAGTAATTAGTCCTTCTTTATAAAATCTTAATAAGGTTTGTACTGCCCACTTGACAATGTTATTGTGATGAAACTTTAAAGAGCTATGAAAATGTGAATTGTTTATTATCCTTCTTCATTGTTATTGCCATTATCCTGGAGTTTTAAGGTGAGGGCTGTATACAGTTTGGAATTAACAGGCTGAAAATTTCCAGTTGAAATCTGTGTATCTTTGACTCTTTCCTTGCTTTCACTTTGATATTGAGTCCAAAGTGTACTCTCACATCTTTCCAAAATGACTCATTTTTTTCTGTCCATTTCCACCACCACTGCATTGGTTTAATCCCTTGTCAACCCTTGTCGACATTACTGTACCAGTTCCCTAATTGATTCCTCAATGCTTCTCTCCCTGCATGCTCTAATCAGGCATACCACTATCAACTAATCTTCACAGAACACTGCTTTTCCCATGTCACTCCCTTGATGAGAACCTCTGGGAACTTTGTTACTGGAAGGGATTAAATCCAAACTTCTTGGCTTTGTGTATAAACTACCCCTTCCCCGCTTTGGCTGCACACACACATACACACACACACACACACACACACACACACACACACACTCCCCTTGCCCATCCAACCTTAATTTTTTTTTTTACTGTTACTACTTTTACATGAATCCTTCCTTGTTTCCCTAGCTGTTATTTTCTTCCATTTTCAAATTATCTTTTATTTATTTTGCCTAAGTTTGGTGAACTGAGAGAATGCAAAACTCCTTGAGGATCAGGAGCTGATCCTTAGCACCTAGAACAATGCTGGGTGCATCCTAGGAGCTTAATAAATATTGATTGCCTAAAGTGATCTCCTTATTGCCTTTTCCTTGCCAAAAACTTGGAGTGGTTTTCATTCTTCTTTCTGGTCAGTTCCTTCTTTTCCATAAAGCCTTTCTTAGCTACCCTAGCCTACCATGAGCTTTCTCTTCTTTGGTCCCTAAAATATACCCCTAGCATTTGATTACCCACTCTAAGATTCTGTGATTTTGTTAGTGTGACTTCATCAATACAGGTCACTAATTCTGTAAGAGAGGTAGTCAGGTATAGTAGAAAGAATCCTGAATTTGGGGTCCAAAGACCAGGGTTCAGATCTTGACTATTCTACTTACTACTAGCTGTGTGGTTTTAGGTAGGTCACTTTTCCTTTTAGAGCCTCAGTTTCTCCACATGTAAAATAAGAATGATCATACTTGCAATACAGTATAGTAGAAAGAATGTTGGAGTGGGAGAGATGGAGAAAGAGTGATGGGCCTAGGTCTGAGAGACCTAGGTTCAAATTCTTCCTCTGACATTTACTAGCTGTATGACCACAAACAAACCAATGTCTCTGAGCCTAAGTTTCCACCTCTTAAGATGGAAGGAATAATATCTAGGGTTGTGTATCAGCAAGCATCACCACATACACAGGGGGGCCTGCTATCACAGGTTCTCAGATATGCATTTCTAAAAGGAAAGGCAACTTTTGAGAGGTTAACAGTCACTTTAATCAAACATATATATCATTCATCTAGTTCAGGGGAGTTAGCACCCTAAACTTCAGAGAAAATATAGAGAAATCAAAGATCAACAGACATGGCTTCCTCTGTCTGACTATAATCAGTACATATATCACAAATCAACAGACCAGTCCAACTGTCTGACCCTAGTTACCAGAGAGGGAAGCACCAACATCTGGGTTTTCAAAACTGGGGGAGCTGCTTAGCAGCTTCCCAGAATCTCTCATTGGGCATACAAATCTTCCAAAAATTAAACCCCAAAGTAAAACCACACCTCGGAGTCTTTATACACTTTTTAGAGCCAGAGAGCATCACATTCCTTGAGAATCAGTGCCTCATTAACAAAAAGCGTGGACCTTCCTACAAATATTCCCAAGTCCAACAATAGGTGGGAAAGATCCTCCTTAACCACATTATCCAGTGGCATTATACTTGGCATAAACAAAAACAACAAAAGATCCTACTTTACTTGTCCTCTCAAATGTTTACCTTAAGCACTTGTTCTGAGGATCTGAAAAGATCACGTATATAAAGTGCTTTGGAAATGTGAAAACAGCATATAAATGTCAGCTACTGTTATCATTGCTACCTACTTTATGAAAAGGTTTTTGTTGTTGTCTGAGGCCAGATTTGAACCCAGGAAGATGAGTCTTCCAAATTCAGGCTGAGCGCTTTATCCATTGTGCCACCTAGCTGCCTTTTATGGTGAGATAGCATAACATAATAGACAGAGGACCAGCTTTGGAGTGAGGAAGACTAAGATTCAAACCTGTTGTTTTAGCTCTTGGTCCCTTTGGACTTTGGTCTCCCCTTTTCTCTTGCAGAGCAGAACCTCGATGATCTGAATAATTGGTTTTTAGCAAGGAGGTAACTCTGGAAGATTTGGAAGGTTTAGGTGAGTGGTTATGTATGACTGTAGTGTTTTATGAAGACTTAGAGGTCTCCAATTATAGTGTAATAATAGCTAATAATAATAGCTAGCATTTATATAGCACTTTTAAATTTTTGCAGAGTGCTTTACGCTTTATTGGTTCTCACAATAACTCTGTGAGGCAGGTGCTGGATATGCTTTTGCTGAATAAGTAGAACATAGGTAAAGACAGCACCGCATTTCCTACAACTTTTGGATTTCTCATTAAGGACCCCTGTGGTCTCTGGGGCCTCTGAACCCAGCAGAGGCTTGTTTGGGTTGTAACTGCATTCATATTTTGCAGCCTACCCTGTGGAGGCAACATGGTCTGTTCACTGGGAAGAACACTTGGATTTAACCAAGTTAAGATTTTGAAACAATGTACTGAAGATGGAAGTAAGAACTGGGTTCCAGTCTTGACTCTACTGCTACCTGTGTGACTTCAGAGAAGTCACTTCTCTCTGGGCCTCAGTTTACTCATCTGTCAACTGAAGGAATGAGCTAAATGATTGCCAAGGCTCTTTCCAGGCAACGTTTGTCCAATCTTGTGTTCTCCATGCTCCAGACTGCTTGGCCAGATCCATGGCCATTGTCCAGGAGCTAGTATAGATTAATATCTTCTCTGCCCCATCCCTCAAAGTTCTCTCACAGGCTAGCCTTGCAACCCGGAGCTTAGTCACCTGAAACGATTTGTCAATACCTATATTCACTAGAATATCTTCTGTTACCAGATTAGTGGCTATTGAAATCCAATTGTATATAACTCTCTGGCAGTAAATGGAACCATCAGATAAATTCAGAAGCCAGGTGGGTGCTTATGAGTTGGACCATCAGGGAACAAATTATGTTCTTCCCTTGATAGAAGGCTATGTTAGCAATGGCATGTTAACATGACATGCCAAAGGATCACTGCAGGATGGTGGCAGGCATATGCAAGGTATCCTCAAGGTCTTAGTATTTCTGCACTAAGACTTTTGGGGCACCCAGTATAGTAAGTGAGGGAGGAATAAAAAGAAAAGGAGAAATGATGGACATACCCTAACTAGTGACATTAATTACTACCCTTAAATATAGCAATGGCAGTGAATTATTTGGCTCCATAGGAACAATGTTATATTTATTATCAGTTTGAGAAAGCATGCTGCCCACCTCCTGACAGAGAGTTGATGAATTCAAGGTACTTAATGAGATATACATTTTTGGACCTGGCCAATGTGGGGAATTGTTCTGTTTGACCTTTTTTTTAAAGGAAAGACTGTGTTTTTCTAGGGGAGTTACCAATATAGTTGTCAAAAAAAAAAGTAGAAAAAAAAGAAAAGAGGGTCATTGAAGCATTGTCCTTCCCCAGGGCTACCTGAACTCTCTTACATATTGATACTTTATGGTGGCCAGAGAACTGAGCCTCCCTTCCTGGGGGTATTGGTGTACCCCACTACATTGGCAACATAATGTTGACCTGGCCAGATGAGACTGCAGTGGCAGAGACAATAGATTAGATGGTGGCCCATATGGCAGACAAGAGGTAGGAAATTAACCCTAAGAAAATTCAACATCCAGTCAACTCAGTCAGTAGAATACAGTGGAGAGGGAAAGTCCAGGGGATTCTAGATATAGACTGGAATAAGTTACTGACACTTGGTTCCCCACAATTTAAGAAGGAAGCCCAGGGGCTCATTGGACTCTTTAGGTTTTGGAAAAATCCACATTCTCTTCCTGGACATCCTAATGGTCCCCATTTACTGAGTCACACTTGTGGTTACAAGTCAACATCTTTCAAGTGGGATCCAGAACAGACTACAACGGAAAGTGGGCTGTCCAGAAGTCTCTCCCCTTCAAGGTCCATGTTTATGGGGGTCTCTGTCAATAAAGGCTAGGTTAGTAGGAGTCTTTGGTAGGCACCAAGGGATGACAGCCACTCAGTATGTTGCTTTGAAAAGCATTTACTTGTCTCTTACAAGGCCCTAGTTGCTGCTGGTTAAGTGACACAGGGTCATGCAATCAATCTGCTCTTGTCCAGAGTTGCCTGTTATGAATTGGGTGATGCAAGATGGTCTCTTCTAGCAAGATAGGTAGAGTATATGATGCTTCTGTTGTTAAATGGAAAGTATATTAAAAATCATGCTCACCTACACTAATACCTCTGTGCTCTTCACAAATAGATGGTAACTGTCAGGAAATGAGGCCTCCAGTACATTTTAAAACCGTGTCTCCTCTGCTGCCTCAGTGGTCTCCAACAAAAAAGGACCCACCTGGCTCCAATGAATGCCATTTTTTCTGGTTATCTGTTGGTTGCATTTACTACCAGAGAGGCATACATACCTAGACTTCAGTAGCCACTAATCTGGTGGTAGAAGATATCCTAGTGAGTACAGATATTGACAAGTCCTTCCAGATGACTAAGCTCCAGGTTTTTGAGAAAGCATTGAGGGATGGAGCAGAGAAGATATTAATCTATACTAGCTCCTGGGTGCACGGGGCTATCCCTGGCCTTGGTTGGGCTTCCTTACCCCAACCGTATCCCACCAGGCTACCCCAGCCCGGTCTTCACTTGCTTACCTGCCTCCTGGTCTTCGGACGTCTCCGGCCCCTGCCCTGCAGCCGTATGGCCTAGCTGTGTTCCCTCCTTTACAGAGGGAACAATGACTACACACGCACCGGAGGTTGCCAGTGCACTTCATTTTATTGATGGCATCTTCTCTTGCTTACGTCTCTCTCTGATCCCTCCCTGACAGCTCCTTATATCCCCAGCCAGAGTTCCTCCCTGAGGGCAGAGCCAGCTCCCGAAGGCCTGTCCAGAGCTTGGCCCCTTACAGCTCCCGCTTTTTGTTTAAACAGGAGTAGTATCATAAGGGGTAGGGAGTTTGAGGGAGGACAGGAGGGCACGCAAATCTGCTTTGGCTTCTAGTATTGCCTGTCTTATCATTGCACAAAGGCATCTAATGCAACAGGGGAGAAGGAGGCAAAAAAGAATACAAAAGGCAGCAATTCTACCTTAAACCGGGACTGCCCAGGGCGGACATATAGCCCCAAGAAAGAAACACATTTTGGCTTCTTGATCTCAGAAAAGCCTGGGAAAATGGCCTTGAGCAAAACAGGGGTGGAACCCTTCCTCCTAGCGCCATCTTGTTCTTGCCTTACCAGTCTCCCCTCAGTTTCCCTGCATCCAAGAGGCTGGGGGTTGGCAATTCCCTTACAATTCCCCTTTGTTGTTTTGACTCAGTCTTTCCCTCAGGACGATGATGTTCTGTCTACCGGATATTAGGGAGTACTGGACACTACGCAAAGCAAGGTTGATACATAGTGGCACAAGCAGCAGTACTAACAATACTACAGCAAAACCTATCAGTAAAGGCGAAAACCAGGTCTTTATATGACCCCATGAACTTGAACTATCGAAGAACTGAGTTATTTGTAGCCGTTTTTTCAGGTGCAAAATCAACATCTGCTTCCTCACATAAGTCTTCTGCCAATTCAATTCATCTCTGGATTTCCAAAGTGACATTATCTGGAATTAGCCCATGCAATTGAGCCCTAATTTCTTCCCATTGGACTTGTGACCCATTATACAATTTCGTAGTCAAACAAAAGGCATTATATCTATGATCACATTGCAATTTGTGTTGTAGCTGTAACATAAACACTTCTCCACCAATGACTTCAGCTACCTTTTGGAGTGTATGAATGGCTTCATAAAATTCATTGTCTATTTTGCTTGTTGCTTAAAGCCTGCAGATACATTTTTCATAAGGGCATGCAATTCAGAAGCTTGAACTATCTCGTGTTGTGTATGAGAGATAGATACAGCTAATGCACTGGATGCTAAAATAGCTTCTACCAATAACATGATTCCTAACATAAGAAACACATCCATGTACTTTAGTAGTTATAGGGGTTAATTGCTTGTCCAAAATATGCAGAACTTATCACACAGTGTTCCATACCATCCTTTAACCTTAATTACTGTCATGGCATATCGAGGTCTCGTTAGAATAAACACTCTCCCTACTGTCTTTGGTCTTATACATTCTTGCGCAGAACAATTCTGGCATGTAAAACTGAAAATTCCTGTCATGTTCCAATATGCCTCTGATTTAGATCTGTTGTCTCTATCGCATAGAAATATATGTTTGTTCCCTAGACATATTTTGCCCATTAAAGTAACATTGTTAGATTTACTTGGTGATGCTACAGCAGGCATTCCCCGCACTGTTTGTCCTCCCATTACTAAGATAACTCTATCTATTCTCTGAACAGGCCTTCTAACTTCAGGATATCCCTTATAATTAATATACATTTGTCTAGGAAAATTTGGCGCATATTTTTCATCAGGCAAGTATGCAAAATTGTGACATGAATACAACATTTCTGTGTGGTTTCCCATAATCAATTCTGTCTCCTGATGAGTGCGTGTGTGACAATTCTCAAATGGTAAAAACCCTATATACAGATGCCAAAGGGTTACATTTCTCATCTTTTGTAAGTTACAAAATGGTCTATATTTCATCCCACGAGCAAGTCCCACAAAGTCCTTGTTTGATCAAACTACTATTGTCTCATGTACCCTCCATGTGAATAGATTGTAAGCAAGCCCTTAACCATGGTGGATTTGTGATGAATGCCCATCTCTGTTGTTCCTTTGGTGTTGGGTCGAAGGATGCAGTGTTGTTGAGTGTGATGATAAGTACGAGAAGATTGAGAAGAGTTATTGTGACCTAGATGAGTGAATTTCTCCAGAAGGTTTTTCATTTGCCGCTAATAGCGCCTCCTTGCTCCCTGTGACCGCTCCACCTTGGCGGTTGTCCTCTATCACTCTTATCCTTTCCACTGGAACCCAAACTTCTTTATTATCATCTGTTAAAACACAAACATACCCTTTTCCCCATTATGAGGACCAAACCAGTTTTTATTCTCACCGTGCCACATTACTGGTTACTTTCAGGGCACTTGTTATTGCTGATTCAGTCTTTGCAGACTCCTTATTAGGAAATGTTAAGAATTTCATAGCAGCAGATAAGCCATCATTATCGAATTTTAAATAATTTAGAATATAAACAGCCAAACAGCCAATTGTAATTTATCATCAGTTTAGAGTATAAACAGCCAATTGCGAATGTATCATCAACACAGCCAATTGTAATTTATCATCAATTTAGAGTATAAACAGCCAATTGCGAATGTATCATCAACTCCTGGTCCAACTCCCCCTTTTTGTTTGTGCAAGTAGGTCTCCAGGGAGCGATTTGCTCATTCCACTATAGCTTGACCAGTGGGATTATGGAGGATTCCAGTGACATGTAAAATGGAAAATTCCACCATGAACTGTTCAATGGCTTTACTGATATAAGCTGGGCCATTGTCTGGTTTAATGCTTTTCGGTACTCCATGATTTAGAATGTGACCGAGTGTGTGTGATATAAAATATTGTTGTTCTGGCCCTTATTGCTAGTTGAACTTCCATAGTTATCTGTGTAATACTATCTGCCCTATCAGGGATATAAGCTGAGTCTAATCTAGGTAGCAATAGTGCTGTACATTTGCCATCTGTGATGATATTGGAAGGTTCCTTAACATACAATAATGCTTGCAACACTGCATGTAATTCATGTTGTTGTGCAAAATTAAACATTGTTTTAAATTTATGCATCTCCTTTGTGGATGGAATATACATAGGTGCCCTAAAATTTTGTTTCATCTGTAAAAACATTAACTCCCTCTACTGGTGAGGAAGAGCATTTTTCAGCCCAAGACCATGGCCACGTGGGAAATTGCTGGCCAAAAGGAATTGGGAGGCCATGTTGAATATTGTGATTGATCAATATCTGCCATTCCACAAATTCTTGTATGCAGTTCTCTATTTGTTGACTCGTATACATAGTATATATCGTGTGAGGTTCCTGTCTTATTAACATCCTCACTCTTTCCACTGCCTCATGTATTACTTGGGCTACTAACACAGCATAAGGCACACAAGCTCTGTCCTATATGTGGGCTAAATGTACCCACTCAATAATTCCTTGTTTCTGATGAAAAACTCCAGTGATTTTTTTTTTCTCAGTGAATAAGATTGTGACTTCCAAGTCCTGTAATTCTAATATCCTGCTAGTAGTGCATTCCATAATCCTTTTCTGCACTAATTTCAAACATTCCAAAGTTCCATCTGTCCATCCTCTGTGTGAATTTAATTGAGAAGGACCTTTCAATAAATCACATAATGGTTTCATTCAATCTGTTGTGATCCCCAATTGTGGCCCACACCACTGAATTTCTCCTATCAAAATTTTTTTTTTTGAAAGTCATTTAAAGTTGTAACCTTTGTAGAATCTAAGATAGGGGATTTCAAACTTAGACCTTACCACCGAATAGATGTACATCATTGTTTCATAGGCTAGTTTCTCCTTTTCTGATTACATATACTCTGGAAGAAAAATTCTTTAGAAATTAGGTTGCTAATAAGTTCAAATGCTAAAGTTAACTTTTGCTTGGAACTAGCTTCAGGAACGTGATAACCTGATGTTCCTGCAGATAGTGATGTTCTCTGCAGAAAAGTTGCAATTGGGTCTGGGAACTCAGGAACTATGACCCTGGAACCTGAGGTTCCTGCAGATACTGATGTTCTTTGCAGGAAAGTTACAATTGGGCCTGGGAATGAGTACAAGTTCAGATTAAAAGAGCAAGATTTTTTTTTTCTGCTCTATAGAGCATTACATATTAACTTATCAATACATTGTCTTGAAAAGGAAAATTTAAAACTGTTTTAAAATTTTTCCTGTTGCTAACAGTCACCAAACTTTTATAAAAATTTTAGTTGAAAACCTTCAAAATGATAGTTCTCTTCCCTAGATCTAATCTGGAATGATAAGAGATACAATTCACTGCAGACCCAGCTGAATGATGATTTGGGACTGCAGGGCAAAAATCTTAATGGTTCTAACCTTTACTCAAGTAAATTTTACTTCTGTGTCCACTCCTTAAGAATGTCTTAGAACAAGAGGACTTTTGAAATTTATCAGCTGAAGCAGGGAGACTTCTGGACAACTGTCCAGTGGCGCCAAGTCTATTCCGTTCTGCTGGAGAGTTTCAAAAGCTTTATCTTTGCTGAGGTATCCCTTTAATATGCATTTTTCCAATTTGCCTTAGTGCCAAATGATATAACAAATCCTGATCCGTTTAAAACATCCAATTAAGAGTGACATGTTTCACTTAAAATATAACCAGAATAACTAGGTTTTGGTTATTTCTCATTATACAAAAACTTTTCTTTTAGGTGAGGCATGAGATAATGAAAATGCTAATCAGCCTGCCTCTGATCTCCTCTTGTCTTTCTCTCCACTTTCACAATCTGGCCAGGATTAGAAAGTAGAAAGAGAGAGAATTTTACCAACAGCTTTCCAATAATTTCCAAAACTTTTATGCTTTCCCTAAACTTCATATCCATGTTGTCCTCCTAATGGGCTTTGATTAAAGCCCCTTTAAAACTGCACTTATATATTCCCTTGCATTTTTTATCTAAAACTGCATTTTTGCAGTCATATGAACTAAATAATATGAGTAGTTCCTCTCTTTCTCTCTCCCATGCTTCTCCCTGATGCTGCAGCCATCAGAGAGAAGGGAGGAGGGGGAGGAAAAGAGATAACATTCCAAGGTCCAGCTACCATGGAGCTGACCATAATAACTCACAAACACATGCACACAGAACATGTAAAAACAGAACACATATACAGACAATAAAAAGGAGTTTAAAAACTGAGAAAAAATGTCAAAAATTCTCTGCACAAATTATAACTTCGGCTTACTTTCTAGCACTATGTAACAAACATCCTTTTTGAGAAGGGCCTACCGAGCAACCCTGTTTCTTTAACATTTTGTAAAGAAGCCTTGCATAAGATTCTTTTTCTAGACTTACTCCTGCAATTGTTTCTTTTTTTTTTTTTTCCGGGCTGCTGACTTTGTAACTGAGCCACAGATCCAGGCCCTGGGCCAACTCTGGATGTATTTCCTGGTTGAATTTCTGACTGCACCACATCCCTCTTTCCCCTCTGCCTTATCTACTCGTGATTGTCTCCTGAGCTCCCTGACCGCCAATGCTCCAAAGAGGGATACCAATAAAAAAGCGGGGGTGGGGGGATGGGGGGGTAGGTGAGGGTCTCAACTCCTCATTGGAAATCTCCACTAGGGAGTCTCCCATTTGTATCGCACAAGTGGCTGAGCGAGTTGGATGTGGGGTGCCCACAAGGGTTGCTTTTCCACCCTGTACATAACAAAATCAGTTAACAACAAGCAACCCAGGGTTGGTGTTCTGATAAGAGGCCATCTGTTGGCCCACCAGTGGCAAGTCTTTATATGAGGCCACATCCCTTCCTTTTTACATAATTTATAAAGGTGGCATGCCAGCACTTCCTTATCCTCGGGCTGGATTAGCGGAACGCTACTTCCCTGACCCATAATAATCACTTCCCAGCTTCCCGCTGCTCGACAGCGAGGTTGTGTAGTCCTTCTCCCTTAAAGGGAGGTCAAGCGGCTCCTCAGCTCCGCCCCACGTTGGGCGCCAGCTGCACGGGGCTATCCCCCAGCCTTGGTTGATCATATCCCACCAGGCTACCGCAGCCTGATCTTCGCTTGCTTACCTGCCTCCTGGTCTTCGGACGTCTCCGGCCCCTGCCCTGCGGCCGTATGGCCTAGCTGCCCGACAGGGCTATCCCCTCCTCCACAGAGGGAACAATGACTACACACACACCCTGGAGGTTGCCAGTGCACTTCACTTTATTGATGGCATCTTCTCTTGCTTACATCTCTCTCTGATCCCTCCCCAACAGCTCCTTATATCCCCAGCCAGAGCCCCTCCCAAGTTCCTCCCTGAGGGCAGAGCCAGCTCCCTGAGGGCGGAGCCAGCTCCCAAAGGCCTGTCCAGAGCTTGGCCCCTAACACCTGGGCAGTGACCATGAGTCTGGCCAAGCAGTCTGTGGCCTGGAGAACACAGGATTGGACAAATCTTGTCTGCTGATCTAGCAAATATGTGCTATACCGAATACCTGAAATGTGCCAGCCTTTAAAGAACCTATGGGCCAGAAACTTGGAAATTTTCAGATTACTTGGGGAACTTTGGAGATAATCTTTCTACTATACAGAAAGCCCAAAGAAAAGAAATCAGAATCTGCTGAATTTTTAAAAAACATCACATTTCTTCCCAATCCATCTTCCAATATTAGAACTTTAGGTTATATTTAACATGTATGTTCCTTGCTTAATAGAAAGAAAAATTCCTGTTAATTTGACTGTTTATAAGTTTGGATTTGGGAACATTGAGTTTTTTTTTTTAAATGAGGCACAATGGTATTGTTTTTATTGAATAATGTCAAACAGTGCTTAGAAATCTTGATGTCGTACTGATGAAACAGTGAGTTTGCCTTCAGTTAATAGTTTATACTGACATGCAAATTAGCACTTCATTATCTTTTCCAGAGCTCTATTATGCATTCATTTACAAGATTTATATTTCAGCAGCTATAAAACTGGACAGTACTTATATTTGATTAGATTTTCAACAGAACAATTACCCTGATAATATTTTAAACAGTTTTCCCTTTGGCAGACTAAAGAAATTCAAGTTGTGGCTTCTTATTTTTAAAGAACTCTGCTGGTGAATATCCCTACCACAAACAAACTCAGCTGTTATTCTACTATTTGTGTTCCTTTATTGAATAGTCTTAAAGCATCAGAATGTGGATCGTCATTATTACAGAGTTCATCTTTCAGATTATTTTTGGTGTGTTAGTCAAAGACCTTTTACTTCACAGATAAGCTGCTTAGACAAATATGAGGTGATAAAGACCTCTTTAGTATTTTTTGTTTTTCTTGACCTTCTTCCTCCCATAATTTTCTCCTTATTTTTGTGTTGAAATTAAACTTATTTCCCGTTGATAAAAACATTTTTAAAAATCATGCATTTTTAAAAATTCATGTTTTTCATTTTAGTCTATCAGAAACTGATGTTTCTCTTGATGAATTGTCTTCATTAAGGAATCATAGAATTGGAAGCTGCCTTGGAGGTCATCTAGCATAAACTTCTGTGCAATAGAGGAATCTCTTTTCTAGTATCCCTGACATATAGTTATCTAGCCTCCCTTTGAATAGGTCCAATGATATGATGAGCTCATTGTCTTAAAATATAGCATCTAAATATTATGGACTTCTTTGTTTTTTTACTGAATAAAAATCCACTCTTCTGTCAGGGAGCTGATCCAGCTCCCCAGCCCAGAGGGCCCAAAATGTAATCACAGAAGGTAAAAAAGATGGATTGAACAAGGTTATTAACTGTAAATATATGGCTACCCAGTGGTGGTCTCTTTACTAAAGCATAAAAAAATTCCTTCATTGAATTTGAAAGGGAGTCATGTCCTCAGGTGACCTTTAAAAGACAAACAGTTTGAGAGTAGATTAAAATCAGTCCATGCTGAAAACAGCTTTGTGGTTGTACAGGGTGGAGAGTAGGGGCCAGGTTTTATCTTTCCTCTTCCCACATTGACTGTGGCAACTGGCAGCAGAACTATTGGCCAATAGGAGATACTCCATCCAGGCAGGGTGTGAGAGTTTATCAGTTTGGGAGAATTCAGGGAGAAGCTAGCTATGGAGTAGAGCACACATTCTCCAATTGTATCCAGTCTGTATCTTTAGACACAGTGGCAGCCACTTGACAGAGATAAAAATTTCAGGAGAGAGCTAGTATTTTCAATCAATAGAAGGGCTACAGGAGGACTCCATGAGAAAAGAATTCTGAGATCTTGCAGTACGGGTACCATGAGTTGCTCCATATTTGCTTTCCACAGGATTATTTTTCGGAGGTTGTACCTCAGGTTAGCGAAGAAGGATGATATTTTATAGTTAATATTCTTACTATCCTGAGTTTAGCACAGTGCTTGGAATGTAGCAGTTGATTAATAAATGCTACTTTACTGTATCATCTCAGTAAATGCCATAGCTTTGGGCTAATTGTGTCTACTGGCTACTTCAAGCTCTGATTTTAGCCCACAGGCAAATTATGCCATTGGAAGTTCACAGAAAGACCCTGAGGAAATGGTTTAGTTGACACCTTCTAGGAAATAACCCAGAGGGGATATGACACTTCCATCCACCGTTCTTTATTTTTCCACTTTGGAGCTATTCAGAAAAATCTATTCCTGTTTTTTCATATCACCTCTTGAAATGTTTGAAGATAACTACTATCTCCCTTCTCCCAGTTTCTTCTTTTCCAGGCAAAACATCACTAATTCCTCAGGCATTGGACATAGGGTTTATAGATGTCTTGTTATTATGGGTATCCCCATGTTTATCTTAAAATGTGGCTTCTACAATTTAATACAATGCCCATAATATTTCACCATTGTAAAGTTCAGGAGCAACATTCTGTCTTTTGTTTATATAATATATTTCTGTTATTGAGGGCTAAGATTACTTTAGCTTTTTTGTCAGTCACTCCACACCATTGATTCATTGAACTGGAAGCCAACTAAGATCCCTACCACTTTTGCACATAAAATACAGTTAAGTCAGGTCTTCCTGTGTTCTATTTTCATTTTAGATGAATTTCATTTTTATTTTTTCCATTAAAAAAATTAATGTTAATTTTATATTGTTTGTTATTTGTTATCTCTTACAATATTGATATGCTATATTTTGTTTGGATACAAAAACACTCTTTAACCCTCACCCCACAAAATAACACTTAAGGAAGACTTCTTCTTCCCCTTCTTATTTATTATTATGATTAGTTCTACTTTGACTCTTCTAGAAGTTTCCTCAGGGTCTTTCTGTGAACTTCCAATGGCCATAATTTGAGGTTGGGAATTCATGCTTTCTGCCAACATGTTTCTTTTGTCCCCTTTTCCCCCACTTCTTTGGAAGGTGAAAAAATTAATCTAGCTCTTAAATTTGGGGGCTATCTCTTCGATCCAAACTAAATTCAAGAAGTCCCAATCAATAGAAATTTGTAAAGTATGTAAATTTGTCTTGGGCTCTTCCTGCTTGTTTCCCCTTTCAGTGCTCTTCTTTATTTTACTTTTCTTTTCTTTCTTTTCCTTTTCTACCTCCTCCTTTTCTACCTCTACCTTTTCTACCTCTACCTTTTCATTTTCTTCCTCTTCCACATTCCTACTAACCCTGATGCTTTCATTGAGGGCATTGTCTGCCTTCAGTGAGTTTACATTCTTGAGGAGGAAACAACATGGACACAAATGAGTAAATACAAAATATACGCCAAATAGCTATAATGTAATTTTTAAAAGAGGGTGACTAGTAATTGGGAAAAAATCAAGATAGACCTCGTGAAAGAAGTGACACTTGAGCTGAACCTTCAAGTAAGCTAGGGATTCCAAGAGGTGGAAATATAGAGGGAGAATATTCCAGGCATGGTTGGCAGAGAGCTCATACAAAGGTATGAAGGTGGCAGATGGAATGTGGTGCCCGAGGGACAGCAGTATGGCCAGACCATAGACTATGTGGAAGGGAGAAATGTGTAAGAAGCCTGGAAATAAGGTTAATCTGGTATAACTTCTTTTTTATTAATTTATTTATTTAATTTTTTACATTGATTTTCACAACATTTTGGGTTCCAAATTTTCTCCCCTTTTAACCCCTCCCCCCACCCCAATACCCCAAGCAATCTAATTTTCCCTATCTCCAATCTGCCCTCTCTTCTGTCATCCCTCCCTTCTCTTGTCTCCATCTTCTCTTTTCTCCTGTAGGGCCAGATGACTTTCTATTCCTCCTTAACTGTATGTCTTCTTTCCTAGTAGCAATAGCAATACTAAACAGTTGTTCCTAAAACTTTGAGTTCCAAATTCTCCCCATCCCTCCCTCCCCACCCATTCCCTTTGGGAAGGCAGGCAACTCAATATAGGCCATATCTGTGTAATTTTGCAAATGTCTTCCCTGATAGTCGTGTTGTATAAGACTAACTGAATTACCCTCCATCCTACCCTGCCCCTCATTGTTTCTCTTCTGTCTTTTGATCCTGTCCCTCCCCAAGTGTTGACTTCAAATTGCTCCCTCCTCCCTTTGCCCTCCCTTCCATCATCCCCCCCCCTTGCTTATCTCCTTCTCCCCCACTTTCCTATACTGTAAGATAGGTTTTCATACCAAAATGAGTATGCATTTTATTTCTTCCTTTAGTTGAATGTGATGAGAGAAAACTTCATGTTTTTCTTTCAGCTCCCCTCTTTTTCCCTCCACTAAAAAGTCTCCTGCCTGCCTCTTCTATGAGAGATAATTTGCCCCATTCCATTTCTCCCTCTCTCCTCCCAATACATTTCTCTCTCCCCACTTCATTTTTTAAGATATGATCCCATCCTATTCAATTCACTCTGTACTCTCTGTCTCTGTGTGTGCATGTGTGTGCATGTGTGTGTATGTGTGTGTGTGTGTAATCCCACCAACTACCCAGACACTGAAAAGTTTCAAGCGTTACAAATATTGTCTTTCCAAATAGGAATGTAAACAGTTCAATTTAGTAAGTCCCTTATGACTTCTCTTTGCTGTTTACCTTTTCATGCTTCTTTTCATTCTTGTGTTTGAAAGTCAAATTTTCTTTTCAGCTCTGGTCTTTTCATCAAGAATGCTTGAAAGTTCTCTATTTCATTGAAAGACCATTTTTTCCCCTGAAGTATTATACTCAGTTTTGCTGGGTAGGTGATTCTTGGTTTGAGTCCTAGTTCCTTTGACTTCTGGAATATCATATTCCATGCCTTTCAATCCCTTAATGTAGAAGCTGCTAGATCTTGAGTTATCCTGATTTTATTTCCACAATATTTGAATTGTTTCTTTCTAGCTGCTTGCAACATTTTCTCCTTGACCAGGGAATGCTGGAATTTGGCCACAATGTTCCTAGGAGTTTCTCTTTTTGGATCTCTTTCAGGTGGTGATTGGTGGATTGCTTGAATACTTATTTTTCCCTCTGGTTGTAGAATATCAGGGCAGTTTTCCTTGATAATTTCATGAAAGATGATGTCTAGGCTCTTTTTTTGATCATGGCTTTCAGGTAGTCCCATAATATTTAAATTATCTCTCCTGGATCTATTTTCCAGGTCATTTGTTTTTCCAATGAGATATTTCACATTCTCTTCCATTTTTTCTTTCTTTTGGTTTTGTTTTATGATTTCTTGGTTTCTCATAAAGTCATTAGCCTCCATCTGTTCCATTCTAATTTTGAAGGAACTATTTCCTTCAGTGAGCTTTTGAACCTCCTTTTCCATTTGGCTAATTCTGCTTTTGAAAGCATTCTTCTCCTCATTGGCTTTTTGGACCTCTTTTGTCAATTGAGTTAGCCTATTTTTCAAGGTGTTATTTTCTTCAGCATTTTTTTGGGTCTCCTTTATTAAGGTGTTGACCTGCTTTTCATGCTTTTCTTGCATCTCATTTCTCTTCCCAGTTTTTCCTCCACCTGTCTAACTTGATTTTCAAAATCCTTTTTGAGCTCTTCCATGGCCTGAGCCCATTGAATATTTATTTTGGGGTGTTTGGGATACAGAGGCCTTGACTTCTATGTCTTTCCCTTATGGTAAACATTGTTCTTCCTCATCAGAAAGGAAAGGAGGGAATATCTGTTCACCAAGAAAGTAACCTTCTATGGTCTTATTTTTTTTCCCCTTTTCTGGGCATTTTCCCAGCCAGTTACTTGACTTCTGAGATTCCTCTCCACCCCCACCTAGATCTGCCCAGCTAGTGCTTGGGGTCTGAGATTCAAATGCTGCTTCCCAGCCTCAGGGCTTTCAGTGGGGGCAGGGCTGCTATTCAGTGTGAGATTAAGTTCAGGTGCTCAGGTGGGGGCAGGGCCACCTCACAGGGCTCAGTTCCCTCAGGGGGTTTATGGGAAGACCTTCAACAATGGATCTGAGCCCCTGTTTTCTTTGGGAGCCCCTGTTTGCTGCTGCCTCCGCTGCTGCCTCCCAATGGGGCCTGAGTTATGGAAACACCCCGCTCCCCTCTTGGCTAGCCAAACAGGCTCTCTCACTAACCTCTGGTGTCTGTGGGTCCATCCCTGAAGCCTGCTCGGATCTGGTCCTCTCAGTGCTGTGTGGCCAAGGCAGGGCTGGGCACTGCTCCAGGTCCAGTGCGTGATGGACCTTTGGTGTCAGTTTTTCAGGGCTCTCTGGAACAGAAATCTCCTCCACTCTATGGTTCTGCAACTTCCGCTGCTCCAGAATTTGTTGGGAGCTCTTCTTTACAGGTATTTTATGGGCTATGGGTTAGGAATTAGCATATATGTATGTTTCTACTCTGCCATCTTGGCTCCTCCCCCAGGAGCTACATAACTTCTTTTTGATGAAGCCATAATGGCTCTTTGTGATCACTGCTTTCTTTTCTAGATATTGATTCACTATTCCCTTCCATCTCTAAGCTCTCCAATTTCCTCTCTTATCTTAGGTAAAAACTATGATTCTTTGAAACTCCTTCTACCTTTCTTTTTTATCATTTTGCCAACACTACTTCAGGAGTGACCCACCTGGGAAAGAGAACCATTTTGTATTTTTCTTTGCTTCATGGATGCCATGGTCACAAAAATTGATGGTTGATTGGACAGCCTACTGATAACAAATCTCTTGATATAGTCAGTCTGGTCTAGAGAAAGTAGCCAGGGGCTGTTGCCAGAATTTGACTAAAAGACTTTTTCAGAAGGATACAAACTGCCAGTACTCACATTCCACTGGCATAACTTTTGAAAACCTCCACTTTGCAATTGTACTAAACACTGCAAAAGTAGCATTGGAGTAACAATTAGAAGGAGCATGGGACCAGAAGTCTACAGAGAGTATTTGGGTCCAGTGCCTAGACAGAGGAGGAGGGATTGCTAGACATCTCCTCCCTGTGGTTTGCACTTGCTTCTGAAGGAGAACAAATTGGAGGTTGCTAAGGAGGCACCCTTTCACCTTCCATAACCCTGGGCATTCTATTTAATCCCACTTTCATCCCAGGGAAACATATATTCCTATACTTTTATGGTACCATCTATTCCAAGGGTTTGGAGTCCCCCCCAGAAAGGAGAACCAACTTGGGGTTGCTAGAGAAGACACTTTTTCCCCCTATCAAACTCATGCTGTCTAATTAGTTCATGATAGTAACAGAGAGCAGAGTCCTGCACTTTCATTTTCACATATTTGCTATTGCTTTGTTGCACTTCTGCCTTCAAGGCTACAGACATGAAGCTCTTGTCTCCAAGAGAAGACAAGCACTCAAAGCTTGTAGAACAAAATAAAAAGAAGTTCAGATGAGGATATAGACAAGCAGGGGAATATTGTTACTGTCATGTTAAATTTAACATGTATTTTTAAAAACATATATAATATTTTGTAAGTTCATATACATAGTCTCCCAGAACTATCTAGGAACTCCTCCTTTCACTAGAAGGCTAGGTCTCAAAACTTTAGAAATTGGAGTTGCTAGAGAGGCAACCATAATCCTGATGCCACCCAGCAGTCCCATCTCCTCTCTCCAGGAAGATGGGTCAAGAAACTTTGCAAGAATCAGTATTGTTGAGGAAGTTTTTCCTTATCTCTCAAAAAAGCTGGAAACTTTGGGACTAGAATGTGAAGATAATGTGATATGCACAGAAATAACTAATGCAAAATAGGACATAGACTTATGGAGGACAAACAGTGCTCAAACAGTGCTGAAGGAGAAAGATCACTTGAAAATGGAAAGATTAGAGAAGACTTCATGGAGGAGGTGACATTTAAGGTTAAGATTAAAAAATTTTTTTTAATATGAATTTAACAAACATCAACAAATACATACAAAGAATAGAAAAAAGATTGTATGTGAGGCTATGCAATATTGTGTACAGTTTTTTAAAAGTAAATGTTAAATTTAACATGATAGTAACAATATTTCCCTGCTCATCCATATTCCCATCTGAACTTCCATTTTCTTCTAAATGTTTTGTAGAGTTTTGTTGATACTTTTGCTTTTTTTTTTAATCATGATCACAACTTACCCATTTCCACTACAACTTTCCCAATAGGAGTGCTCTCTTCTAACAGAGTATAATCAAACAGAACAATTCACCACTTGGCTCTCTCTGAAAATATATGTCTCATCTGCACCTATAGTCCATCACTTCTTGGCCAAGAGGGGCAAAACATGCTTTATTATCAGTCATCTGGCACTGTGATTGGTCATTCCATTGATCAGGGTTCTTTAGTCTTTCTGAGTTGTTTTCCTTATGCCTTGTTCTCCTGGTTCTGCTGAGCTGAATCCTGAAGGATAGGTTTTTAAAAAGTAGAGTTGAGGGAAAAGATAAAAAGATTCTAGGATTGGGGAGTAGCCTAAGTACACTCTCTCTCCTTTTTGTTTTTTTTCTTTGCCCCTTCTCTGTCCTTTTTTGAGGCTACTGATTGCTGAACAGAAGAAGCAACCCATAGTTCTGACTTCAGGGTAGAGTTCTTGGGTTAGGCATGTGCCAAGAGAATGAGCATGCTAACAAAGAGCTATAATCAAAATTCAACAAGGAGATATCCCGTCACGGAAGACGTTTAGTATTAAGTTGCTTTAAGGTTTAATGCTTTTCCTTAAATGCAAAGCTTTGGCACTGTCTTTTTCACTGCTGCCCTCTCACTGGGTCCATATCCCAGGCCCGCCTACAGTGACAGTGTCAAGCATTTGATTTTCTCCCTTTCTTAGGCTCCTGTCACTGTGCATTTCAGAAACCAACATTGATTCACACAACTGGAAAAAAATAAAATGTGTACAATTGGCATTTGCTTGTTGTGGCCTTGAACCAAGTGCCCTGTTGGAATCTTAGTGTGTTTTCTGTTCTGACCCCTATTTTCTGGTGACACTGAATGGCAACGACTGTCGAAGAAGAAAAATATTTGTAGAAATACAGAGAAAGAAACGAAGACAGAGAAATGTGAGTCATATATTTTCCACAAGAGATAGTCACTTGCCCAGGTCTCTGCTGGATAGTTCTGGCCAGAACTTCCCAAGACCCAAGGTGGTTAGGAAGCAGCAAGAAAAAACATAGGATTTTGGCTGCCAAAGAGGGGATTTTATTTCATACTTTTGACCCCAGCTGAGATGAAAGCTGTTAACTGGCTCTGAAAAATAACTGACTTTCAGAGTAGCATGGAAATTGTCCATGTGAAATGGGACCCGTTGGATACAAAAGCCCAGAAATAAAATGAGACTACAGATCTGGGCCATATGCACCAAAGTCAGGTAAATTTAATCCTAATAACAGCTTTTCAGTCCTGATGCAGTTTTAAATTTAGGATTGGAAAACCAAATTGTTCATCGTGGTCATAGAAAGATAGAAAGATTTTTTTATAAATCAGCTTACATTGCAGTATTTAATCTGCCTTAATTTTTTTTTTAGTTTTTATTCACCAATTCAATTTTTTTTGAAGTTTTATATCTTCTGATTTTCCATCAGTCATTTCTAGAAATATTATCCTCCCTCCTTCTGTCCCAATTGAACTCTCCCTTGTAAAAAATAAAAAGTTTAGGATAGAAACAACCCAAAACAACATAAAGACAATCATATCTGACGATGTTTCCCATACTCTGCCTTATTTGGTTCTCTCTTCCCTTGCCACTCCCCATTCCTCCTTAGAGGAGAAAGGTATGTTTAATTATCTATTCACTAAGACTATGGTTGATTTTTCAGATACTTTAATTTACTTTTACTTTAATTTAAATTTTACTTTAATTCATTAATTCATTTTCATTTACTTCATTGTAGTGGTTGTGTACATTTGTTGTTTTTTCCCTTAGACTTGACAAAGTGGTTTATTCTACACTGTTTCAGATCTTCTTCTACTAACTAGCTACATGATTTTGGACAAATCACTTCTCTCATCACTATAAATCAAGAATAATACTATTAGCAACTGGATGGACAGCTAGGTGGTGTAGTGGATAGAGTTCCAGGCCTAGAGTTGGGAAGACTCATCTTCCTGAGTTCAAATCTGGCCTTAGATATTTACTGCTATATGACTGTGGGCAAGTCACTTAACCCTGTTTGCCTTAGTTTCCTCTTCTGCAAATGAACTGGAAGAAAGATGGCAAACCACTCCAAGAATACCCCAAATTGGGTCATAAGGAGTTGGACACAACTGAAACAAGTGAACAGCAGTAACAACAAAATAATTAGTTAACCTAAAGAACTGGCTCATCAGTATAAATATATTGGACAAACTCTGTGATGGTCATAGCATTGAGTTAGCAGCAGGAGGATGCTTGTCTTTGGAAAATGGCTAGGTTATTTTTTTATGATCTCAAGCTTCTCCTTGAAACAAAAGCCTATCTTTTTTTTTACTATTGGTCTTCTTCTGATGCTGTTGTATTACTATGAGTCATTGGGCACACTACCCTCTGCAGAGCTGAATTTGAGGGTTACCCAATGGGCAATTTAGAGGAGTGTGGTGAGCTTGAACAGGCTGTGACATATTACAACATAGAATTATGAAGGAGACACAGAGTAAAGAAATGTATGATAGAAAAAGAAGGTGGGCTGCTTGGGTAGAGAGGGAGGAATGACTGATGATCAGCCAGTGATCACATGTGCCCTGAAGTTATTCTCTTGTCCAAAGAAAGCTAGGAATATTTGTAGTACCTTGGGTAGACCTTCATGGTGAATTATGGTGATGGTGATGATGATGATGGTAACAGCACCTGCTACACATCAAGCGCTGTGCTAAGCATTTGACAAACATTAACTCGTTTGACCCTCACAACAATTCTACTATTCCCATTTTATACTTGAGGAAACAGAGATTAAATGACTTGCCCAAGGTCATACAGCTACTAAATGTCCAAGGCAATATTTGAACTGATCTTTCTAACTCTGGATCTACTCCAGAAGCCACTTAGCTGTCTCCCTTATAGGAAAGAATAGAAAAGAGTTGTCTAAAATGTGTAGCACGGATAGGTTGTGACCTGAATCTTTAAGAGGAACCATAAACATTGATGAAATCAACATTCCACATGAGTATCTAGGATCATTGATTTAGAGTTAGAAGAGGCCCTCTAATCCAATCCCCTTATTTTATTTATTAGGAATATTGGGGTATAGGTCAGAGACATGAAAACTAAGAAATAAGTGATAAAATAATAGAACTTGAGAATTGCATCAAAAGCTTAACAATATCACTAAGTTCTAAGAAAGGAAGCTCACTTGTGACTAAAAGAATCAAGAAGTCGTAATTGAGGGGGTGGCATTTAAACTGGTTCTTGCAGTAATTTGTAAGAATTCAAATTAGATTGAGGAGCTGGAGTGAGACTGGAGGTAGAAAGTATTCTAGGAACCATGGTAGCATGAGCTCACTGGTTTTTGTCTTTTCCTAGATACTCTTCTTTAAAATTTTTTTTTATTAAATTAGTTAAAATTTTCCCTACAATAAAAAAAATTTGCCATTCATTTTGTAAAAATTTGAGTTCTAAATTCTCTCCCTATCCCAGCCCTTGAGAAGACCAGTAGTATGATATCAATTATACATGTGAATTATACAATCATACAAAACATATTTCCTTAGCCATGTTACAGAAGAAAACACACACACACACACACACACACACACACACACACACACACACCAAGAAAACAACAAAGTTTGAAAAGTATGTTTCAGTCTGCACTTGGAGTTTATTGGTTCTCTCTCTGGAGATGGTGTATTTTTAAGGAGATATATGCAGCTGCATTAAATATTTTTTTAGGATCTGATTGCACAGTGTAATGACCACTCTCCACACCAAGTTGGAATCAGCATAACATTTATTCTGCACGTAAGGACAATATAAAGCAATATTAAGGAAATATAGAAAAATAAAGCTTAACAGAACTAGAGAAGCACTAACATCTGGATTCACATATAGACTTATGGCTGGGAAAAATCCCGAGTGGGACTCCAAAGAATATAGTGATTTGTCCAGATTATATCCCGTTTCAAACAAAGAAGGAACTGGAATGGTGTGAGTTAGTAATTGATAGTCTCAATTCCAGAGCCCTCCTACATGACTTATCACCCAATTGGCTTGGTGCCAGAGCCTACTTGACCCTTGGCTCAGTACCAGGGCTCTCTGTGACTCAGCATAAGATGTGTTTCAGCTGTGGACTGGGCCAGAGTTCAAAGGAGCAAGACATCTGTAATTGATATGGTAAAATGTGTTCAAAAGGACACAGGATTGATTCCATATATTCTTAAAGTGGTGGCCAACTCTTCCAGGAAGAATACTCAACCAGGCATAAACTGACCTTTCAGTCCTGTTCCAAAGAGAAAGCTGCCCCTGTTCCAAGCAGAAAGGACAACACATGTCGTTTGTGGGTTTATAAATGTACAGGGAAGATCTTTATATTTCATTAACCCTTCAGATGGAGACTATTTTTCCTTACTCCATCCTCTTCTGAGGAAACCAAATGAGGAACAGAAAATGTTTTCTATTCCTTGAAGTGCTACCTAAATATGATTTTTTTGTTGTTATTAAGTTGTAAAGGGAATTTCTTGCCATCAGTTAATTCGCACTTTGGTGACCACTTTTCTTTATCACATATCACAATTTTGTAAGTTTTGTAGGCTAGTTATTTTGACACTATTTTGAACCAAGTGAATAGAGAACAGCTGAATCTGATTATCATTTGAGGGGAAAATGTCTTTTGCTTGAAAGTCCTCTGTTTCATTGAAAGACCATATTTTCCCCTGAAGTATTATACTCAGTTTTGCTGGGTAGGTGATTCTTGGTTTGAGCCCTAGTTCCTTTGACTTCTGGAATATCCTATTCCATGCCCTTCGATCCCTTAATGTAGAAGCTGTTAGATCTTGTGTTATCCTGATTGTATTTCCACAATACTGGAACTGTTTCTTTCTAGCTGCTTGCAATATTTTTTCCTTAACCTGGGAATTCTGGAATTTGGCCACAATGTTCCTAGGAATTTCTCTTTTTGGATCTCTTTCAGGTGGTGATCGTGGATTCCTTCAATACTTATTTTGCCCTCTGGTTCTAGAATGTCAGGGCAGTTTTCCTTGATAATTTCATGAAAGATGATGTCTAGGCTCTTTTTTTGATCATGACTTTCAGGTAGTCCCATAATTTTTAAAATGTCTCTCCTGGATCTATTTTCCAGGTCAGTTGTTTTTCCCATGAGATATTTCACATTCTCTTCCATTTTTTCATTCTTTTGGTTTTGTTTTGTGATTTCTTGGTTTCTCAGAAAGTCATTAGACTCCATCTGTTCCATTCTAATTTTGAGAGAACTATTCTCTTCAGTGAGCTTTTGAACCTCTTTTTCCATTTGGCTAATTTTGCTTTTGAAAGCATTCTTCTCCTCATTGGCTTTTTGAACCTCTTTTGCCAACTGAGTTAGCCTATTTTTCAAGGTGTTATTTTCTTCAGCTTTTTTTTGGGTCTCCTTTACCAAGGTATTGACTCATTTTTCATGCTTTTCTTGCATTTCTCTCATTTCTCTTCCCAGTTTTTCCTCCACCTGTCTAACTTGATTTTCAAAATCCTTTTTGAGCTCTTCCATGGCCTGAGCCCACTGGATATCTATTTCGGATGTTTAGGGTACAGAGGCCTTGACTTCTATGTCTTTCCCTTATGGTAAGCATTGTTCCTCATCATCAGAAATGAAAGGTGGGAACATCTGTTCCCCAAGAAAGTACCCTTCTATGGTCTTATTTTTTTTCCCTTTTCTGGGCATCTTCCCAACCAGTTACTTGACTTCTGAGATTCCTCTGCACCCCTGCCTAGATCTGCCCAGCTAGTGCTTGGGGTCTGAGATTCAAATGCTGCTCCCCAGCCTTGGGGCTTTCAGTGGCGGGCACGGCTGCTATTCAATGTGAGCTTAAGTTCTGGTGCTCAGGTGGGGGCAGGGCTGCCTCCCAGGCTCAGTTCCCTCAGGGGGTTTATGCGGAGACCTTCAGTAATGGAGCTGAGCTCCGGTCTGCTCCGGGAGTGCTGCTGCCTCTGCTGCTGCCTCCCGAGGGGGCCCGAGCCACGGAGACACCCTGCTCCCCTCTTGGCCAGCCCAGAAGTCTCTCTCACTGACCTGTAGTGCCTGTGGGTGGAGGGATCTTTGCTGCCACCAGAGGTTCCGTCCCTGAAGCTTGCTTGGATCTGCTCCTCTAGGGGCCGTGGGGCCAGGGCAGCTCAGGGGCTCTGCTCCGCCCCTGGTGCATGATGGACTTTTGGGGTTGGTTTTTCAGGACTGTCTGGAATGGAAATCTCCTCCCCTCTGTTGCTGCGTGGGTTCCACTGCTCTGGAATTTGTGGGGAGTTCTTTTTACAGGAAATTTATGGGCTGTGGGTTCCGGAGCTAGCATATGTGAGTCTTTCTACTCCACCATCTTGGCTCCTCCCCTGAAAATGTCTTTTGAAATCACCATATGATGTATCTTTTGTTCCAGTTTTTACTTTCATGATAGTGTTTCCTTTTCTTCCTTCCCTTACTATTAAATTTTTCCTAAACATATTACAAGTTTACATAAATGAATGTTGTAGTGTCCAGGTATTGATTGACTTAGGATCCTTAGAGAGAACTGGCTTGAACTACCAACCAAGTTGAGTAAGCTGTATTCAGTCCTGAATAATTCGTGCTTCTTTGGAAAGATAAGAATTGTAGGTTAACTTTGGCTGCATAAAAAAAATTAAAGAAAAATATTTCAGTTGTAAATACAAGTATTGAAAGATGATTACATGAGCAAGAAAAGATAATAAGAAAAATAAGCATGACAATATAAAAACCAACTGGAAGATATAATTAATGACTGTGCACAACGGTCTGTTTGTTATCCTTATCCAAGGGATGTCTACTAACTTTGGTCACTTTTCTAAGAACCAAGAAATGTTGATAAAACCAATGTTGAAACGATAAGCAGTCAATAAAATACCTTTCCTGGTGGAAAATCAGGATATAATTATTCTATCCCCCTCTCACCTTTTTTTTCCATTCCAGGATCAAGTTCAGCTTGAGTGCTTCCTCCAATCCCAGGTTTACCAGGCTGGTAAATAGAGCTTATTTATTTGGCCTAGGATGACTAAACTTATCATTTCTGTCATATTGAATCCTCCCTGTGACAGAATCACAGAAGTTGAGAGTTGGAACACACCTCTGCATTCATCTAATGCAACCCAGACACGGAAGGAATTCCCTCATATCTTTTAAAATAGTTTTTATTTATTTTATTTTTAATTTATGGAAAAAAACCAAGCATTTCCATAACATAATAAAAAAGATGATTACACATGAAACTGCTAATCAGTAATGTATAGTTTGCTATTCCCTTTAAATATAAAGTTATCATATATCAGAGATTACTCAGTTTTTTCTTCCCTCTCCCCATCCCACCCTAGAGATGACTACAATTAAGCACAAATACCAAGCAGAATAAGTCTAATCTTTTCTTGACATGACAGTTATCTTATCTTAAATGCGCCCAGGTCCTTCAGCTTATCCTCATATGTCATGGAATCAAGGCTTTTTACCATTATGGTTGCCCTTCTCTTGATACACTCCAGCTTATCAATGTTCTCCTTAAATTTTGCTGTCCAGACCTGAACAGAGTACTCCAGATGAAGTCTGGTAAGGGCACAGCATAGTGGGACTCTCACCTTTCTATTTTTGGGAGCTGTATATGCCCTTCCTAAGTTCCCCCTAGATCACATTAGTTTTTGGGTTGCCTCATCTCCTATTGGACTTATAGTCCACTAAAACCCGCCGAAACTTTGTGGGAACAATTTCTGTATAACTG
This sequence comes from Bettongia penicillata ogilbyi, assembly GCA_023548195.1. Lineage (NCBI taxonomy): Eukaryota > Metazoa > Chordata > Mammalia > Diprotodontia > Potoroidae > Bettongia > Bettongia penicillata. The sequence continues at coordinate 15,190,368 of JAJHZJ010000318.1, forward strand.
TTCTTCCTCCATCTTCTACTTGTACAGTCTTTTTCTGTCTTTGTCTCTGTTTCTATTTGCCTTCTTGAATAATATGGTATTTCTGACATCTTCCATGATTTTCAGTATTACTAAAAGTGGTTACGTAGTCACACGTCTCATGTTGTACTCTGTCCTCAAGAACAAATTGAAGAGATGCAGTCTGGATGCTAATACAGTTAGGTAGGTTGGTAGCAGTCAAAAAAGCATAGTCATTTACAGGTGTCAACTTTAAATAGTTCTGCTAGTGGTATGTCCCAGGAAGCTATTTTTGCTGTGATTCCTTTTCTGAATTTCTTGGATGATAAGCATGTTTGTCAAATTTATGCAGTATAGCATGCTCATCAAAATTTGTAGACTACTCAAAACTGGGTAGGTTGAAAAAGTCAAGATCCAAAGTAACCTCAACAGGCTAGAATGATGAACTGAAAGTGCAAAGATGGAATTTAATATGAATAAAAATGAAGGCCTACTTTGTATTCAAAAAATCAGCTTCAAAGGTACAAAATGGGGGAAGTGTGATTAGATAGTAGTTTGTCTGAAAAGGGTCTAGGAATTTTAGTGGATTGTATAATCAATATGAGTAAATAGTACAGCATAAAAACTAAGAAAGCTAATGAGACCTGTGATCCTAGCAGCATTAGGAGTGGTAATATGTCCAAAACACAGTGTATTTTAAACTGCACCTGTTGCATTCATTTGTGAGTTCCATGTTTTAGCAAGGACATTGAGAATCTGGAGATCATCCTAGGGTAGGTAGACAGGATGATGAGGGGACTGGATAATGCCATAAAAAGATTGGTTGAAGGAACTAACTGGAAATGTTTAACCCTGAGAAGATTTTTTTTTTTTGGGGGGGGGGGCAGTGATAACTATCGTCAAGTATTTTGGGGGCTATCACATGAAACATGAATTAGACTTAAGTTGCTTGGCAGAACTAGGAGAGCTAGGGAGCAAGAGATTTAAACTTGATGTCAAAGAATACTTCCTAGCAATCACAGCTATGCAGAAGTCAAATGTATTGCCTCTGTAGGCAGTGGGTTACCTTTCCCTAGGAATCTTCAAACAGAAGTTGGATGACTCTTTGTCAGCATAAGCCATAGTTGATAGATGTGGAGAACATGTTATGAATGGATTATGGTATGGGTATTTATTCACCTTGGGGAACATGTTGTGAAGGGGTGATGATGTAAGTATTTATTCACCTAGCTGGCATCTTGAGTATCCCTGGTTTCATAATTGCTCTTTATTGTCAGTATCTTTTTTTATTCATTCTTGCAGCTTTACTTCCTAAATTGGGAATTGATGTTAAGGCCAGGCTCTGCATAGTTTGGTGGGAATGCTGAGGCCCTGGTTGATTCTGCTGTATCTTATATAGAATATGATACTATTTTCTCTGAGTATTAAATACTATATTCTTCAAGGAGCTTCTGGGTAGATCAGGTGAGAGAACTGAAAACTTTGAGCACACCCTAAGCAATGTGATCTAAGGTGCCATCTGATTGCTACCCTCTTGGTATGGGCTTCTCAAGTTCCAGGCTCTTTTTTGGGTATGGGCAACACAACCATAGGATTGTTCCTGTTTGGAGCTCCAGTAAACAGATACTAGTCCTAGCTCCTGACAACTAGCTAGATGATTCTGCTGGTTCAGAGCAGTATAATTGTAAGCTCATTATGGGTGTAAGTTTCATTCCCTGGTTATTTATGTTTGGGCCCCAGCTCAGGTCTGTCAACTAAAACCAAGATCCTGATCCAGGGTCAGAGTGACAGAGCTGTAGGCTCATCCCTGCTTTGAAATACCTCGCTCAAGATAACAAGATACTACATGGCTGAACCAAAACTTGGAACCAGGTCTTTTAATTATGTCCAGTGTTCCTTCTATTGTATCATGCTGTAATCCAAGCAAATAGCTTTAGCACAGGTATGGGTAACAGAGAGAGAATTTAGCATACTTTTTAATATTCTCTTTTATGTCTCTTCTTTGTCTTTACAGTCATTTGGGGCCAGAGTTATATATTAAACATCCTTAAAGGAAACCAGTTATTTTGTACTCTCCCAAAGTCAGGAGTCAGCAAACAATGGACAAGTTGTCTGTGTGGCACAAAAGGACTATGGACTCAGGTGTACGTTCTGCATTGTTGCTGCTGGGGGCCATTGCAGGTAGGAATCATTCACTTCTCAAGACCCATACATCATCCTTGAGCACCTTTGAGCACAGAAGAAAAAGTAATTTTTTTCAATTTAAATTTTATGTTACTTTCAAATTGTCTCTTCCTTCCATGTCCTTCTACTGTCCCCTTCCTCATCATATTGAGAAAGTAAGAAAAACTTAAAATCCCAGTTACAAACATGTATAGTCAAGTAAAACAAAATTTCTCATTGGCTATGTTTAAAATAAATGTCTCAATCTGCAGTATGAGTCTATCCTCTCTGGCAGAAGGTGGATAGCATGTTTCATCATGAGTCTTAAGGAATTGTGGTTGATCATTGTGTTGATCAGAGTTCCAAGTTTTCTTTGTGTGTGCATATATATATATATGTCTATATACAAATACATGCGTATATGTGTGTGTATGTTTGTGTACACAAAGGAAACATTTTCTTATACATATACATATGTTTGATATATAAATATGTATTTCTTTTTAAATATATATATGTGCAAAGTATATATACCTATGTAGATATACAGCTATACATGTATATGGTATATACTATGCTATATACATGTACATATAACACACATTTATATATATATATATATATACATATATATATGTTTCATTTAAATCAGCTAAAATCTGTTTTCTTACCCTCCTACCTCAAGCCTTTGAAACCATCTCAACCATTGAGGACACAAGAAAAACAAAACCCATTGCACACATATATAGTCAATCAAAATAAATTTCCAATTTGGCTATGCACTTAGAAATATTTTCTCTTTAGTTTTCTGGAATCCTGGTTGTTCATTACACTGATAAGAGTTCAACATGATAATATTCTATTATATTTATATACCATAATTTGTTCATCTATTCCTCAATTTATGAGAACTCCCTCAGATTTCCATTCTTTACCATCCCAAAAAGAACTGTAAATATTTTGTACATCTTTAGAATTTATTTTGTTCAGGATTAATCTCTCTCTTAATTTACCCAACCTCTAATTTCTCTTCCCTGTTTTACCCCTTTCCTCTCTTTCACTATGTATAATAACTTCCCTTAACTTTCCTCCTTTCTCCACTGTTCCCCCTTCCCTCTTGCCCCAGTACATTGCTCTTTCCCTCTCTTTTTGTTATTAAGATCATCAGAAAATAACAGAACCACTGCCAGGCTTTGTCTAGTTGAACTCCCTCTATGAACCCTGATGGTGATAGGGATCAGAAAGGACATATGTATCATCTCCCTATATTTGAATGTAAGCAATTTTTTTAGTTTAGTCAATTATCATTGTTCGTTCCTTTTTTATGTGTTTGTACTTCAGAGTTTCCCCACAGCTCTTTTTTTTTTCAGTTGAAATGCTCAGAAGACCTCTATTTCATTTAAGATTCATTCACACTTGGCCCCCGCCTTTCCACCCCACCCCCACCTCCATAACATTATCCACAGTTTTGCTGGGTAAGTTATTCTTGGCTCTCAGTCCATATCCTTTGCCCTCTGGAATATCATATTCCAAATTCTATTTTTCTTTTTGAGTGGGGGAAGACAAGGCATTTGGGGTTAAGTGACTTGTTCAAAGTCACACAACTAGTAAGTGTCATATGTCTGAGGCTGGTTTTGAATTCAGGTCCTCCTGACTCCAAAGCCAGTGCTCTATTCACTTCACTACCTAGCTGCCCATCTTTTTCTTGATAGTGGAGTCACTCCTATAATTAGGCAGCTCTGTGGCCAAATGGATAGTGCTGGGCCTGAAGTCAGGAAGACTCATCTTGCTGAGTTAAAAAATCTGACCTTAGACACTTACTAGCTGTGTGACTCTGTGCAAGCCACTTAACCTTGTTTGCCTCAGTTTTCTCATCTTGTAGAATGCGCTGGAGAAGGAAGTAACAAACCACTCCAGGATCTTTGACAAGAGAACCCCCAAAGGGATCATGATGAGTCAGACATGGCTGAAACAACCGAATAAAAACAACAATTACAGCTATAATTGGGAGATGGGATAGGTGGCGCAGTGGGTAGAATGCTGGGCCTGAAATCAAATCCAGCCTCAGATACTTACTAGTTGTATGACCCTGGGCAAATCCCTTAACCTCCGTTCACCTCAGTTTTCTCAACTGTAAAATGGAGATAATAACTTCTACTTTGAAAGGTTGTTTTGAGGATCAAAGGAGATCACTGTAAAGTGCTTACTACAGTACCTGGCACATAGTAAGTGCTATATAAATGTTAACTATTATTTTTACTAAATTATATGTGATTCCAACCATGGTTATTTCTTTCTGGCTGCCTGCAGCCTCTTTTCTTTGATCTGAAAGCTCTGGGTTTTAGCTATGAGGTTCCTGGGAGTTTTCATTTTGGGATTTCTTTCAGGGGGTGACCTGTAGCTTCTTTTTATTTCTTCTTTGCTTTCTGATTCTAAGAGATCTGAGTAGTTTTCTTTTAAGATTTCTTGAAATATGATGTCTAGATTCTTTTAGTTGCACTTGTTCATGACAATCAGATATGGCCAGTGATTATTAAATTTTTCTCCTTTATCTGTTTTCTAGATAATTTGTTTTTACTGTGCAATACTTTACATTTTCTTCTATTTTTTAATGCCTTTTGACTTAGTTTTAATATTTCTTGTTGCCTCATGGAGACATTGTTTTCAGTGATATGCATTCTCATGACCAGAGTTTGAATGGAGCCTCGGAAAGACAAAGCTTAGAAGCATTTGTGATGAGAAGTGTTTTTCTAAATTTAAAAAAAAAATGTATTTCAGAAGGAAGTTCCATTGATTAGGTAAATGCTACCTTGCTCTATAAACTATTTTCAATTCTGAGTCTAATTTCTTACAGAATATATGGCTACTGAATATATTATGTGATTATCAACATGGCTTATATTTAATGATACCACATGCTATCTAAAAATGCCTATAATTAATATTTTATGAGTACTTTTTTCTTTCTGTCCCCATTTTTTCATGTCAAGAGAAAGTTTTGCTCCTTTCTAAGAATGTTTCAAATACCTCTTTTATTATTAAATATCCATCGTTTTTCATTTATGGTTAAACTCAGATTTTCTAGGTAAGTAGGCTGCATTCTGAGTTCCATTGCTCTTTGGAACACCTTATTGTATTTTCTTCTGAGTTTTCTGGTGGGTTCAGAACAGTTTTGTGTTATTTAAATTTTCTTTCCTTCAAAATTGGAGGTCATTCTCCTGATTGCTTGAAGAACACATTTCTGAACTGAATTTTTTAAATTTAACCATGTGTCTTATAGTATACAACTTTGGGTTGTTTGTTTTATTCATCTAGATGATCTATGAATTCTTTCAACTATTATTTCATTTTCTGTGTTCAGTTCTCCTCTATTATTTCTTGAATTTTGATATTCAGGTTTTTTGTCTTATCCTATTCTTATGGGAGACTGATGATCCTTAAGTTGTTTCCACATATCCTGTCTTCAAAATTTTTGTGTTTTGCTTGTATAGTAAATATATTTTCTTTTAGTGCTTCTTTTCCCTTCTCTTCTTCTAGATTGTCCTTTACTTCCATGTATTTCCATTCTAAAGGTATTTTTCTCTCTTTTTTCTCTTGTTGGTTCCAGTTTCTCTATTTTGTTCATTAATTTTGCTGTGCAGGTCATAGAATGTACTCTCACAGTTGTAATTTCTCTTTTAAACTGGGGGGAAAACATTTTGTGTTCTCACATTCTGTAGAATTCTTTCTCTCATCAAGTGTTGAATAATTTTCCTTTGTTTTTTATGTGCTTTTGCACATAATAAGTACTTCATCAATGCTTTGTCATTCATTCGTATCATGAAGTAAATGATAGTAAAACTTTCAGAGGTTCTGGTTTGTTTCAGCAACAGCATGCACTGCTATATAAATCATTCTTCGGGTGTCACTACATGGTTTCTTTATTCCATTGTAAAAATAGTGGCAACATTTGGTACTGCAAATTATCTCTTAAGATCAGGGAAAAAACAGAGGGAAAGGGGCAGGACTAGGGTCTAGAGCTCAGGGCCACACCACACTCTCCTCCCAGAGAGTGGAAAACTGAAAATGCAGAAATCAACCCCATAGCACTAGTGCAACAGCACTAAGGCATGTTACAGATCAGCCATGTACCAGTTTTAGAGAGGAGATTTACATATTAGCACAGTCACTAAAAAAGCTCAGTAGACATAAATACCATAAAACAAAAGACCAAAGTAATACAACAATGATCATCAACATTAAATAACCTGAGCTCCCCACTATAACCTGGCAACCCACTCCCAATGTTCAGTCAATCAGCACATTCATCTTGAGTCCCAGATGTAATCATTGGTCCGTGGAAACATCTTCCCCTGGACATTTTGGAATGGGTCTCATTCTTGTGGCAGTTCTGAAGTGGTCGCTTTCAAATGGATTTTTTTCTCTGGACCCAAAACACTTGCAGAATCCTAGGTAATTCTATTAAATTCTACAATTTAGTACACCCTTCTAAATTTGCTTTTTTCCAATAATTAGGTCATATGGTAAAAACTAGTTCAAGCCTTGTGATTCTAATCCTATTGACAACAGAGATATAAGAAGAACCTCAATTAGGAACCCATAGTTCACTTGAAACTTCAGAGAATTTCAGTTATTACATGCCACACTGATTCTGTCTTTCTTTTTTACAATCATCAATGTAATTTTATATGTAAAATCCTGAATCTAACTTTTAGAACTTAATATTGTAACATGTATAAGGGCTGTATACATAATCATCTGGCCTTGTTGTTTTCTCAAATTATTTTCAGTCCTGCTAATTCTCCTTATAGGAAGAAGAGAGATATTCAGAATCTAATCATATATATACATGAGTACATAGATACCAGCTCTCATTGTAAGTAGATGTTTTTTATCCCCAGGTTCAATATTACACCAATGAAATTGTTTAAAAGATGTTTATTTAACTCTAAATGTAACAAGTAACAAAAGACTTGGGATGGGATGTATAAATATGCTAACTAATTAATACCAAATTGTCTTTAGAAAACAATTTATATGAAATGAATTGTCTACAGCAAAATATGTTCAGTTGTTAACCATGCTTAAATGGATTAGATTTTATACAGAGACTACTTATTCTGAGAAGCCTTTTAGACAATTGGAACATCTTTAAGGTAACTCTTGAGTGGTTTTCATGAAATTTCAGGAGATGATAGTTTGTCATCATTTCAGCACATATTTTTTAGTTCAGTTGTTTTTCAGTCATGCCCAACTTTTCCTGATCCCATTTGAATTTTCTTGGCAGAGACACTGGAGTAGTTTGCCATTACCTTCTCCCATTCATTTTACAGAGAAGAAAACTGAGGCAAACAGATTTAAGTGACTTGCTTAGGGTCACACAGCTAGTAAGTTTCTGAGGCCAAATTTGAACTTGACAAATCCTGACTCCAGACCTGGCACTTTATCCACTGTACCACCTAGCCATCTTACATGTTCTGCACACAGGCTATCTTACAATCAGATTATCTCTATAATCAGTTATCTTAGTGGAGAGTAACTTATGAACTTTCTTGTGTTATTTAAAACATGTAAGTTTTGTTTCCAGATAAAATAAAAAACCTAAGTAAAATCGAATTTCCCATTAAGGTAATGCAATATGATGTACAAAAAGTCCAAGAGACATAATTTCTAGGTAAATTAATCATTTTATTAACTATGACTAGTGAAAAATTAATAGAAGGATAGTCATTTGGCTTTTTATTATAGCCTAAAGACAAGTCACAGAGGCTGCTCAGCTTATATACTCTTTAAAACGTACGTGTTTCTGATAGGTGGAAATCAGTTCTACTTGGTTAACAATTATTGAGAAAATGGATATTATAATCAGAGATGGACCTAGTCTAGTGAGGGGCTAGGGGATGTGACTTTGATTGCTACTCTCTATCTAAACCTTCTCTAGCCTTGGGCAATGTAGACAAGGGATTTAAATACTCCCCTTCATCCTCCCTACAGTAAAGTCTGTCTGAGTAAAACACAATAGGCCAGAATTCACGTAGTTTAGATTCTCTTTGTAGGGTTTTCTAGTTGAGTGAGTAAGAATTCCATGTAGAGAAGATGGTCTAGGTGGGGTAAATTTTGGGGCAAGGTTAGAAATCTCCTTGAGACTGGATTTTGAATGAAGAAAGAAAAAAGAAAAAAACGAGATGCCCCCCATTGTTTGTTTGTTTTTTTTTATTATTATTTTTTTATTTATTTGATTTTCTTACATTCATTTTCACAAATTTTTGGGTTCCAAATTTTCTCCCCTTTTATCCCCTCCCCCCACCCCAATACCCCAAGCAATCTAATTTTCCCTATCTCCAATCTGCCCTCTCTTCTGTCATCTCTCCCTTCTCTTGTCTCCATCTTCTCTTTTCTCCTGTAGGGCCAGATGACTTTCTATTCCTCCTTAACTGTATGTCTTCTTTCCTAGTTGCAACAACAATACTAAACAATTGTTCCTAAAACTTTGAGTTCCAAATTCACCCCATCCCTCCCTCCCCACCCATTCTCTTTGGGATAGCAGGCAATTCAATATAGGCCATATCTGTGTAGTTCTGCCAATGACCTCCCTGATAGTCGTGTTGTGTAAGACTAACTGGATTACCATCCCTCCTAACCTGCCCCTCCTTGTTTCTCTTCTGTCTTTTGATCCTGTCCCTCCCCAAGTGTTGACTTCAAATTGCTCCTTCCTCCCTTTGCCCTCCCTTCCATCACCCCCCCTTGCAATATCTCTTTCTCCCCCACTTTCTTATACTGTAAGATAGGTTTTCATACCAAAATGTGTGTGCATTTCACTCCTTTGTTTAGTCAAATGTGATGAGGGTAAAGCTTCTTGTTTTTTTTTTTTCTCAGCTCTCCTCTTTTTCCCTCCACTAAGAAAAACTCCTACCTGCCTCTTAAATGACATATAGTTACCCCCTTCCCTTTCCCTCTCTTTCCTCCCCCTTCATTTCTCTCTCACCATTTACCCTAGTTTCTTTTAAGGTATGGTCCCATCCTATTCAGTTCAATCTGTGCTCTCTATCTCTGTATGTGTGTGCATGTGTGTATGTGTGTGCATGCGTGTACATGTGTGCGTGTGGTCCCACCAACTACCCAGATACTCAAAAGTTTTAAGAGTTAGAAATATTGTCTTTCCCTGTATGAGTGTAAACAGTTCACTCATGGTAAGTCCCTTAAGACTTCTCTTTGCTGTTTCCTTTTTCATGCTTCTTCTCATTCTTGTGTTTGAAAGTCAAATTTTCTTTTCAGCTCTGGTCTTTTCATCAAGAATGATTGAAAGTCCTCTGTTTCATTGAAAGACCATATTTTCCCTTGAAGTATTATACTCATTTTAGCTGGGTAGGTGATTCTTGGTTTGAGTCCTAGTTCCTTTGCCTTCTGGAATATCCTATTCCACGCCCTTCGATCCCTTAATGTAGAAGCTGCTAGATCTTGGGTTATCCTGATTGTATTTCCACAGTACTGGAATTGTTTCTTTCTAGCTGCTTGCAAGATTTTTTCCTTGATCTGGGAGTTCTGGAATTTGGCCACAATGTTCCTAGGAGTTTCTCTTTTTGGATCTCTTTCAGGTGGTGATCGATGGATTCTTTCAATACTTATTTTACCCTCTGGTTCTAGAATGTCAGGGCAGTTTTCCTTGATAATTTCATGCAAGATGATGTCTAGGCTCTTTTTTTGATCATGACTTTCAGGTAGTCCCATAATTTTTAAATTGTCTCTCCTGGATCTATTTTCCAGGTCAGTTGTTTTTCCCATGAGATATTTCACATTCTCTTCCATTTTTTCATTCTTTTGGTTTTGTTTTGTGATTTCTTGGTTTCTCAGAAAGTCATTAGACTCCATCTGTTCCATTCTAATTTTGAGAGAACTATTAAATTCAGTGAGCTTTTGAGCCTCTTTTTCCATTTGGCTCATTCTGCTTTTGAAAGCATTCTTCTCCTCATTGGCTTTTTGAACCTCCTTTGCCAATTGAGTGAGCCTATTTTTCAAGGTATTAATTTCCTCAGCATTTTTTTGGCTCTCCTTTACCAAGGTATTGACCCGGTTTTCATACTTTTGTTGCATCTCTGACATTTCTCTTCCCAGTTTTTCCTCCACCTGTCTAACTTGCTTTTCAAAATCCTTTTTGAGCTCTTCCAGGGCCTGATCCCACCCACCACCCCCCCTGGGGTGTCTGGGGTACTGAGGCCCCGCCCTCCACATCTTTCCCTGATGGCAAGGATACGTCCTCATCATCAGATCCGAAGGTCGGGATCATTTGCATTTGTTGGAAAAAACTCTCTAAAGTCTTATTTTTCTTCCCTTTTCTAGGCATTTTCCCAGCCAGTTACTTGACTTCTGAGATTCCTTTCCACCCCCACCTGGATCCGCCCAGCTAGTGCTTGGCCTCTGAGATTTAAATGGGCTTTCCTCCTGCCGGCTGTCAATCAGTGAGCTTTAGTTCAGGTGCTGGGGTGGGGCCAGGGCCGCCTCCGAGACTCTGATCCCTCAGGGGCTTTATGCAGAGACTTTCAGGAATGGAGCGGGTGGGGGCGGGGTGGGGGGCCCGCCTCCCAAACCCCGCTCCCCTGGGGGCTTTAAGCAGAAGCCTTCAGTAACAGAGCGGGGTGGGGGCAGGGCCGTCTCCCAGGCTCAACTCCGTCAGGTCCTATGCAGGAATCTTCCGTAATGAAGATCCTGCCTGCCGCTGGGGGATTCCTGGGTCCCGGTTCGCTGCCGCCTCAGCCACCGCCCACACCTCTGCCGCCGCCGCTTCCTCCTGAGGGGGCCCGAGTCACGGAGACTCCCTGCTTCCCCTCTCCTCCAGCCCAGCCTCTCTCACTGACCTGCTTCTGTGGGCGGAGGGACTTTCCCGGCTGCCGGAGCTTCCGTCTCTCCCCCCATTGGTTTTTAATATTCTCTCACTAAGAAAGTTCATAAGTTACTCTCCACTGAGATAACTGATTACAATGAAATTATGTTCCTTAAAACAAAAACAGGATTTCCTGACTTTAACCTTACAAATTAATAGGTTTATGTCTTTCTTTCACAAGCTCCTTCCTCTTTGTCTAATTATTCCTGTATCGTTCTGAAAGAATGAGATATTTCAGGGACTTAATCTTATACACTAATTTAGCACTAATTTAACATTTGCTTAAGATATGGAATGACTACAAATTCAGATAAAAAGCAGTAAGATCTTTTCCACTTGCAACTTAATACAATAAATCAGATGTTTTAGTATTAATCTAATAGATTCAGTATTGCGATGACAAATTTTCAGTTTGCCTGCCCTAATAATATAAATTTTCTATAAGAGAAAGAAGCATGAATATGATTGTAATAGCCTCAAAACTTGTCCTCTAGGCCCAAGCCTAAGGCCACAGAATGACTCTACATAGGGGTACCAGGATCCTTTGCTCTATTTCAGTTCAGGGAAAAAAAAGTCAGTTAAGTTTCTGGAACAGCCAATCTTGTAACAAGTTCCATCTCATTTATAGGGTGTCATAACCAGGCACAGGATTAAATAAATGGCAAACATTCCAGTTCAAAAAAAAAATAACAGAGTGGGGAAATGAATCAAGTGGATGCTACTTGGGCAATGCCATGATCATCCCCTTGACCTTTCCCAGGGACAGACATCTAACTGTGCAGTTCTCAGTCTGCACTTGCTTTGAGTAGCACATGACACCCCTCCCCACCCACCCCAGTGGCCGCATGACAATACAGACAATCATCTGAAATCAAAATTTAGAATATCAGATTACAGTCCCATGAGATTTAACCTCAAATAGCAGATTTCATTAATCAAAATTTAGGGCTAAATTATTTTTATTTCTCTCATGGTGTTGCTGTAATAAAAGTTTACGAGGCCTTAAAAATTCACTCAACATGCTTTCCTCCTTCTCCTTGAGTTTAAATTCATTCTGGTGTAAAAATTTACCTTTAGAAATCAAGAAAATACTTACATTTTGGAACTACAAATAGTGAATGAATATATGATAGTTTACTCAAAAACTTAGAAAAACAACATTGTCCAATTGCTATGAGAGAAATGATTATTTCTTTCTTATACTAATAACCGATGATTAATTTTTCTGAGTAATTAATCATTCCAACATAGGAAAAAAAAGGAAAGCTATAATTTTTAAAAAAGCCAAACTTCTTTGGATCAGCTTTGCCTTAGTACTTCCTTCAGAATTACTAAACAATCTAAGATCTTGGTCCTGTCTCAGATCATCTCAGATTGCCAATATACCCACATTTGAACCCCAAGAGCATTTTTCCCTCTTTCCTTTTGTTAATTATTCATTTCCAAGAAATTATGTCTCTCAGACTTTTCACACTTCATAGCTATAAATCTCCAGGCTAACAGATAACCATCTCTTAAGATATTGTATATTCACCCTTTAAAGTAAAAACAAATCATTAAGATTGTTGAGACTAATCTGACTCAAGATATAACTTCAATATGTTCTTTTCTGTATAATCTCATTTTCAGTAGGGATAGGCAGATAACCTTAAAGGAAACGCGCTCTTTACTATAAGCTAGCCGAAAATTTCACTTTCATTTTGTTCAAGGAATGGAAGAGGGCATCGCATTTATTCAGTAAGTCAATTCATTATTTAGAAATTTCAGAACGCGGAAAGCTCTTTCACAGGGCTAAAAATATGCCCATGTAAGTGCTTGCTAAGTTTTAACATTATAGCAATGCCCCCCCACCCCCTACTCCACCTTACCTTGATAAAAAATTTCATAAGTGATAATCAAATAATTTTCGGTGACAGTTCCTCTTTACTGTAACCAAACCTGGAAGGTTCCAGTTTCTTAAATGACAGTACTTCAGAATATTACAAGACATTATCAGCAGAACTAAGATAACAGATTTCAAACTTTTTTCTGCTTCTTTTAGCAGTTTAGTTCACAATCTAACAACATTTAGATTAAAAGAGAAGTTGCTTTATTTGGAACATGGAACAATTCCATTACCAATTAGGTGACTTCATTTCAATTGAATTATCGTACATAGAAAATCATCTTAACACTTTTAGCATTTTATATTAATCCCATCTAAAACCCAGTATAAAGTTTTATAATTACACTAACATTTATGTAGTGCTTTGCCATATACCAGGTACTGTGTTAAGTACTTTATAATCATATGATCCTCACAAATAACCATGAGAAGTAGGTGCTATTATTTCATTCTCTCCTTTACAAGTTGGGAAACTGAGGAAAACAAGAGTAAAGTTACATAGCTAATAAATTTCTGAGAGTAGAGTTTTTGGTTCAAGTTTTTCTGATCATGCATTTGCCAGCATTGTTTTGGTTTTTTTTTTTTGCTTTAATGCCAAATAACAAATGTCTACTTTTAACTTGGTTCTGATTTGCCACAATTATCCTAATAAAAGAACACATTAAATTGTAAATGAGGCCACATTATGATATAGTTTCAGGATAAAATCATTTACAAACACTAATAGTAACAGGTTTTTTTTGTTTAAAAAGTTATTTATTTGAACATTCTTTTAAAAAAATTAAGTTCCAAATTCTCTCTTTGGGAATTTGCCAGCCCTCTGGCACCCATTGGGAAGTCAAGCAAAATGATCTTAATTATACAACTAAAATTATGCAAAACATATATCTATATTTGTCATGGCTAATAGTAACATTTAAATCTCAACTACTGCTAGCAGTTAAAAAGGAGAGCCAATTATTACCAATAAACCTTTTCATTTTTTTATCATTTTGTTTTCAGTGTTCTACAATCACTTCCATGTAACTTAGACTTTTTTCCCCTCCCTCCCACTCCTTCCCCTCCCTTCTCCCTCCTTCCCTGAAACAGCATACAATTTTATATAGGTTCTATACATACATTCTTATTAAATACATTTTCACCTTAGGCATGTTGCATAGAAGAATTAAAATGAATGGGAGAAATAATAAAACAAACCAAAACATAATACAGAAGAAAATTATCTGCTACATTCTGCGATTGTAGATTGTAGCCCTTTGGGCATAGTTCCAAATTGCTCTCCAGAATGGTTGGATTAGCTCACAGCTCCACCAACAATGAATTAGTGTTCCAACTCTCCTACATCTTCTCCAACATTTATCATCTTCCTGTTCTGTCGTGTTTCCAATCTGATAGGTGTAATGAGGTACCTCAGAGTTGTTTTGATTTGCATCTCTCTAACCAATAGTGATTTCTTTCATATGACTGTAGATAGCCTTAATTTCTTTCTCTGAAAACTGCCTGTTCATATCCTTTGACCATCTATCAATTGGGGAATGACTTGTATTCTTGTACCTTTTACTCAGTTCTCTATATATTTGAGAAATGAGACCTTTATCACAGACACTAGTTGCAAAAATTCTTTCCCGGTTTTCTGCTTCCCTCCTAATTTTGGTTGCATTGGGTTTGTTTGGGCAAAAAATTTTCAGTTTAATGTAATCAAAATTATCCATTTTGCACTTAATATTTTCTATCTCTTGTTTAGTCAAAAATTCTTCCATTCTCCATAAATCTGATAATACACCATTCCTTGCTCCACTAATTTGTTTATAGTATCAATCTTTATACCTAGATCGTGTACCCTTTTGAACCTTAATTTAAAAGACACCAGGCACTCCCAGTCCCCTACAACTTAGTCTCCATTTCTTTTCAAGCTATCCAAAGAGCCTAATCAATTCCTTTTGTGCCCATGAAATAGTACCCGCCCCTCTTTTACTTGTCCCTGAGGCTTTTCAGATAAGGAGAGGTCCTAAGCAGTAGCTTCAAATTTCCATCCCCCAGCTTGGGAGTCCAGGAATTTTAAGCGGACTATCACAAAGAATATTCACATAGTTTCTCATATCCTTTTTATCCAAATGAGATCAAAACCCTTCCTTATTTCTCCCAAATTTCCAAAACCCTTTACTCAGACTACAACTTTTCTTAACTTTTTACTCATGTCCTCTTCTCCCCAGCTTCCTCAAACATTATTACCCCTTTCTCTTCAATTTAGCTTAAAACCCTTCAAAACTGCACCTATCTTGTTTCTTTCACATTATGACACACTTCCTTTACCTATCACCTCCCAGACTATCTATAGAACTAATATTTTGTCTATACAGTAGTTCCTAGTCATCCTCTGTGCTCATTGTGAATATCTTTCCCCTTGTCTGATAGAGGTTGTGGGCCTAGGCTATGGTGGTGGTCCCAAGTGGTTGGGAGTGGGGCTGGTGGATGTCTCCTTTAAGGAATTTTTCAGATTTCCTCTTCCATTCTGTTATCCTTCACACCCCCCCTCCCTTTTTTTGTTTTTTGTTTTTTTTTTTTACCATAGAGGGTATTCTGGTTTTATTTCAATGATAATGAGAAACAATTGCTACTTCCAAGCCTCTCTCAACATCCTTGCAGTAGATCTTCAAATCAAGTTTAGAATGCACTTCTGACTGAGTACAAAGGTCCCATCCCTTATCTGGCAGAAATGTTACTTTCATTTTATCCCACAATTTTACCAGACCATACTGAGCCTCACCTCTCAGGTATGGACAGGATTTTCCCAAATGATTGCAGTTTGTATACCCCAGTAGTGTTGCTTCCTTTATGAATACAGGTATCCCCATTAAAATACATGCAAGGCTTATCCTTACTGGCCTTTCCCCTTGAGGCTTTCTTTCTTCATGCACAAGTGAAAAAAAATAAACCAAACCACACAATTCGGATTTTGGAACCTATTTCTCCTTCATCCATCCTGAATTTGGGGGAGCTAGATTCTTCACTACTTGAAAGCATCCTAGGGGGAGGAGGTTTGCAAGGGTAGCGGGAAAAGTTCATGATAGCTTGATCTGAAGTATTGAGCTTCATTTCCAGCTGGAATGGGATAGAGTAGGCCTGACCTCAGTGATAGCCAGGGGTGAATGTCATTAACCCCAGAGACAAAGAACATGGAAAGGATCGTTGCTCACCAGTGAGGGTTTTTGTTACCAAATATGGAACTTAAGGGAAGAGTGCTGATGTGGCATAAGGAGGGTGATGAAGGGGAAGTGAAGGGGTGGGGTACACCAGGTTGCCTGACCAGAACTTTGGTGGTTCTCCTTCATCCTGGAGCATTTTATTTGCCTAAAGAGGATACTTAGTTATTTTAGCTTTGGCGGGGAGGGTGGGGGTTTTGGAGACTTCATCCCTGAGGGATTTTCACTTCACCTAATTTCACTTAATCCTTCCTCTTATTTTTGTCCCTCTGAAGACCCCTCACACCACTCTCGGAAGGCTGCCTCTGCTAAATCATCCTCCCTATCTTCTTCTCCACTATCTTCTTGACTCTTTAGGACTATGAGTCTAACTAACCCTTCAGCTTTAGTTTCTGACCTAATCATCTTTGAAAGGCAATCTTGTACTAGTCTGGTTACTCGTGGTGTCATGCAAGGGAGACAAATTGGGAATAGTGTAACTCCACTGATGGCAATAAGCCCAAACCATAATAGCTGTTTCCACCAGCTATCACCAAACCAAGACCACCAAAAAGTGTTAAATGGTGATGTCCAAGTCTGAACCGGAACATGAGCCAATTTTCTAATATCCCTGGTGATTTATTTTACTGCCTTTCCACTGTCATCTATTTTCATACAGCAAGTAGAGAGAGTTAGCTTCTCACAAACTCCCTTTTTTCTTCATTAAAATTCCTATTTCCACACCTCAATCCAATAAATGCCTCCTCACATTTCCCCTATGAATTCTTCCCTTCATCTGTCTCCCCTTTATATGAATATGAGAAGGGAGCAAAGTTGACTGATATATTGAGAGATTACAAGGAGTCAGTCCCCTTTCATAAGTACAAATACAGAGATTCAAAATACAAAGATAGATCAATGAATTGTCCATTTAGAGGTTCTATCTCATACAGCAGTGTGGGTAGAAACATCATCTGATGCAATTTTCTGGTCTGGATGCTCATTCAAGTCATCTTCAGCACAGCATCTCAGCATCTTCTTCCCTTTATCTTCTTGTAGAAAACCAGGTATCCACTCTCCTACAAAACTGACCTTAATACCATTTTAGATGACCACTTCTAAGCTTTATATACTTATCACTCTTACAAAATCAAAACTGGAACTTTGACCAATTGTCATGTTTAAGAAATTGACATTAGAACTCAGTTTTTACATTTTACATGAATTCACTAAACATTTCTTCCATCAGGAAGATGAGATTTCATAAAGGAGTCAATAACAGACTCCAGTACTTACATAAATACAATAAATAGTCATTTTTAACACAGTACGCATCACATCATAAAACAATTCCAAATTCTGGTCATGTGATGCTTCTTCTAAAGCATTTACAATATGGACCACAAACCATTTTTCTTTTAACATTAACCAACTGACACAAAAATAATAATGACTATATAACCTCACAAACCTTTGACCTGATTGTCTCCACACTATTACTAAGAATTAAGGAACCCTACCTTATTGTCGTTGGTCTAAAGTCCTAATCCTAATAGCTTAATTTCAGACTTAACCTCAAATGTTCCCCTATCAACAATCTGTAATTTAATAGATCTGGTACTAAACCTTTGATTACAGGAAATTGCTACTAAGAGTAGGGACATTGCAGGGAAACAATATCTCCCTAACTTCATGTCAGCTCCAGGCAGGAGCAGATTGTCAAATGGCATTCAGCCAGGCTTAAAGTCTGACAGGTGTTAGTGGAGTCAGCAGAATCCCACCTCAACCCAGGCTGAACAGCCAGTCTCCCACCTTTCCCATGAGATCACCCTTTTGCACTTCATACCAGCATTTCACAGGCCTACTGGCATCATGGATCGGAGGCTCAGGCTGCCTTTCTTGCTATCCCTACCTGAAGTTAGACTCAGAAGAACAGTCAATTAATAGTCCCATAAAATCTTAAAATAGCAAGTTCCAATAACTAGGTTTCAGATATGACTCTAATTTCACATTAGCTACAGAACATCTTTTGAAGCAAGTCTTAGGTGTCTTACATGCCTTTCTATACATGTTCTGGTTCCTGATTAAATAATAATCATAAAATCAAATTTCCCATTAAAGTCTTAGGTTATTTCTCTGATAGCTTTTTATCTGTTTCCCAAACTACTCTGTCCCTTCCTAACCCTGCTCAATCTAAAGGCATGAGCTACACATATAAGTTCCAACACTATCTTCAACTTGTGTTCATAAAATGAATTCACATCAAACAGAAACATTTAACTTTTCCATCAGTGCCAAATTTTACCAGAGGTTACCTGCCTC
This sequence comes from Bettongia penicillata ogilbyi, assembly GCA_023548195.1. Lineage (NCBI taxonomy): Eukaryota > Metazoa > Chordata > Mammalia > Diprotodontia > Potoroidae > Bettongia > Bettongia penicillata. The sequence goes on from JAJHZJ010000318.1 coordinate 15,208,795, forward strand.
CAAGAAACTTGGACTGGAATTCTTTTCCCCAAACTAAAGGTATCTCGGATTTAGTCTCAGCCTCAGTGACTAATTCAGTCAAGAGTATTTACTTAATTGGTCATTGTAACAGATAAAGACTTTATTCCCAAATTGGGACCTTTGTCTATTATCCCCAAAGGTTTTTAGTCCCATTTGTCTAAAAAGGTCCTGGAAAACCTCACCTTGAAAATTCCTTCATTTTCCCCAAGTGAACTGGCTCTCCTGAGGCCCATTTTATTACTATTTTGAAATCTCTGTTCTATTTCTCACACTTAATCCTATCAATCCAAATCTCCAGGTTACCGGCCACTTCCATCAAGACCTTGCTGGGAATCCCTAGACTGCCTAGGCCACCCTGGGCTCCTTCCTCAGTCGCTCTGTGGATAAGATACAGTGCAACTTTAAACAACATCACATTTATACTGTGGTTTCATCTCCACCTTGTAGCTAGGCTCAGAAATAGCCAAATGGGAAACATTAAAGGGAGTGTTCCTTTTCAAAGGAAAACAATGGGGAAACTGAGCCAGAAGGATTGCATCCTAGGTTGAGGACACAGTTGTCCCCTGAGGTTTGTACCTTAGATAATAGGTTTCACTAATCAAAAATATTACCAGGGCTCACATCTTAAATTTTAACTTTGTCCTAAAAGCCAATCACTAGAGATTATCACCTTAAATGAATTCCTGGTTTAGCAGCTTCATATACAGCTTACATTTTATATAGAGATCACAACTTTAACAAAGTGAAGAGCCTCCCCACTTGGGTGATCATATTAGACTCTCCTAAATCTTAGCTGCCCCAACCCTGGGGGGTGGGGATGGAGCCAACTCCTCTCCTTTTACAATAGAAAGTTAACATCTCTTCTCTGAGCATCTCCAGTTCAGATTAGATCTTAAGAAGTCTTTCTATGATGACTGGATTTCAAAAGGAAAGGTGGGGTGGGACCAATTTTTGTCTTAAAGTTCCTGGTCTCCATTATCTTGTCCCTTGTCTCCATTATCTTGTCCCTTATCTTCCAAACCCCCCATAAAACCTGAAGTTATTATAACAGATTAGCTTACAAATATAAATTTGGTAGGTAGATCTTTCAAAAATTCTACAAAAGATTTATGCAAACATTTTCTTCTTTTAGGAACAATTTACAATTTGTCACAAAGCTCTCATGAACCTAAACTGGCAACAACTACAAGATCTAAAACCAAGGCCTTTGTTACATTTGGCCATAAGCTTCCTTTTTACATACTTTTGCAAATAGGCTTGATTCATAGCAAAAACCAATTTTAATTAACAATGCAATTTCTAATATAACATTTAGATTTACTTTAAAATTTAAACTATTTAAGTTTACTTAATACTTTAAATGAACTATTCCCCATTCAGCTGAATGCATCTCCACATCTCTGCATAATAACCTTACCATGTGGGCATACTCTTATTACCCTGATCAGATGAAGTCATCTTAAATTTGATTGAGCTATTAACTATATTAAATCAAGTTATGTGATTTTTCTTTTTCTCTTCTCAAATCTCTCAATCCCATTACTCAGATTGTCTAGTTCCTTCACATCTTTAACTATAATTTTCTGCACTAGAATCCCCCTTCTAGCTTAAAGCAAAGAAGTTTACTCTACCATTATGTAATGAACATCAGTATTTTCATCACTTACTTATCAAATTTCTATTATATCCTTTATAAAACTCCAATTTATATAGCAATTGCATTCAATTAATATTACACCTATCAAATACCCTTTACAATCACAAATACCAGATAACAATATCATTTTCTACCTAATCCTGATGGAAAAGTCATTGTCAGATGCTGCTTATTATTCCTTGAGGACAAATTTTAACTTGAAATCATATCAAACCTGAATTTTGTAATCACTAATGATAAACATCTTTTATAATCAAACAGTTTTGCTATTTGCAAGAAAAATTTCTGTCCTTCCTAAGCCTTGTCTGCATTCACAGATGAATGGAAAGGCTTTCCAGTTCATGTCTCATTGTGGATAAGACAGGAAATGAATTAGATACTAGTTAGCCTGCCTTTCTTTTAGTCTGAGAGGGGGAGATAAGCTCCCCTCAGCCTTTCTGCTGTTACAGGCCAGCTGCCTCACAAAGTGTGAGAGAAGACAAGAGACACAAACCACAGACACAGACTTTCCTTCACACATAACACATACAGACAGAACACTTAACAAATCATTTTCACCCAATTTTGAATTTTGTTTTCCTCATCCTCTCAGGGGCTGCCCTAAAGAGTCTAGGTGGGCTTGTAGGGCGTCCCCCCACAAGACTTCTATTCTGTTTTATCAAGAATCCTATGTAGGTGACTTCCTCCAGGCTACTGAATTCTTGGAGGATCCGTGTTTTGGTCAGATTGTGCGTCCTTCAATATCTTTTTCACCCCATGTAAAATAATAATACTTAATCATTTTCTTTTTATCTTTTCCTTTGCATTTTGATACCTCCTTCCAATTTTGTAATCTATTTCCCAAGGGACTCTTTACCGGTATGCTCTGATTCTGCTCTGGAGTGCAGGGTTTGGACTGCTTCTTCCCCATTTTGTATGAGGGCTTGCCATGTAGACACCTCCGAGTCTAGACACCTCATATCTAAGACTCACTGGACCGTTCCTCAAACTAGTCCATGTTGGGGTTCGCCCACCCACCAACAGTAACCCAGTAGTATTCTCAGAGTGTCCTTTCTTCTTGGGGTCTGCGGTCCACTAATTTGGTTGGAAGCCGTCACTGGTCTTCGGAATCTAAGACTCCTGAAACTGACCCCCAGACCCACAAGTGCCTACCTGCAGGTTATGTACGCATAAGTTACCTGACTGACAACCACAAACACCAACCAGTAGGCATTTCAATTCCTTCAGGGTCCCTGTACCTTCTGTTTCTACTGAGTTCCTCTGCTTCAGGTTGTTACTTCACAGAGAGAGAGGTCCTGTGCTCAGTTTCAAGGACCATTGGAGAAAATCTCTCAATGGGTGCCTGCCCTTGAACCAGAGCACTGACTGTCTCCCTGGGAAGTCACATGATCCTGGACTGAGCCCCCAAGAACTGTATGGAATGGCAAGACCCCTACTCAAATTGAGTACTCAGAGGCATCTCAAAATATAAACAGAAAGTCCTTTATTCGGTTCTTACAAGAACCAGACTTCACCCTCCTCCAAGCAGATTGGAGGAGAGGAGGCATTTTACAGAAGCAGAGTTATATAGCAGAAAACCACAAAACTCCCCCTTACCCTTTTGGTCAAAAGTTTGAGTGAGCAGTCTCTATTTCAGAAACAGGGAAATGGGAGTCAGTGAAACTGCGGAGAGGGGTGACAGATGGTTTCACAACTTCAAGTTTCCCCATATCATATGATTTTTGATAAATTGAAACTGAGATATTATGTCTGTGAATGGGAACAGATTTAGTGAAGACTTCTCAGGAATGTGGAGCCTTCTCCCTGGAGTGGAGGAGACCTTGGAGCCAGGTGTCCATTCCTTCAGAGTTGGGTGATTTCCATAGGAGGCTATGTATTGCTCTAGGATCAATGATTCACTAACTCCTCAATGCCTAATAATGTGTATTTTCACGGGCTTTGTAACATCCAGGAGCAGGAAATTTGAACTGGGTTTCAAAAGGGATTGGTTAGATTTCGTGCCTAGAATGTAAGACCTTGCTTCTCAGCCAGTGAGAATAATGATCAGTGGTGGGAGGGGGATTTTTGCGTCAGGGTCTTTATAAAAATGCCATTCTGCTTCTGTAAGCTGCCTCCCTACTCCAGCTTTACTGGTGAAGGGACTGCCCGGTTTTTCGAGAGAACCGAATAAAGGAGATTTTCTGTTTTTACCTTGTGATGCCTCAAGAGTAGTCAATTTGAGTAGGGGTCTTGCCATCCCATACATCTGCTTTACTTTAGACTTACTTCTCACTTAGTCAATGAGAAGTTTTCACTGACTTATCACATTCACATACATACATACATAATACATATATATACGTATATATATTTACATATGGTTGTTATTTTCAAGCCTGTTCCATCTAAGGATGCATTAAATATGTTAAAAAGTTTATTTCTGCTGTTCAGAAGGAAGTTTCAACTAAAATTGTTTTCGTTATGAATCAAGCATTTACAAAAGTATGGTTGTAAAAGGAAGCTTATGGCCAAATGTGAAAAGGCCTTGGTTTTAGATCTTTTGTAATTTTTGCCAATTAGGTTCATGAGGGTTTTGCAAACTATTCTTAAAAGAGAAGGATATTTGTTGTATGAAGAAGTGTTTTGTGAAAATCTTTTGTATGATTTTTGAAAGGCCTACCCACCAAATTTATATTTGTAAGCTAATTTGTCATAATAACTTCAGGTTTTATGGGGATTTGGAAGATAAGGGACAAGATAAGGGAGACCAGGAATTTTATGGCTACCAAAGACTACAAGGTTATCTTCTGATTTGCCAGCCAGATATTACTTGTGACAATTCCATTTGGTAAACCGTTTTAATGAGGAGGTGGGTTATTCCTATATCCTCTTTGGGATATAGGAATAATCCTTAAGTGATAGGATTAGTCTAATCTTTGATCAAATCCACTTGAATTAGAGATAAGGGGGTGAAGTTACAAAACAATTTGGTTCCCTGAGTAGTAGGTGATGTTACAAAGGTAGACCATACAGGGGTGGAGATTCAGTTCCTAATTGAATTGAGTAGGAGTGGAGGTAATTACATGACAAAACCTTGGCCTTTAGGCAAGTTTCTCTAGAAAGTGGGTGAAAGTTGAAGTTACAAAGATAATGAGTGTGTACTTAGTGTGAGAGAATATTAAACCTTGGTTAATTAAATATTAAAAGCTTGATTAGGTCTTAAAAATGGAGTTAAAATCACTTTTCAATTTTACAGCACTTACTTTATTACTAGCCATGTAGCCAAGATGATGCTACCTCAGTCCATGGTTATACCTATAAACTGCCTTGAACATATTTAGATTGAGGGGTATTTCTAAAAACTGCCTGGCAGTCCCTCCTTAGGCAAATTATTTGAGTAGACAAAGCCTTGTGTTACTGATTAGAAGATTTTTTTTAAGCGGAAATTCATTTTATTAACTGTTTTAGGGGGAAAGCTGCTCCAACTACTCTTTATAATACTAGTTGTGACCAGTTGAAGCAAAACCTCCTGCCCCACGTTCAGTGTCAGCTAAGCCTTGGACTTCTTCAAGTTCTGGATAAAAAACCCGTTCATAAATCAGCTGCGCAATCCGGTCACCTTTTTTCACTTCAAGTGTTTCTTTGCCAAAGTTAAATAGTACAACACCAACATTTCCCCTGGAATCTATGACACCAACTCCCACATTATGAAATGCTTTGCAGCCAAGCCATAACACCCGGGAGGGAGAGAGACCTGAATGTCTGTTTTCACAAGGGCTTTCTCCATGACTGGTGCTGTATAATCACAGGCGGCGCCGACTCTTTGGAGGGGGCCATGGCGCGCTCCGAGAGGTGGGCGAAGCGGAGGCGCACGGGGCTCTCCTGGCTGCGCCAGCCGGACGTGCTTGCTGGGGGACACGGCTGGGGTGGCTTCGGAGCAGCCCATGACCGCGGACAGAGGACGGGAGGAGCCGCGCCGGGCGCTAAATGAATCTCTGTCTACACCACTGGACTCAGTCATGTAGAGTCCGTGCTGACTCTGTTCCTCTTGGCTACAGTTTCTCTGTTGTTTCCCCTTGTATTTTTTTAGAGTCCCCTTAGTAAATCTCAAGCTCTCAAGAAGTGAGCACCTATGCGTTGTGTGAGGGAGGATATTTGGTCCCAAGGCTGTGGTTTTCTGCATGTAACCACTTGCTCCAGGAAAGCTCTAACAGTAGAAGCCCCTGACTGCCTTAAACGCCTGTATTTTGCAGAGTTTTCTGTCCTGTATAGTGCTAGCTCAAAAATTCAGGTTTGGTACTAGCTGTGTTTGATGAGGACAGAGATGTCCCAAGACAGGCTTTAGTCTGGAGTGCATTTGAGGTGGAAGCTGATGTCAGAGAGTAGAAAGGACACTGAATTTGGTGTTAGAGAAACTAAGTTCAAATCCTTTCTATTCACTACCTGTATGACCTCAGGCAAATCACTCTGGCACTCTGAGCCCGGTTTTTAAAAATTAATTTAAAAAAATATTATGGAATAATTAAAATGAGGGTGTTAAAAGTCTCTTCCAGTTCTAACTCTATGATCCTATGTTTTCTTTTTATTAATTACTGTAAGTCACAGAATGTTAGAACTAGAAGGGACCTTTGCAATTTTGTATTTCAGCATCCTCAGTTTTCATATGAGATAGCTCAGGCCCAGAGATGCGAAGCAACCTGCTCAATGTCACACAGCTAGTAAGCATCTGAGTCAGAATTCTAATCTAGATCTTCTGACTCCAAGCCCAAAGGTCTTTCCATTGCATTGTATTTCCTCCTGTAGGATAAACCTCCCTCTGAATTGAGAATCATTTAATATAAATTTTGAACTTTAATAAAGGCCAAAGCTTGAATTAAAAAGAATCTGGACCTAATAGCCTCTTTGTTCTCTGAAGCAAATTCAGAGAATGCTTTACTATGTCAACATAACAAATAGAGCTGACAGCAGTCCTTAGGAGACCTTTAACCTAAGACTATCTTGAATAATGGGATGTTTTACATATCTTAATATTTTGTAGACATATACTGTGTTATGACATGTTAATGGTAAAGAAAAAAAGGAAATCTTGGGTCGTAATTTCTATTTGAAACTTCGTCAAATTCTGTTATCTTATTGTTTTAAACCTATGCAATTAAGAAATTCCTTTCTAATAGTCTAGTTAATCACACATGGAGACCATAAATCTGAAGGACACAGACCACTTTGGATTGTCCTAAAAATGTATTTAAGTCTGATTATTCCCGTACCTAGTGGAGTCAGGTATAATCCTGGCCCCGTAGATCTACTTACTGTTAACTTATAGGGAATTAAATAATAAAATGTATGCATTTAGCCTGTTGCCATTTCTTTAAACAAACTTTCAGGTCAACAGAATATAACAGTATGTTGAACTTTATCAGGTTCATCCTAAAGAGGCCTGAAAGAACTCTTCTTTTAGGCAGCTAGTTGGTACAGTGTACGGAGAACTGGGCCTGGTGTCTGGATGACCAGAGTTCAAATTCAGCCTCATTCATTTAATAGCTATGTGACTGGACAAGTCACTTAACCTTAGTCTGCTTTCAGTTCCTTAATTGTAAAATGGGGGTCATAATACCACTTACCTCACAGAATTGTTATGAAAATTACTCAATTAATGAACTTCTACTTAGCACTTACAATGTGCCAGTCATTGTGTGAAGTGCAGGGGGGGAGGGAGGGAGGATAGAAATGCAAATGGAAGACAGTCTCTTCCCCCAAGGAACTTTTATTTAGAAGATCACACACAAAAGGGCACTGGAATGGGCTGGCGATGGGGAGTTGTCATCCCAAAGGGGAAGAAGTTACCTGGTGCTGGGACTTACTGAAGTTCAAAAGCAGTGTAGCTGATGGGAAATGGGATCAAACAAGGTATAAACTCAGCTTAGCATAGTGCCCGGCACACTGTGGGCACTTAATAAATGGTTATTCCTTTCTGTTTCTCCCTTTGAGTCTTGTAAGCTGGTTTGTTTTGCTGCGGGATATAGGTGGGGCTAGTGTTCCTCTGCCTAACTTCAGCCTACCTTGTTTACAGGTTACCTCTGCGAACAGTGCAGGGATGGAGGGACCTACTCAAATGCAGTTATTTCCCCAAATCTGGAAACCACCAAAATCATGAGGGTACCTCAAGTCAGTTCTCTGACTGCCTGTACAGCCGCCTGCTGTGATCTGCCCAGCTGTGACTTGGCCTGGTTGGTGGAAGGTCGGTGCTATGTTGTGAACTGCCAGCACCAGGAGAGCTGTGAGCCCAAGACCATAGATCCTGTTAAGTCCTACCTTACTTTTGTGCTACGGCCAGCACAAAGACCACCCTCCTTACTAGGATATGGACAGATGATGCCCAACAGGGGTCATCCCTTGACAGTTCCAGGGGGCCCGTCTGAGGAGGCTGGCAGACTTAGAAGCTTACCCTTTTTAGGGAAAGGTCATAGTTTAGAAGAGCTGCCTGAGTATGCAGATGACTATAGGGAGATGGAGCAGGACTCCTTCCAGTCCAGTGGCAAGCAGTTGCCAAAGGGTGGTATTGACTATGTGGACTGGGGTCTGCTGCCCAGCACTGAAGATTCTTTCAATTCCTCTGTGGGAAATGGACATTCTCTGGCAGAGAAAGAGAATGGGAATGTTGGGTTAAATCACCAGGCAAGAGGGAATGAGTCAGAGTGGGCCACTGCCCTGGATCACTTTCCTGAGGGAAGATCATCATCCCTGGAGAAGATCCCACTGTCTGGAAAGACCCGAGGAAAGGAGGAAGCCTTTCAGCCCCCTGGGCAGGGTAGCAACAGCTCTGGAGGAGAGGTAACTGCCAAAAGAAGCGGGTGGAAGTTATGGGCTCTGTGTTTTCAGCTACTTAGGATGCACAGAATGTACCACAATGCCAGGGTCTGGAGGGATAGGGGGAACAACAGGTAGAACAACAGGCAGATGACTTTGTAGTCATGTAGGTCCCACATTTTTGTTTAAATATCAGAGGTAAAAGGAAAGTAGATTTTACTTGGGTAGCTTTGTGCTTCACTTGTTGTCATATGTACAGAAGAAGGATGACTGCAGCATAGCCTAGGAGAAAATTAAACATCCTGGGTTCCTCCCTCCCTCTCCTCCTTCCCTCCCTCCCTCCCTTCCTTCCTTCCTTCCTTCCTTCCTTCCTTCCTTCCTCCCTTCCTTCCTTCCTTCCTTCCTTCCTTCCTTCCTTCCTTCCTTCCTCCCTTTCTTTCTTCCTTCCTTCCTTCCTTCCTTCCTTCCTTCCTTCCTTCCTTCCTTCCTTCCTTCCTTCCTTCCTTCCTTCCTTCCAAGACTACACTATTTAAAAGAAGAAATAGCTCTTCTGCCTCCATAATTCAGTTACCTTAATAGTGATGCAGTGCTTCTCAACAGAAGTCCTTCAGGCAGTGTCTGTGAAGGTACCAGGGTACCAGGTACCTGACCAGGGCCAGGTCAGTTCTTGATCTCTCAGCCAGGTTGCCTACCTCTCAATACCACAGGGTTTTACATCCAAGTTGTTGCTAAGACTTAACATAATGAAGAACTAAAGACTCAGAAGTTCACCTATGAACTTTTGAAATTAAAAAAACATGAATGCAGTTGCCTGACCTGAGAGATGCTAATGTCCCTTATAAATATGGGTGAATCCTTTATTTCTGATAAGCATTTAGCAAACACATGCCAAGCATGCTAAACCATAAATGTTTTCTGCATCTTTAAGCAAGAGAGGTATGCAAAATATAAACTATTTTGCATCTTTCCCCCAAAGTTCAATCAGCTGTTCCTGCCACTTGAATAGAAGAACTGCTGCTAAAAGAGAATATTCCCTGGTGGAAAGGGGCCAGTGGAAGAAGCCCCAGATTTATGAACAAAAGTTGAAAGAAGAGAAGCTGAAGGAAGATGGGAAGACTTAGGGGCAGATGTAGACTTTAAGGAAGAGTAGGGGATCTACACTGGAACTTCAGAGGAGCACAGATCCTCGCAGAGACACGCTAGGCAGTGGTGCGGTGGCTAGCATACTGAGCCTAGAGTTAGAAAGTTGAAAAGATCTGGAATTCAAACCCAGCCTCACATACTTACTAGCTGTGTGAATCTGGACAAGTCGCTTGATCTTTATTTAGTCCCGTTTCCTTCAATGCAAAATGGAGATAATAGTAGCTCCTGCCCCCCAGGATCAAACAATATAATCATTATAAAGCACTTGCTTAGCACAGTGCCAGGCACATAGTAGGCATTATGTAAACATCATCATCATCCTCATCATTATATGTAAAGCTAAAAGGGAAGAATTTGAGATCCAATCTTCTCATTTTATAGATGAGGAAATTCTGAAATTCAGTGGAGTTGTGATTTGTCTAAGGTCACATAGCTTGTAAGAATCGGAGCTGATGACAGACCCTCTGACTGTGCAACTTCCATTGACTTGAAGCAATTGGCAGGTGCAATTAGAGAAGTATTGGCAAGATTGTTTTGGGGGAGTTCTGGAAGGCTGCTCCTTAAAATGGGAGAAGGCGCAGCTTTGTTACCTTGAACTTATATTCACTTCCCATCTTTTTCTTTTTTCTGGATCTTTAACAGTAAATGCATTGGAGAAATGTCAAACTTGGAATGTTTTCTACTCACTTTTCCCAGAAACTGTTATTGAAATCAGCAGGGCTTTGTGTCCACCTGAGGTGACCATTCAATATTGTTACTCATGTCTATGTAAACGTTCTTTTTTTAAAAAAAATTTTACTAAGTGCCTGGTAAGTAAGAAACATTAGTGAAAGAATTAAGAGTGGAGTCGGAAAAAGGAGCTAGATTACTTATGAAGGGAGCAATGTGATAGAAACAGGAAATTGGGAGTGACAAAGCTGGGGAGACGTAGAGATGTCAGATGGGCAAAGCAGGTCAGAAAGTTGAGTGTCAGAATGAAAAGGAGTTGGAAAATGAGAGAAATGGGAAAGAAGTAGAGCATCATAGGACCATAGGTTTAAGACTGGAAGGAACCTTACTTATACATCATTAGATCCAACCCTCATTTTACCAGTGAGGCAATTTGAGGCCCAGAAAGGGTAATTTGCCCAGGATCCCATAGTAAGTGTCTGAAGTAGGATTCAAAGTCAGTCTTCTTGACTTCAGACCTAGAACTCTACTCAATATCTCAAAGAGCACATTGTTGGAGAAGAATTAATGCAGAGGTGACACACAGACACAGAGGCATAGAAACATTGTGACAGTGGGCAAGGCACTTAGTCACTGCTTCATCCTTATTTCAACTTTGCAGTTAGTTTTCTTTTTATATGGATAAATTAATTTTAATCAAGAAAAATATTTATAAAGATATGTAAACACACATATACATATATATCACATGTATGTATGCATATATGCATGCATATAATACATATATACACATATTTCTATATATGTGTGTATATATCCATATGTATATATTACATATATATAAAGATCTATCTATACTTTTGCATATTAGGGGCAACTAGGTGATACAATGGTTAGGTCGCCAGGTCTGGAATTGGGAAGGCCTGAGTTCAAATTTGGCATTTTTAAAGTGCTTAGCACAGTGTCTATTTTATTGTAAACATTATGTAAATTATTTACATTTGCAAAAGCTATTATTATATTTATATACACACATGCTTAAGACTTCTGAGACATTGTATAATGAGAATAAAACTAGATTGTTGAGCTTAAGAATGAAATGCAGTTAAAAATTTAGTGGGGGAAAAGTAAAAGAGAAAAAAGGAGGGACATGACTCAGTCTTCCAGAATACAATCTGGAAGGATAAGAAAGGAAGGTATCCCACAAGTAAATAGAAGTGAGAAGGAGATAAACGAAACTTAGAAAAAATTCACCAACATTTTGTTTATAATCATCAATAAGATATTTTTGAAGTAAAAAAACTGCATATTAGATCATATCAAGCTTTTAAAAATAACTAGGCTATCAGATGTCAACCATTTCTCTATGTAAAGACTGAAACACTTTCTGCTTATGGGTGTTGCCATGGTGGATCTTCTCCATTCCAGCTTATACAACTTCTCAATTCCACATTATTTATATGACTGAGAGAACAAAGACATTTGCCTACAGCAATATATTTAGAATTCATTCCATAAACTTGCTACCTACAAAACTCAAACTGAATGAGGAGTATATTCAATTAAATGGGCCTTCTTTAATGCTAATAAATATTGTACCATTCTGTCTATATGAATAGGACCATTTCAGGTCAAGCTTTATTATTGGACTTAACACCTTCTGGGGGACTAATTACATTAACTTCTTCCTTGCTGCTGACCTGATTTACAGGTTAATATGTTGACATATTAAGAAATGCCAGTGTATTCTACTTAGGTGCAAAGGCTAGAATGATATACAGAAATGAAATGGTTAATTCTGATTTTTTTCCTTCTTTTTCTATTCAAGTACGAAAGGCTCAAATACATGGCAATTGTAATAGACTTCTAGGGAAAAAATGTAATCAGGACTGTGAATATGATAAAGGACATATATTCTGCAGAAAAGTTTTCAAGTGGGAGGTTTAACATAGATATTCTTTGTATCAGGGAAACTGGAAGCAAGAAAAATTTAGAACATTTTTTCTTGCATGACCAAGGCTGGCCATGCCTTCACTTATGAGAGAAATAGTCTCCAGTCATTTCCATGAAGAATGAAATTTTGTTAAACTTTCATCCTGATAACTGATCAGTAACCTCTTTGTAATATTACTGTTTGGTAACTGGATCCAGTTGAATTCATGTATGATTTATTACCTATTCAGGTAAAATTGCTTCCTGGAAAGGACACAAGGCACCACTTCATCAGACAGACCAGAAACATGGGTTTTAGTGTCCTCTCAGTCCTCTACTAGCTTTGTGAGACTAGACAAGGCATCTAGACTCTACTTATCTTCCTCCTTTATTTCAACTTTATAGATAGTTTTATTTTTTTTAAGGGATAAGTAGTTTTAAATCAAGAAAACAAAAATAAAGAAATAGACAAGAGAAACCATATACAAAGTCTATTCCCCCAGAAGAGTTAAGCAAAGAAAGACAAGAGCGAAAGAATGCTGGCTCCACAGTCAGAGATTTGGGCTCCAAAGATCTGGATTTGAATCTACCACTCTCTGCCACTATCTGTGTCAGTTTAAGCAAAACACTTCAATTATTTTTGCGTAATAGTTACCTCTTTTGTAAAATGAGAGAGTGAAGCCAGATAAGCACTAAATTCTCTTCCAGATCTCTTCATTAGAAAAAAGAATTGTGTGCTTTAAGCTTGTGGTGGTGTGGATGTGCTCGTAGTCATTTTATGTAATCTGAATCTTGTTACTATAGGTGTAGTCTTTGTGAATGCTGCCCTGTTGGATCTGCTGTCTCACTCTGCCTGACTTCATCTGAATTCTTCATACTCTTTCCTGGTAGTATTAAATTTCAAGAAAATTTTTCCAGGTCCCATAAAAAATGAGCTCATCCTGCAGAATTTGCATGAGTCCCACCCAGATGACCAATGCCACCTATTTCCCAGCACTAGCTTTTCCTGATTCCACATTGTTTTTGTGCCTGAGAGAATACAGACATTTGCTCACAGTACATTTACTTAGAATTAATCCTTTAAACTTGTGCTCCTCATAAAACTAAGTTAAATATTGTATTAGGTACAGGGGCCAATTTTAATTTTTGCTTCTGAACTGATTGTTCTTCTATGATATGTACCAATGGGAATATGTATATATGTACATTCACATGCAAATACTTCATGTGCACACATGCATACAAATTATGTAGTCACAATAAGTATATATACACAAATAAATTGATGCATATGTTAAGTTTGGGCATATAATAATACCTTCTATTTATATATTGATTTATATATTAATGTTTACAAAATATTTTATATACATTATGTATATAGTGTGTAATCTTTACAGTCCTGTCATTTTACAGGTGAGGAAACAGAGACTTGGAGAGAGTGAAATGACTTGCTCAGGGTCACACAGCTAGTAATTTTCTGAGGGGGGATTACAGACCCAAGTTTTTCTGCAGAGCATGGATATGACTGGTCAAAATTATGACAGACAAGCCGAGAAGCTGCTAGAATTAATGGAAAACATTCACTATGTGAAGTTGCCCTGTAACATATGTACTCCACTGAAGACTTTTACTGTGGTTTTATTTCTTTTTTGCCTAGAGTACTGAACTTACCTATGGGTACCTAACCTTCAGTGCTGAGGCAGGGTTTGGGGGAATTACTTGGGAAATATTAATGGAAGATGGTGTGGCATCTCCGGGTTCCAAATTTCAGAATGTTCATCAGTGTCTTACTTTTATTTCCCCAACAATAGAAAAGATAAACCATGTTTTTATACAATTTTACTATCTCTCAAATTTATTTCTCTCAGTGAACTCCTCAAACTACTTTGATGCACCATTTTACCCACTTTTCAACAATCTGACTGATGGAAAAGGCTTCTTCCTACCTCCATTTAAAAATATTAAAGTACCATTTCTTCTTGACATACATGGTGGAAACTCCCTAAACTAGCAGCATTTGATACTACCTGTAATTTAGTAAATAAAGTCTTAGGGAGTTTCCTGTATTAATTCGTAGCCATTAAGGATCAGAGGAGGAATTTGATCTCAGGTCTTCCAATCTCCCCAAGTACAGCATACAATCTATGCCATACTATTTTTCCCTGGTTGGCTATGATATTTAATTTTCTCCTTCTTGTTTTAACCTTTTTCATTTAATTCTGTGGAAGCATTTTGGGATGCAGTTTGCATATTATGATGGGAATAGAAACCATACACCAAAGAGGACTGCTTTGACCTCTCCTAAGTTATTTGCCTAGTTTTCAATTTGTTATACTGATAACTCCAGGGGTCATCAGAATTGTCCTTTCTGTCCTCTTCATGGAGATTCCCCCTTTACCTATCATTTGTTACCCCTCCTATGCAACACACTTGTGTATTACATTTTAAATTAGTAGCAATTGAACAGCATGGCATTGTGGGAAGAATTGAACTTGGGGCTAGAAAACCTCAATACTGACCCCTATTTCAACATTTACTAACTATCAACCATATACAGATTATTTAAGCTCTCTCTAAGCCTCAGTTTCCACATCTGTAAAATAGAGGTAATAATACTTGTACTACCTACATCACAGTGTTGTTGCAAGGAAAAATTTCATAAACCTTAATGCAGTGTATAAATGTGTTATTGTTATTATTGAAAAGGACAATCTTCAGTTACAGTCTTTGATACTTTACATGTTGGTTAAGTGAGTACATTTTACAGAAAAGGTAGGTGCCATTTTGATGTGTGCTTATGTTCAACTGGTTTATTCATAAATAAATTTAATATTCATTAAATAAATCATAATTTATCCCTATGATTGATCTCATAGGTTCTAATGCCTTCCCATAATCCTCCTTCAGCCAACCTGGAGTTCAGTTTAACCACCATGGAGAAAAACCCAATTCTAACAGTAACCCAGCGGAGCTCAGATCATGGGATTGAAGTGTTTCCCACTGAAACTGGCCCCTCTCAGGCCATCCTAACTGAGCAGCCTACATCTCCTACCACTGCTCCAAGCACAGGTAACTTCAAAAAAAAAGACTGGAAAAGATATACTGAAGGCCATGGCTATCATGGGCCATATTTTAGGTGCATTCTGATAGACTGTGAAATTTGGGAATCTTCTCTGACCTTGCTTATTCTTGAAATTAAGTAAAAGGGCTACTAATAAAGAGAGGGAATTATAATTTAATTGAAAGAGCCCTGGAAAAATGAGGAGGCATGGGTCCTAGAACCAATTTTGCCATTAGCAAGTACTTCCACTCGAGCAAGTCACTTAATTCTTATGAGCCTTAGTTTCTCCATCTATAAAATGAGAGTCTGGGACTTGATCTTTAAGATATCTTCATTCTCTAAAGTGTCCATCCTATGGATAAATAGCTAATAATAAAGACAACTAGGTGCTCCCCTTGTGAGACAACTGATGTTGGGTCTTTGGAAAGCACATAAAAGCCTGTGCTTGTTAAGAGTTGGGAAGCAACGTTTAGCTGCTTTCTGGAGCAGATGCGGCAAATTCCATCCTCTCCAACCAGTAAGAATCTCTGGACTGAACATGTTTCTATGCTGTACATGTGTGCTGTCTTGATCTCACTTAAATTTGTGAGTGAAACTAAGGATAAATCAGGCCTGCCAAATAGAATATCTCTTGAATAAATGAACAGTATCCTGGTTACAAAGAAGGTGAACAAGTTAAGTGCTCATCTAGCAATGTCCTACTTTTGGTGATGGGACAGTTTTTGTTATTCTGGTTAAAATAGCATTTTTTATTTGCTTTGAATTTGACTGGATTTTGTTTTGAAACTTTCCAAGAGGATGGCCATTATTAAAGATTCACAAAATCTGTCACTCTCAGGAAGGCTGAGTGGCATTTGACTACTGACATAGGAACACACACAGTTGCAATGAGCCTTCCATGACTTCAGTGAGCCTTCCATATGGCACATATGGGGTGGGGTAGGGGGAAATCTGGTGCTGGGAGAAACTTGCTGTCTTGAATTTGCAGTGCCTCACCAATTAACTGGTTATTGTGCAGTCATGTCTGACTCTTTGTGACCCCATTTGGGGTTTTCTTGGCAAAGATACTGGAGTGGTTTGCCATTTTCTTCTTCAGCTCATTTTACAGATGAGAAACTAAGGCAAACAGGATTAAGGAAGGTCACAAAGCTAGTAAGCATCTAAGGTCAAATTGGAACTCAGGTCTTCCTATCTCCAGGGTCAATGCTCTATCTACTCAACCACTTTATTTAAAAACTTAACTCTTAAGTTCTAAATATCTAATATCTTATACTCTCTGATCCCTCCCTTTGCTTACTCCACCATAGAATGGAAAGGACCATAGAGTCATAGACTTAGAGCTGGAAGAGACCTTAGAGGTAACTGAATGAAACATCATCCCTTTGAAGATGAGGAAACTTAAGTGTCAAGAGACTTGCCCAAGATCCCTCAGCTAGTAAGAGTCTGAGGGAAGACTCAAAGCTTCATCTTTCTCCCTACTTTAAGTCAGGCACTCTGTCCCCTAGGCTAGAACCTCAGAGGTCATTTAACGCTGCCACCTCATTTTACAGACAAGGAAACTGAGTCCTAGAGGAGTGAAGCAGCTGTTGAAGCAGCTTGTCAGGCAAGACAAGATTTGAATGAGATTCTCTGAATTGCTAATTTAGGTTGTCTGATTTTAATTCCCCTAGTTCTTACCACTTTGGAGCTTGAGAAATGCACAGGAAAAAAATGTTTTTCTATTTCAGTCATATATGCACCCTGCATTAAAAAGTAGAATGTATCTATCATAATTGGCATGGATGGAGAAATACATGAGTATGTTTATACGTTTAAATGATTATAGTCTGATTTTCTTTGGATCAGTTCATCAGTCAGTCAGCATGTACCCTACTGTGTGCCTACTACTTTGTACACTGTGCTGAACACTAGGTGCTTTTTAACATGCTTTTCACATATTCTTTGTAATTAACTTATAGTCCAAGAACTCATGGTGTTTGCTGGAGACAACGTACTGATCACTTTACCCCAAAATGACGTTGCGCTGAAGGCCTTTGTTGTGCCAGCACCCTCTTCAGGTGAGCTGGGTGTTCCTCTTGTTTGCAGACCCTTCCCTAAATCATTGATGGGGTGAGCAATCCATTGGATAAAGGCTGCTTCTCAGTGCCCTGGAGTCGTGGGGACCTATATCACTTGTGAAGACTGACAGAAATGTAGTCAATGTAACTTATTACCTGCCATTTCCTTTAAATAATTCTAGTTATGTAGTTGCATTCCTACTCTTGATTGAGCCCCACCCTGAGTCATGACCCTTACCTTGTAAACTTGTAAGCTTGAGCTGGATCTTAGCTTCTAATGTTCTTTCCCTTTTATTGGGAGGTGGCTTTAGATAATGAAGGGTAAAAACCAGTGCGTTTCCTTGCCCAGTGTGTCAAGTGCAGGTGGGGGTTCATGGCCAAGCCTCACTACCTCATATGGCTACCTCTTCCTTTCTTCCTGAAAGTATAATAACCTTTCTTATAAGTTTCCTTATTGGACATCCATGTGTTCAGACAGAGGTGACCCCAGGGCTGCAGACTTATTACCCTGTTATCTTGATTAAAGACTCCTTTTTCTTCCACTGATGAGTCTGATTTATTTCAGCTCTGAGATGAACAAAAATGCTTTTGTAAAAATAGCAACATTTGGGGAATTATATTCCCATGTAAGCCCATAAACATATGCTCTGTATCTATTTAAGCAGATGTGTACATGTTTTCCTTCAGCAGTTCATTCAGGAGTCTAAAAGGTATTCAGATTGCTTAAGCAGAATTCATTTATTCACCTTTAGGGCTTCAACACTCTTCTTATTGTCAAGTTGTTTTTCAGTGAAGTTCAGTTCTCTGTAATCCCATTTGGGGTTTTCTTGGCAGAGATACTGGAGTGATTTGCCATTTCCTTCTCCAGTGTATTTTTTACAGGTGAGGAAACTGAGGGAAACAGGGTTAAGTGACTTATCCAGGGTCACTCACAGGTAAGTGAGGCTGAATTCAGACTTGGGTTTTCGTGACTCCAGGCCCAGCACTCTATCCACCAAGCTACCTAGCTCCCCCTTTCTCTAGTGCAGGAGTGGGAAACCTGCGACCTCCAGGGGACAGGTTCCCTACCCTTGCCTATTCAATGCATTAGCTTTTGCTCTGTGATAATCCACCACACAGGAAGGGGGGAGGAGAGAAACATATGAGAGATGTGAGGAGAGAAGTAGTAGACTCAGTCAAAAGGATGAAGTGGGAGTGTGTGAAAGCTATAGGGTAGAAGGGATCCTTCTGAACCTCCTGGATCACTTCCCACAAGATAGTACAACATGTTTTGGCTGAGAGCACTCATTCTGTTCTATTACTCATGCTTATAATGATGCGCCCACAGCTTGGCTCATCTGTGACCTTTGTGGACCATATTCATTTTTTAAGAAAATTTAGGTTTTTTTCATTCAGTTTAATACCCAAGTTCATTTTTTCCCTCTTTTATTGGTTGGTCATGAGTTTTGTGAAACTTCACAAGCCAAGAAGATAATTTTGCTCAACCCCCTGAGCTGAGGTAGAGATTGTGATGAAAAGATAGAAAAGGGTCGTGTCTTTTTTGCCCTTTTTTAGAGCTATGTGTGGAGTGGATTTCTTTAAATGTCTTCCCTTGAGTCATGTGTGCATTTTTCCCCCATGGAAAAAGAAGTTGCAGTTAACTAGTGGTTAATAATAATAGCTGATATTTATATAGCATTTTAAAGTTTGCTAGGCGGTGCAGTGGATAGAGCATGGACCAGGAATCAAGAAGATCATCTTCCTGAGTTCAGATTTGGCCTCAGACACACACACACACACACACACACACACACACACACACACACACACACACACACACACACACACACGGTTGTATGACCCTGGACAAATCACTTAACCCTATTTGCCTCCATTTTCACATCTGTCAAATGAGCTGGAGAAGGAAATGGCAAACCACTTAAGTATCTTTGCCAAGAAAACCCAAATGGGATCAGGAGGAGTTAGATACAAATGAACAGTGACAACACTTAAGGTTTACAGAGTGCCTTACATATATTTGATGCTCACAACAATCCGTACTATTAATATTCCCCTTTTGCAGATTAAGAAACTGAGCCTTGGAGGTGTTAAATGACTTGTTCAGGTCTACACAGTTAATGTGTATTTGAGTGAGGATTGGAAACCGGTTTTCCCTGACATTAGATCCAGCATCAAAACCCCACCACCACCAATCAGGAGTTACAATGGAAGGATTAGACTAGAAGATCTCAAGAGTCTCTTTTACTCTAAATCCTAAGATCCTATGGACTCTCAGCCAGTTACCTAGGTAGTACTCCCAAGTCAGTGGAGAGCACTCCAATTCCCCCAGTCAGTCAATCAGCAAGCATTTATTAAACACCTACTGTGTGCTGGCCCTTGTGCTAAGTACTCAGGATACAAAGAAAGGCAGAAACTAGCCCCTGCTCTTGAGGAGCTCACATTTAGTGGGAGAGGCCACATGCAAACAACTGTGTACAAACAAACTCTGTGCAGGATAAATTGGAGATAATCAGTAAAGGCAAGGCATCAGCATTAAGGGGGATTGGAAAAGGCTTCTTATAGAGGCTGAGGTTTTAACTGGGACTTGAAGGAAGGAAGCTGGGAAGCCAACAGGTAGAGATGTGGAGGGAGAGCCTTCCAGGCACGAAGGGTAGCCAGAGAAAATGCTTGGAGTCAGGAGATGGAGTGTTTTGTGAGGTAAGCAGCAAGGAGGCTTACAGTCATTGAATCAGAGTGCGTGGGGGAGGGGAGGGTGTAAGAAGGGGTGTAATACCTATGCTGTCCACCTTGCAGATTGTGAGGTTTGTAAATCTTAAAGCACGATATGAACATGGGTAATGGTGATGATGTACAGCTAGGTTCTGATCAGTGAGAATAATGAATCCCCTGAAGTTGTCATGTTATTACAATTTGCACTATATGTTTCCCATGAGCTAAAACGAATGACCATATTTAACACTTATAACTTTTAGTGTGAATTCAATTATATGTAATAACTTCTGTTGTGCAATCACGTCCAAATCTTCCTGACCCCATTTGAAACTTGATTTTTTCTCACTTATTAGTTTTTATTTTTTTCCAATTATCTGTAAAGATTGTTTTCAACATTCACTTTTATAATATTTTGAGTTCCAAATTTTATTCCTCCCTTCTCCCCTTCCCTTCCCCAAGACAGCAAGCAATCTGGTATAGGTCATACATGCACATCATATTAATCATATTTCCGCATTAGTCATATTATGAAAGAAGAATCAGAACAAAAGGGAAAAGCCACAAGAACATAAAAAACAAACACCCCTTCCCCCTCCAAAAGTGAAAATAGCATGCTTCCTTGCATTTGGACTCCATAGCCTTTTCCCTGGATGTGGATAGCTTTTGGATTATTGTGTTACTGAGAAGAGCTAAGTGTATCAAAGTTGATCGTTGCACTCTGTTGCTTTTACTGTGTACAATGTTCTCCTGGTTCTGCTCACTTCAGTCAGCATCAGTTCCTGTAAGTCTTTCTAGGTTTTTTTGAAGTCTACCTGCTCATCCTTTCTTATAGCACAATTGTATTCCATTACACTTATATCACAACTTGCTCAGCCATTACACAGTTGATAGGAATCCCCTCAGTTTCTAGTTCTTTGCCATCACAAAAGAGCTACTATAAATAGTTTTGTACCTGTGGGTCCTTTTCCATTTTTTAATGATCTCTTTGGGATACAGACCTAGTAGTGGTATCACCGGATCAAAGGGTATGTACAGTTTTATAACCCTTTGGGCATAGTTCCAAATTGCTCTCCAGAATTGTGGGATCAGTTCACAACTTGGAGTTTTCTTGGTAAAGATACTGGAGTGGTTTGCCATTTCCTTCCCCAACTCATTTTACAGGTGAGGAAACAAAGACAGAGTTAAGTGACTTGCCCAGGGTCACACAGATAATAATTATCTGAGGTCAGACACTAGCTGCTCATGATCACTTTAGGGGATTCATCATTTTTTCCGCCAATCTGGACCTATCTTTTCAGTTGTAATTAAGTACTCTAGAAGAAGCCCACTGCCCACTTGTGGTCTAGAATGTAAGGTGACAGAAGTAAAGAAGGACTTAATCTAGAATGCCCAGGTATGATGATTGTGGGTACTTGCAGGGGCTCACTACTGCAAACATAGAGGTCCTGGTTCCACTGCCTGTCACAGATACCCCTTCTTTAGGAATGAGGAATTGGGAATTAGCTCAGTTAGTACAAATTAGACAGCTTTCAGATGGATCTGAAATAAATCTTTGTCACCATTAATTTTCCAGTTCTGTGCATGCTTTCTCTAGGCTCAGGAAAAGCAGCAGCCTCAATCCTGTACCAACACAAACACCTGTGAACAACCTCCCTTATGTCTGTAAGGTGGGGCAGTCGGGACTTTGGCACAGGGTGCCAGCCTCTGAGGGAGTCTGCTTCTTCCTTGTGCTGTCCTGTTGCTTTGACAGCCTCTGCTAGCTTGCACCCTTCAGAAGCTGGACCTGGCTCTCTCACCTCCCTCCCTGTCCTCGTGTTGATCGCTTCTGGGGTGATACATCAGTTTCCTTCCCACCTCAAAAACCTTGGTGGAGATGCTAAGGGAATTAACTTCCACATCATTCATCTGTTCCCTACGTCCTGGAGAGCCCCAGCTGCCATGCACATCACCCTACCTTTATCTTTTTCTGCCTTTAAAACCCCCTTAGTGTCCCACTCTCTCTCCTTCAACTCATAATAGTGTGGCAGAGTCTTGAATCTTAGTTCAAGTGGTGGAACCAGAGATTAGCTATATATTATTTTTTTGGTAGAAACCAATGGAAAAACAAACAAATAAACCCTGTACTAAGGGCAAGGTTATAACTGGTTCACATTTCTGCGGAACTGAGGATGTCAATAGGATCTGTAGTCTGAGGTCACATCTCACCTTGGGGAGACAGGGAGATCTCAAGTTCTGACTAAAACCTGTATTCAGCAAAGAAAGGCAATAATTTTTTAGTTTTATGGGGTTTTTTAAGTGCAGGAATTCTTATCTTAGGGTCTAGAAACTTAGTTTTTCAAACTATCTTGATAACTGTATTTCAGTACAATTGATTTATTAATCCTATGTATTTCATTTTATCTACTTAAAAGCATTATCCCAAAAAGGGGTCCATAGGTTTCACCAGGCCACCGGACAGGTCCATAACACAAAAAAATGGTTAAGGAAAGTGCTTTGTAATACATTTCATAGACAACCTTTTAAAAAGGTATTTCAAGTTTTCTAATAAATTGGATAGGAATAAGATAAATCATCTTGTTTTAGAGACATCCAGTCTGTTGTTCTATCTTTGGAGATGCTCTCAAAGATTTGCGGTCAGTATCAGTATCAG
This sequence comes from Bettongia penicillata ogilbyi, assembly GCA_023548195.1. NCBI lineage: Eukaryota > Metazoa > Chordata > Mammalia > Diprotodontia > Potoroidae > Bettongia > Bettongia penicillata. The sequence goes on from JAJHZJ010000318.1 coordinate 15,231,486, forward strand.
GCCTTTTGGCCTGAGGTCATTGTTATCACCTTTTCTCCTAATGTGGATATGAACTTTCACATAAAGAAAAGCTAACAACTCCTAAGTATGATTTTTTTTCCCTTTTAGAAACAAGTTACAACTACAAGTGGAGTTTGATAAGCCACCCCATGGACTATAAAGGTGAAATTGAACAAAAATACATGCAAACTCTTAACCTTTCTCAGGTAAATAGGATGTGGCCTAATCATGTTCTACTCTTAGTCCTAGATTTCTGCTAACATTGTCTGGACTCTTTAGTCTTTTGGAACTCTAACTGTTGTAGATTTTTATTATTTTTTAATTTAATTTTTATTTTTTTAACATTCATTTAAAAAAATTTTGAGTTCCAAATTCTTTTCCTTCCTCCAGCCCCTCCCATTGAGAAGGCAAGCAATAAGATAGCCATTATATATGTGAAGTTATGCAAAACATATTTCCCAATTAGGTATGTTGCCAAAAAAAAAAGCAAGAAAAATACAGTTTAAAAATGCTTCACTATGTATTCCAGCTCATCAGGTCTCTCTCTGAATGTGGATAGCATTGTTGTAGATTAAAAAAAAATAATTGTTCCTGATTTCCTTCAATATTGCTACTCTCATGCAGGAAATCCTGTTCCTTGAGTTGACTTTAGCTGTTGTTTGGTCGTGTCTGACTCTTCGTGATCCCATTTGGGATTTTCTTGGCAAAGGTATTTTCTCCATTGTGCTACCTCACTGCCCCCGACTCTCGGTAGCCTAAATCTAACTGTGACCTCACTGAAGTTAGGTTACAGAGCATTTGTAACCATTGTCTACTTTCCAGCTATTCCCTTGTGAGCTGAGTTAAATAGAATCTGGAACCTGCTGTCCCCCACTCTCCATAAGGTTCATTTCTTGAGTTTGCCAAGACATCACAATTCATTAATCCCATTATATGGGGCAGGTAGGCAGTGCAGTGATTATGTCAGGCCTGCATTGGAAAGACTCAACTTCTTGAGTTCAAATTTGTCCTCTGACATTTACTAGCTATGTGACCCTGTGCAAGTTACTTAACCTTGTTTGCCTCAGTTTGCTCATTTGTAAAATGAGCTGGAGAAGGAAATGGTAAACCACTCTAGTACCTTTTCCAAGAAAACCCCAAATGTAGTCTTGAAGACTCAGGCACAATTAAAACAACTGAACAGCAAATCCAATTATATAACAAATACTATTCTATAATGCATGTAAATACCAAACAGAAGGAAGATTATGGAAGTGGGCATCCACTGCTCCCACCAACTGGGAGTCAATTAATTTTTTAATTCTCTAATAGATGATTACAAATTAAGTTGCTTTTACACTCTTTCTTTGCCGCTGCTTCTCTATCTGTGTTATCTTTCCCTAGGATGTAAACTCCTTGAGGGCAGAGAAAGCTTCAATTTTTTTTTTTGTATTTGTACCTCCAGTCCTTAGCATAGTGCCTGATACATAGTAAATATGCCATAAATGCTCTTTTGTTCATTCCTTCATTCATCTTTTATGACAGTAGCTCATCTGAACACTGCAGGTTCTTCTTTACTTGTTTAAATGCCTTAGACCTCTGTTGGATTTTTGTAAGGACTCATGGCACATTCTATTTCCTTTAGGGCTCTGGTGAGTTTCGGGGCCTGAATTAAAGATTTTTTCAGTGAATCTTTTCTCATGTTCCATCTTTGAGAAGGTAGTTAAGTTGAGCCATGCCTTCAGGTAGATGAGATTTATGACTTTTCAAGACATGTTTGTTTGTGTAACTAGGGACTTTTCTGTGTGTTACAGTTGTCTGTAGGCTTCTATTCCTTCAAAGTGACTGTTTCTGGTGAAAATGCTTTTGGAGAAGGATTTGTAAATGTCACTGTTAAACCAGGTAAGCCATTTTAAGAAAATCTTGGTGAGGCTTCTTAATTGGTTGAAGCTCATCAATCATCTCCATGAGCCTGAATGGCTCAATAATATATTCATTTATTTTTCTTGTGGAGTTTGTTCTTTGGTCCTAAAACAGTGTAGCCAAAACGCGTTTTTTCTGGATTCTCTCTAGCTTCTGTTACTTTGCTGGCACTTGGGTAATATTTATACCAATTGACCATCTGAACCTTAGATTGAACTACATATCAAATATCTTTGCCTCCTATTTCTTACATGGATTTTCTCCCCGTTTCCTACTAACTTTATCTCCATTTCTAATTACTTACCTATTTTTCCCCCGTATAGTGACTTTTAAAGCTGCTTTTACGTGAACAGTTGGGAGATGAGAAGAAATTTTTATAGAGTTTTCAAACCTGCCCCAATCTATCCTTACCTATCTCCTCCACCTTATAGCCTTTGCATATAGTATTTCATTTGTTAATTTATTTTTTAAAATAAATAGAATACAGAATAGATATTTATTTATTTCATAAATGAAATAATAAAAATAGCCAGAACTTATATAGTGATTTATGATTATTTCATTTCATCTTCACAAGAACCCAGCAAAATCGGGGCTATTATTGCCCCTTCCCATTTTACAGATGAGGAAACTGAGACTGGGAGAGGTTAAGTGACTTGCCCAGAGTCACTCAGAGAGTAAATGTCTGAAGGAGGATCTGAACCCATGACTTCCTTTTGAATCCAAGCCTAGCCCTTAATCTGCCATGCCACATAGCTGCTTTAAAAAGGCATAATGAAGTCTATACTCTTAGAATGTTCCTGAACAAAAATAACTGTTGTATGAAGATTTTCTTTTGACTGCCTGTGACACAGGGGACCTAGCCAGGTAACTCTTGAACTTGACCTAGAACCCAAGACCCCTGATTTCTTATTGTAGCACCAAGCATGACCAGGTTTAGCGCCTAAGGACTTGGACATCAGAAGACTTTGGCCAGGTTGGGTTGGGAAGAAAAGGGAGACTCTAGAAAGGGCTTCTGAACTTCACAAAGAGGCCTGAAGGATTCAGCTAGATCCTCCTCATGTGGGACTTACTAGGCAAGCATCATCTCCACTAGGTTAGAAAAAGGAAATGGAACACTGGTTTTTTGTGGTAATTTATGTTATATGCACACCTTGCACTTAATTTGGTTTCCTTTTTTCTTTTCTCGGTCACAAAGCAGCAAGAACCAATCAGTCCCCGGTAGCAGTAGTTTCTCCCCAAGTACAAGAGCTCTCCCTGCCCACCACTTCGACCTTCATTGATGGCAGTCGTATGTATTGATTGGGTCATCTTTTAGTTCTGAACACTCTGAATGAGAGAATTATTGTATGCGGGTCATTCCTTAAGCACAGTAGTACTTCATTACTAATTTAATGGATCTTCAGAGAGTGAGACATTTTCCACTGGAGCATGGGATTTAGAGCTGGAAGGAACCTGGGCTTTCTTTCAATTTTATCTTATATGTTTCCCCTGTTTTGTTTGGGGCTTAGTTTTACTCCATTTAAATAATTGTTATTAACCCACCAGGAAATTTTGGTTCAAATCTTTGTTTTGGAGGCAAAAGAATTCTAAGTAAAATTATCTTTCCCAGTGTTTTTCTTTGTAACCATTGGAGAATGAATTGTGAGAAATTTTAGCAGTATTGTTCAGTAGAAAGTAAGTTCCTTGAGGGTAAGAAATCTTTTATTTTTGTTTTTCTGTTCTCCATTATCCAGCACAGTGTGTCTGTCAGCATAGTAGGCACTTAATAGATTGAACTGAATGGCCTTCAACATTCATTTTTGTGTTTTAGTCTTTTCATGCTGTGTGTGTTCAGATTACATCCCAAGCATTGGAGTAAGGCCAAAGGGGGCTTCAAGGAGACTGAGCAGACAAACGAGGGTCAGTTGAGCCTGTGTTGTCTCCATGGTTTCATTAAACAAGCTTAGGTTACAGCTGTGTTAGCATTTTATATGTATTTGATCAAAAAGCTTTTGCCTAGCTGGTAAGTTTAATGAGGCATAGTTTCCTTGATTTGTTTGGAGAAGCCTATTCCCCATTAAACCATCCAGCAGAATGAATGTACAATCTGGCCATTAATATTTTCATATATTTTGAAATATATATATTTATTATATATAAATATATTTATATAAAAATATTCATATATTTATATATATGAAAATATATTTCATTTCTTTTGAAAACAATAGAAGCCAAATTTATAGGGGCCAGGCAATTTAATTTGAATACGATATAGGTGTTGACAAGTCTTCTTTTTCTTTAGCAGTATAAAAACAAGATCTGTGTTGAATAAGAATATCAATTATTGAGAATATATAAATGAGAAAAATGACACTCGATGTTTGTAATTGGAACTTGGAGTAGAAAGCATTTGAGACTGGAAGGGACCTAGTCCAATTTCCTCACTTTGCAAAAGTGGAAACTGAGGCCTGGAGAGGTTTTAACTTTTTTCAAGGCTACCTAGGTTGTAAATGTCAGAGCTAAGATTTGAATAAATGTAATAACAACTAACATTTACAGTACTTTAAGTTTAAAAAATGCTTTACATGCTTTGTAATTTGGTCCTCACAACAATCCTTTTATTATCCCCATTTTATAGATGAGGAAACTGAAGCAGACAGAGGTTAAGTGACTTGGCCAGGATCACACAGCAAGTGGCTGAAACAGAATTTGAACTAAGGACTTCCTGACTCCAGGCCCCACACTCTACACACTGTGCCGGGTTTAGTGCTCTTGACATTATGCTATACTGGAGCTGAACAGATCTTAAAAATAATCCAAATGCAGCAATATAATTTTTTCAGTGAGAAAATCAAGGCCCTGATAGCACACCTTGCTTAAAGACAGAGAAGTTTGTTCTAGAGCTGGACCTAAAGTCAAGTGTTCTAGCTCCTAGTCCAGTGTTCCATTTGATTCACAAAACAAAACAAAAAAACAACCCTGCAGGAAAGCTAGGGCAAAGACTACTGGCTGTGTGGATGGGGTAAGGACAAAGAGTTAGCACTTTGTACTTCCTCTTCTCTAGTGCCTCATAGGATCAGGAGCTAACAGGTATCTCAGAGGTCACCTAGTCTAATGCTATCATTTTACAGATGAGAAAACTGAGGCCCAAAGAGTTTAATCAATTTGCCAAGATTACACTAGTTGTAAGTAGCAGAGTCAGGATTTGAACCCAGGTGCTCTAACTCTAAGTCCAAAAACTTTTCCACTTTACTATGCTGCCTCTTACATAGCATGGAGTAGACATTTGAGTCTTTGAAGGCTTCTTGAAGCAGAAGTTCTCACAAGCTGTGAAAGTACAGACCTGGCAAAATTCCTGTCTTCCAAGGGTTAGACGTGGATGGATTACCATTACCAGAATATTGGTCACCAGGAAGTGAATTATTTCTTCTGCCACAGCAACAAATGAAAACCATCTGCTAAAGTGTGGAGGGTTTTCATCCATAGGTTTTCATCATGGAGAGAGTCCCCTGACACCAAAGAAATATTAGATTGAGTTGATGTATTACATATTTATTATATGTTCTGGTAATTTTATATTCTCAAATGAAGAAATGTATTCCTATGTAATAATAGCTAACATTTATAAGCACTTTAAGGTTTGAAAAATACTTTACACATGTAAAGTATTTTGACCCTCATTTGACCCTCACAATAGCCCTGTGAGATTTTTTTTTTTATGATTCCCATTTTACAGATGAGGAGACAGTGGTGTTAAGAACTTGGATGATTTCCCCAGGATTACATACTTAATAAGGATCTGAATGAAGATTTGAACCCAAAATTTCCTGATTTTAAGTACAACATTCTATCTACTCTGCCATGTAGCTGCTCCAACATGTATATACCAAAAGCACTTGGAAAGATAAACTGGAAAAAACTGATCTTGTCTTAGTTGTGGGAGTATAAGAGGTAGCTCTGAAAAGGACCTCAGAGGTTATCTAGGCCAACTGTATCACTTTACAGATGAAGAAACTGAGGCTTTGAGAGCTTAAATGTTTTTTTGGTAGGTCACAATGTTGTTGACTGGCAGAGACTGGATTTTACCTGGGGCATTCTGACTAAATACCACCTGCCTCTTCAATTGTTTCTTTTCCTGTTAGTTCTGACTTTTGAAAAATCTTTTATATAGAAAGTACAGATGATGCTAAAATCGTGAGCTACCACTGGGAGGAAATTAAAGGGCCCCTGAGAGAACAGAAGGCATCAGCTGACTCCCCAGTCTTGCATTTATCTAATCTTGTTCCTGGGAATTATACTTTCAGGTATGTGGGCTGCCTTTCTTTCCTAACTTTCTCTTTACAATTCTCTTATTTTGATTACCAGTTGACCTTTGCTCAGATTGCCTTTTTTTTTTTTAAATTTATTTATTTATTTAACTTTTTACATTCATTTTCACAAATTTTTGGGTTCCAAATTTTCTCCCCTTTTATCCCCTCCCCCCACCCCAATACCCCAAGCAATCTAATTTTCCCTATCTCCAATCTGCCCTCTCTTCTGTCATCCCTCCTTTCTCTTGTCTCCATCTTCTCTTTTCTCCTGTAGGGCCAGATGACTTTCTATTCCTCCTTAACTGTATGTCTTCTTTCCTAGTTGCAACAACAATACTAAACAGTTGTTCCTAAAACTTTGAGTTCCAAATTCTCCCCACCCCTCCCTCCCCACCCATTCCCTTTGGGACGGCAGGCAATTCAATATAGGCCATATCTGTGTAGTTTTGCAAATGACCTCCCTGATAGTCGTGTTGTGTAAGACTAACTGGATTACCATCCCTCCTAACCTGCCCCTCATTGTTTCTCTTCTGTCTCTTGATCCTGTCCCTCCCCAAGTGTTGACTTCAAATTGCTCCCTCCTCCCTTTGCCCTCCCCTCCATCATCCCCCCCTTGCAATATCTCCTTCTCCCCCACTTTCTTATACTGTAAGATAGGTTTTCATACCAAAATGTGTGTGCATTTCACTCCTTTGTTTAGTCAAATGTGATGAGGGTAAACTTCTTGTTTTTTTTTTTTTTTCTCAGCTCTCCTCTTTTTCCCTCCACTAAAAAAAACTCCTACCTGCCTCTTAAATGATATATAGTTACCCCCTTCCATTTCCCCCTCTTTCCTCCCACTACATTTCTCTCTCACCATTTACCTTAATTTCTTTTAAGGTATGGTCCCATCCTATTCAGTTCAATCTGTGCTCTCTATCTCTGTATGTGTGTGCATGTGTGTATGTGTGTGCATGCGTGTACATGTGTATGTGTGGTCCCACCAACTACCCAGATACTGAAAAGTTTTAAGAGTTAGAAATATTGTCTTTCCCTGTATGAATGTAAACAGTTCACTTCTGGTAAGTCCCTTAAGACTTCTCTTTGCTGTTTCCTTTTTCATGCTTCTTCTCATTCTTGTGTTTGAAAGTCAAATTTTCTTTTCAGCTCTGGTCTTTTCATCAAGAATGATTGAAAGTCCTCTGTTTCATTGAAAGACCATATTTTCCCTTGAAGTATTATACTCAGTTTAGCTGGGTAGGTGATTCTTGGTTTGAGTCCTAGTTCCTTTGCCTTCTGGAATATCCTATTCCACACCCTTCGATCCCTTAATGTAGAAGCTGCTAGATCTTGGGTTATCCTGATTGTATTTCCACAGTACTGGAATTGTTTCTTTCTAGCTGCTTGCAAGATTTTTTCCTTGAGCTGGGAGTTCTGGAATTTGGCCACAATGTTCCTAGGAGTTTCTCTTTTTGGATCTCTTTCAGGTGGTGATCGATGGATTCTTTCAATACTTATTTTGCCCTCTGGTTCTAGAATGTCAGGGCAGTTTTCCTTGATAATTTCATGGAAGATGATGTCTAGGCTCTTTTTTTGATCATGAGTTTCAGGTAGTCCCATAATTTTAAAATTGTCTCTCCTGGATCTATTTTCCAGGTCAGTTGTTTTTCCCATGAGATATTTCACATTCTCTTCCATTTTTTCGTTCTTTTGGTTTTGTTTGGTGATTTCTTGGTTTCTCGTAAAGTCATTAGACTCCATCTGTTCCATTCTAATTTTGAGAGAACTATTAAATTCAGTGAGCTTTTGAGCCTCTTTTTCCATTTGGCTCATTCTGCTTTTGAAAGCATTCTTCTCCTCATTGGCTTTTTGAACCTCTTTTGCCAATTGAGTGAGCCTATTTTTCAAGGTGTTAATTTCCTCAGCATTTTTTTGGGTCTCCTTTACCAAGGTATTGACCCGTTTTTCATACTTTTCTTGCATCTCTGTCATTTCTCTTCCCAGTTTTTCCTCCACCTGTCTAACTTGCTTTTCAAAATCCTTTTTGAGCTCTTCCAAGGCCTGAGCCCACCTGCCACCCCCCTGGGGTGTCTGGGGTACTGAGGCCCTACCCTCCACGTCTTTCCCTGATGGCAAGAATACGTCCTCCTCATCAGATCTGAAGGTCGGGATCTTTTGCATTTGTTGGAAAAAACTCTCTATAGTCTTATTTTTCTTCCTTTTTCTAGGCATTTTCCCAGCCAGTTACTTGACTTCTGAGATTCCTTTCCACCCCCTCCTGGATCCGCCCAGCTAGTGCTTGGCCTCTGAGATTCAAATGGGCTTTCTGCGGCAAGCTTTAGTTCTGGCGCTGGGGTGGAGGCAGGGCCGTCTCCCAGGCTCAGTTCCCTCAGGGGCGTTATGCAGAGACTTTCAGGAATGGAGCGAGTTGGGGCGGGGTGCGGGGCCTGCCTCCCAGGCTCAGTTCCCTCAAGGGCTTTATGCAGAGGCCTTCAGTAATAGAGCAGGGTGGGGGCAAGGCCATCTCCCAGGCTCAGCCCCCTCAGGCCGTTCATGCAGAGACCTTTCATAATGAAGATCCTGCCTGCTGCTGGGGGATTCCTGAGTCCCGGGCCGCTGCTGCGTCAGCCGCTGCCCACCCCTCTGCCTCCGCAGCTTCCTGCCCCCGTCTCTGCCGCCGCCGCTTCCTCCTGAGGGGGCTCAAGTCATGGAGATGCTCCGCTCCCCTCCTCTAGCTCAGCCTTCTTTCTCACTGACCTGTAGCTTCTGTGGGCGGAGGGACTTTCCCGGCTGCCGGAGCTTCCGTGTCTGAAGCCTGCTTGGATCAGCTTCTCTGTGGCCGGATCAGCTTCTCTGTGGCCACGGCCAAGGCCGCGCTGGGGTGGGGTCCACTTTCCGGGGCGTGATGGACCCCGGGGACGGCTCTTCAGGGCTCTCTGGCACGGAAATCTCTTCCACTCCGTTTCTGCACACCTTGTATTGACCCAGAAATTATGGGGTCTCTTTTTACATTAATTCTATGGGCTTTGGTTTCGGAGCTCGTAAACGTGCGTCTTTCTACTCCGCCATCTTGGCTCTGCCCCCCAGATTGTCTTATAGAGCCTAATTCTCCTTCCCAAAGTCAACTATGACAAAATATTTGGCTTCTTTTGATTTTCTTTAAAGGTTATGGAAGATCTCTAATGGTTTTGGGTAGGAAGCTATGCTTGAAACTTTTTAGATATCCCAACCACCATTACCAACCACCATCACAATCATTATCAATTCATATTCATCAAATGGCCATTCATTAAGGGGCAAAAAATTGAGAATACAATGTTGTCTTGGTTTTATTCTGTCAGGTTCAGTGAAACAAAGTAAGTTCTTTAGAGCCAGAGTAAAGCAGTTATGTTGATTTATGAGGTAGTATAAAAAATTTATCTGTGTTCTTGACCTGTGCGCTCTTGCAGAGAGGTACTTGAGACTGTTTTGATTTACTTAAGAGTTGGTTTAAGTTGAATTGTAAAGTTCTAGTTTAAGAAATTTTATTTTATTGTAAGGAAAAAGGGGTGGTGTATGATTTAATGAATCAATCAGGATGGCCTACCCTACTTGAAGAAGGTAATAAAATGATAAAATAAAACAAAACTCCAATATGTTAATGAGGTCAGAATACAACTCAATTGAACCAAATCAAGTACAGGCTTTAGGCTAAGTAGGAACGTCCTAGAAAGCCTGGAATAAATAGAGCGTTTCTAGAAGGTGTGTTCAGATTGGCTGAAGAGACCTGGTCAAATGCTATGGGCCTATAAAATAAATTGAACTTCCATAAAAACATAAGAAACTCAAAAGCATGAATGAACAAACACAAAAAAGCAGCAGCAGTAACTTAAAACCTCTCAAGAGGCTAGGGATATTAGAGGGTTCAGCCTCAAAGGAGGTTTTCAATCAGGGCTAGATAATAGAGATATTGTGAATATTTTCTCAGAATCAACGAATCTCAAAGGGGAAAGGGACCTCAGAAGTCATCTAGTTCAGTCCTGTATAAGATTCAAGCCTGCATCTCTAAGTAGTTACCTAGAGTCTGCTTGGAGACCTCTGGTGAGGGGAAATCCACTATTTTCCAGATATAGATTGGATTTGATGACTCTTTGACCCTTTCCTATGAAAATTATGATTCTTGATGACTTCCTGCTTCAGGAATCATTAAGTATCCAAGTATCTCACTCTTCAACTAGTAAGAGTGCCAAGAACTTGATGTAGCCTACCTTGAGTCAAGTCAACCAAAACCTGCAACTTGACAGGCACTGTACTATAAGCACTGAGAATATAAAGGCAAAAACAGCCCCTGTATTCAAAGGCTTCACATTCTAAGGGAGGAGATAGCATGCGAACAATGATGTAAAAGTAACGTATACAATGGATAAAATGGAGAAGTTAATATATGGACCCTTGTTAACCCCTTCCTTCCTCTTGTTTTGGCTCTGTTTAGAATGTAAGCTCCTTGAGGGGAGAGATTTTCAGTTTTCTTTGTCCCTTTATATTTGTATGTGGGGGTCATAGATCTAGTGATGGAAGGGACCTTAAAGACCATTTCATCTGGCATCCTTATTCTACAGATGGAAAAACTGAGGCCCAGAGAGGTGAAGTGACTTGCTCAGGGTCACAAAGGTCATAAGGGACAGAGTTGGAATGGTTGTCTCAAAGATTTAAGTGATTATTGTGTCCTAAGCCCTGTGTTAAATGCTGAGGAAATAAATGTAAAAGCAAAAATAATGTACAGAGTCCTTTGAAACAGAAAAGCTGGATGATGCCATCAGGGATTACAACTTTTATAGGGAGGGGTCAAGGTCTCATGCAGATACTTGTGATTGATTTCTTATCTCTGATGTTACACATAGGAAGATAACTAGAGCTTGGGGATGAGAATGGGGGTTGGGAGGAAAGGGATCAGGGGAGGAAGGGATTCTCTGTGCTGTATAAGCACAAAGCAAGGAAGATTGCAGTAATTTCTAGAAAAAAGAGGAAAAAGCAAAGGCAGAGGAACTCAGGCCCCCCCCCTCCACAAAGATATTATGTATGTATGTATATATTAAATGATATATAATATGTACATATAAAATATATGTCTATATGTCCATACATATATACACACATAGAATTATACATATAGTTGTATATATTATACATAAAAATATAATTGTATATCAAGATCATAGAATACTATATTATATATGAAGACCATAAAGTAAACTGGAAAAATTTATGACTGTGATAGTAATTATATACTTATATGTATTATAATATGTAGCATGTATATAAAATAGATATCTATAAATAATATAGTAATATATTTATATGAATTACAATCATATGTACAACGATAATATGGTTTGTGGTTCTCGAAGAGGATTAAAATGACATCACCATGATATGAAATTTCACTGTGTCTGACTATGGCTGATCAGACTAATATGAGCTCAGAATGCTCTACCACAGGTTGGGCACAGATAGTCTGTGTGAATATTTGAGGTGGATACTCCAAATTTGGACACCCTGTGTTTCCTTTGTGCTGTCTCAATTCTGCTTTGCTCATAGAGCACAGCACCCTTTCTGATGTGGGCATACCATGCTGAGTGGTCCTGTGCCAATGTCTCCCATGTTGCACAGTCAAATCCAAAGTTCTTGAGAGAGACCTTGAGAGTATCCTTGTGTTACTTCTTTTGGACACCATGTGATTGCTTCCCCCATGAGAGTTCTCCATAAAAATAGTCTTTTTGGCAAGCATACATTTTACATTCAAACAACGTGGCCAGCACATCAGAGTTGCGTTCTTTGAAGCATAGTTTGAATGCTTGGAAGTTCAGCTCAAGTGAGGACTTCAGTGTCTGGTACCTTCCTTATCCTGCCAACTCAGAATCTTCCTAAGATAGTTCAGATGGAAGCCATTCAGTTTCCTGGCATGGTGCTGGTAGACTGTCCATGTTTCACAGGCATATAACAATATCACAGGCATATATACAGCACAATGGTTCTGTAGACCTTCAGTTTGGTAATCAGTCTAATACCTCCCTCTTCTCTCTCAAACTGTTCTTCTGAGCCTCTCAAACACTGAGCTAGCTCTGGCAATGTGTGCATCAGCCTCATTGTCAGTGTGAACATCCCTGGAAAGTACATTTCCAAGGTAACGGAACTTATCTACAGCATTCAAAACTTCTCCATTTGTTGTAATTGGTGGTTCCATGTATGGGTGATGTGGTGGTGACTGATGGAGCACCTGTGTCTTCTTGGTGTTAATTATTAGACCAAAATTAGCACAGGAAGCAAAGAATTGATCAGTACTCTGTTGCATTTCATCTTCAGAGGCTGCATTGAGTATACAATCATCTGTAAACAGAAAATTATGCAACAACACTCCTTCCATTTTGGTTTTGGCTTGTAACCTTTTCAAACTGAAGAACTTACCATGAGTTCAGTAGTTGACCATGACACTGTGCTCATCCTCTTTGAAAGCATTTGACAACGTGGCTGAAAGCATCATGCTAAAAAGTATGGGAGCAAGCACACAGCCCTGTTTCACTCCATTGGTGACTGGGAAGGCACAAGAGCATTGTCCACCATCCAGAACTCAGGCAAACATGATATCATGAAATTGACGTACGATATTGATGAACTTCTCTGGGCAACCAAATTTTGACATAATTTTCCATAAACCCTCACATCTAACAGTGTCAAAGGCCTTGATCAGAGCTATAAACATTGTGCACAGACTTCTGTTCTGCTCCTGGCATTTCTTCTGGAGTTGTCGGGCAACAAACACCACATTGATTTCCTTAGCCCTTTCTGAAGCCACACTGACTCTCAGGTATATGACTATCTCCCAGGTGAAAGACCAGCCTGTTAAGGAGGCTCTAACAAGAATTTTGCCAGCAATGACTGAGATTCCCCCTGTGATTGTTGCAGGGCAATTTATTCCCTTTACCCTTATAGAGATGGACAGCGGAGGCATCCTTGAACTCCTGGGGGATAAACTCCTCTTGCCATATAACCTGGAAAATTTCAGTCAGCTTTTGTGTGAGCAATGGTCCCCCTACCTTGTAAATCTCAGCTGGAGTAGAATCAACACCAGGTGCTTTGCCACATGAAAGAGTAATAATATATGTGTACATACAAGTATATATTGTATAAATGCATGTAAATATGTATTACTATCACACTCATTTAAATTTTTCCATTTTACTTTCCAGTCTTCATACTTAATTGTATTATAGAATACTATTTGTATTGTAATATTCTATGACATAATATTCTATGACATTGATATACCAGTTATTCAGCCATTTCCCCCAAATTTGACTCTGATAGTTTCAGTTTTTCTCAATTATAAGTGATGCTACTATCAAAAAAATTTTAATAACTGTCATTTTTAATATGGAGGAGATATATTTCCAATATAATTATTGGGTCAAAGGCAATGAATTTTTTTTGTAGGGTTTATACCATATAACTAGATTGTTTTCTCAAAAGATTCTACCAATTTGTAGTTCCATCTTAGGTACACAAGTGTGCTTGCTTCTGCATAAGTTGTCAACATTCACATTCTATTTTTTGCATAATAATCCACATAATGATTATGTCCAATTTAAAAGGTATGAGGGGATAATTCAGAGTTTTTCAGGTTTGCATTTCTTTGGTTTTTAATGAAGTTGAACATTTTTTTCCAGTGATAATTTACCTTCAGCAAATCAAGAAGTCAACAACCCTTTAATAGGCATCTAACATGTGCTAGGCACTTTGCTAAGTGTTAGGAATACAAAGAAAGGAAAAAGATATCTCAAGGAGTTCATAGTCTAGTGGGGGAGACCACATGCAAAATAATATGTTCAGATAAGATACTGACAAGATAAATTGGAGAAGATCAATAGAAAGAGGCACTGGCATTGGGAAAGGCTTCTTGTAGGAGGTGGGGTTTTAGGCAGGGTCTTGAAGGAAGCAATGAAGTTAATAGAGGACCTGAGAAGGTAGAGAATTCCAGGCATGGGAGATAGTCAGAGAAAATGCCTGGGGCCAGGAGATGGATTATTTTGTGAGATGAACAGCAAGCAAGCCAATGTTAACAGGACCAAAGAATATGTGGAGTAGTAAGAAGACTGGAAAGGATGCCAGATTTGAACATTAAACAGAAAATTTAATTTTTGGTCCTGAAGATGATAGGGAGTTCAATAAACTGGATTGCGGGGTGATGTGGTCAGTTCTACAGTTTAGGAAGATCAATTTGACAGCAGAGTGAATGGATTGGAATGGGGAGCCACCTGAGGTAGGGAGACCAACCGGAAGATTATTGCAATAGTCAGGACATGAAGTGATTAGGGCATGACACAGGGCAGCGGTGGGAATGGGAGCATATGAGACATGTTAAAGGTATTGCCAAAGACAGGATTTGACAACAGATTTTATATGAATAATGAGAGAGAAAGAGACATAGGAATCCAGGATGACACCAAAGTTGTGAACCGGGGTATGTGGGAGAAAGGTACAAAATTACGAGTTGTTGCTTTTGTTTGAATATTTCATTTATTCATTCATTTAAGCTCCTTGAGAGTTAGGAATGTTTGATTCTTTGCTCACATCCCCAACACTCATCACAGTGTCTGACACATAATAGGCACTTAATAAATGCTTATTAATTGATCAAAAACGTTTATTAACGATGTACCATTATGCACATTGCCTTGGAGATAACAATGAAAAACAACAAGTACTTCTTGATGTCATAGCATTCACTAGAGGGAGACAGTATGTACATGGTTAAACATAATGAAGGTAGAAGAAAGTGATAAGAACAAAGGAGAGATATGGAAAAATATTGCGGAAATTTTAAGTAGAGAAAAATCAGGTTCACTGGGGAGATGTTTCATGAAGGGGATTGGCACCTGAACTTTTCCTTAAAGAAACAGGTAGAAATGAAGGAATGGAAGGAAGGGAATTTGAATGCTAAGTTTAAGAAAAAGTAATGATTGACTATAAAATAGAGTATTTAAAGGGAAGTCATGTGGAAAAAATGGTTCGGAATAACATTGTCAAGGTCTTTAGATGGCAGGTTAAGGAGTTTATATTTTATACTGTAGACAAGATACTGAGGGGTTTTGAGTGGAGAAGTGACAAAGATTTCTTCATTGGGAAGATTATGGGGCAACTATGACAATTGTATGAAGGATGGACTGGAGAGGGGACAGAACGGAGCCAATAGCTTCCATGATATATGTGTGTGTGTCTGTCTTTCTATATGTCTCTCAATCTATACTTTCTACACAAAAGCGTAGGGGAGAGAGTTGTAGCAGGCCTGAATTAGAGTGGTGGAGGTGTTAGAAAGGAGGAGAGGATAGTTATGAGGGCGATTTTGCCGGTAGAATTGACATAAATGTGGAGACACTCAGAGACAGAGACAGAAACAAGGAAGGAAGAAGGGAGGGAGGGAGAGAAGTCCAAGATGACTTCAAGGTTTGGAATCTTAAGGCCTGTAACAATAGTGGTGTCTTCAACAAAAATAGGAAAATTGGAAACAGAAGCTGCTTTTGCAGAGAAAAGGAGGCTTGAATAGACATGACTTTCTAAAAATTCCACAGTGAAAAGCAGTTCAGAGTTAATGTAGAAGACAATAGGTTGCGGTGGGAGATGGTAGGGTCATTGGAAAGGGGTCTTTTTATTGTTTGTTTAGACTAGGCAAGACCATAATATTTGTAGATAGTGGAAAGGAATTATTGGACCAAAAATTTAAATGTGAAATGGGTCTGAAAGGCTAAGTATCCCATTTTACAGATAAAGAACTGAGGCCTAAAAATCCAAACCCTAACCCTGGGTTACACCCAGCAGCCATCTTCTTAGCTTTTCCTTGTCTATTGCTGAAAAAAGTTTGAGTAAGTAATAAATAGCAGTCTGTGCCTTTTCTTTGGCTGTCCCCGATGCATGAAATGTTTTTCTTCCTGCTCTCCAATTCCTGGTTTCCCTGACTTTCTTCAAGACTTGTCTCAAATCTCACGTTCTGCAAAAAGCCTTTCCCAGCCCTTCTTCCCCGCCTCCCCTCGCCACCCAGTTAATGTCTTCCCAGTTACACTACACTGGCTGTTCTTTCTCACTCTTCTTTATCGGATCTTCATCCATATGTCACCATCATTGTGGGTGCTCCCTAAGTCTTTTTCCTGGACCCTCTTCTCTTTTCCCTCTATGCTATCTCACTTAGTCTCAGTGTTGCAGTTTTGTGATGTGTCGTGACGGAACTGTCTCAAAGAATTCAGAGTCAGACCACCTCTAATCCAGGTTTAGGCATTTATTAAGATCAATGCCTCTCATGAAGCAGGCTATGTTTCAAAAGGAATCAGCAACTTCAGAGAAAACAAGATGGGTTTTTATTGGATAAAGATGCAATTACATAACAAATTATGAATATTATAAAGTCAGGAGGAGATACTGCAATGCTTTGCCATTTCCTTTTCCAGATCATTTTACAGATGAGGAAACTGAGGCAAACAGGAATAAGTGACCAGCCCAGGGTCACAAAGCCAGTAAGTGTCTGAGGCCAGGTTTGAACTCAGGAAAATGAGTCTTCTGAACTCTAGGCCTGAGTCTATCCACTGCACTACCTATCCACCCCCTCCTCCAAAACTTTTCTTCTTCTGAATTTCCTTATTACTCCCTAGGAAGTAGTACCACCAAGTTCACAGTCTCAGTGTCATCTCATTCACTCCATTTATCCTATGGAGTGCCAGTGCTTGTTTCTACCTTCATAATTTCTCCTTCTCCTCACTCCCATAACCATCACCGTAGTTCAAGCTTTCATGATCTCTTACCTGAATATTACAATAGCCTTCTAATTGGTCTGCATGGTTTGAGTCAGGGCTTACTCCAATCCATCTCCCACACAGTTGCCTGAGTGATTTTTCTAAAGTGTAAATCTGACCTCAGCATGTCTCTCACTGCTCACTGAGATCCAACAACATCCTTTTACTCCTAGGACCAAATATAAAGTCCTCTGTTGGCATTCTTTGTAACCTGCCTCTTTTCTACCTTTCTAATCATTTCACATTTTATTTCTTTCCACATACCCTATAATCTTGCTACACTAGCTTTTGTGTGGTTCCTCACACATGATGCCCTAGCTCTCAAGTCTGTGCCTTTATACTGGCTGTCTCCATTTCTGGAATGCTGTGATGGGACCCCTCACCTCTGATTTAGTTTCTCTAGCTTCCTTCCTTCCTTCCCAGCTCAACTCCCATTTTCTATGGAAGACCTTTCCCAGTCTCCCTAGCTTGCTAAAGCCACCCCCTGTAAGATCTATTTCCATCTGTCTTGTATATATCTGGTAAGTATGTTTCTTTCGGTATCGTCTATTAAAGCGTCAACTTCCCGAAGGGAGGAATTGTTTTTACCTCTCTTTGTATACCCCAATAATTAAATCAATGCCTGGTACATAGTAGGTGCTTAATAAATTACGCTTGACTGCTTATTAAGTGACTTACCCCAAATCCCTAATGTAGCAGATATGAGAGGCAGGATTTGAAATTGGCTATTCTGATTTCAAGTCCAGTGTTCTTTCAGCTGCACTGCACTAAGAAAGAAAGAATGCTTAATGGGGCAAGCTCCATGGAAGAAAGGGGAAGGCTTGGCATCCAAGACATAAGTGAAAGAGCAAGCCTTGGCAAAGAGGAGGGCAACCTTGTCTTTTGACGCTAGAGCAAAAGGAAAGAAGATGGGCAAAAACATAGAGTGCTTTTGAGGTGTGGAATATGGAGGATGAGATAGCTGATGTGATGTCAGATGTCTAGTGAGAAGGTAAGGATTGATTTGAGGAAAGACAAGTGGCTGTGAGGATTATGATAGGGAATCAAAGATAACCAAAAGGGTTGCTGTGCAACAGTTAAGGGTCAGTGTATTTGTCATTTCATAATTCCACCATTCTGTAGCTGGTAGTAGACATGGAGAAAGCATATGGTAAAGACCACCCAGGATTGTGACTTTGAGTGGGATAGAAACAGTGGTATGCAGGATAAGAAGGTGCTCAAAGGTGGAGGATGATGCTTTGTTGAAAGGGTACCTACAGGGTCAAAAAAATGAAGCCAGAATAAGGACAATGTATTGGGGAAAGAGGGAGGAACTGAATGAACGCAGTGTAACCATAAAAATAAAGAATGAGTTTAGGAGTAATTAGGTAGTGGGAGAGGTGAAAGGCAGGAGATTGTGCTCAAAGAGAAGAATTTCATAGTTGAGGATGCTGGAGGTGGAACAATTTTGGTTGACCCTGAGATCTCAAGTGTAAACATCCTTATGAGGGGCCAAGGAAGAGTGGAAAGATACGAGTCGTGGGAGTTAAGGGGATTGATGAACTGGGAGATCAGTGTTAAGTTCATCGATATGTTCATCTTGGATTATGGCAGGGGTTGTGGCAGAAAAGACCATTACAATTTATTTGTCCATTAAGGATTGCCCTTAAATATTTTTATCTGTACTTAAATATTTCTGATATTCAGTTTTTATGTTTATATATGCTATAGACATTTTCTTCAAACTAAATTTTCGAATTAAAAAAAAAGGAAGTGGCATTTTCTGTCCCCATTCTCTTTTCCTTCTCCTTCCTTTCTTCTAGTTTGGTCTTCACAATAATAGTCTCACTGTGTCTTTATGCATGGAGGATAGGATCCAGGCTCTTCCCTACCTCCCTTTAAAGGATTAATTTGTCTTAAAATGTTAGTTTCATGTATATTTCGTACTACTTTCCTTGAGCCTGAAAATGTCTAGTTATAAGCCATGAATCAACAAATCTTTAAGTGCTTCTGTGCAAGGCACTGTGCCAAATGCTGGGTATACTAAGTCAGTAGTGAAACAGTCCCTGCTTTCAAGGAGTTTATAGTTTTATTGGGTTATTGTGCTTCTTCCCAGATCAAGAGTGGCACAGATGGCAAGATGCATCCCTGCCATTCCTTGCCTATTGTTTTTTATATTAATATTGTTTTCTTAAACATTTTTGTATTTTGATGATGAAATCTTGGGAGAGGTGATGGCTTTTCTTTTTATTCTGTAATCTTATCATTTCTGACTACTCTTAAGAATTCATCTCTTCATTCCATAAACAATATTACAACCTCTTTAAGTATAAAAAAGGAAAAATTGATTGTCTTGAAATGTGTCAGTACTACTAATTCTTAGATTCTTTGGTAGTGATGGCATCATCTCATTGATTTCATTTTATAAATGTCTATGACATCCCCAGTTTTCTGTTTAAGTTCAATTTTCTTTTGAGGGGATGTCAGCAATAGTATTATTTGAATATAAGCTTTTCCATCAATTGATCAACATTTATTTTTATTTTTTGAATAATATTTTCCCAATTATATGTAAAAACAATTTTTAACATTTATTTTTTTTAAGTTATAAATTCTCTTCCTCCCTCTCCTCCTTGCTTCTGCTGGTCTATGACTCTGTTCTGTCATCCTCTCCTAGGATCTACCTCTTTCCCACCCAACTCCTGAGGAGTCATGGGCTGGCAGAGGACTTACAAGTGTGGAGATAGTATATTGCTGTGGAAGAAGGGTACTGCCCCCACCAGTCCCACCCTCCATCAGTACATAGGACTCAACTCCAATTGTGTGGCCTTAGTTATGATTAGCTCTGCTTTTCTCCAGGATGTCTCTGTTCTGTTACTGTTTCCATTACAAAGAGAAGGATTTCTCAGAAAGCAAGGGTGGCTTTTTTCTTTGCCCTACCTGAAAGGCTCCAGTTAGTTTCATGTAATACTAGTCCCTATGAAAGAGTTATTTAGATAACATGCCATCCAAAAAAGCTCCAAAAGAATAACCAGTGCTTCCAACCACTAAAAATCAAAGATTAATTGGTAGAGTCAAGATGTTTGTTTTTCTTTTAAAGTAAAATGCGAGAATAATAATTTCAATGGTTAGTTGAGAGATATGAGTTAAATTAACATAGAAAACTGAAATGTTAATTCTTTTTTAATGGTAAATGCCAAACCTTTAAGGAAGCCATATTAGATTTTGTGGTTGTTTTTCCCAGATACAGAATGCACTGAAATATTTTTATATTCTAAAGTCAGATTTGTGAACCAACTGCTCTTCCATTGGATTTGGAGTCAGAAGATCAGGTTTAAATCTGTGTCTCACTTAATCTTATTAAGCTTCAATTTTCTCAACCCTAAAATGAGAGAGTTGGAATAGATGACCTCCGAGGACCTTTCCAGCTCTAAGTCTACACTATTATGGTAGGGTATTTGTTTTACCTATATAGATTATGTGTATATCCACGTACATTTGTCTACATGTGGCTGTCAAGGAAGCCCAGATCTTTGATTCTTAACCACCATTTTCCGAGAAAATTTTGATTTCTCTCAGGAGAGGAACAGGAGACTTGGACCAGGAGGCTGACTTACTGTCTTCTCCTCACAGAGGAGATTCTAATATAGAATACACACACACACACACACACACACACACACACACACACACACAGAGTGTATATATGCATGTATATATGTATCTGTTTATTGATATGTGCTTATACACATATACACATAGATATACATAGTATATGCATATACATGCACATATACCTACATACATGCATATATCTATATACACATGCATGTATGTGTATATATATATGTGCGTGTGTATGTTGACACATACATAATTTTAACATTCAAATTGTTTTTCTTGGTTTTTATCCCTCAACCAGCAAGGAATGCCCTAAGCAATATGCAAAGGCTTGATTCTACCAAATTCTAGTTATATAAAACACTTTATACACACACACACACACACACACATACATACACACACATGTCTTGAATAGCAAATAAACACATTTAGTCAAGCTGATCACAAACAGAAACTAGAAAGATGAGAATATACCAAAAAGTAAACCAAGGGAATGAGTCTTCCTGCTGGGAGTGAGATAGCTCAACCTCAATGAGAGAATACTTAAAATTACCCAAGGGGAAATTTCATGAAGTCATTAGTGCCTCAAGCTGGAATAAGGACATGCTCAAGGCACTGGCTCCTTTACATGTTGGCTTCTTTTCCAGAGTCTTTGTCCTGGACCACTAAGGACCTCTCCCTAAAGAAGAATGTATTTTCTCCAGGCTTGGAGCCAAAAGGACTCTTCTTTCCCAAGCTCTTGCCAATTCTGCCCTTCATACAGGCACAGGGCACTGGCTAATCATTCTCTCCACCAATGAGGACAATCTTATGCAAATATCCAAACTTGAGCTCCAGGTTACACTAAAATCTTTTGATCTCATAAGTTCTCAGATAATGTACCACATTCTCCATTATGCCTTCCCAGGTGATCACTTGTTTCTGTAGCTTTAACCAGTCCACATGTGAAACTTAAAGCTAACTGAGCAACTACCTGTAACAGGTGTGGACCCACCCACAGAACACATAAACCTCAGCTTGTTTTCATTCTATTGTCAAGATGTCCTTTTATATTATTTTCCTTCAGTAGTTGTAATAGATGATAAATTATTGATAAAGCAGAGGTTTTGTCTGGGTAACATGATGTAATGGGAAAAGCATTAGGTTTAGAGGATTTGACTTTGATTCCTAATACTACCTGTGTGACCTAATACTACCTATGTGACCTTGGACAGGTTACTTAATATCTCTAGGATTCCTTTCTTAATTGGATTCAAAAGAGAAGTTTATAATAGATAAGCTCTGGGTTCCTTTCAAGCCCTAACTCTATGATGTTAATTCTCTTTGCACAGGACAGCATGTGAAGACATATATCACCTGTTATTTTTGCAATGGTGATGTGTTGGAAATGAGATGTTATTTTGCTCTGTAGCAGTCAGTTGTCATGCAAGGGCCTATTATGTGTCTTCTATTACTTTTGATACAAATATTTATTTCTTGCTATGATGAGATCTAGAATACTGGTCCTAAAATTATTATGATGATCATCTCTTTATCTTTCAGAACACCTTTTCCTTTTTTATGTTAACCATCTTTTCAGCAACCCTATGGAAAGTACTTCTCTATCTTCAAAATATCCTCAGGCTTTCCCCCCCTTAGTCCCATCTGCAAACTTCTTGCTTCCTTTACCTCAATATATCCATAACAGACTTACCTACTGGAGAGTCTAACTCTAAAAGCTATAAACTATAAATAGAAGAAACTATAAACTATTTACAGAAGAATAGAAACTATAAATGGAAGAAACATCTAGAAGAAATGGAAGGCATCTAAGCTTAAAATCTGGGAAGTAGGGAGGTTCTCCCAATACCAATGTAATGAATTTTCTCTCCCTCTCTCTCCCTTCTTCCTTCTCTCTTTCTTTCTTTTGCTCTCTATCTTCACCTTCCCCATATCTCTATCTCCCCCTCCCCCACTCCCACACTCTCCCTCCCTCTCATTCTCCTTTCAATAGGTTAACAGTAATAGATTCAGATGGAGCCGCAAACTCTACTACTGCATTACTAATAGTCAATAAACCTGTGGACCATCCACCTCTTGCCAACGCAGGACCAAACCAGGTGATAACTTTACCACAGAACTTCATCACCCTCAATGGAAACCAGAGCAGCGATGACCACCAGATTGTCAACTATGAGTGGTCGCTGAGCCAACATAGTAAAAGCAAAGTAGTAGCCATGCAGGTGAGTTCTTGTTTATGGACTTCAGAAGAATTTGTCTCAGTTGAATGTGGATTTTGTTTTGGGGCTTAAGAAGATGAGTTCAGAAATATCTTTATTCTGATGCATTAGAGATGCTGAAAGAGGATCACAGGTACTCCTAGAGTTATGAATGTATAGGATTGCAAAGGTTCCATAGGTAAAAACTGATCAGTTTTGGTAACTCAGCCCTACTAGCCTCTTAAGTAAATGAATGAATGAAAAAGCATTTATTACATACTTATCTAAGTACATGGTACTATGTTAAGCATTGGGGATCTAAATTCAAGCAAGCAAAATACTCCCTGCCCTCAAGAAGATTAAGACAATGTATACAGGGAAATTTGAAGTAGAAAGCAAAAGGTAGGACTAGATCCAAGAGTATGGAGCTCAGCATTAGTTAACAGTTTGATATTTCAAACCAAGAAAGTTATTATGGTCTTAGACTATATTAAGATAAGCCAAGTGTCCAAGTCATACTGAATGTGGAGTACTTTGTTTAGTTTTGGACTTGGGACTTAGTGATTGTCCTTCATTTTTGAAGATCAAAATGACATCAGTATGTTGGGGTCAAGGTACCCCTATAGCAGATCAGACCAATGTAAGCTTGAAAGCCTCCACCACAGGTCAGGCACAAATAGTCCATATAAGCATTTGGAGTGGAGAGGTCTCAAAATTTGCACATCTCACTTTTTTTTTTTTGAGCTACTGCAATTCTGTTTTGCTCATAGAGCACAGCACCTTCTTTGATTCAGGCACACTCTGTTGGCTGGTCCTGTGCCAGTGTCTCCCATGTCTCCCAGATGCTTCCAGAGTTCTTCAGAGAATTCTTTGAGAATGGTCAGTTTTGGACACCACACTTAAGGCAGGCTATTAATAAACTGGAGACTGACCAAAGAGGGTTTAGTAGGATGGTGAAGGATGATGAGTTCATGTCATACAGTAATTAGCTGAATTAGGGAGGAGAAAAGACTTCTAAGGGGGTACCTAATAGCTGCCTTCCATTATTTGAAGGGTTGTCATGTAGAAGAGGGAATATACTTTGAACTGCTTGGCCACAGGGGGAATAAATAGAAATGGATATAAGTTGCAAAGAGGCTTGATGTAAGAAAAAAAAAAACTTCTTAACAATCAGAGCTGGCAAAGTGGAATAGTTTGTCTTAGGAGGTGGTAGTTTCCTCCTCAAGCAAAAGCTGAATGCACTTGTCAAATGTATTGCAGATGGGATTCTTCTTCCGACAGAGATTGGAGTAGGTGGAGTAGAAGACCTCTGAAGTCCCTGTCAGTTCTGAGATTCTGCCATTGGGACCCTCATCTAGAGATTCCAACTTCACAGTTCCTAATGTGCTCTATGAAAATGTAGGAATGGTACTTGGGAGCATGGGATTTAGAGCTGGAAAGGACCTTGAAAATCATCTCATCCAACACCCTGTTTTTACAGATGAGGGAACTCAGTCTGGAGCAGTGTAGTGACTTGCCAAAGGTTACAAGAAGAAAGCAGCACAGCCAGGATTCAAATCCAGTGCTCAGACTTGAAATCAAGCCCACTTCCACTGCACCTGGTCACTTCAGTATTGTGAATCTGTGATGTGGCATGAAGCCCTCGCTTTTTTTCAAATCTTAAAAAATAGTTTGGAATATTTTTAGGTCTTCCCTTAGTCCTTCCTATACAGGAATAGAATTGCTTCCCATAACCTCCCTCCTTTGAGACTACTTTGTGAAGTGAGCTTTCTTAAACAGCATCTAAGGCTCTAGGACCTAAGCTCTATGGGAAAGAAAGAAGGGAGGGAGAGAGCAGAGTGCAAGAGAGGAAGACAAAGCAGAGCACTCAGTCCATTAAGGGGACTGACTCAAGTCCATTCTTTAGGCCCTGGTAGACCTCTTCCACCCTTTTAGACTGAGGCTCTTTGAGAGAGCCCTTGCTTTGGTGTCATATTTTTCATCTCCTTCGGTTTGACCTGAGGTTTCTTGAATGCTGAAGAATGTTTAATGAAGGAATTGTACCTGACTCTTCAGCTGTTGGTGTTCATGCTTCATTCTCAAAGAGGACAATGACATCCCAAGGGTGATATTTTGACATGCATGAACAAAAATGAGAAGAGCAGTGGGACTAGGCCTGTTCTCTCTGTACACAGATATGCCAAGCAAGTGTGGCACAACCTTGAGGGCATTGAGGGATCAAGTAGAAGCTGTTTGAAAGAAAGGAGGATACCAAAAGCTTAGAAAAAAATCATGGATATTATTACTATTGGAAAGGCCTCTGAGAGAATATCAGTAATGACCCATATGCCAACTTTCCTATGTCTCCAAAATCTTCTGAGAATATTTTAACATGATGAGAACATTCTTGATAACAGCATGCAGAGGAAACAGGTATGAGTGTGAAAATGATTCTCTATAACAAACCACATCCTAGCATAGTGGAGTGAGCACTGCATTTGGAGGCAGAGGACTTGAATTCGAATCCAAGTTCCTATCTCTATGATCTTAGACAACTCACTTAATCTCTTTGGCCTCAGTTTCCTCATTTGTAAAATGAAGGTTTTAGACTAAATGACATCTGAAGTCTGTTCTACATCTAAATCTCTTCCCCTGTCTAACATCCCTTAAGGGAACACAATTGTAGAAAATACAGTATTTCACTGTGTATATTGATTTTTTTACTACTAAAAAAATTTTATTTTATAGAACAAAATGCCATTGCAGCAAGATGTCAAATGTTAACATCAAACACACTACATATAACTTTGTTCAACAACCATTGATTATTACCCTCAAGTGAGGCTTAAAACAAATTGTTGCACATCTGCCTAAGTTGTTTGCCATTAGTGCAGAATCCAAAGGGAAGAGAGATTTCTTGGAGTTAGGGAGGTCCTCCAGATGCTAGCCTTAGTGGATGGTATTGTGCTGATTGTATCAAGGCCTGATACCATGCAGAGCCTCCTAAATGAGATTAACAATTACTTAAAAGATTTAGGCTGAATTTTCTGAACAGAAAAAAAAACACAGGGAAAAATACATGTTGATCAAACTATGATATGTGGTTGGAAGGACAATTTGTAGAACTGGTCTGTCAGTATATTTATCTTGAACAGACTAATGAATTGAGCCTGTTGAATCATATAATGCAACAGTCTCAGAAGAACTAAAATGCTTGGCCGTCTAAGTGGCAGTGGTGATGTGCATGATAAGGTTGAATAGATTGCAATATATTACCATGAAAAATATTTAGGAGTAGGTAAAAATATCAAAGATCTACATGACTAGAAGAGGGGGGGCTCATCATGTAGCAGCATTGAGGGACAGACAGTTCATACACATATGCGTTCATAATGGTAGCACATTGAGTGGACCCTCTGTGGATATGGACAAACATTGTACAGAAAGAGAAGGTGCAGAAGGGTAATGATCTGTATTGTTGGAGAGATCATGTAGATCAAGTATGGAAGTCAGCGTCAAGGAAGGATATTTGTTGAATCGCAGAATGTTCCAGATCATCTAGCTGAACCATCTAATTTTACAGAAGACCTACTTTATAAGAGGAAACTGAGGTTCAGAGAGGTTCTACAGATTGAGAGATAGAGACCTAGAAACAAGGTCAAATGCAATCACAGACTGAGACAGTGATATAGATGTACAAAAACAAGGAAACTCTGATGTAGAGAGATAGTTGGAGAAACAGACTGAGAAATATAGACACTCAAGGACTGAAACATAGATATAAAGAAAGATGGAAGTATATACATGACTGAGATATTAACCAAGAAATTAAGAGAAATATAGGATTATGGTGGAAAGAAGGCTAGACTTGGAGATCTGTGTTTCAATTTCATATGCCAGAATTAATATTAACTAGCTGTATGAACCTGGGCAAGTCACCCTACCTTTTTTGACCTCAGTTTCTTGATCTATAAAATGAGGGAATTATACTAGATAATTAGCTCCAAAAGTCTATGATCTATAAACATCTTGGTTCTGTTTTCAAGGAAGAAATATTTACAGGAGAATCTTGAGGCAGTTAGTTGGTATAGTGGATAGTCAGGATGAACTGAGTTCAAATCCTGCCTCAGACACTTACTACTGTGATCCTACTCAAGTCACTTAACTTCTCTCAGTCTCAGTTTCTTCATTTGTAAAATGGCAACAATCATAGCACCTACCTTACATTGCAGTGAGAATTAAAAGAGGTAATGTATGAAAAGCACTTTGCAGCCCTTAAAACTTTATATAAATGTTAGCTATCATTAAGGGAAATAAAGAAATTATAATGGGAGTTAAACATTAAGATAATGTAAATATTTCATAATAATATGACATTTAAATGTGAGAAGTAATTGCTGTTATTACCAACAGAAGAGAGAAACATCTATTAAAGGGAAAGGTTAGCTCAAATGAATAAAATGCTGCCTCGGAGAATTTCTGCTGGTTTGGATTTTCATCCCCAGTTCCCTGAAGAAATACAAACATTCCTTGCTTGAGCAAAATATATTTATTATTAACTCTCTCAGTTTTGCATAATGTCATATTTTCTTATTAGGTCCCCTATATATATGGTCTATAATCCTATATTTGTCTTTTCTTTCTTTTTCTAATTGTCAAATGCCCAGGGAGTGAGGACACCATACCTTCAGTTGTCTGCAATGCAGGAAGGAGATTATACATTTCAGCTGGTGGTCATGGATTCATCAAGGCAGCAGTCCACTGCTGAGGTCACAGTAATTGTCCAACCTGGTAGGTGAGAATGGAAGTACCTTGGACCTGTTGATTCTGAGCAGAGAGGAATTCGCTCTAAATCCCTGAGTCGGTATTGAATTGAAGCAGCAGACATCAGGGCCCGAATTAAAAGGAATTTTTGCCTTTAGGTCCAGAGTCCTGTTATAATTTTGATTTCCAAACAAATGGAGGAGGAAATACAAATCTCCAACTAATGTGGCATGGCACAGCACAGGGGGAGGGAGGGAAGAAGGGAGAAGGTGTAGTAAAGGTGGGGAAAGGACAAAAACCCTCCTGAAGGAGAGGGGAAGGCCAATGGCAAAAACCACATTCTTTTGCTAGACCATGAAGTATGGCGGTCCAGCTGCACAAGCCTAGTGCAGACTGTCTCATGGCTGTCTTGACTTCCAAGGACACACAGGGAGTCCCGTTTGGGAGGCACACAACACATTATATTAACCTGAGGGGGAGAGGTAGGAGGCTTTGTCCCTGACACATTCAGGACATCTTGCATACTCTTGAGTTCAGTGTTTCTGGAAAATATGACAACTCACAAAGACAAGTCCAAGGGACCCCTTAACAAAATGTCTATATCTCACTCTATCATTGTATCTGACTTTGGTGCTAGGTTCTGATAAATACAAATATTATTATCTTACCTTATCCTTACAATAACAATAAAGAGGTAGATGATATCCCTATTTTATCAGAGGAAACTGAGGCAGACAGAAGTTAAGTGACTTCCCAATCACACATATATTAAGTGGTTGAAGCTAGATTTGAATACAGGGTCTGCCTGACTCCAAGTCCAGGACTGTAGCCACTGTATGAGCTACCTCTACATTTCTTAAATGCCTTAACTTGTAGTACCCCAGCTGCTCTGTTGACTTAAAGGGAATCTGTAGCTTTTCTTCTAGAGGAAGAAAGGGAATCTATGCCAGAGCTCTCACTCCCACTCCTGTTTTCTTGGTGAATCCAAAGGAAAGGCGAATTCTCATTTTATAAACTAAGACAAAGAAAAGTTAAAATCTGTTGACCTGTCCTAGGTAGAAAAGGATACAATCCCACTGCAGTCCAATACTTACTAGTTCACCTGATGACTAGTTGGACCCTCTAGTACTTTTTTGGTGAAAATATATTTTGTATGACATGTTTGCTTGCTACTGTGGGCCACTTTGGTAATCTGCATAGTAACCATATATCTAATCACAGATGCTTGTGGTAGACATGGTAGATGTCTGTCATGTGAAAACTATGTCAAATATTCTTGACCTATGGGCAACAGCTGAGTATTTTATTTAGAGTTTGGATATGGTTGTGCAGAAATCACAACAAGACCCACAGAAGGAATCCTGTGAATTTTAAGAACTTTTATTCATTCATCCAATTCATTCATTCATTTATTTCGAAATCATTAAAAAATTTAAATTTAAATAATTAAAATTTAAAAATTTATTTAAAAATCAAAAATGACTTTTGACTCTACATTACAGTCATTACCCCTACCCTTGATTGAACTCTCTCTGGTGACAAAGAAAACCAACTTAGACAAATATCCAATGCTGAAAACTTTTTTGACAATATTACATATATAAAGTGTCCCATCCTTGTAATATGTTTATAACCTTCATAAGCTAGCCCCTTCCTACCTTTGCAGCCTTGTTACACCTTATTCCTCAAAACATATTCTTTGATTCAGTGACCCTGGCCTCCTGACTCTTCCAGAAACAAGCCATTCCATCTCTCAGCTCAGGGCATTTTCTGACTGTTACCCATACCTGGAATGTTCTCCTTCCTCCACTTTGCCTACTGACCTCCCTAGTTTCCCTTAAATTCAAGCTACAATATCATATTTACTGGAAGCCTTCCCTGGATAGAGTGCTGAAGTTGGAGTCAGGAAGACTCATCTTCTAGCCTCAGACACTTAGGAACTGTGTGACCCAGAGAAAGTCACTTAACCGTGCTTGCCTCAATTTCCTCATCTATAAAATGAACTAGAGAAAGAAACGGCAAATCACTCCAGGATCTTCGCTGAGGACTGAAAATGACTGAACAACAAAATTTCCCAAACCCTCTTAATTCTAGTATCTTTTCCTCTGTTAATTATTTTCTATTTATCCTGAATATAGCTTGCTTTGTATGTCTTTGTATGTTGTGTTCCCCATTAGATCTTAAGCCACTTGAGGGCAGGGACTTTATTTTGCTTCCTTTTATATCCTCAGTGTTTAGCACAGTGTCTGGCACTTAGTAGATACTTAATAAATGTTGATTGATTTTTTTTTTTTAGTCTATTCTGCAGGACCTTCATCAATTTTCACATGAAACTGTGTATCAGTGGTTGTGAGGGATCAATTACTTTGTGAATTGATGTAAATGGATTCAGAACAAACATTGTAAAAGGAATCTGAGCATGGGTAATAAATCTTAAAACCACTCATTTTCACATTCTGGTTTGTTGTTATAGAAAACAACAGTCCCCCTGTAGCTGTGGCTGGCCCAGACAAAGAGCTGATATTCCCTGTGGAAAGTATGGTCCTCGATGGAAGCAGGAGCACTGATGACCAAGGCATCATTTTCTATCACTGGGAAAATATCAGGTAACACTTTTTAAATGCACTAAAAATCCCCAGGGCCATAAGCAAGACATTTTGTGCTTTGGGCAAACAGTGAGAGGGAAAGAGAGAAGGGGCAAGGCAGGTGACCTGGGGTGCAACCACCTGGAGGGAGGAAGCGTGTCCTAGGAAACCTTGAAGTGTCTACCTTAGGGTCGTGCTATTATTCTCTAAACTTCATCATCATCTCCTGGCAAAGTCCTTGCTTCCTCAGCCTAGGAATAATTTCACTAAGCAACAACATATTCCACTTGTTGATTCTGCCTGAGCTGGAAAATTAAGGGGAGGGAAAGGTGCTGGTGGAGTTAGAGAATGTGGGTGAAAATGAGAGGGAAAAGGGGCAGCTAGGTGGTGAAGTGGATAGAACACTGGGTGTGGATGCTGTGTGACTCTGGGCAAGTCACTTAACCTTGCCTCTCAAAAAAAGAAAAAGAAAGAAATTAGAGAGCAGACGGACTTCCATCTCTTGTTACTTCCCTTCTCTTTTGCTCTGACTTCCAGAAATGGGCCTGGGGGTAGCTTTTTCTGTTCTGTGCCAGAGATGATCCCTACAGGACCTGGAGTGCAAATTCTGGTGACCTTGGGGGGAGGGTGCTGGTGTAGCTGGCCTGCCCAGCATGGAGGCCCAGAGAAGCCAGGGCTTCTGAGATCTGAGCCTGAGCAGGGTTTGGACTTGAACTGGGTCTGTGCCCTGTGGGAACAGAGCTAATCTAGGAACCAAAATCCTCACACACCCCTCCTTGGCTCACTTCTTAAACAGCCCCAATGAGGCATTGCTTCAGTTGAAGTGAGAACTCTGAAAGACCTTAGCTTAAAAAGGTCAAGGTCCCCCACTACATCCTGGGTCATCTCTAGTTGTCCGGATCGATATCTGACCACTGGTCCAGATGGCTCCAGAGGAGAAAGTGAGACTGGTGACTTTGCAGTCCTCCCTCACTTAAATCCATTTGATTTGCAAGTCAGGGCATCGTCTTCCTGATATCGTGGTCCTCTTTGAGAACAAAGGACAAAACCACAATCTTTATCTTGTACAAGTTTTCTCCCAGTCACTCTTCAGATGAGCTATGAGGTCGGTAATAAGCTCATTGGGATATAGGTCACTCAGTTGCTGGTTGTTGCTGTTTAGTACTATTAAACTTTTTGTGATCCCATGGACCATAGCACACCATTGGAGAAGGGAAATGGCAAATCACTCCAGTGTCTTTGCCAAGAAATCCCCTTATGAGGTCACAAAGAGTCTGACGTGACAGAACAACAACTCTTTCCCCAAATCTGTTCTCCCTTTTATATTTCTCTACTCTTTTGTGGTCCCTTACATATATATCCTTATTAAGTTTATTGTATTTCTAGACTGAATTGCATGTGTATGTCTGTGTGTTGTGTTCAGCTCTTTAACGAATTGAGATTAAAAGCAAAGATACTGGAGTGATTTGCCATTTCCTTCTCCAGTGGATTAAGCAAACAAAGGTTAAGTGACTTGCCCAGGGTCACATAGCTAATGAGAGTCTGAGAATGGATTTGATCAGTTCTTCCTGACGCCAGGCTTAGCACTTATCCACAGAACTACCTGGATGCCTGCAGCAGCTTCTGGTAAAAAGGGTAAATTGATGTCCTTCTTGGCCTTTGGTACAACAGATTGTACTGAGACTGGATAACCGAAAATGTGGGAGACAGTAGTACATACCATTATAACTTCAACCTGAAAAGAGAGAATTGTAGAACTTGAGAGTGAAAAGGGGAACTTTGAGATCATTTAATTCAATGCTCTCCTTTATAAATGAGTAAACTGATGCTCAAAGGGCCTTGAAGTGACTTGCCCAAGATCACAGAATTAGTGAGTTTGGGAAAGCAAGGACTAGTACCCAGTATGACTCCATACCTTAGAATATTCTCATTAATTTTTTTGTTTTATTTAGAAGAAAAATTGGAACTAGTATGCAAGTCTCATTATCCAGGGCAGATCATTTTACTAGCAGACCAATATGTACCTTATTCCTAGGCATCCAACAGAGCCTGAAAAAAGGTCCTTATGACTGATGAATCTTGCAGTGTAGAATTCAAGCCACCATTTTCTTTCAGTCTAAGCCCATAGTGGATTCTCTAGCTAATGCAGATTCCCAGTGAAAAATAGGATTGTTTAAAAGGATATAGATAATAATACCTGGCAAAATCAAAGCCCCATGTGGTAATTTCTACCCCCAACCCTTGCTATTTTCTTCCAGTGGCCCAAGTGCTGTGGAGATGGAAAACATTGACAAAGCTGTAGCCACAGTCACTGGACTGCAGGTTGGCACTTACCACTTCCGACTGACAGTGAAGGACCGCCAGGGTTTGAGCAGCATGGCTACCCTCTCTGTGGCTGTCAGGGAGGGTGAGTCGAAGTGCTTCTTTACCTTTGACTCCAAATGCTGGACTCGTGCATTTGAACATCACAAGCATGGGACACAGGAGAGGCAAAATGAGGCTTCTTCTGCTTCTTGCACTTCGAGGGGAATTTGAAAAAACAATAACAGAAACCAAGTTCCACACCTCAAATTCACAGGGAATTTGGTATTTACTTACTTGTTATAGGAAGACATTAGTGGAATAACAAGAGATAGGATCATTAATCCAGAGCTGGAAGGTGTCTCAGAAATTTTATCATTTTACAGATGAGAGAACTGAGGCCCAGGGAAGCGGAATGCTTTGTCCAAAGTCACACAGGTAGATGATTTTTTAAAAGGAAAGACATATGCAGGAACTCTTCTCAGGTACAGTTTAAAGTCAAATTCATCCTGAGGAGGAAAATTAGCCTTGAGCTTTCTTCTCCTTTTCCTCAGTATTTCTATCTCCAACCTTCTGGGGCTCAGCAGGATTTGCTGCTCCCCCATTCCTCCTTAGCATTCATCCTGTTTCCTTTCACCAAGTAGTTTTCCCTTCTTCCTCCCCTAAAACACATTTTGCAGTCTGAAGTTCCCATTTTCACAGGGGCTTATTGACAGTCAATAAGTCAGTCAGTCAGTAAGCCTTTATTAAGCACCTACTATGTGCTTGACACTGTGGATACAAAGATGTGCAAGGGAAGTGTTCATCAGAACTCACTGGAAGATTATATCTCATTCTGGGCACCGTATTTTAGGAGGGACAAAGAGAGTCCAGCGCATATTCATATGAGGGCGACCAAGAAAGTGAGGGACCAGGAGAGACCAGGCCATGGAAACAATGGCGATTGGAGCTGAAAACAGCTCCAAGAAGAGAAAACTTAATGAAAATGTAATGTAATCATTGTCTTCAGTTAGCTGAAGCCAAACCAGTGGGTAGGAGTTACAGAGAGACAGATTTAGGTAGCTAGCTAGAGCACTGGGCCTAGAATTAGGAATACCTGAGTTTAAATCCAGCTTTAGACACCTACTACCTGTGAGACCCTCAGCAAGTCATTTAACTTTTATTAGCCTTAGTTTCCTCAACTGTAAAATGTGGATAATAAGAGCACCTACCTCTTAGGGTTGTGGTGAGGTTTAAATGAGATATTAGGTAGTTGTAAAGTGCCCAGGACAGGGTAAGTGCTATATAAATGCTAGCTATCATTATTATTATTATTAGCTAGTATTCAACTAATGGAAGGAATAGTTTTCAAATAAAGATTTCTGTCCAAAAGTGGAATCAGCTGCATAATGAGGAAATGGGTTCCTTATCACTGAAGGTCTTCTATGGAGGCTGGGTGATGACTTGATATGTCATAGAGGTATAGCTTTTGTACGTCTTGTACACATGGAACTGTGAAATAAACTAATCATGGATTTTTATTATGCTCTGTGGTCTTCATTTCCATCACCAGTGTTTTGAATGAAAATGTTTTTGCTTCCATTTTCTTCCATGTGGCTTAGAAAACAATAGTCCTCCTAGAGCCCGGGCTGGTGGCAGACATGTTCTTGTGCTTCCCAATAACTCCATTGTCCTGGATGGTTCAAGGTCTACTGATGACCAAGGAATTGCATCTTATCTGTGGATCCGGGATGGTCAAAGTCCAGCAGCTGGAGTAAGTATTTGGTTCATCCTTTGATAATGTCATGCTTGGCATGGCAAAGCCTTTGTGAATTTGCCTTCATTAGGGCAGCCAGACTTAATTGAATATGGATAACCTGGCAAATGCAGGTAGAAGGATTGTTAAAGAGAGAGGTGAGGAAGTAAAATAGAAATAGCATTGCAATTAAAATGAGAAGGTGAATACTGGAGCTGACATTTACCAGTCGTGTGACTTTGGGCAAGACATTTAATCTTTTTGAGCTTAAAATTCCACATTTGTAGAATGAAGATATAATATCATGCTATCCACAGAGTTGTTATGAGTGCTTATTAAACTAGTTATGAGTGCTTATGATGTGGAATTTCATCATTGTGAGTCTTCCTCCCATGGATGCAGATCACAACCCCTCTGTACCTTGGTAGATTGTTTCATGATGCTAATGATAAAGAAGAAGTCATTACTTGGTGGCCAGTAGTTTGGTGATAACCAGGCTGGAGTACATAGGACTTTTACATAGGCACAGTATAATGTTAGATGGTGCCACATTGGCCTCATGGGCACAGGATGAGCAAATGGAAATTACGCTCAGGAAGGTGAAGGGAAAAGGGTAGAACAGATAACACACTAGACTGCTTTTTTTCTAATGTCTGGAAAAGTCAGGGTCAGACATTTTTTCTTCCTTTAGCTATACCCTGACTCCAGCATTGGGGATCTGGGAATGGTATGGAAAATAAGGGAAAGCAATTTCAAAGCAATAGCCTCAAGCAAGTCCTGCCATTCTAAGTACTATCCTCCCTCCCTCCCACAGTGGGAGTTTAGAACTGGCAGCAGACCGTGGATCTTTAGTACTCCTGATGTTTAGCCTTAAACCTTCCTACCTAGAGGTCCTTATCTTTTGTTTCCAGGTCTCTTATAGTGAGATACTGGGATTGTTACAGACAATAGGTGAATGCCATATTGCCCAAGGATTTTTACTCTCTCTCCCTCCCTTTCACCAACACCATGTGGGTGGACAGGGTGAGTCTGCTTAGTCTCTCCCCTATTAGGCCTTGGTCACATCAGTGGAGGGTCTGCATCATTTGCTAGCCCCTGGCTGGGACTAGGACTCATCCAACATCAGTATGAATAGAGAGAGATGGATGGCCAGGGTCCAGCATGTAGGTGCATAGGGATGGTGGTAGTAGGCCAGAAAAAAAGATGGTGAATGAGAGTGACATCAGATGTTGCCCACTCTCATGCCTGCCATCCTAGATGGCCTTGCATGACCTAATCAGCACATAATTAGCAAAAACAGTTCTTTAAAATAGAAAGGAATGCTATAGCTCTTTTTTTATAGACAATATCCCAGAAAAAAAGGCATTTATATTCATTGTCTTCTCTTATTCACTGCTCAGCCCCTTATAATCCTGGCTTCCAATAGAAGCTAGATTTGTTCTCTTGAGATCACACAACTGAAACGTTCTCTTTCGTGCTACCAAGGTATAGCTTAACTGACAGATCCAATGCCTTTTCTCAGTCACTATCTTTCTTGATATATCTGAATCTATATCTGAATATATAAACACTGTTGACCACCTGAATGCTCTCTTCTTGGATTATGTGACATTGTTTTCTCCTAGATTTCCTTTTTCTGACTCCTTTTCTATATCATTATTCATGATCTATTTGTTAACACTGTATGTCCCTCGAGGCTCTCTCCTGGGACTTCTCTTTATACAACCCCTGTGAAGATTTAAAAAGTTTGAGAAACATAATTTCTGGGTAATTTAATCATTTTATTCATAAGGCCAGCACGTTATTAGTTAAAGGATGGTCATTTAACTGTCTCTCTCTTGGACCAAAGTGTGTGTGGTTCATCCTTCGTTGACGAAGACCATGCCATCAGAGAAATAATGACATGAGTTGCACTTGACCTTATTTTGAGTGAGGGAGGGCTGTGCAGGTAACCAGTCTCACTTCTCCTCCAGAGCCATCAGAATCTGGTCACCAGATAATCATCAGGATGACTGGAGATGACCCAGGATGAGACAATTGGGGTTAAGTGACTTGCCCAAGGTCACACAGCTAGTGAGTGTCTAAGGTGATATATGAACTCAGGTCCTAATGATTCCTGCACTGGTGCTCTATCCACTGCACCACCTAGCTGCCCCTGTAGACCAAAACCAATCATGGCAGTGGACTCACATTTCATTTACTTTCAAAGAGTAGGTGTTTATGAGGGATAGCAATCAACTCTGATTGGATAACACAATGGAAGGTGGGCTATATTAAAATGAAGGACTAAGAGCAACATCATGTTACCCTTAGATAGAGAAATTATCTCTGTATTTAGGCTACCCCCAGCCTTTAGGTTCTCTAGATGAAAGGATCTGTCTCCACCCAAGCTTGATTGAATGGAATTCACCTGAGATTAGATATTCCTAGTAGAGTTGGGTTGGGTCAGATAAAGGAGAAGTTTAACTTGACCTTCAGAGACCAAGGTCTTGAATATAGAAAAGAAAGGAAAAACTCTGAGTCTCTTTAAATCTTTAGTTATTAATACTCATTTCTCTCACCTCCCTTACTTATCAACTTATCTTATCTTACTTATCTTATCAACTTCCATGGATTAAATGGTTTTTCTTTGCAGATAACTCCCAGATCTATAAATCCAGTCCTGATCTCTTTTCCTAAGCACCTATAGCATGTCATCAGTTGCCCATTGTATATTTCCAACTAGGTATTCCACAGGTATCTCAAACTCAATGTGTACAAAATGGAACTCATCTTTTTCCTCTATATCATCACCCCTTCTCCAAACCCCTTCCCTTATTTCTATTGAGGGCATTGTTCTCATTCTATTGAGGGCATTGTAGCCACTGAGGGTCACAACCTCAGTCAGCATTGACTCTTCCTTTATCTGCAATTATTTCAGACAATCCATAATCTTGAAGATTACATTTCAGTAATATCTCTCATATATCACACTGTCACAACGAAATGGCCACTATAGCCTTGTAACTTCTCATCAGGACGGTTAAAGTAACCTGCTGATTGGATTCCCAGTTTCCCTCCAGTCTCTCCAGCCTGAAAAACAATTTCCTTGAAGTCCTGTTCTGATCCTTGTGATTCTCCTACTTAAGAATCTTTTGTGGCTCCCCCTTGCCCCGGGATAAAATAAAGCTCCTAAGCTTAGCATTTAGAATGAAGTTATTTATGCCTTCTGTTTTGGTGGCATACTGGAGAGAGTGTTGGACTTGGAGTCAGGAATCTTCCTTCATCCACTTACCAGTTGGATGGTTCTTGGAAGTCACTTAAAGTCTCTTAGCTTCAGCTTCCTCATATGTGAAATGGAAATAATAAAAGCAACTACCTCACACGATTATTAGAAGAATCAAATGGGAATATAAATATATATTTGTGTATATATATTTGTGTGTGTGTGTAGATAGATAGATAGCTTGGAATCAGGAAGACTGCTCTTCATGAGTTCGTATCCAGCCTCAGACACTTACTAGCTGTGTGACCCTGGGCAAGTCACTTAACCCTGTTTGCCTCAGTTTCCTCATCTGCAAAATGAACTGGAAAAGGAAATGGCAAAGCATTCTAGTATCTTTGCTAAGATAACCCCAAATGGGATCATGAAGAGTTGGACACAACTGAAAAATGACTAACCAACAACAAAATCTGTTTACATGTTGTAAACATGGAGCGAATTTGACCATTGATGATTCTTGAGCATGAGGGCCACATGGTCAGACTTGGACTTTAGGGAGATTTTTCTTGACAGATGGAAGAGATGAGAGACTGGAAGCTGGAACTCCCATTAGCAATTTACTTCTCTAGTCCCAGTGAAAGGTGCTGAAGACCTGAATTAGAGGGGTGGCATTGTTGTGGAAAGAAGGGAACAGTTGTGAGAGATGTTATGGAAACAGAATCTTCAAGGCTGGCAGTTCATCAAATATATGAAATGGCAGATAAGGAAGAGTCAAGGATGACTTTAAAGTTGTAAGTTTTTTGACAGGAAGGACTGTTTTTCCAGAGCTTAGTAGAGTACCTTGTACATATTTCCCGGCCTGCGGACCCTGGAAGAAAGGAGAGGGTGGGGGACAGGAGACGTGAAGAATGGAGACAAGACAGGCTTTCTGATCAAGTCTTGTTTATTGAGGGGTAGGGTAGCAGTAATTATAGTGGTGAAAGAGGGAGTAGGGGGTTTACAGCAAGCAGCAGTGGGAGGGGTAGTAAGGTTAAGATAAACACAAGATGTTTCAAATATTTTACAAGGGCAGGATGTTTGCTCCCAGCGGCCGTCCAGACCTTTATCTTGATAATAGATAGCCATGGCTTGCCACATACATACTAGTCACTTAATAAATGTTTATTGCTTGGATGATAGTGGATTATCAGGTATTGGATGATCCAAAGGAGTAATCTCCACTCCCAACCTCATGCAAGGACCTGGGATCTCTGTCTTCTCCTTTTTGCCCACTGCTATCACTAAGAACAACTTTGCTTCTTACTTTGGATCCAAAAGTTCCTAGCTGTGATTTCAGGTGGATGAATCTCTGCTAGGCTGACCTTCAGCGACTGATGCAGTTCAGCATTAGAACCATACCTGAAGCCATTTTAGCATGGTAGGATCTACCAGCAAATATACTCTGTGTTAGCAGATTTTAGAGGAGGGGAATAGTTTTTCTCTCTACTCCTAATTTTAAAATATAGGAATCCTGCCTCACTTCCTTCTCTGGCAAGGCCTTGGATGGCTGTAGGAACTTCAGAATGTTATCTTTGCAGCCAAGGCAGAGGATAGAAAATTGACGTCATTCTCCTCAATTCTTCCAACTCATCCATTAGGTTGTGAGTTATTTCAGGTCAAGGATTGTCTTTTGCCTCTTTTTATATTCCTAGTGCTTAGCACACTGCCTGGAACATAGTAGGTGCTTAATAAATGTTTATTGATTAAACATCCAGGGTGTGTTTGTTTGTGTGTGTGTGTGTGTGTGTGGTGTCTTTGTTTATCATCAAATCATACCTGAAAAGTCAAGCAAAAAAGGGGATTATCATTCTGTTTTCCCAAATGGGGAAATCTGAGGTAAAGAGAAGGGAGTAATTTGTCTGAAATCTCTGTCATTGGCAAAGTCAGATTTAGAACGTAGATCTGCCTCCCAGTTGAACCCAATGAGATCCCATCTCTGGGGCTTTAGATTTAGTTAGATCATGACTTTTGTTCCAGCTTGGGGTTGAAAGATATATAGTTAAGTCCTCTGAATTTTACTTAAAGGAGGGTTATAATAGTAAAGGGTTTTTGAATAATGATGCCTTGTATTTGTTTAGTCTTTGAACCTTTCAAAGAGTTGCCAAACTCATGCTTGGATGTTAGTTGCTTAAATAGAAACAAAATAGAACATTCCATGGGTTACCTCATTGATTGTTTCTGAAATGTAATGTGACTGCTTTTCTTACAAGTGAATACTTTCTATTTTGAGAGACAACAAAAGCTCTCTGAACACTGATTTTGCAGTCAAAAGACTTGGGCACAAGTCTTGGCTTCAACTTTTGCCAACTGTGTGACCTTTAGGAAAGTAGTTCTTTCCCCACACAGAATTTTGAGCAAAAGCATTCATAAGGAAAATGCTATCTAAATGTAAGCTGCTATGATTTTTGCGTGCACATGACCGCTGGAGCACCCCTGGGATTCTCTCTACTCTGACTCCTCAGGCTTTTTATAGCCCGCACAGAAGAGTGTCTTTGCACATTTGATTCCAGGAGAGGCCTCTAGAGCCATGTTAGAAATTAGGATCCATATGACTCTTTAAAAGGAGTTCCCCTTTAAATGTAGCAATGATATAGAAAAGGATGAGGAGCCAAAGCCTTGATAAAGAGACCCTAATTAGTCAAGAGTTACTATTAGTAAGTAATACACTGAATCGCATGTGTTTTCTAGGATGTAATCCATGGCTCTGACCACAGCGCATCTCTGCAGCTCTTCAATCTGGTGGAAGGAGTCTATACTTTCCACTTGAAAGTCACAGATGTCCAAGGAGACTCAGATATTGATACTGCTACAGTGGAAGTGCGGCCTGGTATGACCACCACCCTGAAGTTGTCTGTTTCTTGGGGATCCATTATGCTAATTTATCACTTATATGGTCTGCCTTTGGTTTTCTTTCCAATTTAGCAGCCATTTTTGTGGTTGTTTTGATCTGGATTTGTGATTTCATCTGTGAGGGCACTCCCATCACCAATGCAGACCTACACCTGTTCTGTATAATTTCAGAAATGCCTGGGGCATTCAGAGGTTAAGTCTTGTGTAAGGGAGTGTGTCTGTCATTGGCAGACATGAACCCAGGTCTTCCTGTCTCTAAGGCCTGACTGTCTATCCTAGGGTCAATGGTGCCTCTCAGCAATTTCTAACTGGGAAATTATTTGTTGTGAAAGAGTGGGTTCTCTTTTTCATTTTAGTGTGTTTTCTCTCCTTATCTCCCTTCATTGGGAAAAAAAATATAAAAAAGAGAAATAAAACCCTTGTAAGAAATATGCATAGTCAAGCCCCCCCCCCCCAAAAAAAAAAGAAATTCCCATGTTGGCCATGTAAAAATGTAGTTCTCATTCTTCAGCTTGAGACCATCCTCATGGGTGCATCAGAGTTTTTTTTTTTAATTCAATTTTATTTTCAGTTCTAAATTCTATCTCTCACATCTCCCTCTCCCTGGAGAAAACAAGAGAAACAAAATCTATTACAAATATGTATAGTCAAATAAAACATATTCTTGCATTAGCCTTCTCTCTCTCTCTCTCTGTCTCACACACACACACACACACACACACACACACACAAGTGCACGCGTGCTTTATTCTGTACTCTGAGTTCATCACTTCTCTATCTAGAGGTGGCCATCATGTTTCATCGTCAGTCCTCTGGAATTGTGGTTGGTCATTGTGTTGATCATAGTTCCCAAGTCTTTCAAAGTTGTAGGTCAATGGTTGTTATTGTATAAATTGTTCTACTACTTTTTCTTACTTCACTCTGTATCAGTTCATATAAGATTTCCTGAGTTTCTTTGAAGCATTTTCTTTCATCATTTCTTATGGGCACAACAGTATACCATTATACTCACATAACATGATTTGTTTAGCCGTTCTCCAATTGATGGGCATCCCCCTAGTTTCCATTTTCCTCCCATTTTTGTTCATATGTATCCTTTTCCTCTTTCTCTGATCTCTTTGGGTTATAGGCCTGGTAGTCATATTGTCAGGTGAAAGGCTATCTAAAGTATAGTGACTTTGGGGGCATCATTCCAAATTGCTTTTCAGAATGGCTATAACAATTCAAATTTCCACCAACAGTGCATTAATATGCTTGTTTTGCTACAGCTACTCAATGTTGGTCATTTTTTGGGATTTTGAATTTTTTAGCATTTTTGCTAAGCAAATGGGTGTGAGGTAGGCTCTCAAGAGTTGCTTCATTTGTACATTTCTCTAATTATTATTGACTTTAATATGATTGTTGATAGCTTGGATTTCTTCCTTTGAAAATTGCTTGTTCATATCCTTTGATCTCTTATTAATCAGGGTGGGTTCTCTTTTTTAACAGAATTGTTAAGGGAAAATAGTTTGAGTTCTACAATATTTTAGTAGTCCTTCAAGAATGCCCTTCCCTGATAGCAAGAAACTAGTTTCAGAAGCAATGGGAAACCACAGTGAAATAAAAAGCTGATTACAAATGGATGTAGCTGTATAAGAGCTAATCAGAATGATACAATGAACCCTTTATTCTTATTTTTCATTCCTTTGAAAGAACTAAAGGCCAGATTGGATGAACTTCATAAGTAGACTGGCATGTTCTCATAATGCCTAGTTAGTCATTAGGCAGAGTTGCTAAGCGAGTCAAATCACTGCTTCTTTGCCTTTTGAAAAAAGACCAAGTACTATGTGCTGAGTCAGAGGCCATAAGTCAGAAATCTAAAGGTCTTAGGAATGAATTCACGTGGATTTATGTACTATGTTGTGGTATAGAACCATAATAGTGCTTTTAATGGTCAAAATCACAGGAATTAGAGGAATGAATGGAGAAGAGAGGGGGAAGGCCCTGTTTATTTGAGTCTTCACTCCAAAACACAGAAATAATACAACAGATTCTAAGAGTCTGCTACACCCAGAGTATCCATATTATTTCACATATATCTCCATATTTTCCAAGTGGAAATTCTATGCCTTCTCTTTTCCCAGACCCTAAAAAAACTGGCTTAGTAGAGCTGATATTGCAGGTGGAAGTTGGACAATTGACTGAGCTGCAGAAGGACATGCTTGTGAGGCAACTGGCAGTGCTGCTGAATATACCAGACTCTGATATCAAGATACAGAAGATCCAAGCTCATTCTGATATCAGGTATGAAGTGGCATCTGTGCCGAGTGCCTGGCCAAGTTCCCATATTGCCCACGTGGTGGCCCATTTAGAAGCTCCACAGAGATTTCTTTAGGGCAGGGATTCTTAACCTTTTTTGTATCATCTGGCCATCTAGTTCTACGCTCTCATTTTAAAAATGGAGGACACTGAACCCCAGGGAAGTGAAGGGACTTGTCTGAAGTCACATGGTAAGTAATGGAGCCAGGATTTGAATTCAGACCCTCTGGGGTCAAATCCAAAGTTCTTTCTACATATAAAATGTTGTGCTAACTGTTGGGGATACAAAAATGAAAAATGGTATAATCTCTATCCTCTATATATTATCTGGTAGTGGCATGAAAGCATATAGACAAATAAGCAGGACAGAGGGCATAACATGGAAGGGGATATTATTTTCAACATAATAGATTTCATGAAGAAGCTTGGCTTTGAAAAAAAGAATAATATTTCTGTAAAGAAATTGCCAACTGGGGGGCGGAGCCAAGATGGCGGAGTAGAAGGACGCACGTTTACGAGCTCCAAAACCACAGCCCATAGAATTAATGTAAAAACAGACCCCATATCTTCTGGACCACTGAAAGGGGTACAGAAATTGAGTGGAAGAGATTTCCGTTCCAGGGAGCCCTGGAGACCTGTCCCCAGGGTCCGTCGCGCCCGGAAAGCAGACCCCACCCCCAGTGCTGCCCCGGCCGCAGCCCCAGAGAAGCTGACCCGAGCAGGCTTCAGGGACGGAAGCTCCGGCAGCCGGGAAAGTCCCTCCACCCACAGAAGCTACAGGTCAGTGAGAGAGAAGGCTGGGCTGGACGAGAGGGGGAGCGGAGTGTCTCTGTGCCTCAGGCCCCCTCGGGAGGAAGCGGCGGCGGCAGAGACGGGGGCAGGAAGCGGCGGAAGCAGAGGCGTGGGCGGCAGCGGAGGCAGCAGCGGCTGCGGCCGGCCCAGGACTCCCCCCAGCAGCAGGCAGGATCCTCATTACGGAAGGTCTCTGCATAAACAACCTGAGGGAGCTGAGCCTGGGAGACGGCCCTGCCCCACTCCGCCCTTTTACTGAAGGCCTCTGCATAAAGCCCCTGAGGGAACTGAGCCTGGGAGGCGCCCCCCCACCCGTTCCGTTCCTGAAAGTCTCTGCATAAAGCCCCTGGGGGAGCTGAGCCTGGGAGGTGGCCCTGCCCCCACCCCAGCACCAGAACTAAAGCTCACATTGATTAGCGGGCGCACAGAAAGCCCATTTGAATCTCAGAGCCCAAGCACTAGCTGGGCGGATCTAGGCGGGGGTGGACAGGAATCTCAGAAGTCAAGTAACCGGCTGGGAAAATGCCTAGAAAAGGGAAGAAAAATAAGACTATAGAGAGTTTTTTCCAACAAATGCAAATGATCCTGACATTCGGATCTGACGAGGACGAGGAAATATTCTTGCCATCAGGGAAAGACGTGGAGGGTGGAGCCTCAGCACCCCAGACACCCCAGGGGGATGTCAGGTGGGCTCAGGCCTTGGAAGAGCTCAAAAAGGATTTTGAAAAGCAAATTAGACAGGTGGAGGAAAAACTGGGAAGAGAAATGAGAGAGATGCAAGAAAAGTATGAAAAATGGGT
Organism: Bettongia penicillata ogilbyi; assembly: GCA_023548195.1. NCBI lineage: Eukaryota > Metazoa > Chordata > Mammalia > Diprotodontia > Potoroidae > Bettongia > Bettongia penicillata. Next base: position 15,275,625 of record JAJHZJ010000318.1, read on the forward strand.
CAATACCTTGGTTAAGGAGACCCAAAAAAATGCTGAAGAAAATAACACCTTGAAGAATAGGCTCACTCAATTGGCAAAAGAGGTTCAAAAGGCCAATGAGGAGAAGAATGCTTTCAAAAGCAGAATTAGCCAAATGTAAAAAGAGGTTCAAAAGCTCACTGAAGAGAATAGTTCTCTCAAAATTAGAATGGAACAGATGGAGTCTAATGACTTTACGAGAAACCAAGAAATCACCAAACAAAACCAAAAGAATGAAAAAAATGGAAGAGAATGTGAAATATCTCATGGGAAAAACAACTGACCTGGAAAATAGATCCAGGAGAGACAATTTAAAAATTATGGGACTACCTGAAAGCCATGATCAAAAAAAGAGCATAGATATCATCTTCCATGAAATTATCAAGGAAAACTGCCCTGACATTCTAGAACAGAGGGCAAAATAAGTATTGAAAGAATCCATCGATCACCACCTGAAAGAGATCCAAAAAGAGAAACTCCTAGGAACATTGTGGCTAAATTCCAGAACTCCCAGCTCAAGGAGAAAATGTTGCAAGCAGCTAGAAAGAAACAATTCCAGTACTGTGGAAATACAATCAGGATAACTCAAGATCTAGCAGCTTCTACATTAAGGGATCGAAGGGTGTGGAATAGGATATTCCAGAAGGCAAAGGAACTCTCACTCAAACCAAGAATCACCTACCCAGCTAAACTGAGTATAATACTTCAAGGGAAAATATGGTCTTTCAATGAAACAGAGGACTTTCAATCATTCTTGATGAAAAGACCAGAGCTGAAAAGAAAATTTGACTTTCAAACACAAGAATGAAAAGAAGCATTAAAAAGTAAACAGCAAAGAGAAGTCTTAAGGGACTTACCAGAAGTGAACTGTTTACATTCCTACATGGAAAGACAATATTTGTAACTCTTAAAACTTTTCAGTATCTGGGTAGTTGGTGGGATCACACACACACATGTACATGCATGCACGCGCACACACATACACACATGCACACACATACAGAGACAGAGAGCACAGAGTGAATTGAATAGGATGGGACCATATCTTAAAAGAAATTAAGGTAAATGGTGAGAGAGAAATGTAGTGGGAGGAAAGAGGGTGAAATGGAATGGGGTAATTATATGTCATTTAAGAGGCAAGTAGGAGACTTCTTAGTGGAGGGATAAAGAGGAGAGCTGAGAAAAAAAAAATTAGTTTACCCTCATCACATTTGACTAAAGGAAGGAATAAAATGCACACTCATTTTGGTATGAAAACCTATCTTACAGTATAGGAAAGTGGGGGAGAAGGAGATAAGCAAGGGGGGGGGGATGATGGAAGGGAGGGCAAAGGGAGGAGGGAACAATTTGAAGTCAACACTTGGGGAGGGACAGGATCAAAAGACAGAAGAGAAACAATGAGGGGCAGGGTAGGATGGAGGGTAATTCAGTTAGTCTTATACAACACGACTATCAGGGAAGACATTTACAAAATTACACAGATATGGCCTATATTGAGTTGCCTGCCTTCCCAAAGGGAATGGGTGGGGAGGGAGGGATGGGGAAAATTTGGACCTCAAAGTTTTAGGAACAACTGTTTAGTATTGCTATTGCTACTAGGAAAGAAGACATACAGTTAATGAGGAATAGAAAGTCATCTGGCCCTACAGGAGAAAAGAGAAGATGGAGACAAGAGAAGGGAGGGATGACAGAAGAGAGGGCAGATTGGAGATAGGGAAAATTAGATTGCTTGGGGTATTGGGGTGGGGGGAGGGGTTAAAAGGGGAGAAAATTTGGAACCCAAAATTGTGTGAAAATGATTGTAAAAAGCTAAATAAATGAATGAATGAATGAATGAATGAATAAAAAAAAAAAGAAATTGCCAACCCCCAGCCTCTTGGATGGCATTCACTAGTCACGACTCAGGTAAACTGAGGGGAGACTGGTAAGGCATGAACAAGATGGCGCTGGGAGGAAGGGTTCCGCCCCTGTTTTGCTCAACCCTATTTTCCTGGGCTTTTCTGAGAACAAAGAAGCCCAAAAATGTTTTTCTTTCTAGGGACTACGTGTCCACCCTGGGCAGTCCTGGCCTAAGGTAAATTACTTCCATATAAGGGCAAACTACTAGCTGCCAGGTTCACTTAGGGCACTGGTGTCAGAAAAGAGATAAAAGCACTGCTCACTGCTTGAATAAACGGAGTTTTTACTATCTTGTCTCCCGCCTCAGTCATTGCTTACAGCTAAACTCCACCAAGGCCTGCAGGCCTCTGCTGGTCAGATAAGCCTGTGGGCCTGAGAGATTGGACTCAGACTCCCGGGGTCCCTAACATATTTCAATAAGTGGAAATGCAGGAGAAGTGTGGTTGGGGTAAAGCCTGAGTGAATATACAGAGTCCAGTGAACACAGTTTGGAATTGGAATAGTGAGTAGTCCATTTCATTTGGATTGTGGAATTTCTGAAGGAAAATAGTATAAAATAAGGCTAAATTAGAAAGATTAATTTTGAATCTACATGAAAGATATGGAGGGACTCACTAGAGGCATGAAGCCAGTTATGAAGTTTTCATAATAGTGTAGGGGAATGATGATGAAGGCTTCAGCCAGAACTGTGGCAATGTGATCAGCAATTAAGGAAATATGTAGAGAGAGTTGACAAAATTTGGCACCTGATGAGATACATGCAATGAAGAGGAGAGGGAAAAGTGAAAGGTTACTGTGGAATGTGGGTCCTAGGTGAGACTGGAAGCAAAGATACATTTAATAAAGCCAACAGAAGGGACAGGTTCTATTGGGAAAATTATGAGTCAACTCATTCAGACTCCAAACCACCTTTAAAATTAATTTTAGGTAAGATAATCTCTCTTCTAGCTCTAGATTGTGTGGCTCAAAATGATATAGAAATTTGGATTATTTTTATTATTGTGTCATTTTTCTTACTTGTTTTGATGTGGTTTCAATAGAAATGATCCCAAAACAAGTCATTCTTCTGCTTTTGTGTTTAATCTCCTGTAGACTTGTAAAGATGGCTAAAAAACCTGCCTTTTATAGTTGAATAAAAGCATTAGGACGTAAGTTCATCTTTTTTAGGCTCATTAAAAGGCATCTGTGGCACAATTCTAGAAGCAAACAGAAAGTGAGGATAATATGTACTTTATCCTGTTAATGTACGATTTTAAAAGCTTCTCTCATTTGTTTTAAAGCACCTTGCTACATTTTAAAATCTTTTTGTTTCTTATAACTTGGAGATTATGAATATTTGGCATGACGACATCTATTTAAAATGTTGTTCTTCAGTTTTTATATATATATATATATATAAATATATATATTTATATATATATACAGTTTTTATCTAGGAGGCTATAGGTACTAGTTTGGCCAGTGATAATGATCCAGTTCCTTTAGTTTATTGGTTCAGTTTTCTAATATATTTTGAGGTTTAAATTTGTAGTTTGGGGATTTGTCACCTATCAACACATGAAAGAGAATGACCTTTTTGCTGCATAATTCTGTCCACCAAGTCATGTCTATCTAGCTATACAGTAGGTGCTAAAGTTTTGCATATGCAACTATAACAAAGGAAAACTCTGAGAGACTGAGTTTCTGGGTAATTAATAATCAGTATATTAATTAGGCTAGCTGGCAATCAATAAATTTTTGGTTATTGGTTTTTCTTGGTAACTAAAGATGCCCAACGGAGACTCTGAAAGCCTTAAATAAACTTTCTGAAACTCCCATGACAAGTGAAAATCAACCTTGATTGTTGGACATTTAATGAGGAGGTAGACTAGAAGCCTTCAACTTCTCCTATGGGTAGATTGTGAGACTCAGCAACCTCCAGCAATCTGGACAAGGGAATCCATCTCCACCTAGACCACAGTGGTTGATTTTCTCCTTCATGAGCTGGGTCACCCTAAACTGTAATGGTAGGGTTCAAGGACAGAGGCTTCTTTCCCCAGGGTAAGCACTCTCCCAGACTGGATTCTATTTATACTGTAAACAAAGTTGGTGGGCTCCTGTCCAAGATTGAAGAGCATGTTCCTGGAGGGCTATGAGTAACCTCATCAATCACTCAAGTCCTTCAGAGACTGACTTCAGCTATCCCTGGGCCTTAATGAGGAAGTAAGAGAAAAAAACTTGGATCCCAATTTAATAATTTGTTAGTAAAAATATAAGTAATAGTATAAAATAATAGTATAATATTAATTATAATATAGACTATACTATATATACTATATGATACTATAAAAATAATTTCTTTTACAACACTGTATTGTACATGTTTCAAAGTTTCCTTGCATTATCTACATGGATGACTAACTCTAGTCACTTAAAGATAACCCTCCTATAATATGTGGTGGCAGTGACCTGCTACTGAATGGCCATCAAAACTTCATCCACTGCCACAAAAAACTGCATGTCTTAGTCAATTTCTTTATTGACATATTTTTGGCTGAGTTCATGTGAAGGGCCTTTTGATTCCACTGTAGGTTCTATATAAAGGAAAAACTTTTCTATATATAATTTTTCATTACACAAATTAAATTATTTCTTATGTTAACCCATGAGTAATTTTTTCATTGTAATTTTCAGTGACCTTTCTCTATTCTTATTATTTTTATTATTATTATTTCTATTCACATTGAGGAGCATCTCAGAGATGCTCCTCTGCATCTTCCACATCCTGAATTTTCCATACATATAAGTGTTGTTACCTCTTTAAATGACAAAACTTAAAAAAAATTTTGGCCTACTAAATAAAATGATCATTATTATAACACTTCCATTTTTAAAAGCTTTATTGATATATTTTGATTTTATATTGGAAACATTTATAAATACTCCCATTTTATTAGAGGCTTCTTGGAACAAATAATATAGAGACATCCTTGGAGTCCATCCTCCTTTCCCCTCCCATTCAGTTCTCTCCAAAAGTGCCATACTGTATATAATTCTTCTCTCTACTGCTTATTGTTATTCCCTCTTCTTTTTCCTAATCTGTCTTTTGGTTGTCACTACTTGGCTACTTCTATTGAGTTCTCTCCTCCATTCTGACCCATAGACCTATATATATATATTTGTGTGTGTGTGTGTATGTATGTATGTATATATATATATATATATGATGTGATTGTACATGTATAACTTCTACCAGATTGCTTGCTTTCTTTGGAAGAAGTGGGGAGGGAGGGAGAAAAATTTGGAACTCAAAATTTTACAAAAATTATTGTTGAAAACTATCTTTACATGTAATTGGAAAAAAAATCAAAATACTATTAAGGAAAAAATGTCATGACTAACCATATTAGAATGGTATTTTAAAAGACAGTATCTAGCCTCCCAAGGATTCATTGAGGAATAAAAAAAGTTCTATCTCACTCATATACTGTTACAAGTATATTGACTTTTTCACATATTGCTCAGAGATCTTTAAAAGTTTCTTCATATTTTTGGACAACCTTCTAGATAGCCGAGATTGTTAGATAAATGATCTCCAGATAAAATGTGTGGGGCATGTATATATACTCATAAAACATATTCATATAAAAAAAATCTGCATTCTGGCACCAAAGAACCCCAATTATTTTTGTGTCTTTGATTGTTATTTTTATTTTAAAATTATTGATATCTTTTGCTTTTACATCATCTCCGTTTCCCTTCATTACTCTTTTTCCCACTCTCAGTGAGGCATCCCTTAAAGCAAAGAATTTTTTTAGAAAGCGAATTAAGAGGAAGAGAAAAAATTTATTAAAACTGAGAAATATAATGAAGAAATCTGACAATGTATGCAGTTTTACATCCATAAACTCGCCCACTCATTTTCCCATCCCTACTCTTTTACAGGGGTTGAATTTTTTTTCATATCTCTTGACTTTTTCCATGTGTTCTTTGGGGTCAAGATTGTTTTTTGTAATTTTGCAACATTGATTTTTGGTTGTTTTTGTGATTGCTGTTCGTTCTATTGCCTTATTACAGTCATTCTGTATATTATTTTCTAGTCTCTGCCCTCTGTTCATCAGTTCCTATAAGTCTTTCCATACTTCTCTGTGTTATTTAGACCATTGTTTTTTACAACATAGTAATATTCCTTACATTCATGCACCACAATTTGTTCAATGAGCGTCTAACTTTTGTTTCTATTTCTTGGTGAATATGGAGCCTTTTATTTTTTGTCAGTGACGTTCTTGGGATATATCTGTATCTGTCTAGGTACATAGACACACACATGGTATATATGTGCATGTATGTAAATATAGATATAGTTATAGCAGTAGAATCTCTGCATGAAGGAATATGGACATTTGCATAATCCCAAACTGGTTGTACTAATTCACAGCTCCTCCAACAATGCATTGGTATACTTACCTTTCCACATGTAACTGTTTTAAAATAAAAATGTGTGTCATGGAGGAGGATTCTGGGAAGATGGCAGAATAGGTGAGAAAATTCCAAGCTCTCCAGATTTCCCCAACAAATAAGACACAAAATGGTGCCTTAGGGCAAATGTAGAGTGGTATAAAATAAACAGAAGATGTGGCAAAACAGTAGTTCTCCTGGGACAACTGAAGAGGAACAGAAGAAAAATCCCAGGACTGAGGTTTGGTGATTTCTTGGTTTCTCGTAAAGTCATTAGACTCCATCTGTTCCATTCTAATTTTGAGAGAACTATTCTCTTCAGTGAGCTTTTGAACCTCTTTTTCCATTTGGCTAATTCTGCTTTTGAAAGCATTCTTCTCCTCATTGGCCTTTTGAACCTCTTTTGCCAATTGAGTGAGCCTATTCTTCAAGGTGTTATTTTCTTCAGCATTTTTTTGGGTCTCCTTAACCAAGGTATTGACCCGTTTTTCATACTTTTCTTGCATCTCTCTCATTTCTCTTCCCAGTTTTTCCTCCACCTGTCTAATTTGCTTTTCAAAATCCTTTTTGAGCTCTTCCAAGGCCTGAGCCCACCTGACATCCCCCTGGGGTGTCTGGGGTGCTGAGGCTCCACCCTCCACGTCTTTCCCTGATGGCAAGAATATTTCCTCGTCCTCGTCAGATCCGAATGTCGGGATCATTTGCATTTGTTGGAAAAAACTCTCTATAGTCTTATTTTTCTTCCCTTTTCTAGGCATTTTTCCAGCCGGTTACTTGACTTCTGAGATTCCTGTCCACCCCCGCCTAGATCCGCCCAGCTAGTGCTTGGGCTCTGAGATTCAAATGGGCTTTCTGTGCACCCGCTAATCAATGTGAGCTTAAGTTCTGGTGCTGGGGTGGGGGCAGGGCCACCTCCCAGGCTCAGCTCCCCCAGGGGCTTTATGCAGAGACTTTCAGGAACGGAACGGGTGGGGGGGCGCCTCCCAGGCTCAGTTCCCTCAGGGGCTTTATGCAGAGGCCTTCAGTAAAAGAGTGGGGTGGGGCAGGGCCGTCTCCCAGGCTCAGCTCCCTCAGGTTGTTTATGCAGAGACCTTCCGTAATGAGGATCCTGCCTGCTGCTGGGGGGAGTCCTGGGCCGGCCGCAGCCGCTGCTGCCTCCGCTGCTGCCTCCGCTGCCGCCCACGCCTCTGCTTCCGCCGCTTCCTGCCCCCATCTCTGCCGCCGCTGCTTCCTCCCGAGGGGGCCTGAGGCACAGAGACACTCCGCTCCCCCTCTCGTCCAGCCCAGCCTTCTCTCTCACTGACCTGTAGCTTCTGTGGGCGGAGGGACTTTCCCGGCTGCCGGAGCTTCCGTCCCTGAAGCCTGCTCGGGTCAGCTTCTCTGGGGCCGTGGCCAGGGCAGCGCTGGGGTGGTGTCCGCTTTCTGGGGCGCGACGGACCCTGGGGACGGGTCTCCAGGGCTCCCTGGAACGGAAATCTCTTCCACTCTGTTTCTGTACCCCTTTCAGTGGTCCAGAAGTTATGGGAGTCTCCTTTTCCATTAATTCTATGGGCTGTGGTTTCGGAGCTCGTAAACGTGCGTCCTTCTACTCCGCCATCTTGGCTTCCTGAGGTTTGGTCCCTGTGAAATCTAAATACCTCTAGTCTAGTTCCGTGGAGAGCCCTGGATTGGGAGATAGCCTCAGCCCCAGTTACAGCAGTTTTCATCTCCCTGACAGAGTGGGGTATCTGGCATCTTGAGCAGGGGAAGATTGAGGGAACCTCTGCTGATAAGGGATGTCAGGACCAGCTGTGTTGCCAGGATGCAGCCCTGGGCAAGAAGGAACCAGCAGATGCCCTGTCAGTGCCAAAATAGTGGGGCAGGAACTCCACTGGCTGTGGACACTTACAGAAGGGCAGAGTTCTAGGTTTCAGTTCCAAACTAGAAGGGAGAACTGAAGGAAGACCTGAGGCCAGAGGCACCATCCTCCAAGAGGGGAGGTGATTACAATAAATTGGTATTAAAAAAAAAAAAGTACAGACAAAAGGGAAAGAACCCAATCATAGAAAGTTACTATAGGAATAGAAAATACTGGGATTCACCTTCAGAGGAGGATACTGAAGCAGAAAAAGACTCCTACCCCAAAGAATAATGTCCAATGATCACCTGCCAAAAAAGAATTTATAGAAGAACTTTAAAAGTCAAATCATAGAGATTGAAGAAAAATTTAAAAATCAGAACAATCTAAGAAAAATAAGAAATTTATGAAAAGAAAGTTAACTAACTGGAAAAGAAGATGCAGAATCTTAAGGAAGAAAACAACTCCTTGAAAATTAGAAATGGGCATGGGGAAGCCAGCAAAGTTATAAGAGACCAAGAAATAATAAAACAAAATATAAAGAATGAAAAAATAGACAAGTTTGTGAAATATCTCATAAGAAAAACAGTTGATTAGAGAACAGATCAAGAAGAGAAAACATAAGAATAATTGGACTATATGAAAGCTATGATCAAAAAAGAATCTTGATACCGTAATACAAGAAATAATTAAAGAAAATTGTCCTGAAGCATTAGAATAAGAGGGGAAAGTAGAAATAGAAAAAAATGCACCAATCACCACCTGAAAGAGAACCTATAAGGAAAACCTCCAGGAATATAGCTAAATTCTAAAACCCCCAGCTAAAAAAAATATTATGAACAGCAAGAAAAAAAATTAAATATGGTAGAGCCACAATTAGAATCACTCACGACTGTAGCTGTTACACTGAAAGACCACAGGTTTTGGAACACTATATATCAAAGAACTGTAGTTGTGGCCAAAAATATCATATCCAGCAAAGTTAAGCATAATCTTGAACACAAACTGATGGATGTTGAATGAATTGCCAGACTTTAGGATTTTATTACAAAAAGAACTGAATTTAATAGAAAATTTGACATACAAAAGCCAAAAGAAATATAAGGCAAACATCAAAGACTAATTACAAGGGACTCAATAGGCTGTTTGCTTTTTATACAAGGAGCTGTAAAATGTGTGTCTAAGATTATCATTAGTATTTGAGTAGTTTCAAAGAAAGATTGGGGTAGAGTTGAGTAGAATGTGATTCTGAAAAGTAATAATACCTAGGAAAAGGTAAAAAGAATAATTATACAAATGAGGTGCAAGAGGAAAAATTGACAGGAAGATGAGAGAGGAGGACTGGTAGTTATGGAAACCTCATCAGGTATGGCTTAAAGAGGGAACAAAATATATATCTAGAAGGGTATAAAAGTCTTCTAAATTCAGATAGAAATTAAAGGCTAAGGGGATAGGGAGGGGTGAGGGATTTTTAAACGGAACTCTATTCACATCAGATCTGGGTTAAAGAGAGAAAAATATGTACATTTGGAATAAAAGTCTTCTAAATTTATGAAAAAATAAGAAGGTGAGGCAATAGGATGGGGGAGTATAGAAAAGTATCTAATAGGAATGGGATAAAGAGGGAACAACATGTATATTTAGAATGCTATAAAAGCCTTCTAAATTCAGGCAAAAACAAGAGGGCAAAAGGAAAGGGGCGGGGGAAAGGGTAAGGGAGACATCCTGGTGGGGGGAGGTTAAGTAATAGGAAGGCAAGGTAGCTGGTCGAAGTAAAGTGGAGGAGTCAGGAGGGATAGGAAATAAGAGATATATAGAGATATAAAATAAAGATCGGGGAAAAAAGGCAGGCGTAGTAACTGTGATTTCAGAGTTAAATTTAATAAAAAGAGAAAAACAGGGAAAATATACTATATGCCAGCCTTATTAATCATTATTGTTTTAGACGCTTTAAAATAACTACTATAAGGTTGGAATATTGGTGTGCTGTAGAAAACAGTGATTTAGTGGTTTTAGCAAAATATAGAGAGATTTGGATTTATGGAGGAAAATGTTATCCACTTTCAGAGAAATAGCACAAGTAAGTATAATATGGTCTTACATAGATGATATGAGTATATGTGTGTGTATATATATGTGTGTATGATTGTAGATATGTATATAGATATAAGTATATGTATGTATGTGTATGTATGTGTGTGTATCCATGCTTAATTGTAGCCTTCTTGGGGGAGAGGAAGGACAGGGGGAAAAAAGAACCAGGTAAAAAGTGCACAGCAGAGAATAAAATAAAACTGACAAGGAAGTAAAGAAAAGATGGACAGCTCTGAACACGATGTGTAGTATTTATTATATAGACTTCCTTGAAATGGAAATTTACTCCTTTATATTTTGAATCCTCTCATGTTCTGCTGTGTACATGACGGTTTTTTTCTTTTATTTTGCATTTAGGTTTGATTCTTTTTTCTTTTCTTATTTTGTGTTTGTTTAAAATTTTAAAAATTTACCAAAAAAATATGCGTGGCATGAATTAAGTACCAAATGATCATTTGTTGTGTTCATGTAAAAGCTATAGGTACTGACTGGGAGGGGAATAAAGTCTGTAAAACAAAAGTTTTAAAACTCCAACTTTCAAAGTCTATCGATAAATTCAAGGGGAAAGATTACTACTTGTCTGACGGTGAGAATATCCTCCTTGTTTCTTCTACAGCACTGTGGTCATATTCTATGTGCAGAGAGGGCAGCCTCTCAGAGTCATCCAGGCTGTTGAAGTGGCCCGGACTTTGCATGCTCAGCTCTTAAAGGAAAAAGCAGACTTTTTACTTTTTAAAGTCCTGAGAGTTGACACAGAAGGTAAGTCTCCTATGTGAACATTTTTTTTTCTCCTTGTGGTGTCAGACTTTCCTACCACAGACACTCTTCATTTACACAGGAAGAGGATTAGTGTAAGTAAAAGTTTACAGTGCCTAGTCTTAAGATGTTAAACACTGATTTTGCATTAAATTCTCTGGCAAGTTTACTAAACAGCATAATATGTTGAGAAAAGACTAAGGTTTGTCAAACCTATATGGCTGAGGGAGGCTGGGGTGGCATTTTTATAATGTATCAGTTCTTAAAGCTACCCCTGCAGGGAATTATCATCGTTAAGTTTCATCTTTGAATAAGGAGGACAGTGGCGGATAAAAATTGATATCATGGTCAGGAATTAAGAAGATTACGTGTTTACATGTCATTTATACCATATACCATTAAAGAGTACAATTGTAGTTCACAATTAAAGGTCTTAAACAGTTTAGAATTTTCCAGGTAGTTCTCACGTGCATTTTTAAAAAATTATAGTTACCTTCATATGACCCCTTTTTGGCCAAAAAAAAATTGATTTAGATTTAGCTTAACTCAATTCAGCAACCATTTATCAAACGCTTATCATATTTTCAGGCATTTACTGTGTGTGGAGGAAATAGCAAAAATGAAAATGTCTCTGCCTCTAGGGAACTTACCTTCTACTGGTATTACCCTTTATCGTTATCCCTCATACATTGTGGGGAGGTTAGGGGTGTAGCACCCCTATAATCTGGCATTGAAATGTTTTGACCTTCCTTCATGCCAGAGAAAAAGTTGGAATTATGATGATATTAAAAGATAAAATATGTTGATATTATACAATACTATACATATATTTTATGCATTTCTCAGTTTCTAAACTTTTTTCTGTGTTATCTGCTGGCCCTCACATGTTGTACTTGGCTTCTGCGAAACTCCCCTCAAATTCCCATTTAATTTCTTATGCTGACCCATAATATATTGAAGCATCAATAGAAAAATTAGCGATGTGGAAGAGATAACTGTAGACATACTGGCATTTGTATTAATAGATGTCCTAATCAACTCCTAGGACAAGTAACTGTCCTAGGATCACCTTGTCCTTTGAATATATAATACTTATTTTTTGAAAGTAGCACCTGGTATTGGATGAGCAACAAAGGGCATGCTAATACAATTTTGATTTTTATAATTTTGATAACACAACATTGATTATACAATTTAATTTTTTTCTGACATGCAAAATCCATGTGTGAACTTTTCAGTGGCAATGTTTAACAGCCTTTCTTTGTCATTCGCCTGATAGAATATAAACTCCATGAAGGCAAGAGCTGTTCCTTTTTTGGCTTTGTCTAGCCAGCACCTAGTAGAGTGCCTTGCACATAAGGGCTGCTTAATAGATATTTGTCAGTCGATTGCTTTCAGTGAGAGAGTTGAAAGTATAGCTCCTGCATCCCAGGACATATCCCAGAAGAATAGCAAATCACTGGGTTTTTAAGGCCCCTCTATTAGGATTTAAAAAAGTAAACCACGAGACCTTTTGCCCCTGTGGAAGTCAAAATCTGTCTCTCCTGTGGTAACTATTCCCTCTCCCATTTTGTTCCCAGTTTGCCATTTGAAATGTTCTGGGCATGGCCACTGTGATCCCATTACTAAACGCTGCATCTGCTACCAGTTGTGGATGGAAAACTGGATCCAGCGCTACCTCAGTGATGGGGAAAGTAATTGTGGTAAGTTCAGATGAAGCAGCTTTGCAAAGATCCTGGGTTCCTGCTGGGAAATAGTCTTCTGGATTTGCAAATGAACTAATCTCTTTTCCCAGACTAAACTAAATAGAGAAAACAGCCCTGTGAATCCAATCAGTTAGAACTTTCTAACAACCCACAGTGCTTTGAAATTACTTCCCGGGCCCTGCTTTGGCTCTGAAACATAGAACTCTCTTACATCTTCCTATTGCTGCCATATGTCCTGGCACAGTTTCTTAATTGGCCGTTGTTCCCCAGGGCTTGTGGCACTGGAACTTCAAGTAGAATTTGCTTCTAGGCTCGTAGTGGAAAAACCCAAATGCCCAAGGTCATCAATAACTCTTCTCACTCCACTTCTCCCAAGCTAATTCTGCTTTGGGATTTTCTGGAACCCAACATCTTAGTCTATTATCTCCTATTCTATAGCCTTGAAACAAGAAAAGTCCCAGAAGGACAATGTGACGTTGCGGGAGGGGGGGGGGGGGGGGGGGCTACAGAAGGATAGTCACATTCCTTTGGCTTTAACACTGGCTGAGACCTTAATCCTAAGTATGGCACTGCTATTGAGAGTTAATTAGAGGCAGAACATGGGCTGAAAAGACATCACTCCTTCAAGCTGTAGCAGAGTACCTATCCTGAGCATTGGGTCATTTCTGGCCTTTTAATGAAGTTGGAAGGACATTGGCCAGTAAGTCGGACGACCTGGAATCTAGTCATGGCTCTGCCGTTGATTAGCTGTATGACCTGAGATGTGTCTCACTTCTTCATCTACAAAATGGACAGTCATGTTCTCTGACTTCTCTATTTATACTACATTCCCCTTCCACAACACCCTCAAACTGGCTTTTTGTGGGGGTTGGGTTGTGAGTAATGGATTGGATTAATGTCCCTCCTAGAGTCCCTTACAACACTGAAATTTTGTGTTTTTGTGAAATACTGAATCTTTTCCCTTCCCTCATATCTACTTTGTTGTTATTAGTACTTTCATTCATGGTTGATTCTTTATGTCCCCATTGAGGTTTTCTTGGCAAAGATATTGGAGTGGTTTGCCATTTCCTTCTCCAACTTCTTTTATAGATGAGAAAACTGAGACAAACAGGGCTAAGTGACTTGTCCAGGGTCATACAGCTAGTAAATGTCTGAGGCTCAATTTGAACTCAGGTCTTCCAGACTCCAGGCCCAGTGCTCTATCTATCCACTGTGCCACCTCACTGCCCTCTTATTTGCTAATGGTCAGTTATTTACTTTGGCAGAAAAGATACCACCACAGATTATTGTTAATTCCATGAAGTAACTCCCTTTGGTTTTATGGGTGACTCATTTAAATAGGTGACTTCAGAAGTGACCCATTGCCCTGATTTAGATTGGCCAGGCATGCCAGTCTGACAGACTGATCTCAGTTGGGTTTCATGTTGGGATCAAAATAAAAAAAAGAGGTCAGTCCATACTACCAAACTCAGCCATGAATGTAGTGAAGCTGGCACCAGCAGAGCAGGCCGGTAGTCCAGGGAGGAAATTATCCCAAAGTAATATTTAGGATCAGATAAACAGATGGGCATAGTGTTGGCAGTTCAAACTAACCCACAGAGCTAATGTTTAATTTTCAGGTGAGCATTTTTTACACCTTCTTAACCAGCAAGATAAAAATCCGTGCTGATGTATTGCTTTGTTGATTGTCTCCACAAAACAAGGTGATGCATACAGTGTTATTAAGTAGATTAAACCTAAAAGTGTGACCTGGGTTGTTTGGAGAGCTTGTTGTTAAACATTTACTGGCATACCAATGGGCTAGAATGGACATGATAAAGGAAAGAAACTAGCATTGTTCATTTTCAAATTACATTCCTACATAACCCTGTTGAAAGTATTAGCACTGTGGAGAGAAAGGTGAATTCATCTCTTGGGCTGTGTAGGCACATCGTGTTTTAAGGCTTTTTTTGTTCCCCTGTATACTTTCTTTATGCCTGGAGCTTACTCCATGTACAGATGGGGGAAGGAGTGTGAATCAGGAAGATTCTGATCTATTGCATGACTCAGTGTTAAGCCCACCTCGCCAGCCAGGTGGGCACATGACAAGCACGTTTTTTCTTTCAGCTAGACCCAATGTTTTTTTTAGGACTGGGATGGGGAACCTGTGGCCTTTCACTGTGAAGTTTAGATTCAGTCAAGGGTTGCACTTAAGGACCTAGAGGGTCATATGTGGCCTGAAGGCCGCAGTTTCCCCACCCTTACTTTAAGACCTCAAGGACTTCATAAATGTTTCCAGACAAGGTAACTTGAATTTCTTATGTTTTTTGACCACATGTTCTTTGTGAGACACATGGTTGTATATAACTTATCAGCAGAGGCAAAGATCTTCTGGGATCATGGCTGAATTTGAGTAATTTTGGAGTCCTCTCTTCTGCTTGGCATACGGAGAGAGCAGCTTTGATAGTCATTGTGTGACCTCCCGTTCTCCTCAGACTCGCATCCCACCTCATTGGTAGTCCTGTGTCAGGCAGGTGGGTAGAATCCATAGCATGGATAGGCTTGTAGAGCCTTAAAAATATTATTAATTAATTAGTTTATTAATATTTATTTAGTGTGAAATAGCATGCCTCAGTTGGTTCTGCAAAGTGCACTAACCTTTTGGTTTTCTTGTTTTCTAGAATGGAGTATTTTCTACGTGACTCTGCTGGCTCTTACTCTGATGCTGGCAATGGCAGGTTTCACTTGGCTCTGCATCTGCTGCTGCAAAAGGTACCTACCTAGTCAGCACATTTATTTTTTAATAAAAGACATATTGTATGTGAGATCATAGCCCTAGCGTCTCCTACTTGAGACTTATAAACTGCTAAGTTGCTTGACAAAGGATACATGACAAAGTACTTTATAAACTACTTTCTTGAGGTGACTTAACAAATTAAACCCCCCCAATAAAACTACCTTTCAAAAGCCTCATGTCTTAGAAAAGGTGAGGTTAAGTTACTCTATCAGACGTTTTTAACCTGGGGTCCATGAAATTGTGTTTTTAAAAACATTCTGATAACTATTTCAATATAATTGGTTTCCTTTGTGTGGTTTAAAAAACGTTATTCTGAGAAGAGGTCCATAGGCTTCCATAGGATTCATAACACAAAAAAGGATAAGAGCCTTTGTTCTAGATCAAATTCTGTTTTCTCTTATTTTTTTGTCCCCCAATCCTCCCATTTCATCTTGATACTCTTTAGGGCTTTGCTAACACATTCTTTACGGTAAGGTGTTAGAAATCATTATAGGTTGAAGATTTTGATTATTTTTATTGCGGCTGATAAAATATGGTTTACCTTTACTCTTTTTAATAAAGGTAGTTTTAAGAGATCATCTAAGCAAGGAAAAATTGTGCTTAATGTTTTTACCTTGTGTCCTGTTCTCTGGAGCTGCCCCTTGGGAAGCTCCTGAGGTTGTCATGACAGCAGGTTAATTTCAGAATTCTTTGTTATGCCTATTGTGAGGAGACTGAACCATCACCTGATGACTCTGGATGGCCCTGCGAACAGAAAGCATGAGGTATTTCTCCACAGGAGACAGCATAAGTTCTTGTGCCAGACATATGTGGCCGATATGAAGGGCTTTACCTTGAAGAAATTTTTTTTTTTTAAATTATGCTGCTACAAAAGTGGCAGCACAACCAGTGTGGTGCCAGTCTATATCATACCAGTAAACAATTTTGATATAGATTATGACTAGGCACTGACACTTTCTGAAAGGAGAAGCTGGAATGAGAAGATCAGTACAACAGTCACTCAGCCAAAGGTCAAGTGTTCCCTGAACTGGATCCCACAAACACCTGCTGAGAATGGTTGCCATGATATGGATTGCTCTGAAAATGCTCTGGCTCTATGTTATACAAGTTGATGAGAAAATGATGAAGTTAGTGTTTCGTTTCTACCGTAGAAAGCAACATGATGTGAAAGTGCTCTTTATTCCTGTTTAGCATACATTTAGCATGGTTTTCTTGTAGTGTGTTTGGAAAATAATTCCCCAAAATATGAGAAGAACCACATGGGGCAGTTTAGTTGTTGTGTATGTTTGAGGAAAGAATGACTGGTGTCCATTAAACCTGTTGATTACCCATATTTCCTTTCTTAGAACTGTCTTCCCACTTTCTTATTGTTCATTCATTATCTCAATGAGCATTTATTAGATACCTATTACGTATGAGCTAAGCTCTGGAGCTGAAAAACTGAAAAACCTGGAGCCCTCCCATCAGGGACCTTATAACCCAGTAGATTTGCAAATCATTATAGTAGACATCAGAATCTGTTTTTAAAACACAGAGTATATATATATATATATATATATATATATATATATATATATATATATATATGATATATATAGATATAGTAGATATAGATATATATAAGATATATATAAGATATAGATAGATATAGATATATATAAGATATATATATATTATATATATACTCTATTGAGAGCAGAAACCTGATCTTATATATATATAATATATCCCTCAATGTCTAGCACAATAGATGAATGATGAATGGTGGTTGATTGAATGGATTGACAAAATGCTATTTAATTCAATAAATTGAATTTAATAAGAATTTATTTAAGCACCTACTTGGTACAAGGCATTGGCTCTATAAAGTCCTACTCTCTAAGTATATTTTTTTATATCTAGGGCTAGAGGGGATGAAACATTTATTAAAAAACATAAGTATAATACAAGGAAGGGTGTGGTAGAGTCAAAGGTGAGATCCAGACAAGAAGCTCTAGGAATATTTGAGGAATCGGAGACTATTTTTGGCTGAGTAGATCAGGGAGGTCTTCAAGGAGAAGTTGATGACTAAGTTAGGACTTAAAAGAGACAAATATTCTGAGAGGCAGAGATGAGAGATTTTTACTAGTGACTAAGATGGTATAGTATAGATGTGTATATATATATATGTATAGATGTATATATATATTTATAGATGTATATAGTGTAGATGGTATGCTTACCAAATTTGGAAATGACACATAGCTATCAAGAATAGCTAATATTTTAGACGATATCCTCAGAATCCAAAAAGGTCTTGGCAGGTTAGATGTTAGGCTGAATCTGTTAAGATGAGATTTAATAGTAATAGCTGTGAAGTCTGACCTTTGAGTTAAAAAATCTATTTCACAACTATAATGATGAGAGAAGTGGGGCTGGAAAGTGATTTTTTTTCTTTTTATGGGACTTTTAGGTAACTGGAAACTCATTATGAGTCAACTGTACAATACAGCATCCAGAAAATGCTAATTCAATCTTGGGCTCTATTAAGAAAAGCACAGTATGTAGGAGTCAGCGAATATCTGGTCTAGAATATAACTCATTTGTAAAATCTTACAAAGACTGATGAAAAGTTTTTGAGCAATATTATTTCAGAAAACAGATGAGCAGTGGAGGGTAAATCCATTTTATAGAAGCCTTAGAAAGAGATCCAACTAAGTAAAATAATCCCTAGGGTATTTAAGGACAAAAGATGAAAGGAAAGAGGACTACAAAGAGAAGGAAAGAGAAAAGATCTTCCTTCAAGGGATGCTACAACAGACTGTATTCTCTTGGGCAGGAAGGTAGCACAGCGGATAGACTATTGGTCCTGGCGTCAGGAAGACCTGAGTTCAAAGTTCGCAGACTCTAGCTGTGTGACCCTGGTCAAGTCATTTAACCCTGTTTATATCAGTTTTCTTATCTGTAAAATGAGCTGGAGAAGGAAATGGCAAACCACTACATCTTTGCCAAGAAAACCCCAGATAGGGTCATGAAAAGTCTGATATGACTAATTGACGAAGCAGTGACAACAAATTTTATATCTTGCAATTTTGCTTAAGTTCCTGTTTCAGTTAAATTTTTGGTTGACTTCTAGGGTTGTCTAAGTATACCATCATATCATCTTCAAAAAGTAGTATTTTAATCTTTGTGTAAGTGTCTTTTTCTTGTTTTATAATTATAGATAACATTTAAACCTGATTATTTTAAATAGTAGTGGTGACAGTGAACAATCTTGCTTCATCCTTTGTCTTACTAGAAAGACTTCTAGTTCATCCATATTAATTTTAGATATTTTATAACATATTAAAGAAAGGTTCATTTTTTTCCTGTTACCTAGAGTGTGGTTTGTGTGTATGTATGTTTTAACAGAAAAGGGTATTGTATTGTATTTTGTCAAAAGCTTTTACTTCATGTATTGATATAATCATACAATTTTACCATTCCTGAATTCCTGGTACAAATCCATCCTCGTCCTACTCCATAATCTTTGTGATATGTTACAGTAGACTCTTTTAAAATATTTAACTTAATTTTTTTCTGTTAGTCTTCATTAGGAGTATTGTCTATGGTTTTCTTTCTCTGTTTTGATTCTCCCTGGTTTAGGAACCAAGGAATTTGGTAGGGTCCTTTCCTGTGCTTTTTTGCAAACTATTTGTGCAATACAATTAATTGTTCTTCAAATACTTGATAGAATTTGCTAAGGAATCCATCTAGTAGTCCTGGGGATTTTTCCCCCTTTTTGGAGGTCAATTATGATTTGTGCAGTTTGTTCTAAGATTGTGCTGTCTAACTCATTTTTTGTTCAGTTTATCTAGATCATATTTTTGTAAATGTTCACTCATTTAAGTTATTGGATTTATTAGCATGTAACTGGTAAAAATTTCTAATAACATCCTTTATTCTTTCTTATGGATTTTTAAAAATTTTTGATACTGCAGTTTGCTTTTCCTTCCTTTTAATCAGATTATCTATTGATTTTTCTTTTGTTACTTTAAAAAAAAATTTCTAGTTTTATTAATTCTTTTTTTTGCTTTCAGTTGTTTTAATCTCTTCTTTGATTTCAATATTTCTATTTTAGTGTTTAATTTGGGTTTTTTAATTTGTTGGTTTTCTAGATTTGTTTGTTTTTGGTTTGAATGCCCAATTTGTTGCTTTCTTTTTTCTCTCTTTTATCAGTGAAAATGTTCAGAGACATATTTTCTTCTGTTGTGAGTGAAATTTAACAAAAAGATAAACTGAGGCATGTTTCTCTGGGCAAGATAAAATTTTATTATCTGGGCCAGTAACCTTAAAATAAGACAGGTCGGTGCCTATCTCAGTTTTCAGCCAAAGACCCTAAGCAAAAGGATACCACCCCTTTTATAGGTTTTAGGGAATACAGAAAAATAGAACAGGATAGGGTGACATCATGGGGTTGAGGGACACATGACTGCTTATGTAGCTGAGGCATGGGAAACAATATGATCAGTTGGAAATTGGTAGTGAGGGGCTAGCTAAAACCCTCTCTTTTTCCTCCTGTGACTAAGAAGTTGTTTGAGTCCACCTGCAAGGCCAGAGATGAAGGTCCATACTTCTTTGGACAACAAGCCAGATATCCTTGAAGGATAGCTTGGGTGGTGTCTGACTGCCTTATGGCAAGCTGCATTCCCCAGGGTTAGTAGAATTCCTTGAGGCAAGAATAGAACAGTGATTAGCAAGAGAATTGGATTTCTACTTAAACCATTACAGGCCAGCTGAATTCTGGACTAAGTTCAGAAAAAAAGAATCATGATTTGGGCCAAAATCAATTAATTGTAAATATAATCACTAAGAAGGTGATACAAGGTCAATTTTAAACTTCTCAGCTCTAAGCATTGCCTTGGCTACATCCACAAGATTTTGTTATATTGTCTCATTCTTGTAGTTATCTTTAGTGAAATTGTCTGTTAATGAAATATGAATGAAATAATGAAATTTGTAGTTATCTTAAATTAAATTTTCTATTATAATGAAATATGAAAGAAATAATGAAATTTATGATTTAATCTTTGATCCACCAATTACTTAGGATTATTTAGTCTCTTGTTGATTTTCAGTCCTTTTTTCAATGGAACTTCCTTGAATATAATTTTTATTGCATTTTGAACTTTAAGGGATTATTAAATATTGCCATTTTTTTATTTGTGAATTTTTGTGCCCCATTGAATGGCAGTGTTTTTTGAAAATGTCATGCATTGCCAAGAAAAGCATAGTTTTTTCTATTCTCATTCAATGACCACCAAAGGCCTCTTATATATAACTTTTCTAAAATTCTACTTAGGTACTTAATTTCTTTCTTATTTATCTTTTTATTTTTTTTACTAGATTTTTCTGACTCTAAAAGGGGTATATTGAGGTCTCTCAGTATTATAGTTTTACTCTTTCTCCTTGTAACTCACTTAACTTTTCCTTTAAGATGGTACAGCATTAGATGCATATATATATATGTTAAGAAATGTAATTGTCAGTGGTACCTTTTAGTAAAATGTAGTTTCCCTTCTCTCTTTTAATTAATTTTATTTTTGCTGTTGCTTTTAAAAAAATAACTGCAACCCTTCTTTTTTTAATTCAGCTGAGGAATGACAGGTTTTGCTACAACACTTATTTTAATTCTGTATGAACCTATATGTTTTAAATGTTTTTCTTATAAGTAACATACTGTTGGATTCTATTTTCTAATCCATTCTGTTCTTCCATTTTATGGGTGAATGCATCTCATTCACAGTTTCTGTTGTTGATTGTATATTTGCCTTTATCCTGTTCTCTTCCACCTTTTCCTCTCTTCTCTCTTCTTCATCATGTTTTTTTTTTACCCTTTCTTTCCATTTAAAACACCTTCACATACCACTCTCCAAACTTAGGGTTTGTTTTGCTTATGACTTTCCCCCCAAATCCTACTCTTTTTCCTCTCTTTTCCCTCTCCCTGCTCTCTCCTATTTCCCTGTTGAGTTGAATGATTTCTACACCAAACTCTGTATTGTGTGTGTTCTATCCTCTTTTGACTAGTTCAGATGAAATGAGGTTCAAGTCATACCCACTCCCTTCATCCCTTATATGTTTGTAGTGACTTCTACTTTGTGCCCTGATTATATCAGTCTCCAGCCTTTCTCTATTTCCTCCAATGTATACTTCTACTCTCCCTTTTCTTCTTTCTTCAAGATTATTAAAATATAAACCAGTATCAGGGCTTCTGTCTTGTTTGAGTTCTTCTCTGACCCTTGATGACATTAGGTCTCTGAAGGGACCTTGGTATCACCTATTAGAATGTACTCTTATAAAGTCACTTCTGATTGCTCAGTTGTGTACCTTTTTACATTTCTCTTGACTGCCATTTTGTGTTTAAGTTTCTGTTCAGCTCTCCTTATGCTTTGCCTATAAACTAAAAAATTGACCAAATTATTCAGGACAATTATTCATTAGAAGGGGTGTTGATGCTTCAGGTATTTTTCCACTGCTTTAGTTTCCTGAACCTTAACCAGCTTCAGACTAAATGTGAAGTTTTATTCAGCCAGTTAACATAAGCCATCCCCCACTGTTGAAGCATTAGTAGTTTTACATGTATTTCAAGATATGCATTGTTTATTTTTCTAATAAAATGACCAGTTTATAAAATATTTATATGCAAATATAGTAAAAATCTTTAACTAGATGTAAACTAGAGCTTAAAGCTTTCCTTGTCAATGATCTTAAACTGAAAATTTGTAAATTATAGGAGACTTTTCAACTTTTGTTAATTCACCTTCCCCGCCCCCCACCCAAGAGAGAGTGGAGGGGGAGAGAGAGAAAGAGAGAGAGAGAGAGAGAGAGAGAGAGAGAGAGAGAGAGAGAGAGAGAGAGAGAGAGAGAGAGAGAGGATATGAATATACAGTACTGGAAGACAGGCTGATTCTGGGCAAAGTACTTACTTAAACAAGTTAATTTTTTTAAATGATTTTTTCCGATAATGTAGGAAAGTTTAGAAGCCTTTCAATTTATCATACACTTTATTTGCTTTGTTTGTCCTGTACTTAATCTGTTACACTGACTGACCTCACTATTTTAGAACCAGTATTTAGTTGTCTAGATGATTATTGCTTTGTAGTATAATTTGATATTTGGAGCTACCAAGTCCTCTTCTTTCCCACTTTGTTTTCATGATTTTATTGAGGCTTTTGCCAGATGTGTTTCATTGGGTTTTTTTAGGAACAAAATTTGTTCAAATTTGAAACAGAGAATTTAAGATATGAAAATCAATTTTCAACAGGTATTTCTGGAATAAAGAGTCAGAGCCTGACATCAGAGCAAATTCTTACTATCTCACCTAGCTGGAAGCCACAGACACCCTACATGGCTGGTTGGTTGGCACAGGGGACATCCCTTCTGCCCCACCCTTCTACCTTCCTTCCACCCCAACACTTACAACAATACATGCATTTCAAATGATAACATTGAAAAAACAGCATCTTATACAGGATCTTTTAAAATAGGTTAATGTTCAAGTTGTCTTAAATCAGGATTTTAAAATACAAGTATTAACCAAATAATTTCCACCCCATTGGTACTTTTAAAGAATCTCATGCACTGCTATGAGGGGGCATTGTGTGTGTGCTTGTGTGTATATGTATGTGCTTTTTTTAAATCATCACTTGATAAACTGCATTTTTTTCAAATGCTTCTAGAGTGTGCTGCCCATTTTATTCCATTATTGCTGAATCCAGATGTTACAAGTTATCATCAAAGATAAAATCTAGTGCAGCAACCCCTTTTTTCTAAAGATGTATCACATTATAATTGTAGCTCTATAAAGTAATCTTTTGGTAGTTTGATTGGTACTAGCAATGAATAAATAAATCAAGTTAGGTAGTTTTGTATTTTTATTATATTGGTTTGGCTTACCATGAGGAATTAACTTATCTCCAACTATTTTGGTCTGTATTTTCATGAAGTATTTTATAGTTATATTCCCATAGCTCCTATGTGTTGGTAGGTAGGCTTACTAAATATTCAGTCATTAAATAGAATTTCTCTATCCCTTCCTAGTAGCTTTTATTTGTAATACTCAGAAATGCTCATGATTTATGTGAATTTATTTTACATCCTATGACTTTGCTATAATTATGTTTCAATTAATTTTTTTAGTTGAGTTTCTAGGATTCTCTGAGTAAATCATTATATCTTGTACAAAAATGAAATTTTTTCTTTGACTACATTTATTCCCTCAGTTTTTTTTCTTGTTATATCTAGCATTTCTAGCACTAAATCAAATAGTAGTGGTGATAATAAACATCCTTGTTTTACCCCTGATGTTATTGGAAAGGCCTCTAGTTTGTCCCCATTACATATAATGCTTGCTTTTTGTTTTAGATGGATGCTATGGCAGATTTATTTTTTTCTGTTTTCCAGTGTTTTTTAATACCATTCTTTTGCCAGATTTGTGACTTGAATTTGGCCAGGGACTTGTTTTTGTCATTTCTGCAATTAAGTCAAGCCAGTTAATAAAGTTAATGATATTTGCTAGTAAACATTCCTAAAATGTTCTCTTTTGATTTGGACCAGTTGCTTAAGTGACATCTTAATAGGTTCTGCAGATACAAAAATGAAAATGTAACAGCTTCCACCCTCATATAACTTTCTTTCTATACCCTTAACCTTATCCTTTTCAGTTTTCTCCAATAATTCATCCTCCTTTCTCAAATCTTCAATTTCTCCCTAGCTACTGGTTCTTTCCTTGCTGCCTAACATTCCCAAGTCTCCCCATCTTTACATAGCATGTGGTCCTCCAAACATGGCTAGCTATGTCCCTTTCTCAGGGTTCAGGGAGCACTGGGGTTCTTATAATAGCAGCCTGAACTCTTATTTCCCCCTCCTTTTCTTTCTCTCTCTCCTTCCCACTTTTTCTTCCTCCTTTATCCTTTTCAGTCCAATTCAATAATTTATTCTCCTCTTACTCTCCCTGCTCCCACTTTCTTCCTCTAATCTTCAGACTTTGAACCTCCAGTAAGAAATCTTGCTCTGGCAGACACATCACAAATCACCTCTCCTCTCTTCCCACCCCATACACAGGGCAGTCAAGCAATAACATAAACAGTTTAACTATTGAATTAGTCAACAGCTTTATTCATTTTCAGATTTTAGAAATGAAGTTAATCCTTAAATATACCAGGAAAAACACCCACTAAGCCATGAGGGAAACAACAGGTTTAAATAGAGTGGCCCGTGGTATGTTGTGCAGGCCTGTTTTACATCCTCTATATTTTCTTCAGGATGCCTGAAATCCTTTCATGGGCCACAAGTAGTGTGAGGGCCGTAAGTGGCCTGTGAGCCATGTGTTGTGCAAGCTTGAAATAGAGCACAGTGGAGAGAAAGGGAAAGTGGAAGGGAAATGCAGGGCTTTTTCTCCAGCCTAGAGTCTAGCAGCACACAAGTCCTACCCCAACATAGATCATATAATCCTCTATCTCACTGCCCTAATTAACATCAAGGGTCCTGGATGCTGGTGACCCCCCCCAAACGTTCCTATTCCTTTAAGTTAAAAAGCAGGAGGGTCATAGAAGTCAAGTAGCCTCCACCAGTGCCTTTACCCAAGGCTCTGGAATCCTGTCCTTCCCCTGAGGCCTGCCCAAAGGCTCATTACATAGATAAATGTAGATATTATTAAAAAGTAGGAGTTACATTTTTAAGATAAGACATCTCCTTTAGGTTTAGCCACATATTTTTGTGTATCCTTTATTACCTTAGAGAGTTTACCTTTCTGAAAATTTGATTTGTATTTATTATTTTTTTCCTTTCAGGCAGAAAAGGACTAAAATAAGAAAAAAAACCAAATACACCATTCTGGATAATATCGATGACCAAGAAAGACTGGAGTTAAGTCCTAAATTTGGTAAGACATTTAGCAAGGTGATTTCATGCTATCAACACAAGATTTCATTTCCAACATTTGTCCCAGAGTTATCCCGGGTGAATTTGAGGGCAACAGATCCATGTCAGGAGACTTGGTTGATGTCAGTTGTGTGAATGGCTCATTGTGTAACACTGCCAGGCAGGATTATGCCCCTTTGGGCATCTGGAGAGAATAATAGTTGACATTATTCAAGGTTGGTGGGGTAAAGGAAAGTGATAACTTCTAAAATTTAATTAAGAGTCTGTGAAGAATTATGAGATTATTTGGGGAAAGAGTATACTAAAAATGTTTTTGAGGGGTCTGCATTGTATGTTGTATTTCAGATTATTCCATAAGTATAAACAAAAGATGAGAAAAGGAAAATCATTTCCAATTAACACTTAAGCATAGAAGCAGATATAGCTCAAAGGAAATTATATTCTACTGAGGGACAGTATTCAGATAAGTAAATACAAGTTAATTTGAGTAGAGAGATTCAATTAGCAATTGAAGGAGAGGTGGGTTTTGGTCAAGAACGTCTTTACTAGGAGGTGGCACCTGAGCGGAAGATAGCCAGATGCTAAGAGGCAGAGGAGAAAATGGGGTGTATTCCAAGGCACGAGGGACAGTCTGGGCAAAAGTACGGAGGGGAGAGGTGGAATCCCAAATTCTCTAAGTAGCAAATAAACCAGTTTGACTGGAACATATTGAATATGGAGTGTATGAAGGGGAATGATATGAATAAGTCTAGCAAAGTTGTGAAATTATGTAGGATTTTAAATACCAGACTGTGGTTCATATATTATCTTAAAGGAAGTAGGGAGCAGGGGAGATTTCTGAACAAGAGAATAGCATGGTCCAAGTTATATCTTGTAGGAGAAAATGATTTTGGCAGCAAGGTGGAAGAGGAATTGGAAAAAGGAAAAACTGGAAGAAAGTGGCGTCAATTAGGAGCTCATGCAATGGTCCAGAAGAGGGGTGATAAGGGCCTGAATGAAGATAATGCCCATTGGAGTGGGGGGCAAAAAAGGACAGATGTAAAAAGGCTGTTGAATCATTAAGACTTGAGAACAGAATGGGGATGAGGAATGAGAAAGAGGACAGAGTCAAGTGGCATCTGCAACAGATAGGAAAATTTAGAGAAGGGGTTAATTTAGGGGTGAAGAGAGAGAGTTCTGTTTTAGATATGTTGTGGTTTGAGACATGTCCCAGTGTGTAGTTACTGATGTGGGAATGGAGCTCTGGATCATCTGCATGCTCATGGTCACTAAACCCACAAGGCCTTGGACTGAGTCTTGAGAGACACCTATGCTTTGGAGACAGAGATGGTTCATGAGAAAGTCTGCTTTTGGTGTATTTGATTAGTGGGCACTAATTCAAGTAGCATTTAATAAGCAAGTTCTGATTCTGTGAGGCTACTTGAGTTCCCATCCAAAGCAATACAACAGTATAGTTACTCAATGACTTTTCCAAACTGCCGACTCTTGAGTCACAACAGAATGAATTATTGCAGCTGTATATAATTATGGTTGAAGTCCTGAGAGAGCAAAAGATAGTACCACCACCTCGAGTTTATGGAGTGTCTTTGTTCAAGTGCTCAGAATGTTTCCTCACGTATTGTAATGTCAATGCTGCTTTGTTATATCTTTCCCCTAAAGTCAGTTCCCAATACTAGCTTCCTTATTGCTTTTAATGGAAGCATTATTCTGCATTTGAACCCTCCTTATGGACTATGTTTCCCCATTTAAGTGATTTCTCTGATGCATCCCCAGCACTTAGCATAGTGCTTTATACAAAGTAAATGCTTAATAAATGTTTTTTTCATCCATCCTTCCATTCTCCTAGTCAAGAGCAGTCATTTATGACTCTTCTCCTTTGACTCCCATACCTTTATGACCAAGTTCATCCCTCCTTCCCAATGTCTTCTACATCTGTTTCTTTACAATTAGCACTATCCTAGTTCAATCTCATCCCCTCACACCTAAGCTATTGCAATAGTTTCTTAACTGATCTCTTTGACTAGGCTCTTCCATTTTCATTTTTTATCACTTGCACACCATGGCCAGATAAATCTTCCTAAAACATTGACTTAATCACCAGATCTTCAGTAGTTCCCTTCAGTAGCTCACAGAGAAAGATCCAAAGTTCCTAGCCAAACACACAAAGCCTTCTACAATTTGCCTATAACCAACTCATCCAACTTTATTTGTAACTACTACTATACACAAAATTTCACCTCAAGAATCCTGTTGTGCACATAAAACCATAGGATTTTAAAGGTTAATAGGACATTAGAAATCACCTTGTCCAAACTCATTTTACAAAATATATAAAGTCTGAGTAAAATGCAGAGTTTAAATAGTATAAGTATTATATACTGTTATTTATTCAGTAGTTTCACTCATGTCCAACTCTTTGTGACTTCATTTGGGGTTTTCTTGGTAAAGATACTGGAGTCCAGCTCATTTTACAGATGAGGAACAGAGGCAAACAGTGTTAAATGACTTGCCCAGGGTCACACAGCCAGTAAGTGGCTGAGGCCAGATTTGAATTCAGGAAGAATCCTCCTGACTCTAAACCTGGCACTCTATTTCACTGGGCCACCTAGCTGCTCAGTATTAGGTATCAATTGGACATTAATATGTATTAATATACTATATTAGTATTATAGTATTTATTTTTAATCTGAAGAGTGTACTGAAAGGTTTTGTTTTTGTTTTTTGGTTTTTTTTGCCTCAAATGACAAATAGAGAACTAAGGGTAAAAAAAGAAGTTTTGTCCTAATTCTTTTGTTTGCTCATCCTCAGGAATTAAACACCGAAGCATAGACCAGAACTCCAGTCTGATGGTCTCAGAGTCTGAATTTGAAAGTGACCAAGACACAATCTTCAGCCGAGAGCTTGGAATGGAGAATTCAAAGAACTCTGTGTTTGGCTCCATCAAAAATGGGATTACCTTCAGTTATTGCTCCAAGGACAGATAGTTAAGCTGTTTTCAAGTGGGAAAAGATAGTGAGCTGCCACAAAAAGAATGAAATGAGACTTTCCCCCAACATTCTTTTTGTTTTCAAAATCAAAATCTTCTTGTACAATAGGAAACAGAGGCAAGTTTGTCCAGCATAGTTCAGAGGAGGCTAGAACAAAAACTCTCTTGTTAAAATTAAAATAGGAACAGGGCATACTAGCACATTTAACTCCTACATTGTACTGAGTATACAGTCCCATATTTTAAAGACTTAATGGTTGGGAATTTTGACACCAAATATCACTACTTAGGGTGATTATTAATGGGAAGAAGGATGGAAGGTATATACAATTTGTGCTTTACATTTGGTTTTCCATCATTAAAAGGAGCTCTGTACAAAGTTGGTACAATACTGTTTTAAGGCTTTACGTAAAATAGCCCATATTTAAATAAAGCTTAATACTTAATTATAGGCTCCATCTTCAGAAGTATAGCTTTTTCAAGTTAAATAAAAACAAGGACCATAAACCAGACTCTCTTTTTTTGTTTGTTTTAATTTGCCAGTATGTTGTCTATGGTAGCACATATTGGATTTGTCTGTGAGTCCAAAAGCATCCTGAGGCATTACCCCATCTGAGGATTTCCAGGTCCCAGACAGAAACAACATTTCTCTCTGCCCGCAACAACACATTTTTATGTGCCCCTAAATTATCTTTGAAGACTGATTAATAATAGAAATAAGGCAAATATAACTGAACAGAAATGAGAAATGGAAAGGGAGATGGAATTTTAAGTCTTGTTGATTGGAAACTAGAATGCTACAATCTGGGAAGAGAGAAGTATAACTGCTTTAAATCTTGCCAACTGGATTGAAACGGCCTCTAACCTTGGATGACCAGAGCCCAACAGAGCAGGCTTGAGACAGGAGAGTCAGGAATCAAACAGAAGTTTAATTTCAAAGTGAGGGAAAAGGCGTGCAGGCGGAGAGATCTAGGCTCCTGTGCCAGGGCCCTGTCCGTAGTCGGGGGAGATCTCAGTGCTTGCACCAATGGTTGCACAGTGGGCTGTAGCCCTGACAATGAGGCGTGACAGCAGCAGTGTGACAAGTTTATTTCATAACAGGGATTTTGTGACCAGAACTTGTCCAAGCTTGTTTACTGCTTGTCCAAACTCAGAGAACACCTGGTGCTGGTCAAAGCAATACAGTGATTATGTGATTTTGGCAGAGGATGAGCACAAAGGACTGTTGTGATGCCAAGCTCAGGGTACAGCTCACTTGCTGGGCCTTCGCTCTAGAAAACAGGGTGTCTCCTACTATCTTGACAATTGTGATGCAGTTTCTATTATTTATTCCCCACGTAATTTTCTACACTTTCAGACTGAGCCATTAAAAACACATCTCAAAAAAAAGCTTCAAATAATAGATTGTTTCATGAGAACAATTTGACCTAGTAAGAAAAAAACCTTTCTAACAATTAAAGTTATCTGGAAGGGAAATGGGTTGCTTTGGGATCCTCCTCATTGGAGGTATTCAGTCAAATGAAGGACAGATGCTCACTTGTTGGGTATGTTGGCTATATGGTAGGAATTTTTGTTCAGGTATGGATGAGTTGTATTAGATATCCTCAGGGACCCTCCCCAGGGCTGTGACTCTGTGACTGTCTTCATTAGGTGTGCTTTAAAAGTCTGTACACAACACATTTTTGAGGGCCAGAGCTAAAATTTCATAAGGGAAAAGGGAAAAATAACAAAATAAGTTCCTCCCTGCCAACACTTATTTATATTGGAATTTAATTGTACTAAATCAAGTAGACTGAATCACTTCTGTTTTCACCCCATTACCTACCCCACACTGAGTGCAAGCTCTTAGGGTGATCCTACCTAGTTAGTGGGTTTTATTGGGTTATTTTGAGAGAACTAGGCTGGAGGATTGGACTGATCATAAATGAAAACCATTTTGTAGCCTCAAGCATGCCTTTATTGTAAGGGGCATTGTATTAAATAACTCTCTACTGTATCATCTGGCAAGAGGTGAACCTGCCCTGTGTTAATAAAAACATAAATGCAGCAGTTAAATTACCAGAATGCGGGAGAGAAAATGTCATTAGAGCAGGCAGAGGAGAAAAACAGGGCAGCATCTTCTCCTTGCTCCATCCTCCTAATATTCATATGAATAGAATGTTCTTAATTGCTTTATTTTGCTGGTGAATGGGAGAGCCATAATGAGACTATAATTGAAAACACATGTCCCCAATTGCACATCTGCTTTGCAGAAAAATTGCCAATTAAAAATCATTCAGGATCAGATGGAGCATGTGCTGCTTCAGCAGCCTAAACTCATAATGCTGACCCCTCTGTAGACAGGTAAAGCTAGAATTCAAATTAATTCAATAAGCCTTTATTAAGTGCTTACCATGTATAAGGCACTGTACTAAGCTCTGGTGATATAAAAACAGGTGTGGAAAATGGTCCCCTGCCCTTTTGCTTACCTCTACTGGAGGATACAAAAAAGTAAACAGATAAGTGAAAAACAAGGTAGGATATTTTGAGATTACAATAGTGGATCAATAGGCTATAATGAGTGTGCAAATAGAATATAATGGATAGTCATGGAACCAAGAACCACTTAGCAGATCTCTCTCTCTCTCTCCTTCCCTCTTTCTCTCTCTCCCTCCTTCCCTCTCTCTCTCTCTCTCTCTGTTTTATTGATATTCATTTCTTTGTTTTATGAAAGATGACTACTGGCTGTTGATAAACAAGTTCTAGTTGGATCTTTCATGGGATGATCTGGAATTCCTATTCCCAAGATGAATTATAAAGGCATTAATGTAAAAGTTCGAAGATACTAAGAGGGGAAGGAAGGTTCACTGGACAATAAACCCTCTCCTGTTGGGAGTCGCTTTCCTTCTTTGCCTCTCTCTCTTCCATTTGCTCCAATTCCCTTCTTTAACATCATCTCTCATTTTTCTCCTCCTCTCATCCCCTACTCACCCTGACAAATTTTTTTTTAAATGCTATATAGGGAATGAAAAAAATATCATGAGTGGTCAGATGGTGGGGCTCCCAATATATGTTGGTTAAGGGCATAGTGGCCAAAGGGAGAATTTCTCCATAAATATGAAGTGGAATGATATGTCAGGTATCCTTTTTGTCCTCAGGACATTTACCCTACAGTTTAATTGACCATTAAGAATCTTTGGAAGGTAAAGACCTGAGATTTTGGATAAGTACTGTGGGGTGGCAGGGAGTATACACTTAACCTAACATAGAAAAGAGTAAGCTCTGGGGTTCCCTTATGAAAATCTTAGTTGCAATTCTAGCTGTAACAAAGAATCAATTTTCCAGTGTATCTTTAGGTTTATGACAGCCCATACTGACAGCTGGGAATTTTGTATGTACTGGTAAAACAACCCTGCTGTATAAAAAACAATGAGGTAGGAAAGGGTTATTAACCAATGTATCAACCATTGCCTCGGAAGACAGGGCCTAGGAAGTACCCTCTCCCTCGAACGTGAACATGTTATTATGGATTTTGTCCCAGGAATATTTGTAGAGAAATGTGTTATTTATTTCATGCATTGTACTAAGGCCATTTCTGAAATAACATCAAATGTATGTGCTCACCTTAATCAAATTGTTTTTCTCATGTAACTCCTGATCATTCTTATGCTTCTGAGGGCCTAATAAGGCTTTGGTAGACATGAGATAAACTGTTGTTTGATAAGAGCTGGTGGTGCGATTACTCAAAAGCCTAGGGGTTACAGCTACATCTATAAAATCTCTTCACAACGAGTAAATTCCTTTATCTGACACACACCAGGAGAAAAACTATTCACAATGTTCAGGATGGTAATAAATAATAACTTGGATTTCTAAAATGAAGCTTAAATTTTAAAAAAATGTATGGCATTTATGCCATACGTAACTAGTAGGTTCAGTTTTCTCTACTAGTTGCTACTAATAGAACTATTTGATCCAAATCTTTAAGCATCACTAAGAAAATGACATTTTCAGTGCTGAAAATAATAGAAGATAAAACATTTAAATGTCCACTTGCCAACACAATTATGAAAGATGTGACCGAGGTTACCAGATAAGTCCATAATCTGGCAGTAAAAGTATTTTCCTTTAAGTAATCACAGTCAAAGCATTAAAGCATTGATCTTTTAGGGCAAATAAGATGTTATTCAATCCTAAAATTTGTAGACAGTGATTTCATAGTCCACCTTCTTCCCCCCATTAATGATAACTGTTTTCAAAGTACTTTGCATGTTATATCAGACTTCATCCCCCAAACTGATTTAACTGTGAATCATTAAAAGCCCATATCAATATTTCTCTGACTAAATAGGCCATTAAATCTTTTTTTTGGATTGTGCTGAAGTTTGAAATAAAGGAAAATTTTTTGCCAATGGTAAATATCTATTATATCTGATTATATCAGTGTCTCTATTTGGCAGGAGTTGGGTTGGCTGTAAGATTCCAAGATTGACATCAGTGCCAGAAGAAACTGCAAATCCTTATAATCCATCATAGCATCTAGAAGTAATTCATGGGACTGTATTAAAGTAGAAAATGCAAGAGAGCTGATAGATGAGTGTTGGAGCAGTGTGGTTAGAGTTGGGCTCCTTTATTAGTTGTATGTTATAAGATGATGCATTATGAATTATGTTTGCAAACCTCTGCCTTCCAGACCCTTTTAGGATTATGCCATTAAGAGTGAGAAATCTTTATTTCCATACAGATTTTCATTGTTATACTAAAAATATTAAGTTTTTAATAACATTCTTTCCTCTGATATAATTCATTAATTTTTTTTCTGTACTCTTGTCTGCAGTCCAGTAGGTTGTGAGATAAATCTAAAAAAATAAAAAGTTAAAATAGTAAGAAGAGGAGGATAAATCTGGTGCAAAACATCGTCTCTGGCTGAGCACAGGACATCCCTTGTTGAGTGCATTCCATCCGTGGCCAAGAGCCCATGTTTATATTTTAAGACCACATCTGGATGCCTGCTTCTGGACACCACATGTAAGAACAGTCTTTGATAAGCCAGGGACTATCCAGAGAGAAGGGTCATCAGCTAAGTGAAGAACCTCAAGGTCATGTCACATGAGGAATTGCCAAAGGCATTAGAAATGCTAAGCATGAAGAAGGTAAAACTTTGACCACATGATAGCTCTCTTCAAGTAGACAGATATGCCAGGGTCATTCATCTATCCAAATGAATCCAGTGGTTCCCTGTTGCCCATTGGATAAAATACAACATGTTCCATCTGGTTTTTGTAGCACTTTGTAACATGGTTCCCACTTACCTTTGCCAGCTGTGTCATGTTTAATCTCCTTTGCACACTTTGGTCCAAACTGATGTGCCAGTTGCAACTCTGTGGTTGCACAGGCTGCCCTTCATGAATGGAGTGCTAGCTTTTCCTGCATCTGCCTGCTGAGATGAGCCAGCTGTGGCACCTACTCTAGGAAGCCTTTTTGGATTCCATCCCTCACCCCACTACTGTCCAGGTATTATTAACCCTCTTCCTCTTGAACTTACATACTTTGTATTTACTTCCCTATATACATGTGGTATCACTCTAGGAGAATGTAAGCTCCCGGAGAAAAGGGATGATTTTATTTTTGTCCTATCTCCTGCTCATGGTATGTATGTGTTTTATAGCCATTAAATTATGGCTTGTTATGTGGAAGGGGGATGAGATTATATTGTCTGGCAAGGTGCAAAACTAAAAGGAATGGGTAAAGCCACAGAAATTTAATTTAAGGACAAACTTGCTAATCACCAAAGCCAGCCAAGAGGGGGTAGTATAGGCTGCCTTGGGAAGTAGTGAGTTTCCTCCTCTCTAGAGGTCTTCAAGCAAAGGCTGGCTGACCACTTGTTGGGCATGCTTCATAGGGCAGACTAGATTGCCAATGTGGTCCCTTCCAACTCTGTGAGGCTATAGCAAACTACAGCTAACAGGATCTGATGCTATCCCCAGAGAACTATCATATAGGTATGAGCAGACATTTTCCTACCAAAATGAGACCCTAAGTGAGGCCTATGATTATACTTTTATTATCAGGAAGTTTAAGTCTTCCTGATCAGCCCAGAAGGAGGACAGGCAGTAGCAAGTTTCCCATCCACTTGTACACAGGCTGGAGGGGGTCTGTGGTTGGACACCCCTATGGCTGGTTCTATCCATTGGGAGAGGCACAGACTGCAACTCCTGCCCTGAGGTTCCCTAGAGATAAGAATCTCACTTTAAAGTCTATCAAATTTTTCTTTCTACTCAGTGAGGAGACGGAAGATAAGCTATGGAAAGCAGCTCTTCCCTTCTCCAAAGCATTTTCACTGTTTCCTCCATTTTCCCTTTGCCTTTAAGGACTTATTTCCCTGGACGATGAAGAGGTGAGCTTAATGTCACATAACAGAAACGTTGGCAGGGAAGGTAGTCTCACCTGAAATAGTGAGATTTTCAAGTTTTGAAATAGAGCAGCCATTAAGGGAGGCCCAAGTATGTCTTTCTGTATTTTCTCCCTTTTCTGAGTTCTCTAATTTGTTATGATGCTTTATGTCTTTGGGTGACAACAGCTTTATGTTTACATTCAAGAAGAGTTTCTCCCATGAAGTTGTCTTACACAGTAAATTGGGGGGCATCATTTTTCAGGGCAAACCTATGTAAGTTTCTGCCTTACAACTCTCATTTCAAGAGTTGTAACCCCTCCTCCCCCCACATCTGTATCTCAAATTGATGCAAGTTAGGCTAATTTTCCCTTTAAAGAGGTATTGAAACCGTATCATAAAGACTTCATTAGCTCAGGATGCTGACATACAGTGAAGACTGCCTGAATTGTAACAGGTGTTTAAGACATGTTTATTGACTGACTGACATCACTTCCTGGGCACCTGAGCATGAAATGTGGACAGCCTGGAGGCACGGTGGATAGAACAGGGAGTCAGGAAGACGAAGACTACTGCTATTACATGGCCACAAGGAGCGCCAGGTGCTTTCTGATGATTAGCGAGTGGACTATAATAGCCAACCCAGAGGTAGGGAGATTTTGTGCAGTTGAATCAATTTGGAATATTAAGAAGAAAGTAAATTTTCTTTGGTAAACTGTTGAATGGTCAGGTGGGTAGCATAGTAGATAGAGCACAGGCTGATAGTCAGGAAGATGAGTTCCAATCCAGCCTCAGATACTTACTAGCTGTAAGTGAGCAAATCAGTCAACCCTGTTTGCTTCAGTTTCCTCATCTATAAAATGATCTGGAGAAGAAAATGGCAAACCACTCCGATATCTCTGCCAAGAAAACCCCAAATGGGCTCCCAAAGCATTGGACACAACTGAACAACAAAAAACTGTTGGATGACCTACAGGTATCTTATTTCATTCTACTACTGAATATAAATTATGAGAGAACTAGTCTGAATCAGGTTCAGCTCAGACCAGGGGTAAAAACTATATTTGGAGTGATACAACAGCAATTAACTTTGTCCTGCTTAAAAATAACTTAAAGAATTCCATAACTATGTTTAAATTTTTTTTAAATATTTAGAGGCAGTATAATGTAGTGGATAGAGAACTGGCATCAAAATCAGAAAGACCTGGGTTCTGTCTCTGACATACTGACTTATGTGATCTTGTCATTTACCCTCAGTACCCCTAGTCAACTAAGATCATGAGTATGTGGTGGATCTGTACGATAGAGGGGGTTTCCTTACCAGGGAGTGCCCTAAACCATGAAGTCACAGGTCTAATTACAAAATAATTTTTAAAAGTGTATCAGGTAATAAGCAAACACTAGGATCAAAAAATTACTGGGGGAAGAAGAAGATGCAAACAAGACCCTTTCATCTTATTCTCCATGAGAATGGATCTTGGCCTCAGATCCTTTCAGAAGTGAATTCAAAAAAGGAAAATGATAATCTTTTAGGAGATGTGGGAAAATTGGGACCCTAATGCACTGATGGTGGAGTTGTGAACTGATCCAACCATTCTGGAAAGCAATTTGGAACTATGACAAAAGGCGTATAAAACTGTGCATATTCTTTGAGCCAGCAATACACTGCTAGGTCTTTATCCCAAAGAGATTTTTTAAAAAGGGAAAACTACCTATTTGTACAAAATTATGTAGATAAGTTTTCCTGACTTCAGGAATATTAATTACTGTGGAGTAATATTCAACAGAGATCTCTAGGTGGTGCAGTGGATACAGCACTGGCCCTGAGTTAGGACGACCTGAGTGAGTTCAAACGTGACCTCAGACATTTATTAGCTGTCTAACTCTGGGCAAGTCACTTAACCTCTGTTGGTCTCAGTTTTCTCAACTGTAAAATGGAGATAATAATAGCACCAACCTGCCAGGGTTGTGGTGAGGACCAAAGGAGATATTTGACGATGAATGTGATAAACACAGAGAAACATGGTAAGATTTATACCAACGATGCAGAATGAAGTAAGCCAAGTCAAGAAAGTCATATATACAATGACTACTACAGAGTAAATGGAAAGAACCACTACAAAAAATACAAAGAACAACACAATTCCCAATAAGAGAATACAATTCCACCTCAAGCCTTTGAAGAGAAGCCAGAGGTCCACAAGGGCACTGTACAGATTTGCAGACTTTTTTGGAAGTACTGGTCATCTTTGAGCATTTTTCCTCTTCTTGTTCTATACAAATATTATTTATTATATGTATGGCTTTCTGGGAGGGGAAAAAGTGGTATATACTAGGGAAAATTTTAATTAAAAAACAAAACCATATCCTATTGCCACATGAAAAAAAATACTCTCACTACTGATTGGAGAAATGCAAATTAATTCTGAGGCATTTCATACCTGTTAAATTGGCCAATAAGACAGAAAAGGAAAATGACAAATGGTGGAGGGGATAAGAGAAAAATGAGACATTAATGCATTGCTGGTGGAGTTGTGAACTGATTCAACCACTCTGTAGAGCAATTTGGAACTATGCTCAAAGAGCTATAAAACCATGCATATCCTTGAATCCAACAATACCACTAGTAGGTCTGTATGTCAAAAGAGATAAAAAGGACCTTTATGTACAAAGATGTTTATAGCAGCTCTTTTCTGGGGGTAAAGAATTAGAAATTGAGGAGATGCCCATCAATTGGGAAATGGCTGAACGAGTTGTGGTATGTGATTATGATGAAATACTTTTGTACTATAAGAAATGATGAGCAGGATGCTTCTCAGAAAAACCTGGAAAGGCTTGCCTGGGCTGATAGAAAGAAACGTACTATGTACAAAGTGACAGCAATATTGTGTCAGCTCTGAATAACTTACCTACAACTCTGAAGGAATTATGATGAAAAATACTATCCATCCCCAGACAAAGAAATGATGGGTGTCTGAATGCAGACTGAAGCATACTTTTTTATTCATCCATCCATCCATCCATCCATCCATCCATCCATCCATCCATCCATCCATCCATCCATTCATCCATCCATTTATTTATTTATTTTTTTCAACATTCATTTCCACAAAATTTTGGGTTCCAAATTTTCTCCCCATTTCTCCCCCCACGCCAAAACACCAAGCATTCTAATTGCCCCTATCACCAATCTGCCCTCTCTTCTAACATAGCTCCCTTCCCTTATCCCCATCTTCTCTTTTGTCCTGTAGGGCAAGATAACTTTCTATATCCCATTATCTGTATTTCTATTTCCTAGTTGCAAGAACAATACTCAACAGTTGTTCCGAAAACTTTGAGTTCCAACTTCTCCCCATCCCTCCCTCCCCACCCATTCCCTTTGGGAAGGCAGGCAATTCAATATAGGCCACATCTGTGTAGTTTTGCAAATCATTTCCATAATAGTCATGTTGCGTATGACTAACTATATTTCCCTCCATCCTATCCTGCCCCCCATTGCTTCTATTCTCTCTTTTGATCCTGTCCCTCCCCAAGAGTGTTGATTTCAAATTGCTCCCTCCTCCCACTGCCCTCCCTTCTATCATCCCCCCCACCCTGCTGATCCCCTTCTCCCCACTTTCCTATATTGTAAGATAGGTTTTCATACCAAAATGAGTATGCATTTTATTCCTTCCTTTAGTTGAATGTGATGAGAGTAAGTTTCATGTTTTTTCTCTCACCTCCCCTCTTTTTCCCTCCACTGAAAAGTCTTTTATTTGCCTCTTTTATGAGATCACCTGCCCCATTCCATTTCTCCCTTTCTCCTAATATATTTCTCTCTCACTGCTTAATTTCATTTTTTAAAGATATGATCCCATCCTATTCAATTCACCCTCTGCTCTGTGTGTGTGTGTGTGTGTGTGTATCCGACCAACTACCCACATATTGAAAAAAGTTTCAAGAGTTACAAATATTGTCTTTCCATGTAGGAATGTAAACAGTTCAACTTTAGTAAGTCCCTTACAATTTCTCTTTGCTGTTTACCTTATCATGCTTCTCTTGATTCTTGTGTTTGAAAGTCAAATTTTCTTTTCAGCTCTGGTCTTTTCATCCAGAATGCTTGAAAGTCCTCTATTTTACTTAAAGACCATTTTTTCCCCCTGAAGTATTATACTCAGTTTTGCTGGGTAGGTGATTCTTGGTTTTAGTCCTAGTTCCTTTGACTTCTGGAATATCACATTCCATGCCCTTCAGTTCCTTAACGTAGAAGCTGCTAGATCTTGTGTTATCCTGATTGTATTTCCACAATACTTGAACTGTTTCTTTCTAGCTGCTTACAATATTTTCTCCTTTACCAGGGAACTCTGGAATTTGGCCACAATGTTCCTAGGAGTTTCTCTTTTTGGATCTCTTTTAGGAGGTGATTAATGGATTCCTTCAATACTTATTTTGCCCTCTGGTTCTAGAAGATCAGGGCAGTTTTCCTTGATAATTTCATGAAAGATGATGTCTAGGCTCTTTTTTTGATCATGGCTTTCA
Source organism: Bettongia penicillata ogilbyi (assembly GCA_023548195.1). Taxonomy (NCBI): domain Eukaryota; kingdom Metazoa; phylum Chordata; class Mammalia; order Diprotodontia; family Potoroidae; genus Bettongia; species Bettongia penicillata. The sequence continues at coordinate 15,314,922 of JAJHZJ010000318.1, forward strand.
GGTAGTCCCATAATTTTTAAGTAGTCTCTCCTGGATCTATTTTCCAGGTCATTTGTTTTTCCAATGAGATATTTCACATTCTCTTCCATTTTTTCATTCTTTTGGTTTTGTTTTGTGATTTCCTGGTTTCTCATAAAGTCATTAGCCTCCATCTGTTCCATTCTAATTTTGAAAGAACTATTTTCTTCAGTGAGCTTTTGAACCTCCTTTTCCATTTGGCTAATTCTGCTTTTTAAAGCATTCTTCTCCTCACTGGCTTTTTGAACCTCTTTTGCCAATTGAGTGAGCCTATTTTTCAAGGTGTTATTTTCTTCAGCATTTTTTTGGGTCTCGTTTAGCAAGGTATTGACCTGTTTTTCATGCTTCTCTTGCATCTCTCTCACTTCTCTTCCCAGTTTTTACTCCACCTGTCTAACTTGATTTTCAAAATCCTTTTTGAGCTCTTCCATGGCCTGAGCTCATTAATATTTAGTATAGATATTTGGGATACAGAAGCCTTGACTTTTATGTCTTTCCCTGATGGTAAGCAATGTTCTTCCTCATCTGAAAGGATGGGAGGAGATATCTGTTCACCAAGAAAATAACCTTCTATAGTCTTATTTTTTTTTCCCTTTTTTGGGCATTTTCCCAACCAGTTACTTGACTTTTGGATCCTTTGTCAAGAGTAGGGTATACTCTGGGGACCTGTAAGATATCAGTTCCTCCAAGGTGGCACAATCAAGTGTGTGCTGGTCTGGGCACAGGGAAAGATTTTTGTGCCCAGAATCTTAGCAGCGTTTCCTCTCCACAGGCACCTGACCTCCAGTTCCACCAAGCTAGCACTGGGGGATAGGATTCAGTCAAGCTGCGGGGCAGGGCCTCCATTCAGTGTGAGACAAAGACCAGCTGCCTCAGGGCGTCTACACAGGGCTGAGATAAGGCTCAGCTCTTCAGTGTCCCCAGGGGTTTTTACGATCCAGCTATGGTCTCAGGCTGCTGTAGGGGCTGCCTGAGAACTCCTACCACCTGCCGGATATGAAGGCCCTTCTCCCTTCCTGGCCAGCTAAATAAACCCAGTCACTGACCTTTGGGGGCTGTGGGTTGAGTGATCTGCGGACCCTCTGCTGCTGCAACTGGGGATTCCGTGACTAGAGATTCCGCCCTGGAGGGCTGTTCATGAGCCGTGGGCACCTGGCCAAGGATGGGCTGGGCTCTGCGCTCTGAGCTCCACTCCCGCATCCGGTGCAACTGACGTTTCCTGTGGGTCTTTGAGGTCACCCTGGGCTGGAAATCTCCTCCACTCTGTTGTTCTCCACTTCTGCTTCTCTAAAATTTGTTGAGAGTCCCTCTCTACAGGTGTTTTATGGGCTGTGGGGGGGCAGCCTCCGTATGTGTGTCCTTCTACTCCACCATCTTGGCTCTGCCCCTGAAGCATACTTTTTTAAACTTTATTCGTCTTGAGTTTTTTTGTCTATGTTTTCTTTCACAACATGACTTAGGGATATTTTTTGCATGACTACACATATATAACATAAAATTGCTTGCTTCTCAATGGGGGAAGGAGGAAGGGAGAGAATTGGGAACTCAAAGTTTTGAAAACCAATGTTAACAATTGTCTTTACACATAGCTGGGGAAAAATCAAATACTAAATTAAACCAAATACTAAATTAACCACAAACTCATTTAGAAAAGGTCTGGAGTTGAAAAAGGCCAAGTGTCAAGATATACACGTACCCCTTTACAACTAGAAGAGACTGGCTACATAACAGAAAGGTGAAAGGGAACTTGGGGAAATTACTCATTAACTCTGACACTTGTCAAGTCCACCTCCACCTCTCACGAGGTAATGACATACAGCAGAATTAGTCCCTAATAAAAAATACAAATGAAAAGAAAAAAGACAATCTAGATGGAAGAAACAAACAGCCCCAGCACAAAAACAGGAAATGGTATTGTTAAAATTGAATGTTTATTAACTGCACACACAGATCCAATTCTCTGGAAAGCAAACACTAATACAGTCATTCACATACATACGCAAAGAGAACAAAAAGGAGAATTCACATAAATGAGCTCATGGGTACACAGTGAAAGGTAAGATTTAAGGACATTACTTACTTACTTTCAATTTTTTTCCACAAAGTTTAATATTAAAAATCACACTAGGAAAAATCTTCAGGAATAATCTAAAAATTAGCTACATATGAATTATTAAAACACTTGGACCCACCCTTACAGAGAGATCATTTGGCAAGTTTTAAAACAAGAGCAGAGTTACAGATTGGACATTGTGCTTCTGAACTTTATTCTCCCTTGGCTGTTTCACCAAAATAAACTTTGAAGAAAAAAAATGCACTTTTACCTAAAAACATTCTTGCAAAAAAAAAAAAGATATAAATCACACTTTAAAAACTAGCCCAATATGACTGAAATAGCAGCAGCAAACTGACTCTGTAGTACATAGCTAGGAGTAAACGGAGGAACATTTTTTCAGGCTGATGGACTGGATCTCTGGGTAATTTCATTTTCGGTTTGTGGCAATGGTTGGGAACCTCCTAGGTAAATGCTCATTGCACTGTATCCTAGCACGACATTATCTACACAGAGTGAAGACTCTTTAAATCTGGGATTACTCATTACCTGGTAAATGAGTAAGGAAAAAACATCTTCTAAGTCCACATGTTGAACTTCTGCATAATGAAGCAGAGGAGCAGAAATGATTCATCTACCAGACAAGACATCAGCCTTAGAAGTATAAAAAATGGTTCAGTGAAAACAAATCCTCCTCCCTCCTACCCTGCTATACTACCTTTTTTCCTATTTAAATATTTTATTGATGCTTTTTTCTTTTTCTACTGTCACCTTCCACTCCCTCTCTTGTAAGAAGTACAAACAAATGAAACAACAAATCAACATATAATATCATCTTAATGAAGAATTAGTTATTTTTTTCTCATTAACACATGTAAAATTTAATCAGTTATAAGGTGATGGGGCTGTGGTCTCAAATTATATACTTTATTGAACCTCAAGGGGTGCATTGTATGATAAAATTACCTAGGCATTTAAAAGTTCAATAATACTTCTCTTCTAAGCTCTTCGAACCCTAGCGTTTTAGATTTTTTTTTTTAAATCAGAGAATACTTTTCATTTAGTTGTGCTTTCTATAGTGGCAACAATGACCTTGAGAAATTCACATGTGATCATCCAAAAATGTTTAAAACAGTCTGGGTATATACCACTTCATGAGGCTCTTTCAACTTTTTTCACTCATGCCCCCTTCGGTGCTTCTTAAACTGTCTTTAAAAAACAAAAGTTCTCAGCATGTCATTCTGAAGTTAAATATTTTTCTTTCTGCGCCTAGGAATATGATCCATATGGCTAGTGTATGGAGTGAAACACCAAACAGTTTCAAGGAGAGCTGATACTAACATGAATACAAAGATTTTTCTGAATTTTCCGATGCCCAATAAAGATAATTTTAATTCCCACTTCGGAGTGAGGGTAAGAAGAAAGAAGGAGGAATGTAAGTATTTGATGGAGCTCAGAAATACAGTTCTATAACAGGCTGAGGGTTATTTAGGCACAGCCTCCTTAAGAGCTGCGTCCTTAATTTCCACTTCATTCCTCTCTCTTTTATACCCAGACTTGCTCTGTGATATCTTGGGGAATTTGTGCAAGAGAATATAAGAAGAAAAGGAGGAAGAGCAGAGAGTCAGCTCAGAAATCACTATCATTTTTTATTTAGTGAGGGATGGCCAGTCTTTGTGTTAGAGAACATTCCCCAAAGTATCAGTTTGTAAGTATGTATAAGAAAGAGAAATAAGTATGCCCCATAGGTGCCATCATCAAGGAATAAGACATGTTCTTAATTCAAGGCAATTTGAGGGCCTTTATAAATTAGGTAATGTACCAAAGGTCACTGAAATTTTCAATTAACTCAACACCCAGATTTGTGACGAGGTATAAAACCCTCAGTTATTCATTCTCCACAGCACCAACCTCAAATTATGGAAAACTTGCATAGGTTCACAGTTCTTAGGATTTAGAGTTGACATGGACCTTCAAAGTTTGCTGTAGCCCAATCTTAACACTGTGGATGACAAATCCCACAGACGTGAAGTTATTTGCTAGGGTTCCCATCCTCACTCCATATCCAGTGCTCTTCTCATTACATTCTCTCTTTTCAGGTTTAATATGACTTTCTCTTTTTGAGGAGAGAGAAACAATCCCCTCTAAAGCAAGACTGGGAGAAAGGGCTATAGATCAGAGGTGTCAAACACCTGGCCTGCAGGCCACATGCCTAAACCAGATTAAATTGTATTTGAGAAGTAAGAAAACAAATTCACAAAATTAATAAAGAAATTAAATTAATTTTAAAAATTAACAAAACAAATACAATGGAACACAGATAATGATCCTATGTGGTTTTGTATGACTTGGTGACCCTCCTGTTTCTATTGAATTTCGCACCACTGCCACAGGTAACCACCACTTGGTCTCCTACAGAACTGCAGTCCTCTTAGATATACAGTGGGGCTAGCCAGAAGGTTGCTAACGTAAGGTCCTCCTGTGAGATCATTCCACTGTATATCTAAGTGTCAAGGGTAGAGTTGATTGGGGACACTGCTGTTAACAGTAATAACCATAATGATAATAGGAACAAAACAGTAAAAAAGCAGCCTGGAGAAGTGGGAGGAACATTGCGCCATATGCAATATAATCATGTATAAACTGCTCTAAGCCTCAGTTTCCTCATCTATAAAATGGAGATGATAATATGGTGGAACCTACCTCTGGTTCCTTGCATGGAAAGCCATTTGCAAACTACAAAGGGCTATGAGCTATGATAATGACAGCTTGTACTTATATAGTACTCTCATTTTTCCAAAATAGATACCTTCTTTCTATAAAGACCTGGGCATAGTTTTAATCTTAGAACATCCCCATGAATTAGGAAGGGGCATGTACTTTATTATCATTTTGCAGATGAGATGACTGAAGGCTAGAGATGGGATGGTTTGCCAAAATTACACATTAGCAGTTTGGATACTTAAGTCTAGGTATCCTGACTTTCAGTCTGGAGCTCCTTCTCCAAACTCTACACTTCTCAGCTGCAGTCCCCTGCTTACTTCTTCTTGGGTTTTTTTTTTGAGGCAATCGGGGTTAAGAGACTTGCCCAGGGTCACACAGATAGTGTCTGAAGCTAGGTTTGAACTGAGGTCCTCCTGACTTCAGGGCTGGTACACACTGTGCCGCCTAGCTGGCCCCCCTGCTTACTTTAGTACGCCTTACTAAACAAGGAGGTGAAACAGAGCCTACACATTTTTTTTCCCCTTCCAGTATATACAAATTGTAGACTTCAATTTTAAGAAGTGAGCTAGGGAGAGAAGGAGAGGAAATGTTCCTTCTGGCCACAAAGAAGCACAGACACCCTGTACTATTTCAAACTGTTTTTAAAAATAGGCCAGATTGCACCTTGGTTGCAACGCCCAGGCAGCCAGAATGTGCAAGAAGGCATTTCCTCTGCACACCCAGGCCCGCCATGCTATGGAGCCTTGTTAGAGGTGAAATGGGCTTATAATATAGTTATTCTGGTGCTTTTAGTACTAACCACCCACTCCTAACCACAGCATGAGGGACCCATTTGCTGAATTCTCAGTAGTAGGTGGCAGCACCATGGTAAGGCTGGAAATCACTCCCTGAAACTCAACCTCGGCCTACACTCAAAGCATGAAGGACACTTACTGGTTTCACCTCTTGTTTCAGTCAAGTATCTGAGGAACACAGTCAGCTAACACACAAGACGATGTGGGATTGGATGAGGTTTTTTAAAAATTCACATTTACAGGTCATTTATAAGGGCTCTAAAGATTTATTAAAAATATATTAGATGGCATTTCTCTATAGCTGCAGAAGCATTTTTTTCCCCTTAGTTACCAAACACCTGGTGATTCCTATAAGCCACCATAACACACATACTTCAGTTCCAGATATTCATCAATACCATACTTTGAACCTTCTCGTCCAAGACCAGATTGCTTCACCCCACCAAAAGGGCATTCCACAGTGGACAACAGTCCCTCGTTAACTCCAACCATGCCAACTTCTAGCTGCTCAGCCACCCTCCAGATCTGGGCTGGATCCTGAGAGTAGAAATAACCTGCCATAGGGACAAAATATTTATATGCTATAAGATTATATTTACAACCAAGGCCACTCATTGTCTTTGCCCTGAACCAGTTGTCCTCCTTCTGTCCCTGGCCTCATCACTCCTTTAGTCAATGAGGCTTGAAACCTAGGAAACCTCCTTCCTTGTCACCCTACACCCATCCAGCCTATCACCAATTCTGGTCAATTCTTTGTGTCATCTCAGGTAACTAAGATGGCATAATAGATAAGTGTCTGGCCTGCCATCAGGAAGATCCTAAGTTCAAATCCTGCCATGGACATTTACTAGCTGTGTGCGAACCTAGACAGGTCATTTCACCTCCATGCGTGCTTCCTCTTCTGTAAAATGGGGTGATAACTATAGCACCTACCCCTCACAAGGTTGTTATGACTATCAAGAGAGGTAATGTAAGTCAGATGCTTTGCAAAGTTTGAAGCACTAGACAGAGGTTATCTATTAGTTATTCTTTCCATTCCATTGTCCCCGCTTCAAGACCAGTGCAGAGCAGTCTCCCTGACACCAGGTCTTCCTCCCTTGCCTTCATCCCAAATCATCCTACACACAGGTAAGCAATCTTTTCATCAGGTAATCTTTCCTCTCCCCAATCTTCCATGACTCTTTATGGTCAAACTCTTCTGATAGACATTCACAACCTTCTACAAAGCAGGTAGAACTTTTCTTTCTTTTTTTGAAATTTAATTAATTTTTAGTTTTCAACTTTCCCTTTTACAGAACTTTGAGTTCTCAATTTTCCCTCCCCAAGATGGCATGCAATCTAGTACAGGTTATACAGGTACAATCACATTAAACATATAGTCAAATTAGTCAGGTTGTGAAAGAAGAATCAGAACAAAAGAGAAAAATCATGAGAAAGAAAAAACGAAAAAAGAAAACAGTATGCTTCAATCTGCAAGGAAACTCCATATTCTTTCTCTGGATGTGGATAGCATTTTTCATCATGAGTTTTTTAGGACTGTCTTAGATTAGGGGTGGGGAACCTGCAGACTTGAGGCCACATGTGGCCCTCTAGGTCCTCAAGTTCAGCCCTTTGACTGAATCCAAACTTCACAGAACAAATCCCCACAGGTTCCCCACCTCTGTCTTAGATCATCGCACTGCTGAGAAGAGCTAAATCTAACAAAGTCGCTCACTGCACAATGTTGCTGTTACTGTGTACAATGTAGAACTTCTCTTTCAATCTTTATTAAGTACCTACTGTGTGCCAGGCACTGTGCTAAGCTTTCTAGTTTTATTTCCTACTATACCTCATATAAGCCTTCCACTCTAGTCAAGCTGTTCTAATAAGGGTTCCCTTAATACATTTTGTGTTTTCTATCCTTATGCTTTTGTTATACAATTCCTCCCAAAGGGAATGCCTGTCTTCACCCCTACTACCCGAATCCTTCAAGGTCCAACTCAAATGCCTGCCACCTTTACCATGAAGCTTTCTTGATCATCTCAGTTCAGTGATCACTTGTACCCCCAAAGCTCTATCAGACTTATTGTCTGTACCACTTACAATATATATTTAAATGTCATGCTTTGTACTGTAATTACCTATATTTTTATGATGGCTATTATGTACAGACAACATGGTTATGTGACCCTGAGCAAGTCACTTAATCTCTAGGCAACTCTAAGACTAAGTTTCAAAGAAGGAGACAACCTGTATTGGTGCAGGGAGTCTCCCCATTTAGAACAATGAAATCACAGTTCTGGTCCCTATCTCTATAGCTTATGTACTACTACTACTGGGTATACAAAAAACCTACTAGGTGTTGTCTCATATCTCTTTATTTCCTCATAGTGCCAGACACACAATAGGTGATAGATACTTACTCCATCAATGAAATTACTCCTTCTTTCCCTCACAGCCTCACATATGCCTTTAATGAGGTTAGAAACACAGGGTGGCTACTTACCTTGGCAAGTGCCATTGGGTATTTTCCTGCTCTCTGCCTTGCTTGCCCAGTTCCAGACAAGCAGAAAAGTTGTGTACAGTTCAGTTCCAATACATTTCTAAGCTACGTTTTTAATTTAATAGAAATGGGAAATCCTTTCAAAGCAGTGGCTTCAATGATTTTTATAAGAAGCAAAAAATTGCACTATGTAAAATTATATTTTACACGCATGCACACACACGCACACACACACACTTTCGCATGGAGGTTCACACTGATGTCCTCCAGAGGTTATGACTGACCATACTGATGAAATTAGTCTTAAAGGACAAAGGTAAATGAAAAGGATTTTTTTAAAAAGAGAAACTTCCAGCCAGTAAAGAAGAAGACTTCGTAGTTAAATAGAGCCTGGCTCAGCTGTTTGGAGGAGGAAGGTCATAGGGGCAGGTCTGAAAAGTTAACTCTTCAGGTTAGTTAACTTTAGCTCACTGCACCTCTAACTCTTGCAAAGGGTCTCCACACATGTATAACAGGCAAACAAGAAGAGGGCATTCTGAAGCACAAATCCATCATCCTAACTGAAGAAAATAAAGAAAAACCAGGGGTGTTTTTGATGATAAATCAGATCAAGTAGAAAGATGATATAAAAATCAGGGGAAATGATAAACGGGATGCTCAAGAAACACTAGCTTGAATATGTTACCAACAACTGTTAACCCATCAAAACAAATGAACAACATTGGCTTCCAAACTTACCTGCTAAACCTACATCCACTGCATTGGCGATAGCAAGGGCCTCTTCTTCTGTATCAAATCTGCCAAAAAAAATTTTTTGGTGTCAAAAGGACATTGGCAAAATGGGTAAGTAATACTATCCCTTCCTTTTCCCCTTACTTTCTAAATTCTGAATATTCTCTAAAGGATGCATTTAGCAGCAAGGATTCTCTGGGTTCTCAATTCTGAAGGAAAGATTTAATATTTGGGGTAGGGTGACTGTATATTAAACTGATGGTTTTTCTCCAATGGGATAGGAAGATCCCAGGATTTAGAGTTGGAAGTGACCTTGGAGATGAATCATCTCTTTGTACAACTGAGGAAACTGTGGACAAGTTCATCCAAGTAGTAATTAGCAGAGTCATAATTTGGACCCAGACCTTGCTACTCCAGTTCCAGGGCTCTTTGCACTACTCATGGAGATACTACAGCATGTATCAGACACTAAATGGAAAATTATTACAGGGAGGGAAAGTGAGCAGATTATTTTTCTTTTCTGTTTGCAAACATGTGTTGCTTTTCCCTTAACTACAATTAGTCTGGAACAGGTCTCAAAGTCAATCTACTGAGAAGATAAGAGCATTTTTGCTCATCTACCTAACAATACCACACATCACAGGAAGTTAAGTAGTTTATTTGGAAGAGGGGGCAACCGGCAGAGAAGCACTTTGTATCTCCAGTATTGCCCTTGACAATGCTCATAGGATCACATCATCTCAGAATTGGAAAAGACCTTCAAGGATATCTCTTCTAATCAATACCTGGACATGAATTCCTACTACAACATTCTGACAATTGGACATCCAACTTTTACCTGAAGAACCCTAGTGATGAGGAACTTCCTACCTAATATTTTTAACAGTTCCAGGAACATAAATGTTAATATTTCCTTCCTTTCTTCTCTTCCTTTCTTTCTTTCTTTTCCTTTCTTCCTTTTCTTTCTTCTTTCTCATATTCCTTCCTTATTTCCTTCACAAATTTAATCCATCTTCTCTCTAATACTCTATCCTATGATATTATGAATTCTCTGAAACACAGATTTAGAGCTAGAAGACAGAGCACAGGTCCACTCTAATGCTTTCATTTTACACATCAGGAAAGCTCAGAGAATTCTTAGTGACTTTGGACAGGTCAGGAATTGACCTAAGATCCTCTGAGTCTTTCCCCATGCTCCAGCATCATCATTCTGACACATATGCTTTTTGCTGTCTTTTTTCTACACTCATCCCAATTGCCATTATTTTGATTGCTCATGTGCCTGTTTCACCTATCCTTTTAGGGAAGTAATTTATGATGAACCCACCAGCGATGGTATTGTTCAACATGGCATTTATTGTCTTGTGGTATTTACTGCTGTGGTAATATGGCATTGGGTGCTGTAAACCTATGAAAACAGAAATAAGTAGAACCAAGAAGACAACATACACATTGAGAGGATTAACAACAAAATCCCAGACTGAACTCTGTGTAAATACAGTGACTAATCCTGGCTTTGAGCAAGTGATGAGAAAACACATCCTTTTCTCTCTCTCCCTTTGCCTCCTTTCCCCTCTTTGCAGAGGTGGAAAACTATGAATGTAGAACAGTACACATACTGCCAGGCTTGGTGAATGTCTGTTAGTTTTGCTGAAAATCCCAAAAAAGAAGTTTTTTTATTCTTTGTTTCAAGGGACAGCTGGCAGGGGAGTGGAGAGGGATACATTCAAAAGTCAGGCCAAAACAAAGGATATTTTTAAAAAAGAAAAATAAGAAAAAAACTGCCATATTTTCTTTTCTTTTCTCCCTAGGAAGACTGAAGCAAAATTGTAAGTATCGAGAGCCCAAGTTTTCATTACAAAGATTAATACTTTTCACAGCTGCAATGCCTCAACCACCTCCACATTTTTTTCTTTTTGTTAAAAACAGAATGTACTTAAAACAAATCCAAGACCACATTTAATCTAAAAACCACAGCCATCAGATCTTTTGAGCTGTCCCACTTTACTCCTGGGAATGAGATTGCTCCTTCTGCACCTCTGATAGCCCTCCATTCAGAAATGTGCCTTGGTTTCCCCTGCCCACTTTAAAGTAGGACAGCTCTTACTTAATAACTGGTGCCAGGGGGCCAAAAGTTTCTTCCTGAGAACACAGCATATCTACGGTGACGTTGCTAAGGAGGGTTGGCTCGAAAAAGTTTTTCCCAAAGCTGTGCCTTTTCCCTCCTGTCACAATGGTGGCTCCTTTGGAAACAGCATCACTCACATGTTTCTCTACCTGCATGAAACAGAAAATAAGGTTTGGAAAAGCCAGCTGACAATGCTTTCTAGTAGGTGCTGAGACACTGAGATACTGTTGTTTTTAAAGAGCTGAGAAAAAAAAGTAGGTAGGGGCATTTCCACAAATTGAGTCACTTTAAATGTGGTATTATATTGAATGTAGTTTTAAGATGCAGTATTTTCTACAAAATGCCCTTCTGTCCTAAGAGGACACTGTAAACACATGTGTTGGAGGGCCTAGTAAATGGCGGCCCCTAGAGGACAACAGACGGATGGCAGCCTTATATCTCTGGGCCTCAAAGCATTCAGCAGAAGGCTGGCCCAGCATAAACCAGTTCTGTTGGACTAAGATGCCCTCTTATTCCATGCTCCAGAAATTCTGGTGATTTTCAGAACAATTTGAACAACACAAAATGTTCGTAATACAAGCCCCTTGACCTGCTGCCCTCCATCCAGCCTATGGTCAATCTAAGGAATGACTACTAAATTAGAGTCTTAAACATTATTAATAAATATCTCCTTATATACAAAGCATTTAAGTAGGTTTGGTGGAGGTAGGGAAGGAACTCTCAGGCAATGGAGATAGTTTTGGAGACTCTAATCCAGCCCTGGCAGGGTCAGAGGATGTGGGGAATGCCAGTGCTAAGAGAAGGCACAGGTGGCAGATTGGAGCCTGCATTTTCTTCTGGGTTGGGTTTGTGCCGCCTCCTCAGAACTGCCTCCTTACTGAACTAAAGCCATCCATGGTCCAATCCTTCAGCTTTAAAATATATGTGTGTTCTTGGGTGGAATGCAATTCCAAGCAACCAAACAAGAGACATGGAACATGTCCGTACCCTCAAAGCTCAAACTGACAGGTATGTGTAGGACATCTTCCACAGCACCGAGGACTGCCATGGGTGGGGTGGGGAGTAGACACGGGGGAGGCTGATGAAGCATACTCTAGCTCTCTGGGATCAGAATGCATTGGTCTAACCACTGTAGGGCGTTGCTGGGAGGGTATGGTAGGGGTAGAAGAGGGAAGAATTATGATTCCATCCATCCATCAATCAAGAAGCATTTATTAAGCAACCACTAAATACCAGGCCCTGTTTTAGGCATTCAAGATACAAAGAGAAAAACAAAACCAGCTCTGCCCTCACCAGAAACTGCTTCCTCAAGCTAAGACAGTATATATATCCTGGTAATCCTCCCCAGGCTTTATTCACAGCTATGTTCAGGTGAGTTGACTTGGGAGCATGACCAGAGGGGCTACAGCTTTTACTCTGTTAATCTTCATTTCCTTTGTTTTATTTGTTGAGTGTGCAAAGATGCTGAAGTTAAACCACTAAAAAACAAAAGCAACATACCACAGTTTATTATCCCAAGCCTGCATCAGATGTGTTTGATGTTTTTTTTTTTAACCTTGACAGCACTAGAGAAATGACAGGCTTTTCAGATTCTCAGAGAGGTCAGAATATGATAATCTGTGGCCAAAGTACAGGAGTCACAGGATACATGCAGCATACAGTGATGTCATAAACGTCCTGATCCAAAGTGCCCCAAGCCTCCCTGAAGGGGGCAGGGAAGAAAGAAAGAGCATGGAGGAGGAGAGGAGAGGACAAAGATCATCAAAAAAAGGCAGAGACTGGAGGAGAGAAGGGATACAGGGGAGAGAAAATGAAAGAGGGAAGGGACTGAGAAGTAGAAGAGGGCAAGAAAAAGATGAAGGCAAAGGGAAAGAAATTTTTTAAATAGGGGAGGAGAAAAGTTGAGAAAAAGGGGATGAGAAAAACTAAGAAAAGGTCATAAAGGAGAAGAGAGACAGAGGGAAAGATCACTTCCTTTTACTTGAAGGCTTTTTATTATCTTCTGCTTTTCTCTATGGAGCCTTAATTCTCCAATTCAACAGCATTAGGTCCCAATCAGCTTTTCTGCTTACACTGATGAATCCTAAAATAGAGTTCACTTCCTGAGATATTGTCATACTTTCTGTAGAAACACATGATCCTGCCAAGGAGTCCCAGTCTGGCAGCAGCTAGTGCTCTTCTGTTTTAGAGCAAACAGAATTGGGAGGGAGGGGGAAAGGGAAAGGATTTCATCTTGCCTTCTTCCCTTGAGGAAAGTTTTTTTCCTTCTTAAGGTAGACTTGTTCTCTTAGCAAAAAAGTAGTTTCTCGTTGAACATGGGAATTTAGGACAACTGAGGCAGTGAGGTTTGGTGGAATTATCACTGCTTATGAGACTAAACTTTGAGATCCAGGTCTACCGAGCAGGTGGGATTTCTACCAAGAACACAGGGAAAACTATCAACCATTATTAAGATAACAAAAATCTCATGATTATCTTTATAGATCCAGAAAAAGCTTTTGATAAAATATAATATCCATTCTCATTAAAACAATGGAAAATATAGGAGAAATGGAGCTTTCTTAAAAATAAGCAATTATCTATGTGAGCCCATCAGCAAGCATCTGTAATGGGAATAAGATAGAAGCCCTCCCAATAAGCTCAGGGGTGAAGCAAGGATGCCCATTATTATCACTATTATCCAATATTACACTAAAAATGTTAGCTATGGCAGTAAGAAGGGAAAAAGAAATTGAAGAAATTAGAATAGGCAATGAGGAAATACAACTCACTTTTTGCTGAGGATATGATGGTATACTTGGAGAATCAACTAGTTGAAATAATTAACAACCTCAGCAAAATTGCAGGATATAAAATAAACCTACATAAATCATCAGTATTTCAGTATATTACCAACAGAACCCAGCAGCAAGAGATAGAAAAAGAAATTTCATTTAAAATAACTGAGAACCAAGTCTATTACTAGGTAGCTATGGGACACTGGGCAAAAATCATGTGAATTCTCAAAGCCTCAGTTTCTAAAACTGTAGCTGGCAAACTATATTCCAGGGGCCAGAGCTGCCTATTTTTGTAAGGTCTGCCTGTGAAGTAAGCATGGCTTCTACATTTTAAAATACAAATAAAACATTATTTAAAAACATAAAGACCATCCTTAGCTTGTGGACCACCAGCAGTGGGGTCTGGGGCTAGGGATGGTAGTTTGGCCAGCCCTGGACTAGATTTCTGTGGTGTACTTTCTTTTGTTTTTTCACAAACAAACAAAACTAAGAGATCAGAAATGCATTCCATATTACCAGCATGATTATGCTTTTAGACTAAAACATCATTACAGATAAAAACAGCACAATATAATCACAGCACAATCAGAACAAGTTAGAAAACATGCCCTTTAGGCAAAGGATCATTATATGGCCTTGTTGAAACCCGTGGCCCTCAAAACTACATATTAACGATAGTAACAGTCACAGCAAATACAGCTTTTGTTTTATCTTTGGCTCAAACTACATGGACTCATAAAACCAGGGAATGAAGGTGCTTCTGGTAAGTGCAACTCAAGAAGGAAAGAACATGTGAAAAACCACCCCATCCAGTTCTAACTCTCCTACACCAAGCTGTTCAAACATGTTGAAACACCCTTACCAAAATGCAAAATGTGGGTCAAAGGACAAAGACTGGATGGAATAGCGATGGAAATTAGAATCAAGTTGTTTAAAACTTCCAGTCTATTTCTGATGATTTGATTCCTCTTCCAGCACCAGGGGAAGCAGTGTGGTATAGTGGATAGAGCTGGCCTCAAAGCTACAGAGATCTGGATTCAAATTCCACCTATTACATACTAGCTATATGACCCTGGGCAAGTTACTTAATGTTTCATTGTTCCAGGCAGCACTCTAAGACTATAGGTTGCAGAAAAAGTGCCTACTTATGTTGGTAGAAGAAATTTCCTCACTTGGGAGTTCCCTAAAACCAAAAAGATCACAAGTCCAAGCCTATCCACAGTCCCTATCCTCTATCCCACACCAGATCCTTCCCTGTCACAAAAACAGAAAATATTATTCCATTTCTTTATTTCTTCGTACGAACCTGAAGCTTTAAAATAAAAAGAGATGACATTTCCAAAGCCAGGAAAATTTAGGTGTCTTAGAATCTTCAAGTGTTATAATTCTTTGCCTGAGATGAGTACATGTTGGCCTACCTTGGTGGGGTGTAAAAGATCAATGATTCTGCTAACAGTCTGGTACCTTCAGGATATATTCCCACATATGCGTGAATTTTGCTCTATCACTGAAAACTCATTTTGGCAGAAATATTACGGGGTATAACTGAGAAGCATCAGTCAAGCACTCTGAAGGGTTTAACTAAATATTGGTCTTGCCCAAGCTGTCATGTAACTATGGCTTCATCTCCTTTCTCTTCTTCTTGCCCATCAGCATTCTAGTGAGAGGCAATGCTGTAAGGTTTGAAGGTAGAGAGGTTTTCCCGCACCCCCTCTCCCACCACCTGAGGCCCACATGTGGCCTATAAATATAGGCCATGATTTTTTGGCTCAGTTTATTTGTTTTCAGTTTAGGTAAAGGAAATGAGAGGTGATGACTGACTACTTTGCGGACTGCGAGATATCAGGAGAGTGAGCCACCAGCAGACTTGGGACTGGAGTCTACGTTAAGTCTGTATTAAGGTCTGCAGCCTCTGGTCTAGCTCTGAGGCCCAGAGGAATGAGAATCGACGTTCAGGACCTCGCCTAACAGCAGCAGAGACAAAGGCTATGCTGCATTTGGACATGAACTTAGTGGCATGGTATGTAGGACCTACATTAATTCTAAGTCCACTCTCTTCAAAGACTGAGGTGGTATTAGAGAAAGTGTTTCCCCACACTCTTATGGAGAAATGTCTGTACTAATGATATTGCTGCATCTTTGAAATAAACATCTTTGTGAAACTAATGGATTAAATGAACCTAGGGGCTAGTCAAATGGTGGTTAATAGTAGGGAGAGCACTCCCTAAATAGGAGCATTAGAGAAAGGTGCATCTGACCTCTCAGAGGTACCCTCCAGAACTTCAAGATGTACCTGACCTCATTTTGAGAGAATTAGGTCAGAGAGTATTTGCTTTACTCACAGAAAAAAAAAATGCTGTATCCTGCTACAGCTGTGGCCATGGGCAAATTTGGGAGAAAAATTGCAAATGGAAAACATGGCCATTTCCCCACAACCTAATCATCTCCTAAAGCCACAATAACTTATCAAAAAGATCTGCTGTGTCATTTTATTTTAGGCATAAACTACAAATAAATAAACAGGGATACTTCAGCATACTTTATTCAAGGCTACAGTGACCATTTTCAGTCCTATACTCTCTGTCTATTTTACTCTACTTTCTGAGGACAAAAAAAAATGAAGCAAAATCACTTAATAATAACTGAAATTAATATACAACTAGGTGCTTCCCATACATAATAGCATCACTTCCTAAGGTAATATACCTATATGGGTAATATACCCATATTAATTACTCCCATTTTAGAGATAAGGAAATAAGGCCAAGGGAAAATCCAGTGACTTGTCCCCGGTCACATGAGGTAGAAGGTGGCACAGGATCTGAACTCCAAGACCATGTTTCTGCCTGCTACCCTGCACTACCATCTCCAAGGTTCAGGTCAACTCATCTTGTTTCAGGGGTAGAGTCTGATATTTTCAGTCAGATGGTGTGGGGATGAGGAACATGGCATGCTTTGTGATTCCCAAGGAAAGAGCTGGAGATTAGAACTACAGAAAGCATTTGTTTCCAATAGTCACAGTAAGAGCTTAGATGGAAAGAGAAGAAAAAAGACTGCTTCAGTTACCCCCTGTGAACTGGCAGGGCAGGGACACAAGGGACGAATGGGTCTTTTCTATCTGTTACTCCTCTCAGCTTGTGCCAAGGAACCAAAGCGAAAGCTTTGAGCTAGACAATGGAAAACCATCCAGCACCTTCACATACCTTTCCCCACACCCCACCCCCCACACAGTTTAAGAAACTTCTTTTTGAAAGCAATATGCTCTGAAGTCTTATGAGAATTATGAGTCTAAGAGTTCTCCCACATCTCAGTGTTTCAATTTGTTTTCACAAGGGACACAGATGAATGTGATTTTGGTGTGATAGCTCTGTTGCTAGGCAGTGAGAGCTTGGCAAGAGTTATATAATAAAAAACCCTCCCCTAACTTGTTCCCTGGTATTTTCAATAGACCTCTAAACACTCCAGTGATTTGGCATTTTCCACTTTGTTGCAGCAAGGCTGCCAAATTTTGGGCTGTTACAGTTTTTTTCATCCTGGACAAGTCCCAAACTACAGGCTTCAACCCCTTCCTACTCTCTGCTGAGACGACTGCTTCCTGTTTTTCTTTGTCTCTTGCATTCACATTCCACATCCTGATATTTCTGGCTAACTGCTGATGATAACAGGACCCCTAATTTTCTTCCTGATTTTAAAGATGGTGGACAGAGACATGGTCTTGCAACCAACATCCGAGTTTAATTTCTATTTCTGACACATACTGGCTGAGTGGGTGACCCAGGCAAATCATTTAAACTGTGTCTCCAGTGACCCATCCAGGAGTTTCCTATGTCACTGAAATCACAGGTCTAATTTCTACTCCAATAAGAGCAGACCACCCAACCAATATATTGTATCCTGAAGTTAACAAGGAAATTCCTCAAGTGACTCTAAAAGGAGTTTAATAAGTATAGGAATTAAATTAAAATTACAGAAACTATATATATAGGAAATTTTAAGAATTATTATAAATAGGAGAGTATAAGAAATAAGTATAGGAAAAATCTTCCCAGTTGTGATCATCCCAAAGTGTGACATTTAAATTTTAAAATTGCCAAGAAGAATTTTCTCCCCCTTAACCTCAGTTTTCCCCTCCATATCTAAATCCAGAGCTAACCACTTGGGATTCTATCTCCACCTGCTGGAAATTTTAGGAATTCAATGAATATTTGGGGAGAGTATGAAAAATGTCAATTTGTGATAAAAGAAATATGAGACCAAGCCTAGCATTCAGCCAGTACACAAACTTGTTTTCAAAAGTCTTCCTGCCTTCTCTCTAAGATGTTCAGTGAGACTTATAAACAGTATTTCTTCATCATAAGCCCTGGAGGGAGGGAGGCCTGGAGATTCTGGAAGGTATTATCTCCACTGTAGAGCTAGAGAAAGGGAGGTGCAGAAGTAAAGCTGGTGACAGGGCCTCTGGGGAAATTATGGAAAAAAGAAAGAGAATTGGGATTTCCTAACTTC
This sequence comes from Bettongia penicillata ogilbyi, assembly GCA_023548195.1. Taxonomy (NCBI): domain Eukaryota; kingdom Metazoa; phylum Chordata; class Mammalia; order Diprotodontia; family Potoroidae; genus Bettongia; species Bettongia penicillata. The sequence goes on from JAJHZJ010000318.1 coordinate 15,333,133, forward strand.
TAGTCTCACAATCAATCTTTCATGCTTATACAGTTTAACTCGAGAAATACATGAAAGTTGACTTTATTCTCTGATTTCTTAGAATTGAAGACCTGCTTGGAAGGCTCTACCTCTTCATGTCTGTGTGTTTTTTTGTCTTCTGTTTTGCTTTTTTTTTAAACCCCTGGCTTCCTTCAAGATTCATCTCCAGGCCCACATTTTACATGAGACCTTTCCTGATTCTCTACACTTCTTTTGTGCCTTTCTCTCTAAGGTTACCTGTGGAACGTTGTTCAGTTGCTTCAGCTGTGTCTGACTCTTCATGACTCCATTTGGGGTTTTCTTGGCAAAGATATTGGAATGGTTTGCTCTCTGTTTCTCCAGCTCATTTTAAAGGTGAGGAAAGTGAGGCAAGCAGGATTAAGTGACTTGCCAAGGGTCACAAAACCAGTCGGTATCTGAGGCCAGATTTGAACCAAGGGAGATGAATCTTCCTGACTCCAATCCTGACGCTACCCACTGAACCACCAACCTGCCCTGAACATAGTGAATGCACTCACTTATATTTATGTTAAAAGGCAAGCTTCTTGAGAGCATGAGCTGTTTTCTCTTTGTATCTCTACAGCATTTAAGCACAGGGTGTAGAACACAGTAAGTGCTAAATAAATGCTTCCTCACTGACTTCTTCCACAGCAGATTTGAGGACTGACAAAAGATCTACTAGCTTAGCTGACAATGTTAATACTGAAAACAGAGATTGAGGGTTGACTGATTCCCTTACCTTTTCCACTGCTTTTTCATTAATCAACGGGCCTTGGGTGGTTCTCTCCTCAAATCCATGACCAACACGCAGCTCTCTATTAATGGCTTCAGCAAACTTTTTCACGAAGGAATCATGGATCCCCCTTTGCACCAAGAAACGATTTGAGCAAACACACGTCTAAATATAAAAATGATAAAACATGAGAAGGGTTCAAAGCTGTTGACTCAAGTTAATAATCCCTGACTATAATTTATTAGAGGTCCCATCAGAGTACGCAGACCTTGTTTATTTCCTACCCAGTCTGAGTCTTCCAAGCACAACCTATCTGGAGGCTTGGGTGACATTGTATTTTTTCTTTAGCCTGGAAATCAAACAAGGGGTACAAATGGCATCTTTCTCAGTCCCAAGTTCTCTTTATCTATTAACCACTAACTAAAATGCAAGAAGTAGTAAAGTGGGCCAGCTTGTTGCCTGACAAACAACAAGGAGAACTGAGAATAAATAATACGGGATGAGAAGAGGAAGGGGAGGAAACATTTATAAGAAGCACCTCCTATGTGTTAGGCAGTGTCCTAAGCAAGAACATGAAGTGATAAGCACAAGAAGAAACAGGAAAAGGGAGAGGCCAAGGGAAGTCACGACTGTTCTGTGTTCCTTCCTTCTTCAGTGGAGTTGACAACATCACGGAGGAGCCAAAGTGAGCACCTGCCAGCCTCTATCCAAGGCTAGTAAATGTCATATCTCACTCCTCCTGGCCCTCATGGACGACGTACACAGATTTTTCTCAGCAAAGAGGGGTTGCCTTTTTCTTCTGGAGAAGTGTGCCTCAATTTTACAGAGGAGTAACTGAGGCAAATAGAAGTGAAGTGTCTTGCCCAGGGTCACAGAGTTAGTAAGTGTCTTCAGGCCGAGTGCTTTATCCAATGCACTACCTAGCTGCTCTGAAATCAGTTTCAACAATCCTCCATTCAGTACGTTTTGGGCACTAGAGTCAATTTTTTACTTTGTTGTCATTACTCAGTCATCTGACTCTTTGTGACCCCTTTAGGATTTTCTTGGCAAAGATGTTGGAGTGTGTTAGGGCCCAGCTCTGGACCGTGGCCTCCTGTGAGGGTAGTTGAGACGCCTGGAGGTGCTAACCTGCCCTTAGGGTACTGGGAACGCCTCGGTAACAGCGCTGGCTCCACCCACGGGGAGGAACATGGGAGGAGCTCGGGCAGGTAATATAACCTGGGGTAAGGGGCTTGCTCGCTCTCTTCTCTCCCTGCTTCAACATGTAAGTAATAAAGGCCGAGCATCTATCACTCGGGTGCTCTGTCTAGTCATTATTTCCCCTCCCTCACCGGAGGGGCCGGAGACGTCCGAAGACAGGGTAAGGTAAGTATCCAGGCGAAGGTCAGGGTAGCAGACCCTGACAGGAGTGGTTTGGCATTTCAGTCTCTAGCTCATTTTATAGATGAGGAAACGGAGACAAACAGGGTTAAGTAACCTGTCCAGAGTCACACAGCTAGTAAATGTCTGAGGCTGGATTTGAACTCAGGAAGATGGGTCACACAACCAGTAAATTGCAAATATATTAAGCTGTGAACACCCAAGCCAGTATACTTGAGCTGCTTGTATGGGAAAAATGGTTCTAAAGATCGTTCAAGATGTAAAACTCATTTAAAAGGTGAAATGACCTTGACCTGGGAATATAGATTTATGACTAGAAGAGACCTTGGTTGTTTCAGTCATGTGTGACTCTTCATGACACCATTTAGGATTTTCTTGACAAAGATACTGGAGTGGTTTGCCATTTCCTTCTCTAGCTCATTTGACTGATGAGAAAACTGAGGCAAACAGGGTTCAAGTGACTTGCCCAGGGTCATGCAGCTAGTCAGTGTCTGAGGCCAGATTTGAACTCAGGAAGATGAGTCTCCCTGACTACAGGCTTGGCACTCATCCATCGAGTCACCTAGCTGCCGATAAGTCAGAAAGACCAGGGCTCAAATCTCACCTGTTTGACTTGGGAAAGTCAACAGTTTCCTTATTTTTCAAATGGAATTAGACTCAATGGTTTGAAGAGTCTCTGGGTGCTGATTCTAATCTGTTAAGTCCAAGACCAAGGTATTGGCAGGGAGTATAGCTTTAAATTCCTTAAGATCCTTACATTCTTTTTCCTTCTGAGACTAAAAATCTTATGTTTCAGTAGTTCAGAGGTGGATTGTGAGGGACTAGAAAGACTAAATAGGAAAAGCCCAGTTTCTCTCCATCCTCTACCAAATAAAAGTTGGGACAGGGATAGATCAGACCTATGATTTCACTACTACATGGAAACTCTTACATGATGCTCTATCAACGCAGGGAGGCACTTTCTCTGCAATTCATGGTCTTAAAAAATTGTCTCATGTCAGGTTCTTAACCGAGAGTCTGTGAACCTGTTTCTAAGAAAGAGTTGGTAAATACATTTCAGTATAATTGGTTTCCTTTTGTAATCTTGTGTATTTTAATTTATGGACTGAAAAACATTATTTTAAGAAGGCATGCAGAGGCTTAACCAGATTGTCATCAATCCAAGACATGAAACAGGTTAAGAACCCCTATGCCTGCAAGGGATTTGTCCAGGGTTACACAGTCAGGACGTCTGAGAGGCAAGACCTGATCCAAAGTCTTCATGGCTTTGAGGCCAGTTCTCTACCTCTTATGCCATCTTGCCTTTGGATACAGAGAACTGGAAAAACAGTATTGTAAAAAATCCAAACATTCAGTGCTTTCTCCATAGCTTGAGAGGTGATAGCCCTCTGGAAAAGAGTGGACTTAGCCAACAGTTACAAAGCCAGTACTAAATTTATCTACTAACATAGTGGGAGCTTAACCAAGGAAAGCTCTGTCAAGGGGGAGTGAACCAAAGGATGAGGTGGAAATGGAAGAAGGAAAACAGAACTGATAAACAGATATTCAAAATTATATTTAAGGCTGCGACAAGGCCTTCAAACACAAACTTTAGAAATATTCTAGAGGACTCACCTGACCAGAATTTCTGTATTTGGAAGCCAGGGCCCCTGCCACTGCTTGGTCCACATTGGCACTGTCAAAGACAATAAATGGGGCATGCCCTCCTAGTTCCATGGAGACCCTCTTCACTGAGTCAGCAGCATAGTGCAACAGAATCTGCAGTTACAACGGAGAACCAGCCATGAACACACATGGAGAAGGAGGCTACTATTAGACTCTATGTAGTCATAAAGAGGTAACAAAGATGCCCTGCAAAGAAAAATGGATGGCAAAGGCCTAATGCTCTATTAGAAGGCTAAGGCAGGGCTTGTTCTGTGTCGTTAGGCAAAGAGCATTAGCTCCTGAGAATGCCAACACGTATTTCTAGTTTGGTCCCCACACCTCCATGATGATCAAGCTACAATTTCACCTCCCCAAAGGGCTATTTTCCAGAAGGCCTTTTCTGATCAGCAGATTCAGGTTTCCCTTGATTCTATCTTATCAATTTCCCTTTTTAGACCACCTTAAAACAAAGCATCTTCTTCTTTAAATTATTTCCCTAAGGATAAGGCTAGTCTATGCTAGGGGATTAGCTTGATGGATATTACAGCAGCTTGAAGTTTGCTGTGGGAGGGCAGAGAACACCGGTTGTCTGCTGCCCTTGAAAATTTAACCTGGTAGCCAAGCATCACAGATGTATTCCTGGCCTGAATTGTGTGCCCACATCTGAGGCCTCTCTTTTCCTACCTCTTTTGTACATAATAACATTTTATATTTCATACGTAAAGTATGACCTCTTAAAGTAAACTTTCACAAACCTTTCCTGTTGCTGTCGAGCCAGTAAAAGAAATTTTGGATACCAACGGATCAGTGCAGAGAGCTTCTCCAACCTCCTTGGCCTTCTCACGAGAGCAGGGAACCACATTATAGACCCCGGCAGGAATCCCTGCTTGATTGGCAAGCTAAAACAAGAGCCAAAACAGTGATTCAAAAGACTCTCATTTTAGGGCAAGGGACTTTGTATTTTTATTCCTAGTACATAATACACTGCGCCAGGGGTGGGGAACCTGTGGCATTGAGGCCACATGGTCCTCTAGGTCCTCAAGTGAGGACTGAATCCAGACTTCACAGAACAAATCCCCTTAATAAAAGGATTTGTTCTGTAAAACTTGGATCAGTCAAAAGGCTGCACTGAGGGCTGCAAGGCCACAGGTTCCCCACCCCAGCGCTACATGCTTGCTGATGATGTGGGCCACAAAGGGAACAGAGCGCAATAATAATAATGATGATGATAACAAATAATCCAAATTTTTCATTTTCAAGGGAAAAAAAGCAGTCACAGGTCTAGAAAATTTTTTTAATATTACATAAAACACACACACACAACTGAAAAATACAAAAAGATGAAAGGAATAGAAAAGGGCCTGAATAAATTTTTCATATAGAAGAATGTTGAGCTGAGTCTGCCTTCTACAGTCATAAATCAATGGAGCACTGGCCACAGAAAGTAGACATACTTAGATGAGGAGCTCCCTGAGGGCAGGAGCTCATCTCAGAATCCTTAGAAGGATTTTTTTTTTTGTATGTGTTATGGAAATGCTTGTTTTGTTCCATGAATTGAAAATAAAATAATTTCACATAAAATAAAAACAATTTAATGAATAATGTTATAATAATTTTATAATAGAATAACAACATAATGATTAATAATTTAATTTTTAACATAAGATAATTTAACACATTTAAAAAAAAAGAATTCCTAGAAGACTGCTAGTACTCCCATTGTTCTGAAGAGCATTCTTGAACGATCCCATGCTTTTTGAGGACGATGAGTCTGTTAACTTTGGGGACCACATTAGAGGGTAGTACAAACAAAGTCAGTAGTGGACAGGAGGTTACTGTAGAGGACAAGATCATAAATGGAGCAGTAAGTCAGTGACCCTGAAACTCCTGAGTGCACCTATGTAAAAAGATGTGACATGGAGGACAAGATGTGAAAGAGAAGCTTCTAAAATCACCTTCTAGAGTTTATCCAATTAAAAGAAAGCCCCAAAAGAGTTATTTAGGTGCATATGATTAAAGGTCAATGAAAAAAAAATTGGACAGAAATTGGAAGAAATATAAACATATGTTTAATTAAGAGAAAACCATCAGATGTAAATACAAGTAAAAATGAAAAACTTTTCTAGAAGGGTGCTTTTCCTTACCCCTTGACAAATGCTCATTTATGTCTTCTTATGGCACAGCAGAATGTGGGTTTCAATTCCTGCTTTGTCATTTTTGGTTGTGTGAACTTGGGAAAGTCACAATTAACTGTCAACTGCAGTTTATTTATAAATAAGCTTTATATAAAAATAAATATATAATATATACATATACCTGTGCATATATTACATATAATTTATTTATAAATAAACCTGATTTATAAAATACAGATGCTGGTGTTTGTTATCTGGGAGTGACTGATCAAAATCTTGGCATCTCTCAAGTCTCCTAAAGCACCCCACTCCAATCTTCCTCTCATCTGAGGATCTCGTCTTATACCATACTGAAAAAGATTAAGACAATTTCCCTTTTATTCCCGCCTGCTTGTCTTACATCATTCTGACATTATTTCCTCACTATCTTCCCTTCACTCCATTCTCAGATAGAGAGGTAGCTGTTCTCTTTGTTAAGGCCAATTCCTCTACAGATACCCTTGACCCAATTCCCTCCCAGATTTTCTCCACTATTGCACCCACTTTCTCTTATTTTCAATGTCTTTCTATCTACTGGCTCCTTTTCTGCTTCCTATAAAAATCTCCAGTCTCCTCATCCTTAAAAAAATTCTTTACTTGATCCTACCATCTCCTTTAGCTATTACCTTACATCACTCTTTTCCTTCTCAGCTGAAGTCTTTGACATCTACACTTGGTAAATCCTCTGGTACAGGCCCTCATCACCATTGGTCTGTACCACTGCAATAGCCCTCTTCACTGAAGGCCTGACAATGACAACTCTGTCCGTGCCCAATGAGCTCCAGTGGCTCCAAATTACCTTCAGGTTCAAAGTTCCATGTTGGCATTTAATGCCCATTATAACTTGGCCCTCTCCTACCTTTCTTGCCTTCTCAGACTTTACTCCTCTCCATGCATTCTGCCTTCAAGTTACTTTGGCCTACCTCTCATTTCATGAACAAGATACTGGACATCAACACTCAGCACAAATCTCACTTTTGCCTTCCATTGGTTCTCCCGTCTTATTGATGCTTTCCTCTTTCAGATTATCTTCCATCTACTGTGTGTGTATCTTGAATTTCCCTATTTATTTACATACTGTATCCCCCAGAATGTAATCTTTTTGAGAGCAGAGAGTACTTCTTGCATTTCTCTGTATGCACGGCAGCTAGTGTAGTGCATGATGCATGTTAAGCTTTGAATAAATGCTTGATGAGTGACTTTATGGGTTGGACTAGCTGACCTATAAAGTCCTTTCTGATTTTAAGTTTATAATCCTATGTATGAATGACACATGAAGAAACTTGCTCACCTCACCAAGGGCCAGGGCAGAAAGAGGTGTATCTTCTGCAGGTTTCACCACCACTGTGCAACCAGCTGCCAAAGCTGCTCCTACCTTTCGGGTAATCATAGCACTGGGAAAATTCCACTATGATCACAAAGAGGGAAAAAAGCAGTCACAAGATAGCTCTGGAGGAATGTCTACTTAGTCAATGAGTCCACTGGAAGATGAGTTAGTGAGTGACCAAGTGGTTGGATTAACCACAGTACTAGGCCTTTGAGCAAACACTTGACAAGTCTGCAGGTAAGACACAAAGTCTACTGGGAAGAGAAACTTTTTTTCCTTTTTCAGTAACTAAGAAAAGTAACAAAAGAAAAAATCTGTAGGAATGAAATATTGTAATGCAGAGATCATTAAAGACAGCAGAAAATCTCACTGTTTCTCTTCAGTAACCTTAGTATGGAAGAAAGATGACCTGGAAGTATAATACACAAGGGGAGAGAAACAGTGTCCAGGGTGTGGAGGCAGAAATTTGGTTCAGATTTCCTCTAGGAGACTACTTGGGTGAATAACTTAACTTTACATGTCCTCAGTTTCCTCCTTTGTAAAACGAAAGGGTTAGACTAGATGATTTCTATAGGAGTCGTCTTTTTTCTAGCTCTAAATCTGTGATTTTATGAGCCTCTGACCCAGCTGTAATGTGGGAAGAGACTGCTTAGGATTATAAAGAGAAGGGAGGAAAGCAATTCAAGAAAGGTTAGGCAAGAAGAAACTATTTAGCTGAATAGGTGTTTTCACATAAGGTCTGGTCTCCCAAACTAGACTGCAGGCTACTCCTTGTAAGGACAGAGGGACAATGTACCATACCTCTCTATAGCCCGAGCACCAAGCCCAGTACCTTCCTTATAAATGCTCCCATTTTTATCAATGGCTCAAATGAAAGCACAGATGCCCTGTCTAGCAAATTTTCACAAGACCTGACATTGGGAAGGAGAGTTGATACTCTACATGATAAAATCACAATCTATAACAATTCTGATAGACTAGAATTGGGGGAGGGTTAATGCTAACAAGATGAAAATTGATAGGGTGAACTCTGACTTTTTTTTTAGGTCTGTGATTTTATCAGTGTATGGAACATCAAGTGAGAAAACTCCCTTGACAATTGACAAAGATCAGCAACTATTCTGTGACTTAAAGAGTTGTCTGGGACACTGAGAATACTTTGCCCAGGATTACAGAGAGTAGAGTGGCATTTGAACCCAGTTATAACATCTTGCTTCTGGGTTCAAAAAACTGAGTGTACAAGTACAAGTTGAGGGAGGATGTGGAGAGCGAGCATTATTGTTTAAAAAAAACCAAATGCAGGTATTCTTAATTGGAGTTCATGGACTAGAGGTAAAAGAATAGATTTCAAGAAGTTTGTAAACTTGGCTGGAAAAAAACGCTATCTTTATTTTCATTAACCTCTAACTGAAATGCAGCATTTTCTTCAATTATTTTCAAACCTTTTGAGAAGGGGTCCACAGGATTCATCAGACTGCCACGTCACAAAAATGACTTAAGAACCTTTGGCTTAGGGGTTTTCAGGGACTACAAGCTCAATATAAATTATCAGAATGACCCAAGAGCTAAATAAGCTAATTCACATTAAAACTGCATTAATAAAAACATAGAGTGAATAAAAAGGATCGTAATCTACCCATGTATCTAAGGTGCATAGTGGATAGAGGGGAGAACCTAGTATCTGCCATAGTTTTCTCAACTGTAAAATGGGAAACACAATAGCACCTACCTCACAGGCCTGTTGTGAGGATCAAATGAGTTGATATTTGGAAAGTGCTTAGCACAGAGTCTGATATACAGTAGGTGCTATAGGAACGCTGAATCCTTTCCCTCCCCTGACATTCAGATCACATTTGGAGTATCAAGTGCAGTTCTGGGAACTGCATTTTAGAAGGGTATTGATAGGCGGGAGCACATCCACAAAAGGGCAGCCACGGTGGTAAAAAAACTTGAAGTCATGTCATTACAAAGATTACCTGGAGACACTGGGGATGTGAACATGACAGCTATCTTCACGTGCTTGAAAGGACAACATGAGAACTCTAAGGAATCCAGAGATGAACTTGGCCAAGTCCTTCATTTTACCTGATGAACTTGAAATCCTGGGAAGCAAAGGAACTCACTAGTCCAAGGTCACACAGTTAGCTAGTGGCAAAGTGGCTACCCCAATTCCAAATCCACTGCCCTTTTCAGGCTACCACATTGTTCCAAGTTATTTATCTCGCTTAGTCCCAGGGGGTAGGAAATAAAAAACCCAACAAGTAAGCTACAAGGAAACAGATTTTGCCTCAATATAAAGAAAGTTATTTCATAAATGGGGCCGTCCAAATATGAGCTTGGGGGTAGCAACATTCTAGTCATGAGACACTTTCAAGCAGAGCCTGAAAGACCACTCTGTTATGGATACAGTAGGCAGGGTCCATACTCTGACAAAGACTTAGATTAGATTAAAGGTTCTTTATTCATTCTGTGTTGTGGACCCCATCTTTGGTAGTCTGATGAAGCCTACAGATCTTTTTTCAGAATTTTTTTAAACTCATAACTGAAGGAAGTGCAAAATTTCAGTTAGGAAAGGTCAGTGAAAACAAGGATGTTCATTTTTTCCCCACCCAAATTCATGGACCCCTGATATCTATCCATGGACCCCATGGAGATCTGTGAACCCTGCACTAAGAATTCCTGGTGTAGATGATTTTTGAAGTGTTGTATAATAAAGATTATATGACTTTACATTTGCTGTTGATGACAATGGTGATTAATAACCATGAGTTAAGCAAATGTTTTGCAAAATATGACCCATATTACAAAAGGACTTTTTAGAGTTTGGAGTGCCACAGAACATAAAATTAGGCTTAAGAAAGAAACTTAATTAAATCAAGTATATATCATTAAGATATGTCATCATGCCATTAAATTATCTTTCCCTTAAATAAAGCCCTTCCATTCCAGTAACACTCATCCCTATATGACTCTTAAGCATTTATTTTTTTAAAAATATACTCTCACCTGTCATTGACACACCTAACATGATCACAAGACTATCGAGTGACAAACTCATGTACCTTTGAAAAGGAATCAGGAAAATCAAGAACAGGTTCAGCAATTTTAGAAGTCCAGTTGTCCCTTGATATTTGTGGGGTTTGGGGTATAAGACCCCTGTGAACATGAAAAATCATGAATACTCTAAGCCCCATCTCAAACCTTTACTTTTAATAATTCTGATCATATTTATTCAACATACAAAACAAGTAAAACAACCTACTGCACTCATAAAAAAAGTTGCAGGTTCTACAAAAGAGAGACTGGTATCTCTCATACTACACAGTTTTTGCAGCCACCAATGCAGCTTCAGCACCAACTTCACAAATTTCCTTCTCGTATAAAAAGCACTGAGGAGAAAATTACGTGACTGAATCTGGATAGTAGAGAGACAAAGAGAAGGCATTCCCAAAGAGAGTACACAGCCACTTTAGCGCACTGAAACTTTTAACAAAATTTTGCTATTTATAATGAATTTATGTATGTATACTTACGATGGTAAATGATAAAATGTATTAATAACATGCATTTATGACTTACTAAATTTTTTTTTAGTTTTCCTCATATATGCTCACTGTCTGCAATTTTCCACAATATGCCAGTACCTCCAAAAATTCTCATTTCTCAATCCCCGATATAACCAAAGCCACAAATGTGAAATACACAAATGTACATAGATGGCTGTACATTTTTTCACACTGAAGAATGAAGAAGCTATTTTATGAGTCTCATCATTTCCCTAAAAATGATCTTTCTAAGTCTAGCAAATCCTTCCACTTACTGGTGTGATGATGGCAGCCACCCCAACAGGTTGCTTGAGGACCAGGGCCCGCCTGTCCTTAGCAGGGGTATAAATGATGTCTCCATAGATGCGGCGTGCTTCTTCGGAAAACCACTCCAAGAAAAAGGCTGAATAAAGAATTTCTCCTTGGGCCTCCTTTAGGGGCTTTCCCTAAAATTAAGCCAGAAGCATATAAAAGATACATCCATTGCTGAATGACTTGTGGATTCACCAAAGGGTAGGGGGGGAACTCCCACCACTGAAGAACTACAACTTACAGTTTACAGTTTTCTAAAACTAGCTAACAATGGTGACATTAGTAAAAATGATTTGTCCACAGTCACACAGCTAGTGTCAGAGGAAGGACTCTTTCTGACTTCCTAAGTCTATCTACTAAATCACTCTCCGTGTGACTAAATAACTCTTATACATCATTTTAAAAAAATGTATGATCAAGTCACACCTTTGATACCTCCAATATCCAAAAGGTTAGTGTAGTTAAATTCAGAATTTTTAAAAAGACAAAAAAGAAAAGGCTTGTATATGTTTTGTATTCTTGAAGTTTTAAAAGACTACAGTCAATGGATCTCAATTTCCCAGTTCACAGATCACCTTCTTGCCGCCAGGGAATTCCTTAATTTACCATAGGTCTTAGAAAACAGTATCACAATAGATGAAGGAAATATAAGTGAGTATGTCAATTAGGTGACATACTGGACTTGGAGTCAGGAAGACCTTTGTTCAAATCCAACCTTAGACACTTAACTTGTTGTGTGGCCCTGGACAAGTCACTTAACCTTTATTTGTCCCAGTTTCCTCAACTGTAAAATGGGGAGCATAATCGCATCAATTTCTCAAGTCTGTCGTGAGGCTCAAATAAGATGTCTATAAATCCCTTGGCATCACCTGGCACATAGTAGGTGTTATATAAATAATAGCTATAACAGTCATTATTACTATCACAATTACAGTTAATTATTATCATACCATGATCCTATATAGGTAAAGGTCTACATTTGCTGCATGAATTTTCAATTTCCATAGCTATTCAGGAATATGTATGAGTGAAAAAAATATGGGCTGGACAAGAACAAGGGATGACAGTTAGTTAACCTAAGTACTTTCATTGATCTCCTCCCAATGTCACCAAAAAGTGAGGAAACCCTCAAATAGGACAGATGGACGCCCTCTGTCCAATCTGAACATGGACACGAACAAAACTCACAGAGGTAGGCATGGATGGCTTGTGATTGGCATTGTTAGAAGGAACTTCCAAACCAATGAGAATACAGATCCACCGGAATATTTGAGTAGCTAATCAGTGGGCTGGGGATTATTATTTTAATTTACTCATCTCTCACTGCACCCTCAATAACAACATTAAAGGGAAACTAAAGGTCTTTGTTTAACAAAGGATACCTGGATTCACCCACACCCAGACCCAGAGAAGCAATGCCAGAGCCACACTGTTCAATACAAATCTGAACAGCAACCCCTCTACAACATATTCAATATGTGATCGTGATCGATCCACCTCTCCTTAAAGTTACTCTCCCACTTTTTTAAGCATGAGAAAATGAGGAGAGACTCACTTGACAGTCTCTCTGTCTCTCTGTCTCTCTCTCTCTCTCTCTCTCTGTCTTTCTCTCTCTATAAATATATTCCTACTCTTGGGGTAGCGTATTTATACATCACCCTGACTATTGGCTACTTACTGATCTTCGGGATAGCTTCAAGCCAGGGAAAGCCACTGACCAGGGGAAACATAGGGAGTCAGATAGGCTGCTGTCTGTACTCACATTTTCAGCTGTGATTATCTTGGCAAGGTCATCTTTATTCTTTATCATCAGATCATACCATTTTCGCAGTAATGAACTCCTTTCCTAAAGGATAAATAAAAAGCAGAGAGCATTATCTAATTGGCCAGTGGTTCAAAGAATGATACATAACTATAAATTTCTCAAATGGAATGGTGTGAGCAACGAAAAAGAGATGGCGTAAGCTGAGAATTCAAAATTCAAGAGATAACAAAGAAATTTAAACAGTTATATGAAAGGGAACAGTAAGAAATGAGGCTGAGAATTGGTAGTGGAGTCATTTCATTGGCACAGTCCAATCAAAATGGCCTTCTGATTGTTCTCTATGATATGCTCTCTCCGTCTTCTATCTCTGTCTTTGCTCAGGCTCTCTGTCCTCCAGGCATAGAATGCATTCACCCTACCCTACCCCTCAAGCCCCCATCTTGGAATTGCTGGTTTCCTTCACAGTTCAGCACAACAGCTCCCTCTATGGGTGTTCTTTCTAGATCACCCCCAGCTTTTAGATTTCATGTGTACTTACCTCTGTGTACACAGGTGTCTCCCTCAATATAATATAAACTTCTTGAGGGTAAGGACTAGTTCAATTTTGTCTTTGTATCTCCAGTGTCTGACTTACAATGGGCACTTACTAAGTTGTTGACTAATTACAGGAATGGGATTTAATTCAATAAAAAATGGGGAATCAAAGGTTTTTGTATGTATCTGAAAATGATAAACAATCATCATCAAAAATAAGTAAATGTAAAACAAGGAGTAAAATCTTATAGTAAAGTAAAAATCTTATTGTAAAAAATCCTTACGCTTAAAAAAGTCAGAACCAAATGAATAAAGCAAAAACAAAACAAAAAACAGGCAGAACTTTTATTTTGTCCTCCTCCAGGCTGACAAAGTTCTATCACTTTGGGCCCAGTTTTTCCTTCCTTTTTTTTTAAAAATAATTTTTGAATAGGGGGCTATAATTGATATATATCTGAAATCAAAGTATATACAGTTCTGGTTCTGCTGATTTTATTCTCCACCAACTTGTAGAGGTCTTTCCATATTTCCTGGTATGCTTCATATTTATCTTTTTAAAATAGCATAGTATTTCATTACATGAAGATACTATAATTTGTTAAGCTATTTTCAAAACTACTTAACATAAAGACTGCTTCTATCCTTTTGCTATGACAAAGAAAGTTATTGATGATATATTTATGCAAACAAGTCCCTTTGATGAGGATTTTGGGAAAAATTCCTACCAAGAGAATCACTGGTAACCTTCTACCTAATGCCATATTCATCTCTTCAAAAAAGTCTGTAATCATGTGCAATGAATTTTGCTATTTTTGTTTGTGCTAACTTATTGGGCCCAAGGTGGCATCCAATGGTTGCACCGAGTTGCATTTCCTTGAGGGTTAAGAAATTTTACTAAAGGTTCATATTTCTACCTTTGTGAATTGTTCATACCCTCTTCCTCCAGTGGGGAGTGTATATTATTAATCTTATAAATATGAAGCAGTTCCTTATAGATAGCAGACTTTTATCTGATATAGTATCATTTTTTAAAAAAACTAATCAGTTTCATTTAATCCTGGAGATACTGCCTTTTGTGATGCAAAATCCCTTTATCATTAAGGGGTTTACCAAAATTTATCAAAATGGGAGACTTGGGGCTGAGTGTGGAAGATCAGCTCCTCCTTTCCCAAAGCAGATAATGCCAGAGAAAAGAAAGTATACAAGAGAGGTGGTGGGGAGCTAAACAATGGAGTTGGGAAAAGAGACTTTCAAGTAAGGGCTGAGAATCACTGCCCATAGAGGCATTTGCAAGGCTTCAGAAGGCCTCCTTTCCACAAAAAGTTTAAAGAAAACTCTCCCCAAGCAAGGGGGCTAATTCTATAGAGAAAGACTAGAAGGGAGCATCAGAGTTACAGGGTAACTTTGCATACACAAGGGTGGGGGCCATCCAAGAGGGAGTTAAGTAGACAGTTTTCCTACTGAGCCAGACCTGCACAACTTGCAAACTTCTTTGAGCTGCAGATAGGTTAGAGACAGACTGGTGATGGTTGGTTACCATGGGTCATGTTACAAAGAGGAGAGTGCATAGTGGCAACCTTATATTTTTTGAAGTCTGCCCGAAATCCTTTGGCAGGCAGCAAGCCACCTGAGGGTCATGTTGTACAAACCCGTCTTAAGCCAAACATCTCCAACCTCCTGCCACTGTCATATTGTAGAACCAAACCCATTTATTTTGTCTCCAACGATTTCTTCTGATTGCTCATTAAAAAATTCTGAACACTAGAGTGACTAAAACAGATGTGCGCATTAGAAGACCTATCTAGCAATGCTGTGTAAGATGAAGTGGAAGAATGAGAGAATGGAAGCAGAAAGACCAGTCAGAAAGTTACCATAATAAAACAGCTGGGACTAGGGTGGTGACAGTAGGAATGTTAAGGAGGGGACGCATACCAGGGATACTTTGGAGATAAAATTGACAGGACAATTGATTAGAAATGTGGGATGGGGGAAAGGGAGGAGTCAAATATGATTCCAAGGTTATAAGCATAGGTGAGAATATCAATGGTATCACCATTCTCCCAGAGATAGGGAAATCAAGAGAAACAGGTTCTGGAGGGAGGGTGGGAAGAAACATAAGTTCAGTGTTGTTCACGCAGAACTTGAAGAGCTAATGGGAAACAGACGGTGATGTCCATCTGGCAATATAACTCTAGTTTCAGAGATATGTCACAACTAGAGATGACAACCTGAGAATCATCCACGTCAAAGAAACAGCTGCAACTACAGGAATGGAAGAGATCACCAGAGGGTCCAAGTGAGAAAGAGTATCAAAGATGGAGGCTTAAGAAAGGCCTAGGTAAAGAGGACTGGAGATAAGAGATAAACAGCATGAGAAACAGAGGAAGAACACAGAGAAATAGAATACAAAGATGAAAAATGACATAAAAAAAATCTGTCTTTTAAAAACTACTCATAACCTGACCTCTACCTACTTATCCAGTCATCTCAGCTACAATCCAACCCTCTGGGAAAAGTCTTGCCCAATCCTGTTAATGCTGGTGCCTTCCTTTAGTGACTATCATTTGTATATGTACTATATCCCCCATTGGACCAAGGACTCCCAGGAACAAGGACTGAGTTTTGCCCTTCTTTCTATCCTCAGCACCTACCACAACATCTGTCAAATAGATGCTTAATAAATTCTTGTTGATCTGACTTAGCATAGTCCTTTCCCTCAAGGAGCTAGAATCTACTGGGAGAATATGACATACACAAATAAATATGATATAAGGTAGAATGTGATGGGGCAAATAAAAGATCAGGACAAAGTGTTCAGGAAATTTTGAGAATGAAGAAAGCATTTTCATGTTGGACAGTTAGGGAGGAAAGGTTAGGAAAGGGGAAGAACTCAGGGAAGGCTTCATTGAAAAGGTGGAAGATGGGCTAAGTTTAAAAGGAAGAAAAGTATTTCAGTATGGATGAAGAATCACAGAATGTGAGAATCTGAAGAGCCCTATGCAGGCATTGAGTCTAAGCCATACACAAAAGGAATTCTCATTACGTTCCCAATAAACGATCAGCCAGCTTCTGCATGAAGGTCACCAAGGAGAGTACTTTCTCCCTCCCCCAGCCTCCGAGGCAACCCATTCTTTGGACAGCTCAAAAAAGAGGGAAACTATTATGTATGAATACTCAGAGGCAAAGTGGTAATGAGGGGGAGGAGTAAATGTGCTTGTGAAGTGCCTTAAATGACAGGCTAAGGAAGAATGTTTTCTATCAGGCAGGTATATTCAAAGCACATCTAAGGATGCATGTGCCTACATGCCTGTCAAACTATAAGCACAAATTATCAAGAAAATTAAGACATTATAGTACTTTTCTTACTCTATGCATGAACACACAGTCTAAAACTGTATTCACATTCTTTTTTTGGCTGGAATATTCCTTCCCACTCTCCTGAATGGCCTGACAAGTGTTTTTTTCTATTATTTTACAAGGGTGTTCTTTAGACCAATGCCTGTAAACATTAAAATGCCTGGGGCTTCTTGGAGAAAAGGCATCACAAACCTTTAATAACAACAATAAAATACTAATCACATCTTGTTTACTCATTACACAGTAAGTAGGCTATGAGTTCATACATGTAAATATATATATATACATATATATATATATATATAATGATGACAGTAACAAGTTATTTTGCCTCAGGTGAAAGAAAAATAAAAACAGAACCTGTTGACAGAAAAAAAGCATAATCAAGTCTGTAGTAAACATCTGAGGACAGGAAAGATCCCTAACACACAAAAAATGATATTGTTGGAGAGAAAAAAAGAAGTGGTTACTTTGGGTACTATGACAAACTAGAAATGGAGAAGCTTGCTGAGGAAAACACAAAAGTCAAAAAAACAAATTCTGCTTCCAAGATGAAATACACTGATGCCAGTCCAAATTATATGGATGGAGGAGGGGAACCATGTTGTGGAGCAAACTTGAGGGTGAAGACCCACCTGCACTAGGTCTCTAGGAATGAAATAGATGACATCATGAACATCAGTGGTTTCAGGATTTAAGAACCCTTTGTTTCAGGAATAAAGATGAAAAGAATGTCAGAACAGTCAGGCTCATCTAATATAACCTGTTGTCACCTTAATTACATTGATGGGGGATGTATGGGCAGAGGGGAGGGTCAATTTGAAGTGAAGAAATGCTAATGGGTAGGATCAGTATCTCATGCCCCACAGTTGTAACAGTTGAGACAACCCTGGGCCCTCCATATCACCACTAAGGGTAGGAACAGGTCTATAAAAGCTTCCAGGATACCTGAATCCCTGAAAATTATGTTTCTAAGAGCCAAGGCCATCTTAGGATCATGGTCACATGGGGATGAATATTTTCTAGTTTTCTTCCTTAAGTACATGGCTCCAGTAACTGATCCTTCACAAGACTCCCAAAAACAGGGTAGAAAATAATTTATTTGGGTTGCTTTAAATGTACTTTTCCCAACAGGCAAGGAGATGAATAAAATATGAAATAGTAGTAGTAGGTTTGTTACAACAACAAAAGGTGCCAGGTGGCAGAGTGTTGGGTCTTAGATTTTGAGAAATGAGTTTCTTCTCCACATCTTTTTCTGCTCCAACCACCAAATTTGGTATGAACTTCTGGGTAAAGTGCTAAGCTCAAGTTCATCCTAGCCCCAAGAGACCCAATCACCACATTATTCCCCTGTAGAAGGCCAGAAGAGAGTCTCAGGACTATAAGAAATCCTGTGCTTCTGGGAACCAAAGGCAATGGGAGGTCCATAATGACCCTGTACTCAAACATCACATGACTCTAGAAGTGAGGGTAGCATCCACAATCACTGTTCATTCCCCAGTGCCAGAGAGGGCAAACTCCCATTATAGGGGCTTCTGCTCCCTTTAGCCCTGTGATTCAATCAGGATACTTCCGAGGTGAAAATGTCCCTCTTTCCTATTTCCCAGTCTTGAAACTACAAAGATCTAAGTTCAAGTTGTGCCTGTAAAACATACTGGCTGGACAGACCAGGCAACTCTCCAAATTGTAGAGAAAATGTCAACTTGCAACTAGTTTTCCTTTCTCTTCTTTTTTGAGGCAATCAGGGTTAAGTGATTTGCCCAGGGTAACAAAGCTATTAAATGCTTGAGGCTGAATTTGAACTTAGTCCTTTCAGACAGTAGTACTAGTGCTCTATCTACTTTGCCACCTAGCTGCTCCTAAAAGAGCTTTCTCATCCATGTACCAAGTATCAAGGAAATCTGAGGTCCATTTTCTATCCCAATCACTTTCATTCCTATCAATTCCCAACACAGTCCATATTCTCCCATTCCATTTCATCCTTTGGGAGCCCTGCCATTCTTGTCTTTGTTTTTTTGTTCTTTTTTTTTTAAATTCAAACAGCTTTTATTAAAAACTTTCAACATTGTCTTTCAAAAGTCAAATAGACTAAATTCTGGTCTAAATGGGGTTTTCAAAATCAATGTTTTTCCCATTTAAAAATTTTGATTTCAGCAGTAAACTGATATTATCAAAATGATTACAGAATTTTAAGTAGATGGCTAAACTTAAAGTAAAAAATGTCATTAATCCAGAATCTCTACTCAGAATTTATTTTTTTTAAATAAAAATTTATTTAACTTTTTACATTCATTTTCACAAAATTTTGGGTTCCAAATTTTCTCCCCTTTTATCCCCTCCCCCACCCCAATACACCGAGCAATCTAATTTTCCCTATCACCAATCTGCCCTCTCTTCTATCATCCCTCCCTTCTCTTGTGCCTATCTTCTCTTTTGTCCTGTAGGGCCAGATGACATTCTATTCCCCATTAACTGTATTTCTTATTTCCTAGTAGCAAGAACAATACTCAACAGTTGTTCCTGAAACTTTGAGTTCCAAATTCTCCCCATCCCTCCCTCCCCACCCATTCCCTTTGGGAAGGCAGGCAATTCAATATAGGCCCTATCTGTGTAGTTTTGCAAATGACTTCGATAATAGTCGTGTTGTGTAAGACTAACTGTATTTCCCTCCATTCTTGGTTTGGGAGGGTGGGAAGAAACCTAAGTTCAGTGTTGTTCATGCAGAACTTGAAGGTGATTCTTGGTTTGAGCCCTACTTCCTTTGACTTCTGGAATATCCTATTCCACGCCCTTCGATCCCTTAATGTAGAAGCTGCTAGATCTTGAGTTATCCTGATTGTATTTCCACAATACTGGAATTCTTTCTTTCTAGCTACTTGCAATATTTTCTCCTTGACCTGGGAATTCTGTAATTTGGCCACAATGTTCTTAGGAGTTTCTCTTTTTGGATCTCTTTCGGGTGGTGATGGATTCTTTCAATACTTATTTTGCCCTCTGGTTGTAGAATATCAGGGCAGTTTTCCTCAATAATTTCATGGAAGATGATGTCTAGGCTCTTTTTTTTGATCATGACTTTCAGGTAGTCCCATGATTTTTAAATTGTCTTTCCTGGATCTATTTTCCAGGTCAGTTGTTTTTCCCATGAGATATTTCACATTCTCTTCCATTTTTTCATTCTTTTGGTTTTGTTTTGTCATTTCTTGGTTTCTCATAAAGTCATTAGACTCCATCTGTTCCATTCTAATTTTGAGAGAACTATTCTCTTCAGTGAGCTTTTGAACCTCTTTTTCCATTTGGCTAATTCTGCTTTTGAAAGCATTCTTCTCCTCATTGGCTTTTTGAACCTCTTTTGCCAATTGAGTGAGCCTATTTTTCAAGGTGTTATTTTCTTCAGCATTTTTTTGGGTCTCCTTTAGCAAGGTATTGACCTGTTTTTCATGCTTTTCTTGCATCTCTCTCATTTCTCTTCCCAGTTTTTCCTCCACCTGTCTAACTTGATTTTCAAAATCCTTTTTGAGCTCTTCCATGGCCTGAGCCCACCGGACATCCACCTGGGATGTCTGGGATACAGAGGCCCTGACCTCCACATCTTTCCCTGATGGTAAGAATATTTCTTCGTCATCAGAATTGAAAGGAGGGGACATCCATACCCCATCAAAGTAGCTCTCTATGGTCTTATTTTGCTTCCTTCTTCTGGGCATTTTCCTAGCCAGTTACTTGACTTCTGAGATTCCTGTCCACCCCTGCCTAGATCCACCCAACTAGTGCTTGGGGTCTGAGATTCAAATGGGCTTTCCGCGGCAGGCGCGGCTGCTATTCAATGTAAGCTTAAGTTCTGGTGCTTGGGTTGGGGCAGGGCCACCTCCCAGACTCAGTTCCCTCAGGGGCTTTATGCAGAGACCTTCAGTAATGGGGCAGGTGGGGGCAGGGCCACCTCCCAGGCTCAGTTCCCTCAGGGGATTTATGCAGAGACCTTTGGTAACGACCCTGAACTCCTGCCTGCCTGCGGGGAGTCCCGGGGGCTGCCACTGCTGCCTCCCAAGGGGGCCTGAGCCATGGAGACACCCCGCTCCCCTCTCGGCCAGCCTAAATGTCTCTCTCACTGACCTGAAGCGTCTGTGGGTGGAGGGACCTTCGTGGCCGCCGGAGATTCCATCCCTGAAGCCTGCTCGGATCTGCTCATCTGGGGCCGCGCCGCCAGGGCAGCACAGCAGTGGACTCCGCTTTCCAGGGTGCGACGGACCCTGGGGACGGCTCCCCAGGGCTCTCTGGAACGGAAATCTTTTCCACCGTGTTTCTGCGTGCCTTGCAGTGCTTCAGAATTTGTGGGGAGTTCTTCTTGCAGGAAATATATGGGCTGTGGGTTCGGAGCTAGCATACGTGAGTCTTTCTACTCCGCCATCTTGGCTCCACCCCTCTCGTTTTTGTGCTTTTTTAAACAAATGCCCTTTCATTTTACTCATTCTACTTCATTTCCCATATTCTTGCACTAATGAAAACCTGGTTTTCCCCAAAAGACACTTTATCTCTTAAAAACCACTTTAGTACTAGATGCTTCTTCTCTCAGATCCTGAGAGGAAGAGACATGCTTCTTGCAGATCACTTGAGTTTCTAGGCTGTCCTTCTGTCACCATTACTCAGCAACCTCCACCCATCTATATAACCTTACATAGATCTTTGTCATAATCATCCACCATTCCCTATGTTAACATTCCTCCTCTCTTCAGGAGTTAAGTGCCCGGTTTATAGCTCTCCTTTCCCCCCCAATCTCTGCCCTCATTTCTAGGAAATTTAATATGCGTATGATGTCTCTTTGTTTTATTTTTGTTTTTCCCTGCCTCATTTTCCCAGTTCATCACGTTCCTCAATTTTTATGACCTTTACTGCCCTTCTACCTCAGCCCCCACAGAAGGATGGTCATATCCTTGTATTTTACCATCATCCATAAAGGCTCCACTTCCACAAAACACAATTCACATTCTCCACTCTGTATATCATCTGCTCCTCTTCCATTTTCTACCCCTAAATGTGTGCTTTATTCTTACAATGGTATACAGTCACCTACCTCAAAAGGTAGTTGTAAGGATCAAATGAAATTCTGTAAAATAGCTGGCAAAGTGCCTGGCATTCAGTAGGTGCTTAATAAATTCTTACTGCTGCCTTCCTTCCCCATTTCTCCAGGAGATATGGGGCCATCTCCAGTTGTCCTGATCTTTATCTTGCCATTTGGGCCCAGGAGGTTCCAGAGGAGAGAAAGTGAAGTTGGTGACCTTGCACAGCCCTCCCTCATTTAAATCCAATTCATTTGAATGTCATGGCATCATCTCCTTGATGTCAAGGTCCTCTTGGAGAATGAAGGCCAAACAACATCCCCAGGCTGTCACCTCCCTTCAGTCTTGACGAGTTCTCCTGTACACCACCCTTTCTTCTTGAGATTCAAGGCCCACAGATTCAATTCTTGTCCTTCTGTCAATCATGTCTTGTTAAATACTCCCCTTGTTCTTTTGCCAATCATGCCTTATTAAATCCCATTGTGGGGCTGCCCTTAGCCTTTATCTTCTCCACTCCTACTCTTGTGATTCTTGGTGATTCTGGTGAAAATCACATAACCACACTGACTGGATTCACCATAAATGTATGTTATCTTATATTAAAGGGTCCCTTGCAACTGCAAGGCAGTCCTTTTATTCCTTCCCTGATTGTCAACTATATTCCTCATGGAGACTATTCTAAACCCTTTCAACTCTCCTCAAACCTCCTCCCAGAATCTTGCCTCCTAGTGTTCATTGCAAGCTCCTTCTTTTACTCTACTCTCTCATTTCCTTTGCTCAAGTGTCTGACAAGGATGTAGCTCTTCCTCCTTTTCAAAGCCCATCCCTGTACTTGTACTCCTCACCCATTCCTTCCCATTTCTCTGGAAACTTTCCCCCTTTGTTCACTCCCTTTTTTTAAATCTCCCATTTTCTATTTCTGCTCATCTACTAGCTACTTTCCAGCTGCCTATAAGTACGTCCAGTTCTAAAAAATCCAAATGAACAAAAAAAACCCCAAAATTCTCTTTTGGATTCTTCCACACACTCAAGCTATTTATTCTTCAGTCTCCTGTTTTAGGAGGAAAGTGTATATTACTAGCTTTTGTTTCCTCTCTTTTCATTCACTTCTAAAATTCTTTGGGAATCTGGTTTCTAATCCCAAAACTGCTGTCAGAAGTTATCAATAATACCTTAACTCAGTCCTCATTCTTCTTGACCTTTCTATGGCTTTTAACAATGTCAACCACGCTCTTTTCCTGCATATTTCTTCCTTTCTCCTTTTGTAGTTATTTATGGATCACTGCTCTTCTCACACCCATTAAGTACAGGAATTCTGTCCTAGGCTCTCTTCCCTTCTTCCCCTCTAGTCTCTCATTTGGTGATTTAAGCAACTCCCCTGGATTCAATTATGCAATTCAATCTATGCAAATGAAGCCTGTCTATATATTAAGTTCTAATCTTTCTCCTGAACTCATGGGTTACCAATTGACTGTTAGATCTCTCCATCTAGCTCTCTCACAGCTATCTTCAAAATTCAGTATGTCCAAAAAGGAGCTCATGATATTTTCTCCCAAACCTATGCCTCTTCCAAATTTTCCTATTTCTCTGAAAGATAATACCATCCTTTTAACCACTCAGTTTGAGAATCTTGGTGCTATAAGTGTCCTTTACCCCATCATTTTCAATTCTACCTCTACAGCTGGGACTCAGCCTTTTTTGGGTCATGTCCCCTTTGGTAGTCTGAAAAAGTCTATGGATCTCCTCTCAAAATAATGATTTTAAATGCATAAAATAAGGGATCACAGAGGAAATTAATTATATTGAAATAGTTATCAAAATATAAAAAAACCAATTTTTTATATTGGTCTTCTTTGAAACAAGATAAACAATAACTGATCTCCATGATCTCTGCCTTCTCAAATCCATCCTTCACACAGCTGCCAAACTGATATATATATAAAAAAAAGATTCAATCACATCACTTGTTTACTCAAAAATCTTCAATGGCTCCCTCTTGCCTCTATGATAAAACACAAAATCTTCAGACTAGCATTTAAAGTCCTCTATCATATAGTCTCCCAGGTTGCTGCCTGTAAAGCTCCCAGTGCATCCAGAACCAAATTAAAATGTAACTGGGAAATGTTTACTAAAATAAATATAAACTACAATACGAAACAGATAATGTTAATTTGTGCTAGGCTGCACAGTGGATAGAGCACTGGGCCTGGAGTCAGGAAGACCTGAGTTCAGACTCTTCCTAACTGTGTGACCCTGGGCAAGTCACTGAATTCTATTTGCCTCAGTTTTCTCATCTGTAAAATGAGAAAAGGAAATGGCAAACTCCTCTAGTATCTTTGCCAAGAAAATCCCCAAAAAGGGGTCACAAAGAGTCAGACATGATTGAAAATGACCAAAGAACCACAAAGTCAATATGCGGCCTATAGGGATATGTATCTATTGAGTTTGGCATCAATTAAGTTTACAATTTGATTGCTTACTACCTTTTCAGGCCTATTATATATTACTCCCCTTTGTGCTATTTAAATTCCAACCAAATGTGTTGAGTAGGTATTTGCCAGAAAGCACTACTGCCTCCTCTGCATTTCTCAGAAGCCCCTTTCCTTTAGGAGCTGGCCTAGGTGACGCCTTCTGTGGGAAGCTTTTCCTGATCCCCTAAATTTTTAGTGCTCTCTTCCTCTTTAATTTCTCTTATAATTACTTATCTGTGAACATTTTATGAATTCACTTTCCCCACCCCCCAGTAAAATGTAAGCTTCTTGCAGACAAGGGATAATGTTAATCTTTGTAAATCCACTAGTGTCTGGTACATAGTAGTCACTAAAAAATATTTTCCTCATGATACCCTTGTAAGATAAGAAGTACGATTATCTCTATTTTGCACATAAGGAAAAAAAATTTTAGCACTGGGGAAAATCTGTAATATTACCGTACCATCCTTTTTCCTTCTTCCCCTCGTGGAAGGAAGTGGGGCTGTTACTTACATAGTGACTGAGTAGAAATGACTACATAGACTTTGAAA